>JAXGGA010000006.1:0-617568 GCA_038373865.1 Uloborus plumipes
AATTACAGAAGTAGCAATGCCTTAGCGAGAGGGGAATCGACATGCTTTCATGTGTTGTGGAGGAGTGTTCATTCACAAGAGTGGATTTTTGATTACTTCGCAGTAAGAATTTTGCATTCGGTGCCAACATGTGTGTAATGTGTGTGTCTGGAGAAAACTAACTATCTGACCGGTTTTGCTGCAACTTTTACTGTTTTTGTTTACTGTTGGTATTGGTTAGCCTATGGAAGGTTTATTGGGCTATTTCTGGGGAAAAATCGATGAATAGCGCTGTTTATTTGTTCGAAATTTAATTTTTAGACCAGAAAATTAATTTTTAACGAAATAATTATTATCGTACCGTCTTGATTTTGGTTTCTTTGTTAAGAGTGGAAAAAATACTTTTTTAGAATATTTTCTACGTACGGTCAAAAAAAAAAAAAAAAAAAAAAAAAAAAAAAAAAAAAAACACGACATCTCAATAATTAACGAGGAAAAAAACTTTAACTTGATGAAGAAAAGTTTAATTTTAAGTTGATGTTGATTATGAGGAACTGGAGTCCTTATTATAATGGGGAGTTTTGGTGAATGTTCATCTTTGTCAAAAGGGAATTTCTCGGTGCTTTTTTTAATAACTGCTAACCATAAATAAAGTTACCAGTACCTGAAAAATTCAATTAGAAGGAGAACAATAGTCTCCAAAACTATTCTTTAAAAAAGAAAACATTTTTCTTGGAAGTCTCCATTGTGGAACGAAGAAATCGGACTCTATAAACGCTAGTAGAGTAAGTGCGTTTTTCAATACAAATTCGCTTTAAAAATATTTTTTCTGAATTTTGAAAACATTTCCAAAACCCAAATTTTGGAAAAAGAAAAGTTTTTTAACAGCATTATCAGTATAGTATCTTAATATAATTATAGTGATAATGAAATAGGAAACAAAACATTAGAAGAACATTTTTAGGATTGAAAAAACAACACCAAGTCACTATTTTTCGAATTCTCACAATATATCCTAGAACTCGCTAATGGAGTATAAGCACCAGTTCTGCAATATTTGCATCAACTTAGAGTATTCGTGAATGACGTTGGCCTTGTCAAGACCAGTTTGCCCACTGGTGACGTCAGTAGCAAAAATGAAACAGCTATTGAGGGTCTTTTAAGATACTTTTTAGGAAAGAAAATGAGTCAAAATTTGTAAAAAAGGTATTTCATCCCATGTTTTTGACCGTATTCTTTAAGGAAAAAATATTTTAGAAAAATGAGAACCACTCCTAGTGTAGGGAAAAAGTACGTTCCAAGCATTAAACATCTCCTTAAGTCTTTTTTTCTGTCTTAAGAATTAAGGTTCAAGAAACGAATTGCTGTTTTTAAAAGCATTAGAGCATGCTAAAAATGAGTTTTGTGTTTTATTAGTTATGAAATCAATTGCGATTTGAGTTAAAGGGGAAAGATGATAGCCGAAAAAATGTCTTACATGTAAAATCTAACGCCTACGATGAACAAAACTGATAAAAATGTTCAAGTTACGAAACATTCTAATTTATTAAATTTATAAAACTATAAAAATCAGGCTGCAACATTTTTCTCTAACCTGAAAAATATCTTAAATTCAAATCGGGGAAAATTGAATTACACTTACTGAGCAACAAAACTTGGAGTCGAATGAAATAAATTAAGTTACAGTCAAGCAAACACTGAAAATTAGCTAAAAATTCAGATTAAAACATACATTGAATAGTTAGTTTATTATCTTCAGAAGTTAACTTTATTCAAGTCAAACTTCTTCCTTTGCAGAATAAAACAGGGAACAGGCATGGAAGCCCAGACTGATTTACAAGTTCAATTTGTGCCATGTTTCGGAATAAGGGATTCACAGCGGGAAGTTTCTGTTTGATTAAAGTTTTCTTTCCTTGAATGTATCCCTCATTAAAGGATGCGGCCCTCATGCATAAACATAAATTTAATTCTCTGTCTGAGCAGGTGAAGTTTCTTCGGCTGTCTTAAAGAAGCTAATTTTTAGCAGAGATGAAATAAATTTATTAAGTAGCGAGGATTTCTGATGTTTTATATGTTGCTGTTCTATAGATGATGACCGTTTGTTATTAATGCAGAGTTAAAAAGTTTAAATTCATTTCTATAATTAATAAATTATAAACATCACTTAATTAGGCTTAGGAATTGAATATATATTAAGAAATATTGTTTTACGATTGTATTATTCATTTAACTGCATTGGGATTTAGTTATTGAAAAATTATTCAACTAATGAATAAAATATAATTTGAATTTTAGCTCTTGAGTTAAAATTATGCTTCTTGCAATCCCAAATTGCAATAGGTGTGTGTGTCTGCGTGTGTAACCAGGCTTTTCATTCGGGGAGGATTTTACCAAACATATTTGTCGCGAAAACTATATGATCAATGAAGTTGGATTGCATGCTCTAGTTTAATTGCTCTTTGTTACATACAAAATGCGTCAAAAATAGAGTTTGACACTTTCAAACATAAAGAATTTTGGTGTTTTTGTAAGTGGTATTCAAAATTCAAAGGAAAACGCTGTATTGTTTTGTAAGACTGCGTTAAGAATAAATACTTCAGATAAAACTCTTAATTTGCATAATTTCTCAATAATGAAGATTTTTTTCGAATGAAATTGAAAAATAAATAAGAAAATGCAAAATAAAATAATAAGAAATATTTCAACAAAAAAAAGTGTTTCTATCTTGAATGCCAGTGAACTAAAAGTCGAGCCAGGTACCGATAGATTGGTGTAATTTTTCAGGCTTCATTAGTTTAAATTTATATAATTATTTGATTTTAATTAACGGAGATATCAATTAATAAGTAGTCAAATTTAAAGTAATTTGTCGTAAATGGTTAAATATGAAATTCATTGTTACAAAACGTGGTTGCTATGAAACAGTTATAACAATGATTATGAGAATTTCCTATGAAGGTTTAACTAAATCAAACATGAAACTCATTAGCGGGCCACGTACGTAGTACTTTTATCGCTAGCTACTTGTAATTTTTTGAACTATAAAAAACTTGAAAAGCCATCTATTTATATTAAGAACAGAGTATATCTCTATGTCTGCTTCTTTCCCTTGAGTGAGCTGAACTTGCTGAAACCTTCCTCCCCATTTTGAAGGTGTGAAGCACCCGTTAGCGAGCCGCTTTGGTGGCGAGTAGTTCGTTGAAAGTTTCTTTACTACTTTAAAGGAGAGGAATGCCCGTGCAACGCCGTGCCACGCAGCTAGCTGCTTGGGGCATTAACGGGCCACGTGCGTAGTATGTTTTGAATTATTATGAACATTAAATTACATCAAATAATATAATATAATATCAGAATGAGGTAAAAGTTAGCAGGGGATGACATTATGCATCAACATGCCGCAGGAAGCTAATCTAGCTGCCCTGGCAGCTAGTATATATATATTAAACGCATATATTAGAAGGTGTATATATATATATATATATATATATATATATATATATATATATATATATATATATATATATATATATATATATATATATATATATATATATATATATATATATATATATATATATATACAGGGTTGTCCAAATTAAACTTCCTCTACCCAGAGGCTTCTGCACTGTGCAGGACGTTGTATGGGTCATAATGTGATGAGATTTTGAAAACAGACACTTCAGGCCATGCGCTCGAGATTTCTATATATAAAAAAATAGTACAAAAAGTTGCCGATAGGTGTCGTTGTAACACTAGTTATTTGCATGTTACAGCAACGTGATTTGAAGAAAAAGAGGAAAACAGTTATTACACAGGCAGTTGTTTCCAACTCGCTGATGCACAATGCCGACCTTGAAAGACAAAGCTCTGTAAGTGAAACTTTTTTACCAGAATGACAAAACTCCTCTTCTGCGATAAGAGTCTTCCGCCGGCTGAAGAATTGCTCTGTCACAGGAAGCTGGTAGCAAGACATGTTGACAACATTCGTAATTTGTGAACTTCAACAACGTGGCCGCCTCCAGGACACGATATTTATGCAGGATAGTGCACCTCCCCATATTCTTCGTGGCGTTCAACAGATGTTACACGGCAACTTTCAGAGATGCACGTGTGATGAACCGCTGTTACCCAACAGCTTGGCCTCCTTTCTCGCCTGATCTCATCCCATGCGACTTTTGGTTATGGGGATTTTTAAAGGATCGGGTCCATCGAGAACACCCAAAACCTTGACATATCTTAAAGACGCAATTAATGGTTATATTTGTGGAATTATAGTGAACTTACTGCGTTCAGCTTTGGAACACACTGTTTTACGAATGGAAAGAGTTGTAGAGAACCACGGCACACATATAGAACATCTGCAGAATGTCTTGTTAATCTGAAGCGCCACCTATCGGCAACTTTTTGTACTATTTTTTTTCTTTAATAAATCTCGAGCGCATAGTCTGAAGTGTTTGTTTTCAAAATCTCACCGCATTATGACCCATACAACGTCCTGCACAAGCCTCTGAGTAGGGGAAGTTTAATTTGGATGTCTTGTTAATCTGAAGCGCCACCTATCGGCAACTTTTTGTACTATTTTTTTTCTTTAATAAATCTCGAGCGCATAGTCTGAAGTGTTTGTTTTCAAAATCTCACCGCATTATGACCATACAACGTCCTGCACAAGCCTCTGAGTAGGGGAAGTTTAATTTGGATAACCCTATATATATATATATATATATATATATATATATATATATATATATATATATATATATATATATATATATATATATATATATATATATATATATATATATATTTATATATATATATATGAATTGTGGAATGAATTCATTAGCTTAATGAGTCATTTGCATTTCTTCAATTTAATTCATCCACAAGTGTTGGAAAGTTTCGATTTTGGTCAGGCAGAGCGTTCGCCATTTCTTTCTCACTGTGGTTGTTTTTCGAGCAACGATTGGGAAAAGAGAATCGGATTTTTTCGCTGCCGTGACGAATTTGATTGACAGATGAAAGTTTCATTCTGTGAGGTATGACGTCATGGTTTGGGCGAGAAGTCGTTGTTTTCTTTCTTTTTTGTTTAGCTGGGCTTGTTTTTGTGCTGAGATTCTTTTGGAAATATGGCGTGATTGGACGAGAGAGATTTGAGTGACGGTTGGCCTGTGAAAATCCGTTTGGGGATGATGTAACTTGAAATGTTCTAGAATGTTCGATGGGCTTCGATTTGGAACTTTCTGCGGGGTTTGTAACAGAAAAACGAGGAGACGCTATCGAACCGTGATGGTGTGAGGACGTGTGAGATGGCTCCTAGAAATTGTGATGGAGTTAAGCGTCTTCGGGTGATGGTTGCCCGAAAGTTGAACCGCCGCGGGGTCGTATGGTGACGAGCAGTATGATTAGTGAACCGGAACGTCATGTTACTGATTTGAAACGTGTATTAATAGCCCATCTGTTTGTTTGTCGCTGACATTGTTCTGTAATGACTTTTGTGTCTCGACGGAGCATAAGATAGAACTGTAACGAAGTATTGTGCATTTTCGAAGAGGAATAAACTCTACTGATGAAGGATTATCTTTGGATTACTTAATTTTGATGTGACTATCTACGTCTAGTGTGTGTGTGTGTATTCGCGTAACATTTAGATTGGATTTCCAGACGACCCTCGGTCAATGGATACTAAGACTGAGTGAAGTATCCGGATAATTTCTTGATGGTGAGTCGTTACATTTTTGTTTCTGAATTTCTTACGTTAAAGGGTGCCAAAATTCTTACCAGTAAATGCATATTGTCTTTGTTTATTTTTTTTGTATCGTACCGAGGCAGAGATCAGTCTCAAATCTCGATTAGTGGACATTTCTGATTTAGTGGGAGTTTCAGAGTCACCTGAACCTCCTGCCGGACCTTGGGGCGCACTACGACAATGTACTAGTCTTTGGTCTTATACCGAATCTAGTCGCACCACTTGTGCCATTTTTACTTACTTTTTCAAATACTATACGATCACACTTCTTCGTAGGCCGTCTCAACGTGACATTAATTGGTGCCGTGACCAGGATAATAATTGCTGACCAGGATAATAATTGCTGACCAGGATATCCAGAATTTTTGGTTGAACTTTCCTATGTTACTCTTAATAATCTCATCAAATGAAAGTTCCCGGATAATTTCTATTTTTTTTTTTAAGGGTTGCGAAAGTGCCTTTCTCTTTTGCAAAAATCATGTTTTGGAACCGGACTAAAGGAAAGTCATTTGAGGGAAATTCTTTTTTTTACATAGTGGCTATTTGTAATATGCCTTACAACATGTATTTATGTTGAAGAATGACTGTTTCGGTTTTCAGTAAATTTTCTCTAAATATACTCGAGAAATGTCCACATATAAAAAAAAAAAAATTCTGGATTAGTTGGGTAGTCCATTGCTTTATAATTTCTTTTTGGAGAAACATTGGGTCAATTAATAAACTCATTGTCACTTTGCTTAATGATTTTCTTTGGCAATGGTTCACTGGTTGCTGAAAGCAATTGTTTTATGGAACATGTTGATAATTGTTTCTTTTTATTAATTCGTTTAGACATCTCTGCCTCTAATAAATTTATGTTCTGCTTCACCGAACGACAAAAGAAATCTCGTTAAACAACTGTCGTATAAACGATTTTTGAGAAC
The DNA here is from genome assembly GCA_038373865.1 of Uloborus plumipes. Classification (NCBI taxonomy): domain Eukaryota; kingdom Metazoa; phylum Arthropoda; class Arachnida; order Araneae; family Uloboridae; genus Uloborus; species Uloborus plumipes. Next base: position 6,649 of record JAXGGA010000006.1, read on the forward strand.
TTTCGTCAGAATTGATTGAATATTTTATTTTCATGTGTTGATAAAAATGTTTGAAGGTGACATAAAAGTAAATCACATTGTTTGAATTGTGATATCAATAGACTGTTGATGAAATTTAAATATGTTGGTTTTTGAAAGTGTCATATTTGAAAACTTGTAAAAAGAAAAAAAAGAGTCGAAGGTCAAAATGCCACCGAAAAGAAAAGTGACACAGAAGTCTGTGGGTACAGGTGTACAGGCAATAGGGGATGCGTCAGGAAGCATTTGTAGTAATACTACACAAACTGTCTCTAGCTCGGGAGATAATAGTGTGGGAAAATCACAGTTCATGTTAAATGTCGCACCTTTTGATGGAGATTCGAGCGTGACAAAGTACTTCGTGGAACAGGTCAAGGACATAATTGAAGTGAATTCGTGGTCAGAGAAGCAGGGCATTTTGTATCTCAAGAGTAAACTAACAGGAGCTGCATTAAAATATGTTTTGGAAACTCCGGATCTAAGATATGCCACTTCGGTAAATAAAGTGACCGAGGCATTATTGTCTTTTTTTAGACCAGTAGAGAAAATTTATTCAATGGTGGATTTTCATGCTTTGACAATGGAACCATCTGAAACGATATTGAGCTTGGCTCATAGAATTAAACTCGTTACTTCGAGTGTCTTTAACATTCAAAACAGAGAGGTATTTGACGAAATTTTATTGCAGAAATTGCTGTCTTCCATTGATAGTAGACTAAGAATAAAAATTTTGGAGTTGGGATTGAAGAATTTTGACGAAGCAATAAAGAAATTGCAAGAGATTACTTTACTTGAGGAAAAGGTGAAATCGTATGATACTGTCAAATTTTCGAGGGATCATGTGTTTGCGTTGGAAAAGAAAATACAGGCACTGGAAGGACAGGGTGATAACTTGAATACAAAAACGGTTGAATCAGATGTGGAAATTAAAGGGCAGGAATTTAGTGGAACGTTAAACGATAAAAACAACTCTGACATTGACTATAAAGTGAATTATGTAGAGGTGGATGAAAATAAATTTGTGCCTAGGGAGGAATCGAAAACAAAAATAATTAGGAAGGGATTTAACAAGATTGTTTGTTATTTTTGTGGTAGAAGTGGACATATCCAGAGGAAATGTTTCGATTATTTGAAATTAAGTGGGAATGAAAGACGATGGGAGAATAGAAGGTCGAGAGGTAATTTCCCTCGTTTGGGATATAACGCGTACAAAACAAGGTATAAGGGCAATTCAAATTTTGAGCCTCTTGGTAGAACTACCTTTGGGAGAACGCAAACAGGTAATGAACAGAATCGAAATAATTATTTTCTAAGAAATCGAGAGGTGAAGCCAGAATCGGCACATCAGTTTGAAACTTCGAATAGAAATAGAGGTAGAAATCACAGTCAGCTTAATTTCTTGGCGGTAGAGAGGGATAGAGCTAAAGTTCAATTCAATGATGTGGGAACGCAATTTTCGCCAGTTAAAAGCTTTGGTTTTGTGAATGGAGAGTCTATTGATCCTGATGTCAGATTGGAAGGTGTAGTGAATCGTAAAAATTCTTTGTGGGGAGAATTGGGACAGGATGTAACCGCTAGTCTAGTGGGACCAAGTGGAAGTCAAACAGGGGTAAATCCGGAATTCAGAGGAAATTTTCCACAGCCTATTCACAATAGGGTAGAGCTTGTACCTACTTACAACTGTGATTTTGTTACGAATTTTGTACAACCCAGTACATATTCATACTCGAGTGGCTCGAATGTATTTCCCGGTAATATTCCTTTTGCTGGACAATGTGTTCAAAACAATGTGAATCATGACACTCAGAATTTTATTCCGACACATAACACATCAATGTGTTCACAGCCACAGTGGACGAATGGATTCTCTCAGGGTATTCAATATTTTAACCCTGCAGTGCAAAACAATGTTGGTAATAGAAATTTCATTACACAAGGTAAAAGTAGTGATTTTGTTAAACAAAAATCAACTGGAGTAATTAAGCTAGGTAAAACTTTGGCTACGCAAACATCACCAATTAAGGAAAAAACATCTTTTCCTTCTGTTTTGGCACAGGAATTTATTCCAGCCGCTATTGTTAATGTACAATTGCAAAATACGGGTCATGAGGACTTGTCAGGGAAACTGCCTCTGATAGAAATTCAGATCGGTCAGACATCTTCTGTATTTTTGGTTGATTCAGGAGCCAGCCTGAGCATTTTAAGTGATAGTGTGTTGCAGAGAGTGAAACAACATGCAAAGATAAAAAATTTGGGTAGACATATTACAGTGTCAACTGTCAATTCGACTGTCGAATTTCAGTCATGCGTTGAATTCTCTTTTAAAATTAAAAATCTTTTCTTTAGACATAATTTTTTTACGATGCCAATTAGAGAGGATTCGCCTTTTGCGGGAATTTTGGGCTATGACTTTCTCACAAAATATAACATGTATGTGGTACCAAAAGAAAATATTTTGTGCTATGATGGTAACAAATTTAGTTTACTGAGGGGTCCTCATGAACTCGAAGTCAATGCAAATGCATGTGACAATTGTAATGCTAGCATCAGCACATTTCCCAGTTTGAGCGTGGAGAATCGCGTTCAGGTTTTTTCAAAACAATTCGTTGAGCCGAATAAAACAGACCTTATTAAGGTATTTGCTCATGGAGAGTATGAGAAAGACTCACAATTTTTGTTTACTATTTGTGACTCAATTCAGTCATGCAAAATTGAGGATTCAATCATTCGTTTTGATAGAGCTTCCAAAGTTCAGTCATGCAAAAACAATTCTTTTTTTTTATACGTACAAAATACTTCGTCACAAACACTTCATCTAAATAAAAATATGGTGATGGGTCACTTAGCCAAAATTGAGCATATTAAGGAAATAAAAGAAAATTCGGTGCAACATGTCATCAATTCTATTCGAGCATCGGAGGAAGTGTTAACATTACGAGAAAAGGAATTCAACATTTCAAATTTTAAATTGGATCATCTAGACGAAAATCAAATACGGACAATGCAAGAATTACTAAAAAGAAATACACAATGTTTTTCCGGATCTTTGAACTCGTTGGGGCATTCGGACAAAATTAGAGTGGATTTTCAATTTACGCATGATTTCCCGATTAAATCTCTTCCTTTTCCGATACCTCAAAGTCTTCAGCAAGAAGCTAAGAATCAGCTGAGTCAATTGCAGGAAGCAGGCGTCATCTCAAGGGTTCTCAGTGCATATGGATGTCCAATGTTACTGGTGAAGAAACGCTCTGAAGGATCTGAAATTCAGAAGTATAGGTTGGCTCTAGATCTCCGGCTGTTGAATTCCACTATAGTTCATTCTTCTTACCCGTTACCGCGCATACAATCCCTAATTAACTCGTTGTCGGCATACAAATATTTTTCAACGTTGGACTTACATGCTGCATACCATCAAATAGAGTTGCCACAGGAATATCGGGACAGATTTTCATTTGCAACACCGTGGGGAACGTATGCATATTCTAGAATTCCATTTGGTGTATCTAACGGCGCTTCAATTATGCAGAACTATTCAGACACAATATGCGAACAAACTAATATGGATGGAATATTTTGTTACTTGGACGATTTGGTGGTTGCCGCCAACAGTTTTTCAGAAATGCAATCTAAATTGGAGAGACTTTTTGCTGTTCTCACTGAATTCAATATGACTTTATCACCGAAGAAATGCCAATTTTTTTTGGACAAAATAGATTATCTGGGTTTCCAAATTTCTCAGAATAAGGTATTGCCCATTTCGTCTAACATCATTAAAATCACGTCTTTTCCTCCTCCAAAAACCAAGAAGCAAGTGAAACGCTTCATTGGAATATGTTCGTACTATAGAACTTTGATTCCGAAATTTTCGGACTGGATTCATCCGTTGAATCAGCTGACTCATCCGAAAGCTATTTTTAAATGGACTGATGAGATAAATGAGTGTTTTCAACAACTACAGAAGATTTTTTTCAATAATCCGTACATCGTGCAACCTAATTGGAATGAACAATTCTACATAAATACTGACGCAAGCGGTCTAGCAATCAGTGGTGTGCTGTTACAAAAAAAACAGGGACTGTTCATACCCATATCATTTTTCTCAAAGTTGTTGTCGCCAGCAGAAACTAGATATCCAGCAATCAAGTTGGAATTGATGGCCATTGTCAAGACTTTTGAAGCATTCAAGTCATATATTTTTAATCGTCATGTTTATTTACTGAGTGATGCCAAGAGCCTGAAAGAATATAAGAAAACATCGTCCCCGGCATCGTTAACAACTCGATGGCTAATGACACTTTCACAGTATAATTTTTCTTTTTTGCATTTACCGGGACCAAATAATTCTTTTGCTGATATGCTCTCGAGAACAGATATGTCTAAGAATCAGGTGGATATCACATGTGATCCATCACTTTTAAACGACAAACAAATTAATCCGGTGATCAATACTTCAGATCAGGAGGAAGAATTCTTACCTGATATAGTTGAGGTATATAATGAAAGTTCTAGGAAGTGTGGTGATGCTATTGGTTGTGATAAAAATGTAAATTGTATACATGTGCAGAGTTCTGGTAACTTGTTAAAGCAATGTGTAAACGTGTTAAATTTCATTCACGAAGAAACAGATGCATTGTTGGAGATCACGAATTCGACTTTTCTTAAAGAGCAATTAAGGGATAGGAAGTTATCTTTTATATATAATAACATTTTAAATCGTGTGGTTTCAGACAAACATAGAAAATTTTGTATTCATCCCGATACTCAGCTTCTAATGTTTTGTAAAGATAGTTTGTCAGAGAATGATCAGGAAAATTTAAAAATTGTCGTACCTGATTCGTTGAAACCTAAAGCATTACACATTGCTCATCATTCTCATTTTGGTATAGCCAAAACATATGATTTTCTTTCTAAAAATCTATATTGGGACAAAATGTATGTTGACTGCTTAAATTTTTGTGCTAGTTGCATTAGATGCATTGAGACTAAACCGCATAGAATAAGAAAAGCTCAACTGCAGGAAACTTTTTCACCATTTAAGTGTAACCAATTGGTGACATTGGATATCGTTGGTCCTTTTAGTAATAACAAGTACATTTTAACGGTCATAGATGCCTTTTCTAGACATCTGGAATTGTATGTTTTGAATAATATTACTGCCGTGTCCGTGGCAAAATCTTTCTTTAAGTATGTGACGTTGTTTGGCAGACCCGAATTGGTCCTGACTGATCTTGGTCGACAGTTTAACTGTGAACTTTTTGCTAAGTTTAATCAGCTATTTAACATACAATTACGACACACAACAAGTGGTAATCCCCAGGCAAATACTTTGAGTGAAAGAGTGAATTTAAGTTTAAAAAATTCAGTTAAATCCTTACTAGCATCTGGTCTAGATTTTGACTATGCCGTCGACATACATAAAGCATGTTATAATGCGTCCACTCACTCGACTGTAGAGTTCTCTCCTAATTTAATTCACTTTGGTAGAGAATTGTCTTTGATCACTGACGTTGTAAATTTTAATATTAATCCGTCTCTTGATTCGGCTTTTGAGTTGCATAAAATCTTAGAGCAACTCCAATTTATCTATCGTCAGGTTTACCAGAATTCTGTGGGTAAGAAATTGGCACATAATCAGAAACATAACTCACATTGTAAACCATCTGACATCAAACAGGGAGATGTGGTGTACCTTCGTTCTAAGAACAAATTTAATCCATCCTTAAGTGGACCTTTTTTTTGCAAAAGAAGGGTTTCTCCAGTTTTGGTGCTAATCCAGACATTAAATAACAAATGTGCACCTGTCACTAAGGTCCATGTGAATCGGTTGGTAAGGATTCACAAAAGAAGGCAAGAGCTCAAAGCTGCCATGGAGCGAGTTGGAGAGAGTGTTGCCGAGGTTTCGCCGCATCATCCGACCGACGTGCCTGAAGTGGTGGACATTGATTCTGTTGGAGCTGCTGACGCGGAGAACTCCGGATCCTGTGCGGAAGTGCCAGCTGCGAGGTCTTCAGCGAGGGAGGAAAAGCGTCGTCACGAAACTTCTGGTGGAAGGAGGTCGCCGTATTCGCTACGATCAAGAAGAAACTAAGGGAGCAGACCGCCTGTCTTCCAGTTATCTGTGAGGGGATCGCTCATTGATCAGCCCTTCTGACTTCCGTTCCTGTGACATAAAATTGCTGCTTCTTCTGGACTTGCCTGAATCTGTGCCTGTCATCATGGGTGATCTTCGTCCGCGCCGAGTTTGCTGGTCATCATGGATCTTTGTGTCCAGAGCTGGACGTGCTTCTGTTCGTGGTTTTCGGGTTAGGGCAATTGGCTAAACCCGCCTGTTGGACAAGTCTACTGCAGTGTCCTTCATCGAAGTGGTGATCCTTGAAACATCTTGGCCGTTGAGTCACCTGCGAGTGGTCCACCGTCCGCAGCATCGTCGATGGGAGCATCGCCGGGAGATCGGTGTTTCGTCGAGTTCCTCGAGAGTCCAGGATGCAAGAGGTCGTTGAGGAGTGCGCGTGAGTGATTAATTCATCGGACTGGAAGCATCGGCAGTCATCTATCCTTTTGTCGGAGCACGAGAGTGATGGAGAAAAAGAAAAAGGACTAAAGTGACTTTTTTAAATGTTTTGTATATATTGTTTTTCTCTGATCTATTTAATTGTTGTTTTATTGCTATGTTTAAGAGAAAGTAGGTCGGTGAAGTGTGAATTCATCCCTGTCGCCATCATGCAGTGGAGTTGTTCGAGTTCATCTGGTGCTCGTCATGTTGTCTAGAGGTAGATTTTTGCACAAATTTTTGATTAGGGAAAATCTTTTTTTAGTTTCAGAGGATTTAGATGTTTGCTAAATCGAATGTATGTTGGTGTTCTTTGCTGGAGAAACACAAAGTCGTTTCTTGTCCTTGGGTGGTGTTGAGCAAAGCTGATCGGGGTCTTGTGCCATTTGTTGGATCCCGTGTGTCAGAGTTTGTGCAGGAGTCTTTGTGTTCATGGCAGCATCCTCGTGAGTTTTAGGGAAGAAGTTTTTCTGTGTTTCCTTTGTTTGTTTTGTGTATGGGTGCACAAACTGTGTACAGGTCATGTGGATGCCAATTTTGTTTGTGATCTGTTAGAATAGAGCATCTGTGTATATAAGTTCAGAGACATGTGTGTACAGAGGATAAAGTTATCTTGTAAGGCGAAGGAATGTAAATAATTTTTTTTTGTTTCGGATCTCTGTGACAAATCAGCAGTGGAATCTTACAATGTGGTGAGAAATTTGTAGGAAAGGGTTAGTTCAGAAAGTGGAGGATTTTCAGTGGCGTTCAGGTTTATGTAGTCCCTTTGAAAAATGTGCATGCACTAGTCAACAGTTTTTTTTTAGGTTTTCCCCATTTTGGCATTTTTTGGTGTTATGGTACGTATTCGGGCTTACAAAATTTTGAGTACTCATCCGTTCATTTTGGTCTTCAAAATTGTTTTTGGTTTCGGCAATTTTTTTTATCTATTTGCATTTGACTTTGTTGGTACCTCATCTAAATCAAGCATATCTTGGGCGTCATTGGAAATCTGGAGCAGCCTTCAGTTGGAAATAAGCGAGGGTGTTGTATAAAAATTTCTCACAGAGATGAGGTCATGTAAATGTGTCGGTGTCAAAGTAAACATGATCAGGTCAAGAAGGTAGAAGAGGAAAGTTGTTCTGCTGTATTTTGGTGATGATATATATATGTAAATGTGTTATATTTTTGGTCTCTAAGTATATTAAGTTTGTATATTACATGTTAATTGTATTTGATATTTTGATGCTTTGTCAGTAGGTGTTTCGTCTGGACAGTTCGGTAAGTGCATCGTCTCCAGGGTGGTTTTTCGCGCTTTGTTCTTGTTGAAAGGGGGAATTGTGGAATGAATTCATTAGCTTAATGAGTCATTTGCATTTCTTCAATTTAATTCATCCACAAGTGTTGGAAAGTTTCGATTTTGGTCAGGCAGAGCGTTCGCCATTTCTTTCTCACTGTGGTTGTTTTTCGAGCAACGATTGGGAAAAGAGAATCGGATTTTTTCGCTGCCGTGACGAATTTGATTGACAGATGAAAGTTTCATTCTGTGAGGTATGACGTCATGGTTTGGGCGAGAAGTCGTTGTTTTCTTTCCTTTTTGTTTAGCTGGGCTTGTTTTTGTGCTGAGATTCTTTTGGAAATATGGCGTGATTGGACGAGAGAGATTTGAGTGACAGTTGGCTTGTGAAAATCCGTTGGTGGAATGATGTAACTTGAAATGTTCTAGAATGTTCGATGGGCTTCGATTTGGAACTTTCTGCGGGGTTTGTAACAGAAAAACGAGAGAGACGCTATCGAACCGTGATGGTGTGAGGACGTGTGAGATGGCTCCTAAAAATTGTGATGGAGTTAAGCGTCATCGGGTGATGGTCGCCCGAAAGTTGAACCGCCGCGGGGTCGTATGGTGACGAACAGTATGATTAGTGAACCGGAACGACATGTTACTGATTTGAAACGTGTATTAATAGCCCATCTGTGTGTTTGTTGTTGACATTGTCCTGTAATGACTTTTGTGTCTCGACGAAGCATACGATAGAACTGTAACGAAGTATTGTGCATTTTCGAAGAGGAATAAACTCTACTGATGAAGGATTATCTTTGGATTACTTAATTGTGATGTGATTATCTACGTCTAGTGTGTGTGTGTATTCGCGTAACATTTAGATTGGATTTCCAGAAGACCCTCGGTCAATGGATACTAAGACTGAGTGAAGTATCCGGATAATTTCTTGATGGTGAGTCGTTACATTTTCGTTTCTGAATTTCTTACGTTAAAGGGTGCCAAAATTCTTACCAGTAAATGCATATTGTCTTTGTTTATTTTTTTTGTATCGTACCGAGGCAGAGATCAGTCTCTAATCTCGATTAGTGGACATTTCTGATTTAGTGGGAGTTTCAGAGTCACCTGAACCTCCTGCCGGACCTTGGGGCGCACTACGACAATGTACTAGTCTTTGGTCTTATACCGAATCTAGTCGCACCACTTGTGCCATTTTTACTTACTTTTTCAAATACTATACGATCACACTTCTTCGTAGGCCGTCTCAACGTGACAATATATATATATATATATATATACAGGGTGTCCACTCCAATCGTGGACCAATAGGTAATTTCTAAACCGTTAGAGATAAGCATATAGTTTATTTAGGAAAAAATCTCCAAATTACGGAAGGAATTTTGGGTCGATTCAATGTTTTTCAAAAAATCAAATTTTGAAAGAGTTACGAAATTTAAATTTTTATACAGCCCCCCAGTCCTATCAATCATATTTAGTAAAACATTCTTGACACTGTAACGTTCAAAACTAAAAAAAAATCACTCTTCTACGACAAAAATTGACCGAGTTATGACGTTTTGAAAAATCAAGATTTTGAAAGATTTCGCATACGGTCCCTAAAGCGATCTCTCGATGACGTCATGAAACAATGCAAAATCTTGATTTTTCAAAACGTCATAACTCGGTCAATTTTTGTCGTAGAAGAGTGATTTTTTTTTAGTTTTGAACGTTACAGTGTCAAGAATGTTTTACTAAATATGATTGATAGGACTGGGGGGCTGTATAAAAATTTAAATTTCGTAACTCTTTCAAAATTTGATTTTTTGAAAAACATTGAATAGACCCAAAATTCCTTTCGTAATTTGGAGATTTTTTCCTAAATAAACAATATGCTTATCTCTAACGGTTTAGAAATTAGCTATTGGTCCACGATTGGAGTGGACACCCTGTATATATATATATATATATATATATATATATATATATATATATATATATATATATATATATATATATATATATATATATATATATATATATATATATAAACTTTCGGTGTTAATGACGTTAGGAACTATAGTACTTAGGAGAAAAAATGTTTGATAAAAGAATGAAAAAAAATATTATTGAACAGGAAATAGTGTTTTTTCAAATGAATTTTCTTTATTAGTGCAAGATTTTGCAAACACCTCTTAATGCATATGTCATATAGAAGATGAATAATTACAGTTTTTATTATTAAAAACTATACCAAATTAATAAAAATATATCATTGCTACGAGGTATATATAGTACTTATTTTACTGCAGTATAATAAATGCGCTATATTTTATTATTTGAAAGTAGCGAACTGAATACTCTCTATATAAATGTTGATTAGTGATCGACTTTAGCTGAAAACGAATTGGCATTGTGATTATAGGTTAAAGCATAAGTCATTATTCAGAACCTGAGAGTATAATATTATTTAATTCGTTGATAAGTGTATTAATACACAACTTTGTTCATATAAAAGGGACAGTAAAAAAAATCATCATAATAATTTTATGCATTGCACCACAATTCTCTTCTTTAGTTAATCACATTTATTTTCAAATATTGATTTACAGCCTTTGGTTTCACGGTTTCATTCGTTTTGTTCGTAGGACGGAAAAGTTCTCAGCCGATAATAAAATAAATGCGTTTCCTTTTACTTAAGCTTAATTCTCCTTGACCCACTTGGCACTGAAATAAAATGGTCGAGAGAATGATTTATTTTCGTTTTTAAATTATCTTGAATGAATTTCCTTTATAAATAAATAAAGATAAGAAATTTCTTTGATTGGGTTTGAACCTCCGCAAGTGACTCAGAGCACGCTGTTTTTTCGTTAACATGTGCATTATTGTTTTTTGGTTTATGGTCAATTTGTTAAAATAGAGAAATTCTGGAAGTTTATCGATCATCAGAGTTTACTAACGGCAAATTAGCTGCCTAATAATGGTTGAAATGAAACTGTTCGTAGCACTTAGTACGGTACAACTAGTTGTACCGTACTAAGTGCTGTCGCTAGCTGGTGTTTCTAATTTCATATTAGCTACCAGTTTTTTTTTGGCTCATTTTTCTATATAAGAGGATTTTTGCCTCCAACTCGACTACTTTCGTATTCCATGCTGATGAGAGCAGAATAAGCTCGAAACAGCTGTCCATGCATCGAAATGGTCGAGTTGGCGGTGTATTGTAAACATGCTTTTAGTTATACATACCTATGTGTGTGTTTCACTGCAAAAATAGACTGTTTTTTTAACAGTATAATACTGGCAGCCGAGGTTCCAATTTAAAACTGTAAAATGCACAGTGATAAACTGTAAAACTAGAAATTTTAATTTCTCACTGTAAAGTTGGAAATTTTATAGTTTATTGTCGTAAAATTTAGCTGTAGCTTACTAAGAACAGCAGTGTAATACTGGTAGTACAGGTTCTAGTTTAAAACTGTAAAATGCACATTAATAAACTGCAAAAATAGCAATTTTGCCGTTTAATACTGTGAAATTGGAATTTTTACAGTTTAGTACTGTAAATGTAGAACTTTTACAGTTTGTTACTGTAAAATTAGCTGCATTAGACTTTAAAAACAACACTCATTTCTTACAGTATTGAGTGCCTCCCAGAGTAAATAGTAATCACTAAAAACATTCGCAGATCCATTGTCATTTGCTAAAAAACATCGAAGAATAACATTTTTATCCTTCTATCTTGAAAAAACGTACTATCCTGAAAAAATGAGTTGTCATGGGAAGAAAAAAAAGTTCGAGAGTCCTTTTAATATCCAAACTTTCAAATGTTCTTTGCTTTGGAAAACTATTTGCTTTTTAAGATAAAGCAGATGTCTAGAAATCAGAAACATCAAAGAAGCTTCTTAAGAAGCATCAAAGAAATATTAAGCAGAACAACATCAAAGAAGCGTTTCCTTCCTCTTAAACACGAACACAGCTGTCCACTTCTCTTATGCTCGTTATCATGGCTTTACTTTCTTCCTAATGCAAGTGAGTGTGGAAAAGTTGCTACACTCGGAGCTCTGGAGAGTTATTTTTAATGACGTGGACTGCTTTGTAGATCAATTTTTCTATTTTTAGAAAACGACTTTTGAGCAACAGTTTGATACTAATACATACTTTCAATTTCAAAAAACAGTCCTTTCATAAATCCTTACACAGCGATACATAACCAAGATCAGCTTTTCCTTTCGTACGTAAAATGCTGGTCTGAGCTATAAAAATGAATGTTGTTTTTACAGTGTAATACAGCTAATTTTAGAGTAATAAATTGTAAAAATTGCTAATTTTGTAGTAATAAACTAAAATTGCTAACTTTACAGTAATAAACTGTAAAATTGCTAATTTTACATTTTATTACTGCGCATTTTACAGTTTTAAACTGGAACCCCTGCTGCCAGTATTATAATATTGCTTTTGCAGTATAATACAGCTAACTTTGTAGTACTAAAATGTGAAATTGTGGTAACACACTCAAAAATTGCTGCTTTACAGTAATACTCTGTAAAATTCCTAACTTTTCAGTTTAGTATAGTAAGAAACATAAAAGAAATATTAAGCAGAACAACATCAAAGAAGCGTTTCCTTCCTCTTAAACATGACCACAGCTGTCCACTTCTCTTATGCTCGTTATCATGGCTTTACTTTCCTCCTAATGCAAGTGAGTGTGGAAAAATTGCTACATTCAGCGCTCTGGAAAGTTATTTTTAATGACGTGGACTGCTTTGTTGATCAAGTTTTCTATTTTTAGAAAACAACTTTTGAGCAACAGCTTGATATTAGTACATACTTTCAATTTTAAAACACAGTCTTTTGATAAATCCATACACAGAGATACACAACCAAGCACAACTTATCCTTTCATACGTAAAATGCTAGTCTGAGTATTGCTTGATTTGAAAACTTAACCCAGAGAATTAGCATTATAATGCAAACTAGCTGTCGTGGCCGTCACGAAACTTTCTTCTATATCTATCTTATGAATTCTAGTTACAAAATAAAATACGTACTCGCCCGAATAATTGGAAACAGCTCCAATTTCCCAATTATCGTAATAACCCTGCAAATACAGAATCAATGAGCGAAATTGGAAATCATTACAAAAGCCTTGTTTAGATTTATTGCAAACATTTTATTTGTTAGTAAAAAGAAATTGGCAACAGTTAAAAATTTCAAATCATTGAAAGTTTTCAGATGTTTTGATAATTAAATAGCGTGAAAGCGATTTTTTAATGAATTAATTTTTTGCATTGTTGACTAAGCGCAAAAATCACCCCACCCTCCCCCTGGGCGATTGGCGCCAAAATTTAATCGATGCTTGCTTCCATATTGGGTTAGTGTTATTCCAAATTTCATTCAAATCTCAGCAATATTTCTCGAGATACAGTAGGTGCAATGACAAAATAAGCACTTTTGATTGCTCCACCCCCCTTTGAGATATTGACACACAAATTGAATCAGCACCTGTACTCAATAGGGTTTACCTATGGAAGAATTTTCGTTTGATTCCGCCGGTTACTTCCTGAGATATAGCAATCCCCCCCGCACAGAACATGTGCGATTGCTCCACCCCCCTTCGAGATATTGACACGCAAATAAAATCAGCACCTGTACTTAGTAGGGTCTACCTATGGACCAATTTTCGTTTGATTCCGCCTGTTACTTCCTGAGATATAGCAATCACCCCCGCGCAGAACACGTGCGATTGCTCCACCCCCCTTCAAGACATTGGCACGCAAATTGAATCAGCACCTGTACTTAGTAGGGTCTACCTATGGACCAATTTTCGTTTGATTCCGCCGGAAACTTCCTGAGATATAGCAATCACCCACGCGCAGAACACGTGCGATTGCTCCACCCCTCTTGGAGAAATTCGCTAAGCAAAGTCAGGTGCACCAGTTCACATAGTGGTACATATGTGCAAAAATTTTTGTTCGATTTCATGCAGTAGTTTTTGCTCTAGCGCGGCAACAAAAACTGGTCACACACATACAGACTCACACACAGACAGACACACAGACACACAGACAGACACACAGACAGACATTTTCCAAAAATGGTTGAAATGGACACCTCAAAAGGTGCAAATCCGTCAAAATTCGACGTTCGAAAATTTTCACGAAACCAATACTTTCTTCTATATATTAGACATAGAAGAAAGCAAAAAGGAACTATTGTTTTTACAGTATAATACTGGCAGCAGAGGTTCCAATTTAAACCTGTAAAGCTAGCAATTTTACATGTTTTTACTGTAAAGTTAGAAATTTTACAGTTTATTGCCGTAAAATTTAGCAATATTATACTGCAAAAACAACAGTATAATACTGGCAGCCGAGGTTCAGTTTAAAACTGTAAAATGCACGGTAATAAACTGTAAAATTAGCAATTTTACAGTTTATTACTGTAAAATTAGAAATTTTTACAGTTTATTACTATAAAATTAACTGTATTATACTGTAAAAACAACATTCATTTTTTACAGTGTATACGTTCAATTTACCATTCCTTTTTTACTGTTATGGTTAAATGCTTGCTCAATTAACAATTTTGCTGACATCTTGATAAACAGCAGTTTTTCGAGGTTTTTATTTTCTCATTATAAAAATGCTTGTAACAGTGTTTTCATTTATAATAAATAGTGCAGTTTCTATCTGTACCACCAGTACTTATGGTTAAATGCTTGCTCAATTAACGATTTTGCTGACATCTTGCTAAACAGCAGGTTTTCAAGATTTTTAATTTTTCTCCATAAAAAATGCTTGTAACAGTGTTTTCATGTATAATAAATAGTTCAGTTTTTATTTGTACCACCAGTACTTAATTTTGGGACATGTTTCTTATTTAAGTAGATTCGTTTTAGAGCTATATCATTAAAGATATTTCAATTTTTAAAGTCGGTGAACGACTTGCAAGCAAAGGAGTTCAGTAAATATTTTAAACTATACAAGGATTACGTTAAAACATTTTTTTACACTTGCTCATAAGACGGTTCTTAAGAATACATTTTTAAAACTAGTAAAGTAGTAAGTTAGTATTGTATTTAATTTATTTTCTGCAGGAAAACAGCGTAGCTCAATCCTGGAGAAAAATTAAGAAAAAATTACGGCTTTGATAGATAAACGATTAAATATTTTATATTTCAAAAAAAAAGAAAAACGTTAAGAGATCGAATAAAAAGTAATTCAAAACGTCAGCATGTCATTATAATAATATCGAAAAAAAGCAGCAAACCAAAAAAAAAAAGACTACTATGTTTCCAATTTTTGCCTGGATCTCGTGTTTTATAAGAACACTTCAAAAAGAAAGTTCTAACCCTGTGAAGGAAAAAAGATTGGAAACATGGTTAAAAGCGCAAGTTTTGACACTAGCATATTGGTTTCGCTGACAGCTCAAGAATTTGTTTTCAATATTCGTGATTTTATGTAGATAACATATTTTGCAACTCAGATTATTGTAGAATAGTTTTATTTAGTTGGCTTGATATTATGCACACACATAAGGGTCCCATAAAGTCATTTTAGGCGTAAAAAAGTTCAGAAAAATTAAAATGAGTCGAATTTTATAAAACATTTTATAGAGATAAAAATTTTTCTTTTCCTCATAAAAAATATTGTTCTTGAAAAATATTCACAATTTATAAATCATTTACAAACTTTAAAAGTGAGAGAATTACTCAAATATATTTAGGGAATGAAAAATCATCAGAACGTAGTACTTGACATTACAATTTTAAAATTGAACCAAAGAAGCAAAACATAATGTGACAAATATAATAATAATAGCTAATATTTAGGTCCCTTTCTGCAAGAACCATATAAAAGAAATAATATTAACTATGTGCCAGTGTGTGTGTCTGTGTGTTTGTTGACCCATCTTTTGATCTAGAAGGAAAGAAGAAACGGTCATGGGATCATGCCCCACCCCTCCCTCCAAATCTTCAACAATATAATCCATCTATTGATTCTAATAAATTGTAAGGAATGTAAACCTTTTGAGTAATCTTTTCTATTTATTATTTTTTTTTTAGCAGCCAATATTTTGAATACTACTACTTTGAATTTCACATGAAATTAATTAGTAACGTTATTATACTCTATTAGTTACCTTATTATTGGCCGATTTTCTGCTTTTAATTTGTACCCAAGTTCATTTTTTTTAATATAAAACATGCTTTAGTTACGCCTTGAAAAAAGAACGACTGCATACGATTTCTAGCCATGGCGAAAATTAATCCTTCTTAATAAGTATTAAAAACACCGGGCTATAGTTATTTTTTCAATCATGTCAGTCTCAAAAATCTTTTTTTTTCAGTCAAGTGAGACCAAAGAGTAATCATAACTGCTTTAAATAACAAAGAAAATTAATGGTAGTATATCTGAGCAAAATATTGGCTTACTATTTAGGAAAAAAAAACCCGTCAAATTTTAATTTACAGTTATATAATGTGCTTATTTTTTTTCTTTTAAAAATTATACTTTATCATAATCTTAAAATAGTAAGATTAGGGACTATTATCGCACCCAACTGTTGCTTATTTAACCCATTAATGCCTGACATTTTTTTCGAAAGGTACTTTATATACTGGTTACACGGCTGCATAACACCCTTTACAATAGTTATGTGCTGCAATCTGTTAATAATGAATTGAAACAATACCAAAGTAATAATTGAACACTTTTATTTGGTTAAAATGTTCATTTTTGGTTAATTCAGACACTTTTTGTACCGTCCCTAAAAAAGGACGCTAGGCGTTAATGGGTAAAAATGATTATTTTCCCAAAAGTATGCTGTGCTTTACTGAAAGCTTTTTGAAAGCTGTGTCCAAATAATTTTTGAAAATCCATTTTCGAGTGCTCCGTAAAGCAGGCGTACCTCAATTTAACTTTTACAATAGCAGCGTTATTTTTATACCTACATTAAGATAATACTGATTCATATTTTAATACGTCACCTTCCTCCGTTCATGCTGTTGCCTTGATTTGCACTTTACGGTATACCTTTTAAACTTGCATCTTAGCTTAAAAGTTTTACTCAAGGTTGTCTAATGGAAAGATAATAGCAAAAATCTATACAAAATTTTCTAATGCAAAAACTTTTTCCTACTTCCTTAAATATTGCGCATTTCGGTATATAAATTTGCTTGAGCTTATACCGACGAAATTAGTTCCTTAACACAAATTTTAAAGTCAGTGGTTGAATTTGTTTCATGAAATAAGTGTATATTTAGAGATATTTAATAAACTAAAAAGTAATTAATATATTGCAATAAATGTAGGGGAAGACCGCCTATATTGGACCACTGCTTAAATTGGACCTCGGGCTTAAAATCTAGTACAGAGATCTGTGCTAAACTTTAACGGTAGATACATAAAGTTTTAGGAATAAAATCAATGTGTATGAAGTTTCACCAGTCTTCGAACTGTGTAGCGTGAGTTACGGCATGATTTATGTTGAAAACGTGTAAAATCTTATTTTGCGGACTTGTACCTAGTAAGATAGCACTAAAACTTGTAAGCTAAGGTAAACTGCTGTTATAGCATAATAATCTGTGTTTAATAAGGATCACATCTATGTATTTACATGCGCGGTTGTGATAATTTTTGACAGAGAAATAAGCTGAAGAATAAAAAATGGCATGTTTTCCTTTATTGGACCGAAAAAATTTTCCTATATTGGACCGGTGGTCCAATTTAAGAATATGACTTTAAGCAAGACTTTTCATTAATTGTAACATTAAATAAGTGACTCATCTGATTTAATAGCGTAGTTAAGATTATTTTAAGCATACTTTAACACCTATTCATGATATTCATTTTTTTATCAAGCACATTTTCTAGAAGCTGCAAATTCTTGAAATATTTGGTTTTTTTTTCTCTTTTTCCATTAAGTTGCAGTTTCAGATTGTTAAACGTGGTTATTAATTTAAATAAAATTTGTGCTCGTTTACCGAGGAAAAAAAATAAAATTCTTCGATTTGCTCGAAAAGATTTTAAAAAGAAACAATTAATATGCTACTAAAATGTTCAATGTAGATGAAACCGGTCTTTTCATTGCCCAAAAGTCCCAAAATATATCGACATACAAAAGTAACACACCAGTTTGGAGCAGTAATGTGTGGTGAACGTGTTAGAAACACACTTGCTATTTGCTACATGAGTGCATCAGAATTGCTACACCTCCCTCCTTCCCCATGCTTATTTTCAAAAGAATACGTTCCATATATTTACTTATCGTAAAAGCACCCCCTGGTGAGCAATATGCTTGTCTAAAAAAAGGTTGGATCACAAACGATAACTCACACAATTGATACAATATTTCATCAAAACCGTTAAACCAAGAGCATAGATGCAATAAACTTGGTTAACGAGGACGATTTAATAATGCTTTCTCTTAAAGCACACCATGCAAGATGTTATCTTTTTTCAGCCTCTGTCTACATATTTTAATCGAGTGTGTAATACATGGATGCGAGAACATCCAATGAGATCCATTACCCAATATCGAATAGAAGAACTGTTTGGTAACTCTTATGGGTAAACCTCAATCAAGGCCATGGTAAATGTTGTGAGTTGATTCTAAAGAACAGGAGTTTGGCCTGTTAATTGACATGTGTTTAGCGGCATTGACTTGGCTGGAGCAGAGTTCGAGGTAAGTAGTCCAGATACAACTAGGGGAAGACCGCTTATGTTGGACCCCCTAAGAACAGGAGGCCTGTGTCGCTCAATGTGAAGCAAAACAGAAATGCAAAATAGGGCATCGTGAGCTAAATTTAATCAGGAACCACCCTAGGAGCTTATATTTTCTAAAAATATGAAAATTATTTTAAAAAAAAATATCTTATAAAAAGTTGCAAAAGTCCAATTTAGGCATATATGCGCGTAAATTGAACCATGCGCTTCTTAAATTGGACCGTACCAGGAAAACGTAGAATAATTTATATTTGAACTATACAGCTTTTTTCAAGTATTTGCAATAGAATTTCTTTTGCTTCGGCCTCACTTAGGCAGTGTTGATAAACTCGCCGATGGCATTTCATACAGTTAATCATGTTTTGTACTTCATCTCTATGACAAATATTGCAATAACAATTGTTTTGTGCAGTTTCTTGCTTCTTCTTGTGCGACTTTTTCTGCTCTATGCCTCTTTTATACGGCGTTAGAATGATTGCTGAGACAGCCTTCCTTTTTTTTCTTTCTATTTTTATAAACAAAGGTGATATGTGAGCCGGCTTTACAAAATCATAGTTTGAGTTGGTAATCATGTTTTGATGAGAACTATCCGCCGATTCTGCAGAAATTGTACTAATTTAAGTCGTAGCTAGCTCTTTTACATGGTGTACCGAACATGTAACCTGTTCACTTTGAGTAGTTTTATCTGGACTACTTGCCTCTAATTCTGCTGCAGCCAAGTCAATGTCATTAAACACATGTCAATTAACATGCCATACTGCTGTTCTTTGGAATCAACTCAGAGCATTTGCCATGGCCTTAATTGCGGTTTGCCCATAAGAGTTACCAAACAGTTCTCTTATGCGATATTATATAATGGATTTCATTAAATGTTCTCGCATCCATGTATCACATGCTCGATTAAAATATGAAGACAGACTGAATAAAAACCACATATACGTGCATATGGTGTTTAAAGAGAAAGCATTATTATATCGTTCTCGTTAGAAAAGTTTATTGCATCAATGTTCTTCATGTAAGTGCTGTGCCTATCCGTTATAGAAGGATATTCTTTTTACATTGCTTGGCTTAACAGTTCTGATGAAAGGTTGTATCAATTGTGCAAATTATTGTTTGTGATCTAACATTTTTTTTTTTGAACAAGTATATTGCTCACCAGGGAAGCTTTTACGATAAGGTCATACATGTAACGTAATCTTTTGAAAATAAGCATGGGGAGCTTGCACTCATGCAGCAAATAACCAGTGTGTTTCTACCACGTTCACCACTCATCACTGATGCAATCTGATGTTAACCTCTATACGTCAATATATTTTGGGACTTTTGGACAGTGAAAAGACCGGCTTCATCTACATTGAACATTTTAGTAGCATATAAATTGTTTCCAAAATATCGAAGAATTTCATATTTTTCTCTCGGTAAACCAGATTAAATGTTATTTAAGTTAATAACTATGTTTAACAACCTGAAACTGCAGCTTAATGGGTGAAGAGAGAAAAAAAAAACATACATTTCTGCTTGGTAAAAATGTGCTTGATAAAAAAGTTTAAATGAATATCTTGAATAGGGGTTAAAATATGCTTAAAATAATTTTAGCTACGCTATTAAATAAAACGAGTCACTTATTTTATTTTACGATTAATAAAAAGTCTTGTTTAAAATCATATTCTTAAATTGGACCACCGGTCCAATATAGGAAAATTTTTACGGTCCAATAAAGGAAAACACGCCATTTTTTATTCTTCAGCTCATAGCTCTGTCAAAAACTATCACAATAGCGCATGTAAATACATCGATGTAATCCTTATTAAACACAGATTATAATACTGTAACAGCATTTTACCGCAATTCACAAGTTTTTGAGTTATCTTTCTAGAAACAAGTCCGAAAAATAAGATTTCTAACGTTTTCAACACAAATCAAGCCGTAACTCACGCTAAACAGTTCGAAGACCGGTGAAACTTCATACACATTGATTTTATTTCTAAAACTTTATGTTTCTACTATTAAAGTGTAGCACAGATCTCTGTACTAGATTTTAAGCCCTAAGTCCAATTTAAGCAGTGGTCCAATATATGCGGTCTTCCCCTACTCAAAGTGAGCAGGCTACATGTTCGGTGTAAGTTGTACTGTTGTACACCATGTACAAGAACTAGCTACGACTTAAATTAGTACAAGCTCTGCATACTCAGCGGATAGTTCTCATCAAAGCATGATTGTCAACTTCAACTATGATTTTGTAAAGGCCAGGCTCACATATCAATTTACCTAAAAAATAGAAAACACAAAAAGGAAGGCTATCTCAGCAATCATTCTAACGCCGTGTGAAAGAAACATAGAACAGAAAAAGTCACACAAGAATAAGCAAGAAACGGCACAAAACAATTGTTATTGCAATATTTGTCATAGAGATGAAGCGCAAAACATGATTAAATGCATGAAATACTATCGGTGAGTGTATCAACACTGCCTAAATGAGACCGAAGCAAAAGAAACTCCATTGCAAATCCTAGAAAAAAGATGTATAGTTCAAATATAAATTATTCTATGATTTCCTGGTGCGGTCCAATTTAGGAAGCGCGTGGTTCAAAATAGGCGCATATATTCCTAAATTGAACTTTTTCAACTTTTTGTAAGATAATTTTTTTAAAAACAATTTCCATATTTTTAGAAAATATAAGCTCCTAGGGCGGTTCCTGATTAAACTTAGCTTGCGATGCCCTATTTTGTATTTCTGTTTTGCTTCACATTGAGCGACACAGGCCTCCTGTTCTTAGGGGGTCCAATATAGGCGGTCTTCCCCTAACTGCATTTTCCCCCAAAACTGCTTAAGAGTCATTTTTTAAGCAAGGTATGTTACCTATGGAAGTGTAATAGGTGATATTTTTTTAAAATTTTGATTAAATTTGTATCATGTAAGTGAAAGTTTTTTTTATTGTTGTTGTTGTTGTTGTTGTCTTGTGCCAGTCAGGCTGGCAATTTGGTGTGCTCTATTTCACTTTTGCAACTGTAGCGTAATTTGGTGTGAAGTTCGACTTCCACAGTACACGCATGCCATAGGTACCCGTTTATAGGATAGGCAACCTTTCAAAACAAAACACATTCATACAAAGAAATGATAAGGACAGGAGAGGGAAAGAACATCCATGCCCAAGCCGGGATTCGAACCTGGGACCACACCATCCGTGGCAGATTGCTCTGACCAAAAGACAAGGTGGCCGGCAAAGTTTTTTATTAAATTTCCAAATTGAAGATATACGTTTATTTTTACCCTTCATTTATTGGTGTTTTTTTAGCAGAACCTCGTAAAGAGAAAAGTTCCATGACTTTATATTCAATAATTTAATGTGTGTGTGTGTAGGACATGGACGCTTCCATCAGAAGCGGTTGAGACCGAGGACCTGTCATACTCGAAGGAGCAGGGGCCGATGGACCTCCGAGGCTGTGGCGCACTGTCCAACAACCCGGTGGCAGGCTCCGTGTACAATCTGGAAAAGGAACTACAGAGGTAAATACGGCCGAAAATGAAAATAAATAGAAATTCGTCATTAATCAGAAAAAATTGTAAATAAGAAAGAAAGAAATGTTATCAGAATTATTTTTTGCTTCACGTAAAATTTATTTATTTTTTCGATTTTTAATCACGCCTTACTATATTTATTTTTATAGCACTTATGGAGCTATTTTACTAGCAATACACGAGTCTGCTTGAAGAATTTACCATTCGTTCAATTATGTGCATGCTCGTCATATAAAAAGCTAACATATTAACGATCAAGGTAGGAAAGAAACCGAATATAACTGTTTCAGTTCTTATTTTATGATCCATAAAAGCTACTTGTGTCATTAATGAAACAGTAAACCTTTCTCCACAATTTTTACGCATCTATTTGAGCCAAAGTAGTTTAATATTATTAATGATTAATATAATGATAACGACTAGAGGTTTTTTCTATAAAAAAAGAGAAAAAAAGATAATTAAGGTATTACAGATTTATATACCTTTTATACTACATGGAGTCAGTCTTAACTGCTTTCAACGAGATTTTTTTTCCTTTTTTTTGTTACCTAGTTCAGTTTTTAGAATATATTTTGTATTTAACTTTATTTTTTTTATTTGGTAAATTTAAAGATGCGCTGTTTGATGAAGGAGTACGAAAATATAATATATAACAAATATTAAAACGACTTAACAAGCATTTTTTTTCTCTTTTCCTAAATTTTTATGATGAAATGCTTTTAAAAATATTCGTATTGTGTGTTTGTTCTTCACCATGGCGATATACAACTACATATAAGCTGCTTAATGTAAAACATAGAAAAAATATTTTTTATGTAAATCGGTCATTTAGTTGAAAGATATTTTTTAAATTTTGAAAAACTTTTGAGCCAATAAGTTTAGTTAGAAACAGGTTTTCGTAATTGCACTCGCTAGCAGCGACGATCAAAATAATCACTAATTTTCCTTTTATTCTACTATACTTCTAGAGCTTAACACATCACATTTTATGTGTTGCGCTTTCGGTAATTATTTTAGAAAAAGAACTAAGCTTTGTAGCAGGTTTTCCATTTTAGGAAAAGTTTACACTTTCCCTCATTTCTTAAAAGGAAATAATATTGTAAATGTAACCAGGTAAAATCTAATTTAAGCAAACTGAGATGCCAAAGATTTTTAACAACCCTTGAAAACACTGTCTTTACCATAAAAACTAAGTTTCAAAAAAAAAGTTGAGGCTTTTATTTACGTTTGTTACAAAAAAAAAAAAAAAAAAAAAAAAAAAAAAAAAAAAAAAAAAAAAACTTCTCTTAAATATGCCCATTTATGTTCAATGCGTTACTCAGGATATTTATCAGTTTATAATAACTTAATTTTGTAATCAATCAAATACTCATCCCAGGTAGCACAAATAACCTTTAAACGTTTTACAAACGTTTTTAAGCGGTTGTTACAACGTTAATAACCATTTTACAACCTATAAAAAACGAAGTGTGCTACTTGGGATACGTATTATTTCTCTAGTGTGTTTTTTTACGACATAACTATGTACCTCAAAACTGGACAAACGTAAGCTACATTATATCGTGGGGTTACAAGTAAAACACACAAAGTCAAAATTATTAATTTTCAGATATTTAGTTTGTGTTACACACAAAAATGAGCTGCTTCTACTGGTGAAACCCACTAAAACATATCTTTATTATGCAATGCTATACTAGTGAAACACACTAAGTCGTATAATTAATGATAATTATTAATGCCCTACCATTATCATGCTGTGGGTAATAATATAAAATAAGCATGCCAGAGTCAAGAATGGTTCTTAATAACCAAACAATACCATTACTATAATTTAATTCGACTTAATTATGTAAATTCCAAAGAAGTTAAAATAAAAAAATTTTTGATCAACGTTTTCTCAAAATCATGTTTTTTGACTTGGTGTGTTTCACTTGTAACCCCACGATATCTACTTTGCAGGAGGGTCTGAATATGCAAATTGTGCACGCAAAGGTTTGCACTCGCACTCTTTTAACACTGAGAAATCATGAATTATTTTGTTTTTTAGAATTATCTATATTCTTATGGCCTAACGCAGAACAGTAGTGTACTTACAATTCAGTAATAACATGGAAATCCCAATTTTTGGACCTGATCTGGCCCTTAGATAGGAAACTTTCCTAATACTTCCTCAAATTTCATAATTAATACATCGTTTTAAAGAACAATAGGCAGTCAATTCCTATTTTTCTATTCGTTGTAAAATTACTTCTTATGCAAAAGCAAATTAGTATATTAGTCCGATTTAACTGCAGACTACGACTTGCATTCTTAGAAAACAGATGTGTACGGCCACCTGTGGAGCAATAACAGTAATAGCAATCTTGCTGAGAGGAAACATTATCATTTAAAATATAAAATAAATATTTCTTTTCGAATTTTTTCTTAAACATTTTATTTTGAGAAGTTTCAATGGTTCACACCTACTTAAAATTAAAAGTTATGTTGATACCTTAGTTTTTAATTTTGTAAAACCTTTTCTGTGTATGAAAACGTGCATACGTTGCAGCTGATTTTCTAGAAAAAGAAGGAATTAATAATTTTCTAAAGATTACTGATAACTTTTTGAAACTTTTTTCATCTTAAGCATATATTACATGACAGATTATGTGTTTAAGTTCTTATATGCATTAGCTCGTAATTAATTGAGTCTGGTAATTTTCTACCTAATGAATATGGTTTAAAATGGAGGTTTACATGATATTTTCAGAACAGGGATAATTGTGACCTCAAATGCTTTGCTCGAGTCAACTGTAGCTTGGACAAACTAACCTAGCAGCGTCGTAATGCTACAAATAGGATTAGCGTAGCCTTCACAATGCTGCAAAGTTAGGTTTGCCTAACTTAAAGCAAAACGTATTTTTTACTATTAAAAAAAGTCCATATTTTGTTAATAGATTATTTTTTTTAAATAAAACTAATGCGATATTTCATATAAATAGTCTAGTAAACGAAAGTCAAAATTAGGGTGAAAAAAACAAAAAAACATGCAGTTTTAAAAATTGGCACACAGGTACAGGAAGGTCTCCTGATGAACATACTAAAAGTCCCAGGTGGTGTGGGGGGAGCTCGCAGCGCCACCTGGTGTTTTATGGGTGATTTTTCAGTTTTTGTCGTATATCTCACAAAATATTGACTCTCGAGAAAAAATGTCCATTAATAAATTAAAGAACATAAAATTATCTTTAAAACGCTTTTTTTATTTTTATTATAGCTGTAATAGTTGCCAAGATATTGAGCTTCAAAGTTTGTCATTTTTTGAGAAAACGACTATTTTTCTCCTCTTTTCTATTTTTAGAGCCGCCTCAGTGATTAATTTGATATTATTCTTTTCTTTTTTCGACCTGAAGTAGTACAGGTCATTAAAGTGATTTGATTTCTTGAAACGGGGAGGCAGGTTGGGGAGGAAGGAGGCGAGGAATGAAGGGAAGACAAAACTATGTGCAAGTGTACTTTTCACTATTTTTCCCTCTACCATAGTTCAGCAAACGAAGGCCCAAAATAAGGGCGAAAAAATAATAATATAGTTTTAAAAATTGGCACACACGTGCAAAACGGGCTTTTGATGAACGTTCTAAAAGTCCTCGGTGGTAGGGGGTGAGCTCGCAGCGCCACCAGGGATTTTGGGTGCGTTTTTTTTTCAGTTTTCGTCTTATATCCCAAAAACTATGCATTCGCCAGCAAAATCATCAATTGGTAAATTAAAGAACATAAAAATACCTTTAAAAAGAATAAAGAATGAATTAGTATTTTATAACTGAAATAAATGGAATATACTTGACATTTAAGTTCTAAACTCGTGAGATTTTGAAAACCTATCTTTTTCTTTTCTTCTTTCTTTATTTTTTGGGACTGCGAAAGGCATATCAATCACTTTTTTCTTAAATTTCGATAGTGCTGTGCTATTTAAGTCAACTAAGGTCCAAGAAGACCTTAAATCATGTTATAAATAAAACGTATACCCTTCTGCAAAAAGGATAAATAATAAAAATAATGATAAAAAAGTCCAAACATTAAAAAAATAGAATAATGCAAATAAAATAATGAAAGTGAACAGATGTAGAATAAATATAAACTAACATGAAAATGACATTGTACTCAAGTTAAATGGATACTTTCGTCGTCTGACTGTTCATCTAATGCGATATCCAATTTTGAACCGTTAAGGCAGATACCCTGGCAGTTTAAGCAAGCAATGCTGCAGTTTATCCTTGATTTTCTGCAGCCGCATCTTGCACCACATCCTTTTGTGCATGAACAAAAAATCATGGAGAGAATGGAGTCAGGAGCAGGAAGCCTTGAAGTTGTTATAGGTTTCCATGATGTACCTGCTTTTTTCCATCCCCAGGCATCGGGTGGAAGTAATCTCCCCAACCACTTTTGAATCTGGTGATAAACTCTTAATGAATGAAATTTTGCGGCATCTTCAGTAGGTGGGAAGGAAGCAAGATCAGGTTTTATTTTTCTTGCTGCTCTCTGAAAAGATATAAATCTCTGTTCATTCAGAGAAGTTATATTTACTGGAGCCCCATATAAGGCTAAGAAAAATGATTGGCCTGCCTCCGCTACCTGCTCTGGGGTAGAAAGGGGGTTTGAGAACACTTCCGGAACGTAGCTCAATGATTGATTTTTTTGTAACAGCTTTATGAATTTGGCTTTGCCTTTGTTATATGCAGCTGATGTTGTGTCACAGCCGGAGAAAGCATGGAGGAAGAGAATTTGATCTTTGAACTTGCAAGTGTTTTGTAATTCTTGTGAATAAAAAATTTTGGTGTTCACTTTATCTTTGCCTGGTTTGAAGAAAAGAATATTATTATTACTTGGAGTCAAAGCTATTAATAAAACATTTTGGGCCTTCGTTTGCTGAACTATGGTAGAGGGAAAAATAGTGAAAAGTACACTTGCACATAGTTTTGTCTGAGCTTCATTCCTCGCCTCCTTCCTCCCCAACCTGCCTCCCGTTTCAAGAAATCAAATCACCTTAATGACCTGTACTACTTCAGGTCGAAAAAAGAAAAGAATAATATCAAATTAATCACTGTGGCGGCTCCAAAAATAGAAAAGAGGGGAAAAATAGTCGTTTTCTCAAAAAATGACAAACTTTGAAGTTCAATATCTCGGCAACTATTATAGCTATAATAAAAACAAAAAAAGCGTTTTAAAGATAATTTTATGCTCTTTAATTTATTAATTGACATTTTTTCTCGCAAGTCAATAGTTTTTGAGATATAAGACGAAAATTGAAAAATCACCCATAAAACACCAGGTGGCGCTGCGAGCTCCCCCCTCACCACCGGGGACTTTTAGTATGTTCATCAGGAGACCTTCCTGTACCTGTGTGCCAATTTTTAAAACTATATTATTATTTTTTCGCCCTTATTTTGGGTCTTCGTTTGCTGAACTATGGTAGAGGGAAAAATAGTGAAAAGTACACTTGCACATAGTTTTGTCTTCCCTTCATTCCTCGCCTCCTTCCTCCCCAACCTGCCTCCCCGTTTCAAGAAATCAAATCACCTTAATGACCTGTACTACTTCAGGTCGAAAAAAGAAAAGAATAATATCAAATTAATCACTGAGGCGGCTCCAAAAATAGAAAAGAGGGGGAAAATAGTCGTTTTCTCAAAAAATGACAAACTTTGAAGTTCAATATCTCAGCAACTATTATAGCTATAATAAAAACAAAAAAAGCGTTTTAAAGATAATTTTATGCTCTTTAATTTATTAATTGACATTTTTTCTCGCAAGTCAATAGTTTTTGAGATATAAGACAAAAATTGAAAAATCACCCATAAAGCACCAGGTGGCGCTGCGAGCTCACCCCCTACCACAGAGGACTTTTAGAACGTTCATCAGGAGCCCTTTTTGCACGTGTGTGCCAATTTTTAAAACTATATTATTATTTTTTCGCCATTATTTTGGGCCTCCGTTTGCTGAACTATGGTAGAGGGAAAAATAGTGAAAAGTACACTTGCACATAGTTTTGTCTTCCCTTCATTCCTCGCCTCCTTTCTCCCCCACCTGCCTCCCCGTTTCAAGAAATCAAATCAACTTAATGACCTGTACTACTTCAGGTCGAAAAAAGAAAAGAATAATATCAAATTAATCACTGTGGCAACTCCAAAAATAGAAAAGAGGGAAAAAATTGTCGTTTTCTCAAAAAATGACAAACTTTGAAGTTCAATATCTCGGCAACTATTATAGCTATGATAAAAACAAAAAAAAAAGCATTTTATAGATAATTTTATGATCTTTAATTTATTAATTGTCATTTTTTCTCGCAAGTCAATAGTTTCTGAGATATAAGACGAAAATTGAAAAATCACCCATAAAACACCAGGTGGCCCTGCGAGTTCCCCCCTCACCACCGGGGACTTTTAGTATGTTCATCAGGAGACCTTCCTGTACCTGTGTGCCAATTTTTAAAACTATATTATTATTTTTTCGCCCTTATTTTGGGTCTTCGTTTGCTGAACTATGGTAGAGGGAAAAATAGTGAAAAGTACACTTGCACATAGTTTTGTCTTCCCTTCATTCCTCGCCTCCTTCCTCCCCAACCTGCCTCCCCGTTTCAAAAAATCAAATCACCTTAATGACCTGTACTACTTCAGGTCGAAAAAAGAAAAGAATAATATCAAATTAATCACTGAGGCGGCTCCAAAAATAGAAAAGAGGGGGAAAATAGTCGTTTTCTCAAAATATGACAAACTATTATAGCTATAATAAAAACAAAAAAAGCCTTTTAAAGATAATTTTATGCTCTTTATTTTATTAATTGACATTTTTTCTCGCAAGTGAATAGTTTTTGAGATATAAGACAAAAATTGAAAAATCACCCATAAAGCACCAGGTGGCGCTGCGAGCTCCCCCCTCACCACTGGGGACTTTTAGTATGTTCATCAGGAGCCCTTCCTGTACCTGTGTGGCCAATTTTTAAAACTGCATGTTTTAGTGTTTTTTCAAATCCTTTATTGACTAGACTAAAAATACAGTTGAAAAATACGGCGTCTTCCCTTTATCTACCCTACTTGATTATTATCTTGTGTTTTGTAGATACTTATAAAATGTAATATTTATCAGTTGCTTTTGAAAAACACGTGGCATTTACTTTTTTTATTCGACTTACTATCGATAGCATTTTTCAAAATTTATATCATTAAAGTAGCCAAACCTCGTTAGTTTGCAAATTTAGAAAGTACACACAATGCACGCACATACACACACATTAAAATACAAGTTTAAATCTTTATATGAGCAAAGTTTATGATCTTTAAACATATTTTGATGTAGTTTTTTTGCGCAAAATACCATATTTTGAAGTGAGCATTCTGAACTAGCAGTAATATATATGTATATACAGGGTGTCCACTCCTATCGTGGACCAATAGCTAATTTCTAAACCGTTAGAGATACGCATATAGTTCATTTAGGAAAAAATCTCTAAATTACGAAAGGAATTTTGGGTCTATTCAATGTTTTTCAAAAAATCAAATTTTGAAAGAGTTACGAAATTTAAATTTCTATACAGCCCCCCAGTCCTATCAATCATATTTAGTAAAACATTCTTGACACTGTAACGTTTAAAACTAAATAAAAATCACTCTTCTACCACAAAAATTGACCGAGTTATGACGTTTTGAAAAATCAAGATTTTGAAGGATTTCGCATGCGGTCCCTTAAGCGAGCTCTCGATGACGTCATGAAATAATGCAAAATCTTGATTTTTCAAAACGTCATAACTCGGTCAATTTTTGTGGTAGAAGAGTGATTTTTTTTTAGTTTTAAACGTTACAGTGTCAAGAATGTTTTACTAAATATGATTGATAGGACTGGGGGGCTGTATAAAAATTTAAATTTCGTCACTCTTTCAAAATTTGATTTTTTGAAAAACATTGAATAGACCCAAAATTCCTTTCGCAATTTGGAGATTTTTTCCTAAATAAACAAAATGCGTATCTCTAACGGTTAAGAAATTAGCTATTGGTCCACGATAGGAGTGGACACCCTGTATATATATATATATATATATATATATATATATATATATATATATATATATATATATATATATATATATATATATATATATATATATATATATATATATATATATATATATATATAAACTTGCTGTATTAAACAAAACCTGTTTTTATACTTTCAATCATTTACGATTTACTTTTAGCATATCTACAGATTTTTGATGTTTTTTTTTGAGGGAATTGTATGCAAATCTTTTCAAGCATTTTCTGAAAAAACGAATGCAAAGTTATGCATGAATAAAATGGAATCCCTTTCATTTATGTCAAATATATCTTGCTTTTAGATACATGGTGATCTAAAACAGACATCTCTCGTCTTTGGAAGATATGAGAGCAGAATGTTTTTCGTAATATTTTTCCTTCTTTTAATGTTCCATTGGGAGTCCTTTTATGACTTAAATTCCTGTACTTCAATAAAGAGCTGCATGTACAGTGTGCATGTAAAGCGGTAATCTAAAAAAGAAGCGCGATCAGAAAAAAAGAAAGATTTTTTCGTCATTATTTTATAGCCCAATAAAATGTAGCCTACTGACGCAGTGGAGAAATATTGTCTGATATTTATTGTGTATTTTGAAAATTAGTTTTAACATTCTGAGGTTGAATAAAAATTTTAGCGTAAGTAGTTTTAATTCATATTTTTGACACCTGCAGGTATAGATTTTAGAGTGGACATCCAACAGTTCAAATTAACTATCATAAGAAAAGAATGAGGCTCACCCTCGTTGTTGACTATATAATTCAATTTAGCAAGCTAATGACGGCAGTTATACTACCTATATTAAAAAAAAATATTAGATTGAGTGCAATTGCTTATTTTATTTCCAAAAGGCTTGAAACAGAGTGGACAATTCGAAACATAGAAAATCTAGGGACATGGATAAATAACAGTGTTTTTTGGGGAAATTTTTGTTCATTTGCGTAATAAATTGCAGAAATGGTGTCAGAAGCATCTTTTGTGCAGTGCAGTGTCATTTATTTTGTTGCTACTTTTTAGTTTAATTTTGAATCACATTTAAAATTCTAGCAATTTGAAGCCGGGACACGTCATTTTCTCCTTCTTCTGACAAAGATAATTTTTTTTGTGTCCTTTCTAAATGGATTATACCTACTCAATTGATACTTGATGGCACAAAATTAAATAGAGAACCAATAAAAAATACACTTAATAGGTGGTAGTCATTAAAATTGATTTTAAAAAATTCTGAAGTCTCGGACATGGTTTGTACCATTTTCGCTGGAATGACCCAAATATTTGCCAAACATTACAAGATAACGAACCCCATCAATTTGAACATTTTGTAGCGATTACAAAATAAATGAATTAATCAGTAAACGAATAAATAATAATAAAATAAAAAAAAAGGGGGTAAAATAGTCCCTAGTCCCTTTTTTATTTTTTGCTACTTACTTTCTATTTTTCAAGAAGAAGAACAATTATAGATTATTTAATGCTACACATTTT
Source organism: Uloborus plumipes (assembly GCA_038373865.1). Classification (NCBI taxonomy): domain Eukaryota; kingdom Metazoa; phylum Arthropoda; class Arachnida; order Araneae; family Uloboridae; genus Uloborus; species Uloborus plumipes. The sequence continues at coordinate 38,256 of JAXGGA010000006.1, forward strand.
CTAGCTGACTTTTAGTTTAATTTTAAGGCACTTTTGAAAATGATTTAACGTTACGCGATTTGTTTTGCTTAAGTATATTTATCATTTCATGGCAGCAGTGTTTTTCGTGCTGGCTTATATCACCATCTTTTCTAAAACATTTCATTTAAAATTTTCTAAGAAATTATTATTATTTTTTACATTTAGTGTATATTTCATACATAAGTTAGAAGTAAAAATAAACCTACAAAGCTAAAAAAGAAAAAAAAACCCTAATTATTTTTCTTTGTTTGCCTTTCTTACACTTAAGAAGGTAAAATGTTACTGTGAGATTCCTTTCTCAAAATTTATTTGATGGCCAGGAACCTTTTCTGGATATTTTACGCATGTTTTAATGGCCTACTAGAGTTCTTTTTATGTGATGTTTTTTTTTCTTTATGCAGAGAAAAAAAAAAGGCCAGCTTTCTAGGAGGAGCGGAGAAGGAATTTAAAAAGCACCTCTTTTCACTAAAAATGTCTTGAAATAAGAAGCAATTTAAGAAGAAGTCGTTTTGGTTATCAGTTCACGGCTCATAAAATGAAAGCTAAAATGTTTGGAAGGAGGAAAAAAAATCTCAAGCATTTTGTGATATATTACAAACAGCATATTTTCGTCTCAGTTTTACATTTTATGCCATCTCATTAAAAACGGAATAAAATAAAATTGTTTGGTTTATAAATTAGGCTAGTGTTTTACTCAAAGGCTTTTTTAAACCCCAATACTTGTTTTAAATAAAAGTATTAAATTTCAAAGTATGCTTAGATTTTGAAATATAAGCCTTTTTGAAAAAGTTGAGAGCAGCAAGTTTACAATCAAAAAAGGAAATGACCATTGTGAAGGAACTCTAGAAAATAAAATATGCATACTGTAAAACTTTCTTCAAAATACTTACAAACTTGTGATGAAAATATTAGTTTTGGAAAAAAGAACACGTTTTCATTTTTTAGTGATTTTAGTTTGATATATTTTCGTTTTTTTAATCTCTTAATTTTATTTTCATTTTTTTTTCAGTATACTGCATACGTTTTTTTTTTCAGTATATATCAGACTTACCAAAACCTCGACGATTTCATTGCACCTTATAAATTTCTCCCAAATTCTCCGAAAAATGTTTACCGTTTTTTTTAAATTACGTGTAGGAAGTAGGGGAGAGTGGTAATGAATGGGCCATGGTGATGAATGGGCCACTAACAAAATATGAAAAAGTATTTGCATGAATTTTTTTTTGATGCCACCAATAGATGTAGCTATCTGTTCTACTAAACTCATCCAATTTTCATTCGTTTGCGCTGAGCCATTTTCAAACTAGAGTGGCATGGTCAAGAATCTGACTGAAAAGTAAGTTTTTCATTTTTTAGTAAAACATTTCCTAGCTAAAATGTACCAAGCATTTCACTGCATACATATGTATAAGCTAGTCTATCCATATCTATAAACTAATCTTAAGATGTATTTTGATGTTATCTAAATTCAATGTACTCAAAAAACCTAAATGTATTCCAAAAGTATAGGTGGGACTGAATGGGCCACTATGTCATGGTAATGAATGGGCCACCTAAATATTGTTTTTCTTCCTTTTCTTTGGATTTTCGCATTAATATTAAACACAACTGACTGTCATAGATAAAGATTATTGTCGTCAAAATAGGTTTGTAGTAACTTTTAAATATAATTTGCAGATCTATATTATATTCCTATAATGGACCTCTGGTCGCAGTGCATGGCTTGAAAAAGCCCCCTCTCTCCTTCATATTATATTCCTCACAGTACAATTTCATTTTCTTTCTTGGTAACTTAAGTTAGATATTTCTTATTCCCGATGTCTAGTAAATTTTAAAAAAAATTTTGAATTTTGACAAGTTTGAAAATGAAGATGAAGTTTTTGAAAGTGATTTTTAATATTATTTTTGAAATATATAAATTTTGTTAAATCATAGTGTGCGTTATCTGTTAATTTTTTATATATATTTGATGTTATTTATTTCTTACAATCTCATTATTTAGTCATTTTTCTGCTACAATTGGTATGCATCAGTTTTATTTTAATTGCATCAGTTTTGATGTTTATATAATTTTTAATCAGTATGATTTTGTATCATCATGTCAAGTGCAACATTTATTTTGTTATGTTCAGCAAATAAAAGATTGATCCACGTTTTCATCGAATTCATTTAGTGGCCCATTCATTACCTTCGATGGCCCATTCAACCCCATAGGTGGGGTTGAATGGGCCAAATTTCAAAATTTTTATTTTCTATTATAATTCATTATAGACAGGTGCTAAACCAACTTTTATGACTTTTTTAGATAGCCAGATAAGTAAAGTAACTAAAACATCAATTTAGAGTTAAAACAAAGAGTTAGAAAAAATTACAAAAATTCAAAACCAAAAAGTGGCCCATTCATTACCACTCTCCCCTATACTTTTCAAGGTACTGCAAAAAAATGAACTGTTGTTTTACAGTATAATACTGGCAGTCGAGGTTCCAATTTAGAACTGTAAAGTGCACAGTAATGAGCTGTAAAACTAGCAATTTTAGTTTCTTACTGTAAAGCTAAATATTTTACAGTTTATTGCCGTAAAATTTAGCTGTATTATACTATAAAAACTACAGTATAATACTGGCAGCAGAGGTTCCAGTGTAAAACTAAAATTCTCGGTAATAAACTGTAAAATTAGAAAATTTTGCAGTTTATTAATGCAAAATGAGTAATTTTACAGTTTTTGTACTGTAAAGTTACAAATTTTATAGTTTATTACTGTAAAATTAGCTATATTATACTGTAAAAACAACGTTCATTTTTTACAGTGAAGGTTCACATGATAAACCTTTGCTCTACGCAAGCTTTAAGCTGTATTCAACATTTCACCAAAACTCACATTTTTATCCAAAATCTATGCTTTATCACATCCAACGCAGACCGTTCTCCCGTTTATAATAAAGCATCATTCTGTTTCTGATGCAGAGATACAGCTATTTACGGCTGAGTGCTTCTTAATTATTTCTGCCTTGCATTGCAAACTTCCCAAAAAATAATCTGCCGTATTATCAAAGCTATGAGCACAAAAATCGCGAAGGAAAGATACAGACATTTCATCGGAACATGCAACTCATTTGTCTTTTCGAGCGGCGTACTTTCTTATTTATGGAAGTGATACAAGAATAAAATTGGCTCACGTCTGCATCAGAGGATTCCTTTTTCTTTCAAAACGGACGATATATCTTCAAAGAATAGAGCACGTTTCAAAAAAGGAGGAGATGTGTAAGACCACGTGTGGCCAATGAATTCTTTTTGACCATCCCTTTTTACAAATTTCAGCTTGATAATGTCTAAATTTCAGATTTGAAATAAAATCATAGTTATTAATATAAGTTTTAGAATTTATTCAAGGCACTCCGCTTGTGCAATATGTTCTCTTGAAAGTAAACAGAAAAATATCAAAAACATATTTTTAAATTTAAAGACTATTTCTATCAGCTTGATTCGCACTAAAAAATATGAAATAAAATAAATATATGATTTCTTGATGACAACTGTCAAAGATTTCAGTTGATCTAATTATATCTTTATATGTTGATTAATTCTAAAGCAGCAAATAAAATTTAAATTTTAAATTTGAGAGACGAAATAGGCGGTAAAACCACCTATTTCGCCTCTCAAATTTTTCAAGCGGAATCAATCAATTCAAAGAGGAAGTGTCGTACATTTCACCTGGCTGAATTTAACCCGGCAACCGGAAGCAAAGTGTGAAATTGATGACACAGGAAGTAAAAATAGAAAAAGTCTTTCAAAAGAAACCAACAACTTAAAAGTAAGTCTAAGTAAAATCTAAACAACATTTTAATGTTAAATACGATATGTTTTGTGGTTTTGTAATACGTTGTAATACAGTACACGTTTGTAACACAGTGGATGCAGGTTTACTGAATCAGTGGTCAATAGCATTAACTACTTTAATGAGTCAAATCTTCAAAACAAGTTCCTGCTTTATTGAATTAGCCGCTTTTATGAATCAGTCACACAGTTGAATTAAAACTGTGTACACTGTTAAAACTTTTTCTGAAATTTCACGGTAAAAGTTACTGGCATTCATGGTGCCAGTAACTTTTAACGTAAAATATTTTTTTTACTGTAAAATTTTACGGAAGAGATAACGAGAATTAAAAGGCGCGAGATACGAACGACAAGAATCGAACCCGGGACCCAATGTTTTCACAGTGCTTTACTATCCACGGTACCAAATGTGACACATCAGGAGAGCGGAAATAGGGTGCATCTCACAGTAAGTCATGTGGTGTTCAATTGGCACTGCAATCGCATTTTTTATCGGTACGATTCACTGTAAAAAATTTCTGTACGGTAAACGCTACATTTTACAGTAATATTTACCATAAAAGCTTCCTGAATTTTTAACAGTGTAGAACAAACGCGATTTATCGAAGTGGCGGCCTCCGCAACCATCGGCAAAATTTTGTATAGAAATAAAATAAGATGTTTATATAAAGGTAGCCAGTACTGACGTGACACATTCAACACATTAATACAATAAAAACACTAAACAAATGTACTCAGTAACCAAGATTACTTATTGCTTTCTTTTCGCCCGACGCATGATAGTTAATCTAGTGTCTTTTTGATTGGTAGTTACGAGTCGCGTAGTCCATATGTTTTTCTTTCAACTTTATTAAAAACATTTTACTGACATGATAACATAACTTTGAATTGTTTCAGACCTATTTTTTGACATAAAAACTCAATTTTGACAATAATTTCAAGGATTTTGAGAAATTAACCATCTTCGAAGTTTATTGAAGGTAACTTGTACAATATGTGCTAAGTTATCCAAACGAAGGTAATTTTTCATCAATATTTTAATTATTCATTATGTCCAAGTTTAAGTTAATATCTCAATTTCCCTTCACTTTTTCTAATTATTTTTGTTATCCAAATAAATATTGTATCCGTAACATCAGTTCTGTTCAAACATTTTTTTTTTGGTCGAAGGAAAATGTAAGAAATAAATGAAACCAGATCGGTCAAAATCAAGCTTGATTTTCTCAGTAGATCAAAGAATCTTCGCCCAAGATGAAGAGTTTGGAAATTTTTGTCAGAAATAATGGATATTTCAATAGGATAATGGTTGGTTCTCTCTCACCATGATAGAAAATGATGGATGTACCACAACATATGAACGGACTGAGTTGTCAAGCTCTGAATATTGAACTTTATTAATAATCTGTCCCTCTAAAAGTGGAGGAAACTTTATGTTCACAGTATAAAATGTTATTAATGGAGCAATGTTTGCAAAGTTTCACAACTTTCTTGATACGCATTTGGGTATATAATGTTCTAGAGTAAGCTCTTATTGAATAAGTAAATATTGGTATGCAATTTTAATGCATTTCTGATATTCTAATCTTAAACAAGTATCTGAATCCGTGCAGATTGTAAATTGAAATTTGTTTTCTGTGAGATTTGTTTTCTGTGAGAAACTATTACTTTACAATATCGTAAGTATACGTCCTTGAATACAATTGTGAAAATGTTTTGAGTAATTTAAAAACTGGCAAAGGCATTTAGTTTATTTTACAGAGAAGTGCGTTGAGAGAGTTACACTGTGATTTATTTTTCCACTTTTCACACATCTAGTATAAACATTTTGGAAATACAAAATGTTATTTAGTCTAAAATAAGTAGTTCAGGCAGTTTTCCTGAGATACTTTTGCAATAACTGCTGCTACACTTGTGCCTGTTGATAATTAACTGTTTGTAGGTAACGCTTTACAATCAGTCCGCTTTTTGGTGACTTCAAAATCACTATCTAGCGAATATTAGCTAACCTACATAGAAAAATATCCTACATAGAAGAGGCATGGGTGTTATTTTAGTTATTATAATCTTATTTGGCACACCCTCCTTAAAACATGAAAAAATTAACTAACTTTCTCAAACAAAATCAATGCTCTACCACACATATTGCAATGTTAGTAAACATGTCATTCAAATTTTAAATATTTTGACGAATCCTGCGAAGTCATCCAAGTGACACATATGTGTCAATTCATCTTGTCATTAGGCATTATCAAGATTTTTTTTAAAAAATCCCTTAGAGTTGAAGCTGGGACTTGAAATTCTGTTACATATGAACATAGTAAACACGCATAGTCTCAATTACATCACGATATCGAAATATGGATTCTGAAACTAAATACAGAGATGATGATGCATCATAGGATCACTCACATCAGATGATAGAAGCCATTAAAGATGTAGATTATACGTTTTGGGAAGAATATCCTCATAACATACCCATTCTGTGTCCCTATATTCAAGTACATTACTAAACTAGGATTGGCAACAACAGTTAAAATGTCAATTTTGATTAGTCGAAAGTCAAAGACTTTGGACTAATCATAACTCTCCTTGCTGTCCCCACTGACTGTACAGGTTTTTTTTTCAGGCTATTGTGATAGTAGCACCAGAAGCATTTTCACAGCAATAGACGGTTGCACCGATGGATGCTGAATGACTTCAACTCAAACTAAACTCTTAACTCAAATGTTGTTGTTAAATTTTAGTAAACAAGACAAAAATGTTGTGTTAAGCATTAGTATTTTCGAAACTCTTAATATGACACTTGAAATATCCATGTGTGAGTAGAAACTTGTTTTTTCGTGTTAAACTAGCATCTAATAACATTCACAATCATTTAAGAGCTAAAGTATCAACACGAGAGCATTTGAGTGCTAAATGTTCGCGACCCTTTAATACTAAACAATGCGCGTGATCCCCCCCCCCCCCCACACCTTAACTGTGTAATGCAAAACGGAATAGTTTATGGGTCATCCTAGTATCATTGAATAAGTATATATTTAAAACAATACATGTCCTTCCTATCAAAGCACAAACAAGTGTATAAAATACATATAAATAAATCTAAGCTAAGCTAAACTAATTTTTTCTCATGTGCCCTTATTTTTTACCTCATCATTACTCTTTAGCGCACAACCCTATTCATAGCAAATCTATTGAATTAAACCTCGTTAGCTATTTAAATACAAAAGAGATCACGGTTAAAAGCTTTCCTTGTCCAACGCAAATTGTACTTCAGAACGAAAAGGGGGAAATAATTTTTAGGAAAGACATTTTTTTTTTCATGGTTAATAGAATTACATGGTACATTTTGCAAGTTTAGAGGCTAATGAAATGCATTTTAAGGAACTGTTCATTAAAAATGTTGATTTTTTCTTGTTTAAATTTTTAATCTGCTTAAAAGCATTTAAAACTATTTGTTTAAGTACAAATAAGGGTCGCTTTTTATGCTGCAATATATGTACTAATGTTTCAACGATAAGAAAATCTAATTTTTTTCGCTAAATTTAAATACATTAGTTTCTTAATTTGGACGTGTTGTTGGAATGATTTTTAAACAACAATTAGCTTGAGTATTTTAAATAGTCATATAAGAGATGTATGCGCCAAAAAAGACCATGAAGACCAATAAACCAAACCCACATTTTTATACATAAAAGAAAGAGAGGAAAAAAAACAACGCTAGATAATGATATTATAATTGTCAGAATGTATAACTAATGACGAAGCTTTATCAAAAGCAAATATACTTTAAACTTATATTTTCACATGGTATGTTTTTTTTTCAGCTATTTTTTTAAAAGTCGTTTAATGAATGCTAAGATAGGACTCAATGGAATCATAGATGATCGAAATATTGAAACTTAAACTTTAGGTTGGTTTTGTTTAACGTGATAATCTAAATTTCTTCATGTAATAGACCACCAGCTCAAGTGTGCTATCCAGAAACTAGAGCTTCGTCCTCATTATTACTCCTAAGGCTGGATTAGGCAGTAACCGAACTGGAGGTGGCAAACATTTAAGAACCTAAGAATAGAACAAACTAGTAGCTCAAGAAAAGTTACCACATCAGACTAGTTTGTTGGCTTTCTTAGCTACTATAAGATGTAAAGTAGAAAAGTAACTGTAATAAAAAAATATGCATAATGTTGACAAAGAACAAATAATTGTACTTTCCCTCAAGATGCTTTTTAATATAAATTATCCCTAAAATCATATTTGTTTCTAATTACATTAAAAAAAATATGCAAAAACATCACTTACAGGAATGAATTTAGAGGAAATATGCTTTTAAATGATGAGAAAATACTAACTTAAAATAGACTAAATTCATACAATTCTTATCTGGTATATGTATACTAGATAATCTGGCACTTGTTTCCGATTACATTTTCACCTTCCGGCAGCAAACTGTACTCTTGTAAAAGCTTACGGAGTATTCCGAAGAATAAAATGTATTCAGAAAGTTTAGGATTAGCTTTGATAAACGACAAGGTTCGCTCCGAAGAAAATGTTCTTCGCAATTTTAGCACAAACTTAGAATAGTTAATTAATCTTAATGATAAATTAAATCATCTGTAAATTACTTTCGAAGGAAGAATTATTTTATCAGTTTTAGCTTATTAATGATCATTTCGCAATTGAAAGAGTTTTGAAGAGTCTTACTTCCGTATTTAATTCTTCCGTTAAAACTAAGCTCTGCAAGTTCTTGTCATTAATTTTATTTGTTAAGTTAGGGAGCACTGCGTTAAAGTAAATTAATGTTTGATGCATTTACCTGCATTAATCAAAATTGACGAAAGTTTGGTGTGCACAGATAAAGCATTATTAGAAATTAGTATCAAATTACGAGTTATTGAGTTTAGATACTAAAACGAAATTAGTTGGCTAAATTTTCTCTACTTTGATAAAAAATACAATTAATTGACCGATTGTCACGGGTTTTATAGAGATTGATTGATTTAAATTATAGACTTAGCTAGAAGAAAGACACTTTATTGACGGCACCAAAAATGCTGTAGGACTTTTATTAGGAAATTAATTGACAATTTTTCTCTAAACTGGGGAAAAAATAACTGATCGATTGTACTAGGTTTTATGAAGATTGATTAATCTTCATGGAAGGGCTTGGAGGATGAAAGTGCTATGTTACATTTAAAAAAAATTAACGCACTGGACAATGGTAAGCAATGGATACAAATAAGCAAATAAAGCCTGGTACATCAAAAAGTAGATATCATTAGACCAATATCATACGCACACTTAACGATAAACTAGAAAATAAAAAAAAACATGCTACAACTGCAACAATAAAACTTTGAACTTTCATTAATCGCTATTTCGGTTTTGTAACATAGCCCCTTCATTTCCCAAGCCCTTTAATTATAAAGTCAACTATAAGGAAGATGCATTACTGATTGCACCAAAGGAGGCGTCGGATTTGAAATCTATCGTTTATAATTACTGTTTAATAGCACATTGAAAATGACGACGTCAACAATTGTATGACACGAATGGAAACGTCAAAAAATAAAATTTCAAAATTAATTATGTAAGTAAACAGAAACAGCTCGGTCATGACTCCTGGGACTGCACAGCCTTTTATGCAGTTAATATTAGCTTCAAACTTTTAGATAAAGGTAATTCACCAAACCAGCTAGCGTTCGCAAATCACACATTCAGTTCAAAAAATAAAGGCAAAATATTTGTGATTCGTTTTTAAAATAATTTGATTATTTATTTTTTATAACATTAAATATACAATACGAGTTTAAAATCCTAAGGTTATAAACGGTAAATAAGGCTAATAATAGTTTAAAATACTTTTCGTGATGTAAAATATGAATGGTAGCGTCTAGATAAACCACTGTGCGCAATAAAGTTATAGCATAATCTGAGTTCAAGAATTGTTCTTTATCAGTTAAAGCACATAATTTGTTAATGTCAAGTAACTACCCAATACTTATACAAATGTTCTTGTCAAAAAGAGAAGAAAATGTAAACTTTTTTTTAAATAAGCTTTACTTAAATATATGGTAAAAAATGAATTTTAGCGCAGTATATTCAACCTTTTTTTTAATATGGTTTAAAAAATAAAACAAATCCTGTAAAAATTACGAAATTTGTCGGATAAGTATACCGTACACATTTTTTTATTCAACTGGTTGATTTTTTTGAGGATTGTTTTGGTTTTACAGGCAATTAAATTTATGTCAATTGATTAAATGGCTCTGACCTGATATAAAGCTACCACACCTCTACTAAATAACAAATTTATTGCTCTTAAGGATTTTCACTTGTTTATTTATGATACTACCATTTGATTCAGGAAATATTTTTACAGTGGTCTGCATGCAAGCGCCTTTTATCTAAAAAATCCATATTACTTAACGTGACGTCTCTTTAAATAGTAAGAATTCATAATTTAAAAATCACAATAGATTTATCAAACTAGCAAACACTACTAGTGATTTTATTTTCAAAATAACTTTTATTGTATGTTTCGTTCATCAAGTACTTTATGTAAATCTGTTCTTTCAAACTGTTTAATCTTTTCTAACAATTATTCTTCAGTAATTGAGTAACAAAAATAAAGAGAAAATGTTTAAGTTCGTCTCATTAATTTTAATGAAGAGAAAAGAAGAAACATGAAACAGTTTTAAAATGAATTCTTCGTAAAATATTCAATAAAGAAAGCAATTATCACAACATGCATTAAAAAATCACGATTAATTAATAAGAATAACATCAAAAAGAATATGTTTTGAAAACTCGCTCCTTTATTCTCATCTTTTTTATAAATCCTAGAATCGGATAAAAGAAATCCAGGATTTACTGAAGGAAGATAATTTATTTTTTCCTTTTATCGGGAAGGAAATCTACAAAGATTGCATAATTATTTATCCCATGAAAAAATACGCAATTTATTTTAATATGTTGGAGGAAATATTTATGGATTTGCGAAAATAAAAACAAGGACATATTTTAAGATTTTGAAATATTATTCGTGATTCTACAAATGTGTATTCATATTATTAGTCTCTTTAAAAACATTATTTAACAATTACTATGAGTTTCTGATAATGAAATGAACTGGCATACAAAATATAATTACAATAGGTAATAAAATAAAAATGATTTTTAAATTTAAAGACTATTTCTATCGGCTTGATTCAAACTAAAAGGTATAAAATAAAATAAATATATGATTTCTTGATGACTACAGTCAAAAATGTCAGTTGATTAATCATATCTTTATATGTTGAATAATTCTAAAACATACAATAAAATTTGAACTAAAAATTTGAGAGAAGAAATAGACAGTATACAGCTTAGTATGAATAGCTTTCATTATACGCATTTTTTTCTCTCAATATTTTAATTCAAATTTTATTGTATGTTTTAGAATTAATTAACATATAAAGATATCATTCGATCAACTGACATTTTTGACTGTTGCCATCAAGAAGTAACACATTTGTTTTACATAATACTTTTTAGTGCGAATCAGGCCCACAGAAATAGTCTTTAAATTTAAAAATCATTTTTCATATTTTATTTCAAAGTTTTTTCGCTTAAAAATTTATTTGAGGTGAACTTTTGATACATCTGTAATTTATTACCTATTATACCTTTCCTGCTATAACAGAAATTTGCATTCATTAGTTCTACCATTTAATTAAACTCTCATATGCAAAGCAAGACAACATTAAACTCCAACAGTTCAAAAAATATACTACAGCCTCTAAAAAAAAAGATTTTTCAGCCGAGTGACCTTACTCTTTTTAACGAAGTCCTTTATAACGAAACCTTTATAACAAAGTCTCGTATTTAGGTTTTTTATGAGGTTTTTTATTCCCAAAATCCACAACACACTCCCGTTCCTTCTGTCAGCCACCCCCAAACTCTTTCTCTCATCCTATTACCTCACGTCCCTTCCAAAAGGCGATTCTAAACGTCTCCTCAGCAGAACGACCTGATGCTTTGCACCGGCAGCACAGGAAAATCCTTACATGAGTAAACATTTTCCTAATGGAGCCTCATATTTACCTTTTTTTTAAATTTAACGTCCAAAATCTACAACATATGACCGTTCCTTCTGCCAGACATATCCAAACTCTGTCTCTAATCCTGTTACCTTACGTTCCCTTCCAAAAGGCCATTCTAAACGTCTTTTCAGCAGAGCGGGCTGATGCTTTGTGCCGGCAGCACACCAACATACTTACATAAGTAAAAACATTTACATGAAAGGCTTATATTTAGTTAACATAGTGATTTAATGCTCAAAATCCGCAAATATATGTTTGCTTAGGTTTAGCCTTGAAATTAATGAGTTAAATTTAGTAACAAAACTTAACTTTTATAGTTATTACGCTAAAACTTTTGTGTAATCTCACTCGAAATATGGTGGCAAATGTGCTGCACCCACTGCTTTGGAGTAACTTAACCTATATATCCATTGTAATGTAATTATGACGTAAGGTTTTCCCAATTTCTGTGTAAGATTATGCCAGAATTATCTGTCAAAGTGAGAAAAAAGAGTTTTCATTCGGCTGGAAGATTACTTCAAATTACAGTCGATGCTTGTTATAACGATCACACATTATAAAGACCATCCCATTTTAACGACTAGTGGGACAGACTCCAACTTTATCCCGTTTTACTCTATGTTAATTTGCTTTCGTTATAACGATTTTTCTGTATCGTTTAATCAAACAAATTCAGTAACAAACAAATTCAGTGGACAATATTTCTGTTTTTTTTTTCAAACAGAAATAACTTTTATTATTGTTTAGGTACAAGGTACATGCAGTCTTCAATTTTTAAGTAAAACTTTGACAGAGGGAGGGAAGAACTCAATGTATCACGTTCAGATGAAAGTTGTAACGATAGCTCCTAGTGTAAAAATAGTTTCCAACTGTATTAGGAATTTAAAATATTTTTTGCAAGGCAAAAAAAAAAATACTGGACACTGAATATTATCTATAACTGAAATGGAAAATTATGTTTTGCAAAAAGCCAAACTTTTTTTTTCTCTTCATGAAGTAAAGAATTTGTAAGTATGCAATAGTTCTTCCCTATATTTTCTAATTGAAAATCTGTTTAATTCTTTGTCATAGTCTTTTACACTAATTTATTTTTTTCCACTGGAAAAAAAAAGAGCACTTAGTCAAAATCTTTAAAATATCGCCAATTTTATTGAAAGTTCTGAACATGCATGATGCATCTGTATTTAAAAAAAATTCTACTTTTTAACCGACTTCGAAAGAGGAGGAGGTTCTCAATTCAAAGCGTATACTTTTTTTTTTTTTTTAACCGACTTCGAAAGAGGAGGAGGTTCTCAATTCAAAGCGTGTACTTTTTTTTTGTTTGTTCGCACATAACATCTGATCTACTGAACCGATTTGGACATTTTTTTTTTAATCGATAGGAGATGGTGTAACTTAGATACCATGTACTCATATGACGATATTTGTTCACTAGAAAAAATGTTATGATTGAAAAACTAACATGTCATGTCATTTAAAACAATATGTGCTATCGTAAATCCTTTCTTCAATGAGCGACCCGATGGTCAAGTGGCTATGCGCGTCAGGTTGAAGTTCCTGATGGAATGAGATCGAGTCCAGGTCTGCAAGGACTTTTTCGAATAGCTGCATGTTTTTTTTTTTTTTTTTTTTTAATGATTTTAATGATTGTAATGTCCTTATGCAGGTACATCCTCCCATGGGAATGTGCCCCATATTTTTTTATGGTACAAAATGACAGTTTTGGTCGGATCTTTGTTAAAATTGGCAATGGGGTCCTTCGATGCTGTAGAATTTTCTTATGGACGTTTGCGCCATTTTTGGGGGCTTTGAATCGATTGTCGCAATAAATGGTTTTTGATTTGCGGCACCTATATTATTTTTTCAAAAATTATATACACAATCAATTATATTATGTTAATTTTTGTACCTTTTTTAAAATTCTGTATTTTATTCCTTGCATTTACGTCAAATTGAAGGTAAAATTAAAAGTCAAAAATTCTGAAGATGATAAATGTATGTTAAAAATTAAAGTAACTATTTTTTGTGATTTTCATATTGGTTGTGACTAAAAAACATCATTACAAACAAATAAATGTATCAAACACCATGAGTGTTGAGTTATTGGGAAAAATCTGCTGTGTAATGTTTTTTTTGCACTGCGAGGGGGGGGGGGGTATGAACGATCATTAAAGTGACACACATTTTTAAAAAATAAGATTTTGATTTGGGGTGTTTGAAAAAAGCTAAAGAGTCCACTTTAGTTGAAAATTATTTTCCATGAAAAACAAAAACTTGCACCAATTTTCCAAGTCTTATTCTAACTCCTTCTCCCACAATTCAAATTACTTACTTTACTTTCAATTTTTAACCGACTTCAAAAAAGGAGAAGGTTCTCAATTCAAAGCGTATGTTTCTTTGTCTGTTTGTTCGCATATAACATCTGATCTACTGAACCGATTTGGACGATTTTTTTTAAATCGATAGGAGATGGTTAACTTAGGTACCATGTATTCATATGACGATCTTTGTTCACTAGAAAAAAAGTTATGATCGAAAAATTAAAATTTCAAGTTATTTTAAAACAATATGTGCTATCGTAAATCCTTTCTTCAATGAGCGACCCGATGGTCGCTCATGGTTGTGGTTAAAAGCGTCGGTTTGAAGTTCCTGATGGAATGAGATCGAGTCCAGGTCTGCAAGTTTTTTGAACAGCTGCGTAGTTTTTTTAACTATATTTTGATTATTTTAAGTGCATTTACACTAAAAAGAATCAAATAAAATATTTTTGGAAAAAAAATAGAACCGACTTCAGTTGGAAATTGCTCTAAAAAGTAAAAAATAATTTTTTTCTTTGAACACCATTGAAACTACTTTTAAACATAAGTTTTGAAGTCGGCGCAAAAACAATATATAGAATTATACTCAATTACAATTCAACTATAAATATAAATTTTAATGAATTCATTTCATTGATTACCACACATTCGTGTAATGGTACAAATATTCTGCTTTTAATTTTCAATGGTTTCTTTGAAAAAATGTTGGCTAAATATGGTTAAATATCATTTTACCTATCGTTTTTGCGCCGACTTCAAAACTTCTGTTTAAAAGTAGTTTCGATGGTGTTCAAAGAAAAAAATTATTTTTTACTTTTTAGAGCAATTTCCAACTGAAGTCGGTTCTATTTTTTTTTCCAAAAATATTTTTTATAGCTAGGGTTAGGTGGGGGAAAATGGGTCACGGGGTAAAATGGATCACGTTTATTAGAAAAATCTTTAAAAAATGTACAAATGACATTTTCTTTCTGCGTTGCCATTTTTGTGCATTATTGACACCAGACCACATTTTATATTCAAAATAAGGTGTAACTTCTACTTTAAAGTTACAGATACTAGCGATTAAGTGTTTTTCTTAAAAGAAGCTTGACTGTGTTCATTACAAAAACTTTTGATTTAAAGAAAATTGAATGAAAATGAACATTAAGTTTTTAACCTACTGCATGCAGTGGTGGCCAACCCGCGGTACACCGTGCCACAATGTGGCACGCTCTTCCACTCTTCTCTCTCCCACCACTCTTCCGTGCCACAATGTGGCACGGAAGAGCAATAACAGTGGCACGCGAAGACTTTTTGAAAAAATTCCAAAATTGAGGGGAAAATGTTGATCTCAAAAATACTGACAAACACTAAAACCCTTGAACTGATAAATAAAATGATATTATGACGATTAAGTGTTAGGACGCTGGCTTACAAATTGTCTTAACTACAACATTGCAAAGTACTTAGCGTTAGCTTCGGACATCCAGCAATAGCTGTGAGGCTACTGATGCTTTGTAAAGCATATTTGTGCTTGACACGAATGAAACTTTCGATGCTGCAGAATGGACTGCAATAGTTTTAGCTACGTGTGATGAAATTAAAAAAAAAGTTAACTTCGCAAGTAAAATTAAGCATCCAGAATGGACAAAATTTGGTATGGTTGCACAAATGAGGATCCTTAAATTGTTTTTGTTACATTGCTTGAAAATAATTTGGGAAAAAAACTTCAAAAGTATCATCGAATTATTTATCCCAAACTCTTTGCCAAATAATAAGACTTTTTCTCTGCTGGTGACCCGTAGAGTTCACCGTATTAACAAACTAAGAATTAGAGCTCTGAAAGTTTTGTGAACTTTTCCCAGGAGAAAGAGAAGAGCATGGCAAGTTACTCCTTCATTGAAATGCCCAATAGATGTCCAACGGAAAAATAGTCATATTTTAGAATTTTAGGGGGTGTCTTTTTTAAAATGTCTGGCAGGAAAGCAATGAGAACTTGCTACTTAGGAATGAAGAATAGAAAATGAATTTAACTATGTCATCTCTTATTATTCGGCGTTTAAGTATTTAAATTTAAGATAGTACAAAAAAGTTTCTTAAACCAGTATAGGCCATCTACATTCTTTTAGGATGAAACTTCAGTTTCTTTCTCTCTACTTTGAAAAAAAAAAAGAATAAAACATTAAATTTAGTACTGAAAGTATTAACCCAAATTTAATAATTTTCCAATGATATATGGAGAAAATTTTACACCTATTATATATATACATTCAGTGTTAGGTTTGATGATTTTCAGGATCATAAAAAAAATACTAATATTTTCGAATTCTTTGTGTATTTCTCTGCGAGAAACTACTTGTTATCCTTCTGGAATCCAAATTAAAATTACTGACCTTTTGCACTGGTAATCAAATATAATAGCTTACTTCAATAGAAAGTCATCCACGTACTATAGAAATTTGGAAATTTGTGCCAACATTTTTTTTTCACATTTACACTTTAGCTCTCTGATGTGTTGTAAATTTCATTGTTGTAGATTCAAAATACGCTTCTAAACAAATATTTTTTTATCATGAATGCAGAAAAATCTAAATACCGTTGTATGTTAATTGATAGTACTTAAAACACTTAAACTTCTTAGGATTCTCAAGAACTAATTCTAAAATTAAAGACTTGGTAAAAAAGATACAGACTCATAAACCACATTAAGTACAGACTGTTTATTTTTAGAATAGAATGTTTGATGTTATTTGTTTCTTTTTTAAGCATAAGCCAACTGACAGAACTTATAAAAGTCTTAATTAAGGATAACTCTTAAGTTCCGACTTGTTTTATCTTTACTATCCTTTAGATTTCAGTTGCTCAGGTTTAAGAGAAAAAATGTTTCATTTGAGTAAGATTTACATAGTCAGCCAACCTAAACTCCATTTTTAACTTTTTAAAAAATTTCAGTTTGTTGGAAAAATACAATGTGACACGCTGGGTTTTTTCTCTCCAAATTGTGGCACTCTCCCTAAAAAGGTTGGCCACCCCTGGCCATAGAACATATTTTCAGGAATAACTTCCTAAAATGGGGAAGAAAAAACAGCAAAACTGAATTTTTTATAGTATTAAAACAAGCGTGGGGTAAAAGGGGTCATTTTTTCGCCTTAAATTAGGCTTAGCATAAACCAAAGTGCTAATCATATTTTTTACTAATTAACTCATGTTTTGGCGCCATGTATGTACATATTAATTCAAAACAAATAATATATTGCTTGGTCATTCTTTTGATACATAAATATATGATTTTATTGTGCAAAATAATTAAATTAAATCAAAAATTCAAAACTAAGAGCACAGCTTTTGCTCGATGAAATGTTGTCAGGGAGCGAAGCAAAAGTATCTTGTTTTCCCCAAAGAGAGACGCATGGACAACCAAATCATAGGAAAACATTCTACAGAGCTGAATTTAAGTAATGTAGTTAAAGGAACGGAGTCAGCATCTAAAATCTCAACAACAAGTGAGGCTGTTCCTTCGATATTAGAACAAGCTAGTAAAGCACGTGCTTAATTTTTATGCATATTAAAACTTCTATTATAAGCACACTCTCACCGAAATCAATGACCAAAAGTAAAGAAGAAACTTTAAAAGTTACCAAAAGAGAAAACTACACACATGCAGAAAGAAACTTGTGAAATTTTAACAAGCTTGACAATATTAAAAAGATTGCAATCTGAAAAAGTCTAAAGAGATAAAAAAACAATTAAACTGACACACGGACGCAAAACTAACTAAATAATAAATAAACCTTGTCTTTAAAAGAAATTCATAACTGAATCGAAGTGTATTGATAGCAACCTGTAAAAGTTGGAAAGTGGGAACAAGTTAAGTCTTTTGGGGAAAATGTCAAAAAAGTACATTTTCATATCATCATTCTTCCCCACAATGTAGAATAACGTGCAATGAAACTTATAAATACAGTGAAAGCTTTTTGTTCCCAGAGAGTGATGATGTTTGGAAGGATGATGCATCGTAAACAGTGTTAGACATTCCTGGCCCTGAGATATACTAATTGCTTTCTCATTAATGAACAGAAGTATCAAACTACTATTCAATAAATCGTGAAATCAAATGATTTAAACCATGACTCATTTTACCCCACTAGTGACCCATTTTACCCCACGCAATGGGGTAAAATGAGCCATTGACAACACATTTTCAAACTTATTTATTAGTATCAGTATTTTGCTTTTTCCGAGATATTTCACTTTAAATGTCATGAGGAAGAGTCGTTTGCATATCCGGAGCAAATTATTCACTGGTTGAATCAATATATGTTTTGCTGTCAAACTGATTGTAAAATTTCTCTTTTTTGACCCATTTTACCCCACTTAACCCTACCACTCATATAAAGACCTTTTTCTGTAGGACGGAGGTGGTCGTTATATCGAGCTACGACTTTTATTCGGTATTTTAGTGTTGGTCAGGTTCATTTCCCTGCCGGCTTGGTGGTGTGGTGGTAGAACGTCGGCTTTCTGCGCCGATAACCCAGGTTCGATCTTAGAGTTGGCCAGTCGTCGGATTTTCGAGATGCGGAAAATCCTCGGCTCCCATGTCGTATGATTATGCGGCATGTAAAAGATCCCTTGGGGTATTCGATTGACTTTGAATATCCCTAGGCAAAATTAAATCCTAGTGCTCTCTCGCATTAAAAAGAGCCCAGGTGCCTCCATCTGGCGGCAACTGGGAGTTAAAATTCTCTCATGGTAATGGCATTCCGCCGATTCTGGTGCTACGTGAAAGAATAAATGCTTACTTGGGGATCGCACTAGGTCTGCAAAAGGTTGTTCCTCTACTGCAGCCCCATTTGAAAGAAAAAAAAAAGGTTCATTTTCCACTATCAATCATTTTTATACAAACTCGAAACTTATTTTAATTACACACGATAGAATCGAGCTCTGAACTGAGATCTTACATCGACAAAGCAAAAGCTTTAACCACTGGAGTGGATGAGGCACATTTTGGTTCCGTTCATACAGGGTGCGGCAAAAAAACTCGGACAAAGTTTGTCACGTTCTGACACCAACACGTTTTATCGTATACAGCTAATTCTTTTTTTTTAAAGATTCTATATGTTTTCCTGCATTGAGGAGTGCAGTGTCCATTTTTTACTCAACATTATTGTTTGGTTTGCAGAATGGACAAAAAGATGCGTTGCTATTTCTTTTCCTGTTTCGAGCTGGTATACGTCAATTCGTTTGCTCAAAATTCCTTGACAGACTGTTTCCAATGCAATTAGCCGGTACAAAGAGTTTGGTTATGACTTACGCCGTCCAGGAAGTGGAAAAAATGGACCTTAAACACATTTTCCAACCGTAGGCTCATCAAGAAGCGAGTGCGGCGAAATTCGAGGGTCTCCATTCAAAAAATCGCTCGTGAGATCGAATCAGCGACCGATCAGTTCGGCGAATAGCAAAACAAGAACTCAAACTGAAACCGTACAAGCTCCAAAATGTGCAACTTCTCCTTGAAGAGAACAAGCGCGTGAGACTTCAAACATGTCGCCAGCTTAAACGGTGGGCCGCAGGTGAGCGGTGAAAACGCATACTCTTCACAGATGAGAAGCTGTTGACTGTCGAACAGGCGCATAACTGCCAAAACGATAGAATCTGGTTCACTGAAGCTCCTGGCACATCGGCCATCGTCGAACACCACCAAAATCCACAATCGGTAATGGTCTGGGGAGGAATTTGCGGTAGCGGCAAGACTCCTCTTGTATTTATGGATTAAGGGGTCAAAATCAACCAAGAAGTGTATCGCTGCAACATTCTTCAGGCCGTCGTACTTCTGTGGGCCCAGCAGCACTTTGGTAATGAGGATTAAATGTTCCAGAAGGACTCAGCGCCGTCTCACAGAACAAAAACGACTCGGAACTTGGGCCGGACCCATTTTTCCGACTTAATCTCCTCTACGGAATGGCCCCTACTCGCCGGATTTTAATCCCATGGATTACAGTGTGTGGTCCATTTTGGAGGCCAGGGCCTGTGCTAAGGCCCACAAAAGCTTGGAGTCGCTGAAGCAGCCGCTTCTTTGAGAATGAGACCGATTGTCGCTGGAGGAGCTGCGGCCCATCGCTGAAAATTTCAAGTTACGTTTGGATCTGTGTATCACTGCTGGAGAAAGCTACTTCGAAACCGACTGAGTATATTATTGTAAGAAGTCTATGTGAGCATTATTAATTATTGGTTTGCTAAATTTCTTTTATTTAATGAAATTATCACAATAAATTTTTGTCCGGGTTTTTCTGCCGCACCCTGTAAGACTTCAAGAGCTCTATGCCGATGAAAGCAGAATTGTCTTGAATGTAACTGGACTGAATTTATTCCGGCAACCGGCAGCAAAATGTGAAAATTATGACAAAGGAAGTAAGTAGAGAAATAGTCTTTAATAATAAAAAAAAGTAATATGTGCCTCTTTCATTCTCGTTGTGCGATATGTGTGCATACAGTCTGCTTTTTTCAAATAGTACCAGTTTTTGTTCGGTGTTTAGGATACCTGGAGTTTAACAACCACACGATTTTTTACACATTAAAATAAACTTGAAATATTGCAATTAATTCTAAAAAAATAAAACTTATAATTATCTTTCACGAATACATTTCTGTCATATTAAAAAAAAAATGAAATAACACTATTTGCTAATTCTTGATCCAGCCGGAAGAAAAAAGAAACTTCGAAAGAAAACAAGACATGCGATTCGTGGTTTTAATTAAAATATTCCCAACAAAAATAACTTTATTCAAAACTATTGGTCCTCAGTAGTAATGCGAAGCAAATTAATTACTTGAAACTTTGAAATTTTAGCAGAAAAGAATATGTTTGCAGTTTTAGTAGCCGTGACGCAAAACAGGTATTTGTTATCAGAGCTACTCTAATTAGTACCCTAAGACGGATTGAAATATCAGTTACATTGTACATTTTGGCGCCGTAATGTTAATTAACCCGTGAAGAGATTTAACTTTTCATTCCACGAATAAAAATGTTTTTTATGCATTCCTAATTAAGCAGTTTTTTGAAACTAATTTTGCCTTTGGAATATTTTTTGTTAATTAGCCAACTCAAATTAAGCGAGAGAAAGAGAACAATGGTCACATTAAAATATATTTTAACCATTAAGTCCAATTATAATAATATCTAAATAAAATAAATATTGAAACATGATTATTAAATTTAATAGAAATGTAAAATAATAACAACTTGATGCATAACTAAACAACCGCAAACTACCCGTAACAGCTATTAGCTTTAGTTTCTGCCTCTCTCACTTTTGATTTTAATCATTGAAATTTAACCTAATTGAATTATTCTAAACTTGCAGTAACAGCTACTACCTCAAAACAAAATCCATGTCTTTTCAAAAAAGTAGAAAACTATGACCTTGTTACAAGTGTTACTGTCGAAAATTTTGAATATTTATACTTAAAGTGTTTTGAACTGCAATGGTTTTAACAACATATAATTTTTGAACCAGCCGCATTTTTCGACCTGTGAAAAGGCGTAGGACTAAAGAAGAAATATTTCTGGCAAAGAGAAGACTTCTTCTAGAAATCTTTCTTAAGAAAACATATATAACATAAATAAAACATACACCAATATAAATATTACGAGTGAAAAAATATGTAACAATACAAAAAACTAATTATAACAACAGCAACAATACTAACAACAGCAGCAACAAAAACAATAACAATAGAAATAATAATTAAACTAGTAAAATCATAATAAACTCATTTTTGTGCACTACATATGGTGGTAATTTTGATCAGATTAATCATTTAAAGAAATAAAACCCTAAAAACACACACACACACACACACACACAGATGTAGCTATTTTAATTTTTTGGAGCTCTACTTCTACAACAACTTAAAATATGTGAGGTTTTTTTTTGCTAGGTATTAACTATTATTAAAAAGTAGTAATAATTTTCATTTTCTGCCCTTCAAACAAAAGTATGCTTAATCTTTTCTCCCCCCCCCTTTTTTAGCCCTGTTACTTTAACCTCTTAGTGGAAGGTAAAATTAATATAGGTTCAAAAAATGCACGGCTTCTAAATGTCAGTAAGACAAAGTGAAAAACAGATAATGCACTCATGATTTAGCATTCTATTTTTCCTTTGTTTTAGTATAATTTTAAAATGTGCTCTTCATTCGATTGCATATGAATATTAACTAGTATTTGTACTAAGATACTTTCAATTTTTTCCACATCAACACAATCTGGAGCGGTATTGCTCCTCCAATGAATATTTATTTAGATATACACTGCGATGCAAAAGTTTAGACAAAATGCAAATATTTGAACAAAACTAAAACTATTCAACGAAATGCCTTCAAATTTCTACTGCAGGTACACAATATGGTCCCAAACACGTGTCTGGAGTTTTTAAAAATATAACTGGAACAAAATTTTGGACATTGCGAAAGACATTTTTTTCATTGTTGCAAAAGTTAAGACAATAGTCAGATTTTATGCAAATATCCCTTGAAATGTGATTGGTGGAGGAAAGGCGGGACTTTATCATTCGAATATAAAATGCAGAGATTGCTGAATAAATAATCAAAATCTCAAAAGCTATGTAGTCCTCGTGTAAAGAAGATGAGAAAGTTTGGAAACCGAAATTTGAAAATGAACCTACTTTATTAATATTTTGTCTTTTAAATCGGCTCTAGTATGGTAGAACATTGTTTTTTACTTTGTGGAGAGCAAATTCAGACATGCGTATCGATCAAAAGACCAAGAAAAATTATATTTCTTAAGGATGAAGGAATTGAAAAAAGGGCTCGAACTGACGATTTGCCCCTTAATCCTACAAAACTTCAACTTGGGTCAAAAACAGCACGTGACAGCATAAGTAGATGAACAACTGAATCGGAATGCATAAAAAAAACAAAGAATTGTGCTTGAGCCTTTTCGGACAGAGTGTCCCAAATAAGCCAGATTTTAATGGTAAAAGCAGCACAGCATATGATCATTGGATATTTCTCAAGTCCCGCGAAAAGAATTATAATCCATCTAGGCCATCCCAATTTTAATAATTTTTATCAAAGAAAGTACCATTCATTTTTTAGTCACGATGATACATATGCTGCTTTTCACATTAAAATCTGGCTTATTTGGGACACTCTGTCCGAAAAGGCTCAGGCACAATTCTTTGTTTTTTTTTATGCATTCCGATTCAGTTGTTCATCTACTTATGCTGTCACGTGCTGTTTTTGACCCAAGTTGAAGTTTTGTAGGATTAAGGGGCGAATCGTCAGTTCGAGCCGTTTTTTCAATTCCTTCATCCTTAAGAAATATAATTTTTCTTGGCCTTTTTGATCGATACGCATGTCTGAATTTGCTCTCCACAAAGTAAAAAACAATGTACTACCATACTAGAGCCGATTTAAAAGACAAAAAATTAATAAAGTAGGTTCATTTTCAAATTTCGGCTTCCAAACTTTCTCATCTTCTTTACACGAGAACTACAGAGCTTTTGAGATTTTGATTATTTATTCAGCAATCTCTGCACTTTATATTCGAATAATAAAGTCCCGCCTTTCCTCCACCAATCACATTTCAAGGGATATTTGCATAAAATCTGACTATTGTCTAAACTTTTGCAACAATGAAAAAAAATATCTTTTGCAATGCCCAAAATTTCGTTCCAGTTATATTTTTAAGAACTCCAGACACGTGTTTGGGACCATATTGTGTACCTGCAGTAGAAATTTGAAAGCATTTCATTGAATAGTCTTCTTTTTATCCATATATTTGCCATTTCTCTAAACTTTTGCATCGCAGAGTACAAGGTAAATATATAGTTTTTTTTTCTACAGTCAAAATTTACAGATTTTTTTTTTTAAATCAAGTTTTTCTTATACTACTAGTTTGTTCTCCACTAGTTTGTTTGGTACTCTTAGCTTCTATAACGTAAGTTCTCAATCCAGCTCGGTAATTGCCTAAATCAGTCAGTCCAGTATAAGCTAAGCGAGCCAGGCTGAGTTCTAATGAGGATAAAACTGCAGGCTCTGGATCGCATAACCGAGCTGGATTGTGTCTAGTTATGCTTTAGCCCTGGCTTAGAGGAAGTAACCTAGTGTGTAATATATGTCTTCTTGTTTCTCTGCTAAAATCTCACAATTTCTTTATGGCTGAAAGTAAAAAAAAAAAAAAAAAAAGGGGGGGGGTAATTTGCAACATGGGAAGACATTGTGACGTCAGCACTAATATGTCTCGATGAAAAACGGCATCTAATGTTAAGGTAATGGACGCAAGAGCTTATCTTGTGAAGTTGCTAACCCATAATATATCAACTTTAATTATATTAAAACATTTAAAGTTAGAGACACTTTGTAAAGAAATAAAAAAAGGCATTAATACTTTTTGTTTAAATTAGCAATGTCATTAAGCAGTATTAAGAGCCACTAAGTGTGTAACATACCCCGGAGATGATAATTCATATGTTGTGAATCAAATATTATTGAAATAAAATCTTTTATAAAAATATTGACGTATTTAAATGGATATATTTTTACTGAAATTTAACATTATAGTTAAATTAATTTTTGCCTAAAGTTTTTATTGTTAAGTGCACGTGACGGAACTTTTGAACAATAACCCTTAAAGTAACTGTCGGTTATTCAACATAACGAAGAGTTTGAAGCTGTGACGATATCTCATATGCACATAATAATATTTCCAAAGATTAAGAAGATAAAAGGGCTGTTTCCATGTTTAGGTTGTAACAGATTTTTTTATTGGGCATTTAGAAATAATATATAATACTTAAAATAGATTTAAAAAATAGATTTTCTTTTCGCATTTAAAAGCTTTCTTTAAAGTGAATTTTTAGAGAATAAAAACTACTTCTAAATAGGACGTCGACAGTGATAATCAAAACACATCACTTTTTTATATACAGGGTGTCCACTCCAATCGTGGACCAATAGCTAATTTCTAAACCGTTAGAGATAAGCATATAGTTTATTTAGGAAAAAATCTCCAAATTATGAAAGGAATTTTGGGTCTATTCAATGTTTTTCAAAAAATCAAATTTTGAAAGAGTTACGAAATTTAAATTTTTATACAGCCCCCCAGTCCTATCAATCATATTTAGTAAAACATTCTTGACACTGCAACGTTTAAAACTAAAAAAAAATCACTCTTCTACCACAAAAATTGACCTAGTTATGACGTTTTGAAAAATCAAGATTTTGAAGGATTTCGCATACGGTCCCTTAAGCGATCTCTCGATGACGTCATGAAACAATGCAAAATCTTGATTTTTCAAAACGTCATAACTCGGTCAATTTTTGTGGTAGAAGAGTGATTTTTTTTTAGTTTTAAACGTTACAGTGTCAAGAATGTTTTACTAAATATGATTGATAGGACTGGGGGGCTGTATAAAAATTTAAATTTCGTAACTCTTTCAAAATTTGATTTTTTGAAAAACATTGAATAGACCCAAAATTCCTTTCATAATTTTGAGATTTTTTCCTAAATAAACTATATGCTTATCTCTAACGGTTTAGAAATTAGCTATTGGTCCACGATTAGAGTGGACACCCTGTATGTAAGAAATAGCTTAATGAGAACATCAACGATATTTAGTAAAAATTGATTGTTGATTGAAATCGTAATAGACTGATTCAAGAAACAATTTGATTTCTCTTTTTCATATGAAAAAACATAATTATTGGAAATATGGAAACATTTCTTTTAGCTCAGGAGACTGGTCAAATATTGTAAGAATTAGTGAGGAAACACAATTTTATGAAAATTTTTGATTTTTGGTTAACTATTGAGGTGGTATTTATTAGTAAAGACATTCTTTCTTGTAAGAATACTTTTTTGTAATTTTTAGAACTGTCGTTTTGTAAGTTTGACGTGGTCAAAGGTTAAAATGATTAAATAATGACGAATAAGTAAGCAAACGAATAAAATTCAAACAACGTTTTCTAAAGAAAAACATATTCGTATGAAGCTCGCCAGCAGATAAAATATAAAATAACTAAAAAAGTAATAAAATAAATAAATAAAAGAAAAAAAATCAGAGGTGCATTTGTTTGGACAAAGCATGTCATAAATTGTATTCATTAAGTATTTAAGATTTCATTTAATACTTCCTACGTGTGTAATAAATATTTAGCAATATTTGGACGGATGATTATCTTGTCTAACGAAACAAAAAGTTTCTTCAGTACTTAATAAACTATTTCCCAGCACTCTTTTTGCAACGTAAGTCCACCCTTTTGTGCAAAGAATCCAAAAAGTGAAATAAATGTGCAATACTTGTTGATTAAGAATTTTACATTTTTCAAGATTTATTAAAAGATATTCACAATATTTTGCCTAGGAATACTCTGTGGACATACATAAATATACAATATTTAAAAACGAATAACGTGGGAAAAAAATCACGAATTTAAATTTATTGTAGCAAAAAGAAGTTTCTTTATGAATATTTTTAAAACTTGAAAAGTACAAAAATTAACACAAAATTAACAGAAAAAAATAAATAATACAAAAAACATCTGCGAATCAAGACAAAATTGTCAGTTTTCTCATTTTCTCTTCTAGGAAGAAGGCAATTTATCTTATGTTTGATCAAAGTAACAGAATATTTTACGTTAATGTGTTGCTTTCTGCTAAACGAGAAAATAAGTTCAGACTTGTTTATGCATCTTGAGTAAAGAAAGACCATTTCTTAGAGAAACCCTGCAAAGTTGGTGCTAACTTTGTCCATTCTTTCTAATGAAGACAGATTTTAGCACAAATGAGTCAGTCCAAAAATGTTATGTGATGCTGTTTTTTTTTTTTTTTTTTCTTCACTGTGTCAAGTTAAAAGTAATTGTAAATTTAAAAAGTATATAAGAGACAAATTTACCAAAAATATTTTTTTCTCTACAGGTTTAAATTATTTTTTCAATGCTGTAATTTTTGATATAAACGTTGGACATGAAAACTTTGTTTTAATCTACTGCTGCAGTTGAAGCCACATTTGTTTTAACTGCAATTTATGTACAGCTTTTTTAAACGATAGTTAAAATGCTTTTTTTTTAATAAATAAAAAAAAATTCAGTAATCAGAAATACGTCTTTCTAGAAGTTTACCGTGGCAATGTCTTGTCCCCCCTGCTTTGAAAAAAAAAACATTTTTTAAAAGTATGCGAGAGTGAAACACATTAAAGATTTTTTTTTTTCCATCGGATCAAATAAAAACTCTTCTTTTTTTTTTGTAAAATTTAGTTTTATTTATTGTATTTTATTGACTTTAATTGGTTGTTTATATGTTAGAAAATGAAATTTTAAAAAATCTGCTGTTGTAGTACTGACTAAATTCGTTTTGAATTACGATTTAAAATATGTTTTTTTTTAAACGAAATTTCTAAATGAGTACAATTTAAGTATTCATTTTTAATACAATTATTATTATTATTTTTCAAAAAAAGCACAAAATTTTACGGTCAGCACAGGCATTTATTTGATCATTGCATTAAAGTATCCCCCTTACTTTCTCCTTTTTAAACGTATGAGCTTAGTTTTAATACCATCCATTAAAACTAAATAATGTAAAAAAAAAAAAAAAAACCCCTCAATCTTATAAACATTTTTTTTTTTAACAATGTTAGCTATCCCGCCTTTTAAATAATGGAACAAATTTAAGAGTTGAAAAACAGCACTTAGTAGTCATCTAACTATATGCATGATTATTTATTAAAGCAACTGAAGAATGATAACTTTATACGGTAAGTAATAAAACACATGCTACTTTAATGTAATGCTATTTTTATCTTTTTTCCAAAAAAAAAAGTTGATGAAATCCATAGCGTAAACCGTGATCACCCTAGGATATATTTACAGAACATGGAAATAAAGGAAATATTTTTATGCTTTTTAATGCAATTTTGAACGAAATTTTAAACAAGGCAATATGAATTATCAGTTCTTGGGACTGGGGAAATTCAATCATTTATCCATTAAATGTTGACGTGACATGCTTTTATTTCCACCCACTCTACTTAAAGGAAGAAAAATTTTTAATATAATTTGTCCACGAGCAAGTTACATTAATATGACATTTTAGAATGTCACAACAACGGATAATAAAAATTCTAAAGCTCTTTAAAATTATATTTTTTATGCGTCCATAAATATTGATTGTTCTGTGCGCGATACCTTGAAAATATAATGCATTAAACCAAATAAACTGAGCAATGTAACTCAATATCAAGTGTTTGAAATTAAAAAAAAACTTTATGATGTTGACATGAACCTTTGACTTATTTCAGTAAATCTTTATTAAAGTAACGATTATTTAATGTGATTAGGATATTTTCGTCTCAATGTGTCGGTGGAATAGGTAATTGAGAAAAAAATAATCATATATAAACGGATTAGCTAAGCAAAACAAGAAAAGAAAATTACAAAATCATAAAAGTAAGACGTTTAGATGGGGAGAGTGAGTAGGTATTGTTTGCCACATTATTGTCTGAGGACAAAGTATTCTGGTTTTTGTTTTACTGTTTTAACCCATTTATGCCCAGAAGCCTAAAAACAGGACGCTTGTTAGTTACTGCATACAAAAACCTGTAATGGGTATATCATTTTACTAAAGCTGTTTTTCACAAGTTAAAAATCCTTCTTCTTAAGAAAAGCAGTTAGGGCCACTATTTGGACATCAGAGTTTATTTATTGACAGTTATTTTCAGACAAATCAGTTAAGCGACGATCCAGCATAGGTAGTCACAGAAAGTAAGTTTTTTTTCGCGAACTTATTTTTCATAAAATTAAACTATTTTAAAATGGTTTTCTTAAAATTGGTCACAGATGCCTTCTGTAATGTTATTTTGCAAAAGTAAAGTCAAGTAAGGTCGTATTTTGCTCACATATCTGCAAAATATCCCATAAACAGGACGTCAAATACATTAATAAATATGCCAACGGCGAACTATTTCAAGCCTAAAATGTACGTAAACCATTCCAAGTAAGAGTGTTAAGCAGATAAAATTGGAAGAAAAAAAAGGTTGAAAAAAACTTGGGCACAAATGGGTTAAGTTACAAAATGCTTGCTTGTTTGTATTCTTATTTATTTTTAAGGAGAAAAATATGCTTGCTAGTGGGCTTTTTGGGGGACGCAAGAATTATTTATGAAATGTAATTAAAACATATTGTTACAAATCTTGTAAATAGTTGTTATTTTTCCTGCCTTGTATCATTTTCATTAATTTTGGTTTTATCTGGCGTCATGTTGCAAAAGTATCTGAAGATATCACCTTTATCACTTGTATACCGGCCTTGTAACGTTTTGTAGTTTTTACACTTGCCCTACATTTGATAAGCATGAAGACATTTTCGCGCTGAGTGTGTTTTTTTTTTCTTTTTATAGAAATTTCTTGAATGGATTATGGAAGTTATGAATGAACGGGATTTTGCTAGAATATTGTCGAAACTTCGTTCTCGAGTATAAATAGCTGGCCTTGAACACAGTCAGTTAGTTCTTTTCAGATTTGATTTCTGGAGACTCGTTTTCATTCGCTTGGGCGAATGGTTGTTTTGCTTTTGTAATTGCTTAATTACTGTTCACGTTAGATACGTGGTGCTGAGTTACTGTTGAGAGTACAGTGTACTGTTTTGCTACCTAATTGCTGGATGTTTAGCAATTGTTTCCTGCTCCTATTGTAAATAGTGTACATACTTGTAAATAAATTTATAGCTACTTCCTCAAGATTGGAATGCTCATTTAAGAAAGTTGAAGGTGCTACGGACTCGTTACAATATTTTTAGCAGTTAATCACTGATTTGGGAGGAATCTAATAGCTGTTCTCTCATAATTTCCCACATGCCGTTAAGCTAGGAAAAGCATATGGGTGATTCTACAAATACGGGAATATTTCTAACGTATAGATTTCAAAAAATTAATTTAAAATTAAAAATCTGAAAAAAATCAGCAAAGCTCTTGATAAGTTACGTAATTAAAATAGAATATCAGCAGAGCTTAAATGTTTGTATTTTATTGTATTTTTGGATTTTTATTTTTTTGAAGGCATATGTGAATGATAAAAAGGACATGTGGATGGCACAATGGGTATGTGGATATAACACAGTAAGTATGTGAATAACACAAACACAATAGGTATATTAATGAATTTTTTTAAATAGTAAACTGTTAGACATAATTTTTAAACATTGTACTGTCATAGTTTGGCTTTTGATACATCCACGTGTTTTATATTGGGGCATGTGAATGACAATAGAAAAAGGGCATGTGAATGACAAAACACAAGTAATTGTGTTCTCAAAAAGTCATATCTGAATATTTTTCGACTTCACTTCTAATTAGAACCCACAAATAGGAATATTCATTAGGCATATTCATTAGGAATATTCATTATCATAATTTTTTTATTGTACATTTAACGTGCATTCTGTGGGGCATGTTAATGACAAAGATAAAACACACTTGCCTTGAAAGTTGAGTTTAGCTTGCTTTTTATCAAAAAGTAATTTCAGAACAGCAAAATTAATCCTTAGCCAGGAATAACAAAGTTCCATGCTTTATTTTAAGATGTGTTGCCAGATTTTGAAATGAAACATTTCAGAGAAAAATATCTATACTTTTTAGACATGTGGATGATTGATAATCGATGGGACAAAGTTTGGTTTAACTTTTAGAGGTATTATTTTCCTATTATTTTGCTTTTTTTGTGATTTACATCTTGTACACATTCATATTTATAAATAAAAAACTCTTGAGAAAAAAATCACTTATTTTTTTAAAATCTATATTCCATTGATTGTAAAAATTGCACCTATGGGACAGGGGATGTGGATGACATTTCAATCTAATATCCTTTTTTTAATGAATAATAATTAAATATTGACATTATTGATAACGAAAATTATGGAACAAAAGACGCATAAAAATATTCCCAAAATAGTTTTTTATTAAATTAAAAACAAAAAGAGCAATCAGTATGGAACACAAATTTGCCCATTTTTGTAGAAGCACCCATATACTCAACGCTAAAAAGCACAATTAAAGCTCACCATTTTGCGCATTGAAAAAGACGTTCCTTGTAACGCCGAAACACATGTCAGCTGATTCCCGAGTTTTTGTGATCTTTTAACGTTGCATTATTTGCTTTTATTTTTAAACAAACGCTTATTTTTATTTTCTTATTAAACTAACTTTGAAATGAGCTGCATTTTCAAGAAACGGGACCGGTTGAAGATAGAGCACTTTGTTGAAACTGAATAAACAAGAAGTTCTGTCAAGAACTAAACGAGCCTACTTTCCCGTACATCGACATCGGCATTCTAGCATCTGATCATTATTCTCTTGATTATCTAAGACTAAAAATTATGTCAAACATACCTTTTTAGCACTTGAAGCTGATTTCTAAAAGCAAAATATACCCCTCTCATCAGATGAAATAGACACATAGAAAGTAAATAAATGAATGAATAAAGCTTTGTCGCACCTTTTAAAGAATGTAACTGTTACAGTTCTTCCGTAGAAAAATTCCTCAATTGTTTTCAAAAAAAATTAAAAGTACAAAGTACATCAAAACACATTTTATCAAAGAAAGAAAAAAAAAAAAGAAAAAAAAAAACTCGTCCGTTGATAAAATGTCTCGAATTTCACTTTTAATCCGTTGCCAGTTGTTAAATATAAATAAAGAATAAAATGCCCTCGTGAATGAAACATTTTTGTTACAAAAAAAATCGTCTGCCAAAAATAATAATAATAATAATAATAAATTCAATAAAACAAATGAATAAATAAACAAAAAATTGTCTGCACAGTCAGTCATTTTTTTTTCGGACTGTTTACTCAAAAGTTATTAGGGGTGACAGCTTGCTTGAGCGGTTCAATGTTGAACGAAAAATTGTTCAAATCGGAAATGTAAATACGGGAATGAAGTATCCTTGAAAAGTTCTTTCCAACAAAAAAAAGTTTGTTCAAATCGGACTGTTCATTAAAAAGTTAGTATCGCGGGACCGGTTATTTGAACGGCTCAAAGTTGAACCAAAAATTGTTCAAATCAAAAAATCAAATATGGGAATGAGCTGTACTCGCCGAGATCTTTCAAACAAAAAAAAGTTTGTCCAAATCGGAATGTTCATTCAAAAGTTATTAGGGGGGGACAGACAGACAGACAGACAGACCGACAGACCGACGCACAAATTCCCCATCTCAATACCCTACTTTCAAATTTTTAATTTTTCGATATTATTTCATTTTTATTCTTTTTGACTTTTTTTCACTTGGCGATATTTTTTGAACTTGGCGATATTTTTTGGACTTGGCGATATTTTTTGGACTTGGCGACATTTTTTAGATGCATTAAGCCAATTTTAATGCTTTTTTCGTCTCTTTTATTTTTAACGGGAAAGTAGGCTAAAAAAACAAAATTCTGGCATACACGGTAGTGTATGCAAAGCATAACACATTAATTTAAGGTGCTCAAAACTTAAATGGACCATATTTATGAAAAATCTATTTTAGCTACATACGCCTTACGTAATGCTCACTAATTTTATGTGCAGCACTCCCGAACGTTGTGAAAAGTTTAGAATCTTTTTACTATTAATAATTTACATAGTGACGAGGATGGAAATTACAAGTGATGACAATTGATGATGATAGAAATTTGAAATTTCATGTGAAAACTTCCTAATGAGTTGCATGAAACTAATAGTATGTTTTTAAGTATGTTATTAAAGCATTTTAAAAGTTTCGTGTTTTTTTGTCATGTTTGCTCAAAGTGTTATATACGTTGGATCTTTTTTTCCAAGATGGACTGCCAAAGATGTAGGTAGTATCCTACATTTGTAGTGCTTCAGAATATCACTGTGTTTTAGCGTCACACACAATTGTTATTAGGGATGCACCGATTAATCGGCAGTACCGATTAATCGGCCATAATCGGCCACTTTGCCGATTATTAATAATCGGCCACTTTGCCGATTATTAATAATCGGCAAAATCGGGCCGATTAATCGGCTGAAAAATATTTTTCAGATATTATTCTTTGAAGTATACGTTCACTAGGAATTTATGATGAATAATTTTATTAACAGTAATAATAATCCTCACAGTTGATATAAAGTTTTTTTTTAATGAATTCTCATACTTTGAATAAATATATAGACAATGATACAATTTTTTCATGTGGCGATAGTTTTCTCAGTGCTTTCAGATAACCTCTAATTTTCAAAGAATAAAAGTATTGAATTAAATTGCTACTGATTACTAAAATATATGAATTAAAAGTTCACCACACACTCCCCCATCCCTCCTTTTTTTATAAATTTTTATTTCCAATTAACATAACTAACAATGTGTTAATAATTATAATATTATTGACATTAATATGAAAATTGGTTCTAAGAAATTTGATAAAATATTGAAATTATTTTGTGAAAACTAGGAAAAGGAAAAAAAATCTTCTCCCAGAAATAAATTACTTACTTTTTCTAAACTTGGAATTGTATAAGAGATAAAAAAGTGACGGTTAAGGGAAAAACAATTATTCTTATCATTAATCGGCTCAGCCGATTAATCGGCCGATTATCAGCAGCCGATTAATTGGTAATCGGCCAATTTTCTTATCGGTGCATCCCTAATTGTTATTATTATTATTTTTACATACAGAAGCCATTAGCTTCGACATACATGAGGAATGCGAACTATGGGCCTTGCCTCCTGAGAAGACATATTTATGGCACAGAGAGGTTGAAATAACATCCATGGGCAGCCCGCGACTTCTTACTTTTTGAGGAGAATATTCTGCCTCTAGGCCACCGAGCCCCCCCCCCCCCCCCCAATTGTTATTGAATTAGCAACTGCAACTGTTGTAAGCGACATGAAATTGCACTTGGGCCTTTAATTCTGGATACCGCATTCCCCCTATTCTTGCAACGTTTCATTTTTTCTTGATTTGTTTTTGAAAGATGCGGCTTAAGTACTGCCTTTTTCCAAAAAAATTGAATGGTTTACATAGAAGTATTACAGAGGCGGTAAACTCAGTGATGCAAAATATTCGTTGTCAGGAGTGGGATGAATTACTCTGCCATCTAGGTAGCAACCTAAGGTGGATATGTTGAACATCTGTAAAATTGCATGTATACTGGCATGTAATTTACAGAATTTAGTTATGATGTATACACTGTAAAAAATTAATGTTGTTTTTACAGTATTATGCAGCTAATTTTATAGTAACAAACTGTAAAAATTGCTAATTTTACAGTAATAAACTGTAAAAATTGCTACTTTTACACTAATAAACTGTAAAATTGCTACTTTACACTAATAAACTGTAAAATTGCAACTTTACACTAATAAACTAAAATTGCTACTTTACACTAATAAACTGTAAAATTGTCAATTTTAGTTTAGTACTGTGCATTTTACAGTTTTAAACTGGAACCTCTGCTGCCAGTAATATACTGTAAAAACAACGGTTTATTTTTGCAGTGCAGTGCAGCAAATGTAGAAATTTAAAGTCTATCTATCTTTTAAAGCACGCTGTATTTTGTATTCGTATTGCTGGTGTTATTCTCATATCCATAGTCAAAAACCAACATGGAAATATTAGGTGCCATTTTCTCAAGATGTTAGTTGGACTTATTTTTTTATTCATGTACACATAGGACAGCATCAGAAACATTTAGATAAAAAAGAGAAAATGGCACCCAGGGCACCGGTGGGAATCGAAACCACCGCCTTCAGCATATGAAGAGAAGCTTCTAAGACAGAGCCAAGGTGGCTTTTAGTATTTCTTAACCCATTAACGCCTAGCGTCCCTTTTAAGGGACGGTCTAAAAAAGGGTCTGAATTTCCCCAAAATGAACATTTCAACCAAATAATAGTGTTCAATTAGTACCTTGGTATTGTTTCAATTCATTTTTCACAGATTGCAGCACATAACCATTGTAAAGTGTGTTCTGTAGCAGTTTCAATATGATCTTTATCAAAAATTACATCGTTCACAATCTCAAGGAAAAAAGCTAAGTTTTCAAAGTTATTCCCAGATTCCCAGTTTATGTTAATTGCTTATTTTATTTCTTCTAATAAAATGTCTTTTTAAATATTATATCGTAGGCAGAAAAAACAAATTCAGCAAAAAAAGTATGTACCCTCTAGGGTCTATCGTAGCTTTTAAGGGACAATTTTTCTTTCCTTAATAAAAAAATTCTTTTTTACATATTTTTTTTAATTATTTTTCCTGTCCATTAAACACTGTTTGTAACCAGTATATAAAATATCTTTGTAAAAAAAAATGTCAGGCATTAATGGGTTAATGAACCACAATCAAAGCCAATATGTGCGTTTACAAATCAATAACCGTAGCTATAGTGCATGTGAGACGTTTTACATAATTATGCTTCTAATACGTGGACTTATGGAACAGAATTAAACCTAAAATCTTCTCAACCTGCCAAAATTGACTTACTTTATTAGTATGTACATATAAAAAGGAACATTTACCAGAAAATTGGTTGTTTAGCTACCACATTCTGAGCTTAAAATTTTACAATATCCATGGGAAAATTGTGATTAAATCCCGACTTTATACGCTCCTCCAAGTAACACATGAAAAATATTCGAAATTTATTCATAAAGTAATTACAATTAATGAGCTTGAGAATGGCATTAAATGAGAAATTAGCATTTGACACGTGTCTAGTTCAGATGTTATACGTTACAGATGAATAATTCATTTAATACAGCTCGAGAAGAATTTGAGATTATTTGTTGTCTTTCATTCGCAAAGGCTGAGAGGTTTGAATTATTTATTTTTGAACTGTATTAAAGGAAAGTTTAAAAATATTTTAATAAATGTCAGTCTGATGTAGGATGAAATTGTCAGGAAAAAAGAAGGATGTAGTATAAACTAGTTTGAACATTTATCTGGAATATTTATTCTAACATTTTACTTCTGCATTATTTTTACTACAAATTAAAATGGA
Source organism: Uloborus plumipes (assembly GCA_038373865.1). Classification (NCBI taxonomy): domain Eukaryota; kingdom Metazoa; phylum Arthropoda; class Arachnida; order Araneae; family Uloboridae; genus Uloborus; species Uloborus plumipes. The sequence goes on from JAXGGA010000006.1 coordinate 74,501, forward strand.
CAGTAAGAGTTACTCATGTTTTAAACTAAGGAATGTCGTAGCAAGAAAAAAACTACCGACCCTTAGACGGACTTTAATCAGAGCTACAAAGAAATATCTAAAACTAGTTATACCATCCAGACACGACAGCTAGGCCTTGGTGCTCTGAATGGTAAGGCATCTGACTCGTAACCGAATGGTCCCGGGTTTAATCCCAACCTGTCGAAGATCCACCGTTTTCATTAATAGTTGTTGGGGCATGTTTAATATGGTCGTGGTCACGAAGCCTTTCGACTTTCCATTCCAATCTAATACCTCTGAGGATGCTGGAGCATAAATTAGATAAAAAAAACAGTAGTTAACAGGCACCCATCCAACCAGTTAAACCACGTGTAGTGGGAGGAGCAGGGGACTATGGCAAGGACGTCATTTCAAGTTTCTCCAGGGGGGGGGGGAGGCAAAGGGTGAAAACACAATGCAATTTCATCAGAAATCAGCAAAAACCACGCCCACTTATATGTAAATACATTGATTTCTCAAAGTCAGGGGGCGAGCAATTGACCCCCCTGCCCCCCACCTAAATGGCGGGACTGGACTATGAAGTGAGTCTGTATGTGTAAAACGGTAAATTCAGGCTTGTTACGGATTACAAGACTGAAAAGTTATAACAGTGCGAAACACAGTATACCTCCTTTGTTTTCATTAGTGAGTAACCTAGTGAATAAGAGGGAGGCATTAAAAATATATTTTTATTTTAATGTTTTGCCCAAAACATGTTTTGTTTCAAACATTTTTTTTACGGAAATAAAAATCATTTCGTCAGAAAAGTATCCTTATTGTTTCAAAGGAAAGTATGATAAATATCAATCAAGCGCACTTGCATGAGTTGACTTTAAATCTTTGATCTCATGCGTGATTTTCCCCGCGTCAGTCTTTGGCATCACTGGCTAGCAAGTAGCGTTTGACAAAGGGGAAGTGCAATGCTCTCGTAGGCGTATATCGTTACTTTTCATTAGTAAAACTACTTTTAAAAATCATGTGTAAAAAATGAAACGCACTTACATTGCAATAAGTTCTACTTTCTGTTTTGCATATTCTGGAATGTAATAAAAGAAATAAGGATTTTAGGCAATGAAAAATAAGCAACTATTTTGACATTAGAAAATAAATATAGCACTATTATTTGTTAAATTTCGATCCTAATATTCCTTCGTCCCATCAAATTCGTCTTGACATTTTAATATCTTAGAAGAGCAAACAAAAAGTTAGATTATAGAAAGAATTTAACTGAAAACAACTCAAAAAGTTTAATTTAAGCTTTTGTTTGAAAATAATAGTTATAATTAAAAATTTTAAATTTCTACTTAAGACAAAAAAAGTTTTGACACTTAATGGCATTTATTATTATTAGTTAATTCTCTAAAACTATTTCATGCAAATTATAGCATTCTGAAAATCATTGGTTCGAGTTGTTTTGAGAGTAGAGGTAATGATTCGTATTAGGACTTGTATGTTGCAATATTGCACTAATTTCATTTTTTTAAGTTTTAAATTGAAACAAATGTATAATGTTAAATAAATGTTAAATGTGCACATATTTTTTTTTTTTTAAATCGAAAAGCCTTTTTTTCGGTTTCAAATTTTAATTTACTCATTACGCAATAAAATTCAGAGAACTATGATGCATAAATAACTTTGCAGGCAATATTATTTTAAATTAGCTACCAACAAGCTATTTATCATTTTACTCGAAACATTTTGAACGTTATCTTTAGTTTTCTTTTAATGATGCAACCTTGATAAGGCTTCAAAAATATCCCTAAGCGAAATTCTTACTCGATACAAAGAGAACCAAGCACGGAATGCAACGAAGTAAAAGCAAGGCATGTAATTATCAGATTGAAATTTTATTTAAGAAACTCAGGATGTGTATATGATATATTGCTTTGCAAAGCAGTTTGAACTATTCGTCTCAAAAAAAAAAGGAAGAGGGTGGGGGGGGGGGGGGGGGAGAGAACGGTATGTTATTCTTAAGAAAATGCTTTCAATATATAATTTTATTAATACAATGTGTTATTTATCAGCAGAATATTCCATTATCCGGGATAAAAATATTACGATGGTTCGATGTACTGAAAATGTATTATATTGAACGGGATATTATTTTGAACGATATTCTAATAAGCGGACTTGACTGTATTAATTGGTAGATATAATGTTTTGAAATTTGCACATACCAGTGATTGTCAATTGAGCAACGGTCAACTAAAAGGAAAATATGGCAAAAACGAAATAAATCTTTGATATTTTTTATTTATTTGTATGTTTATTTTGAGGACGAATGTCATGCGTAATATTCTTTCCTTTTCAAAAACTTGACGTAATTAGAGCAATATTTCTTCAATAATAATAAAAAAAAACATATTTGAATTTATTTTCTGCAGTAGCCACCTAAATGCAGTAAAAAAAAGCAGAAGAAGCTTCATTTTACTTTTTTTGTCTCGGGCAAAATACATAACTCTTTTGCTAGTTTGAAGTAACCAAAAGTAAATTAAGATTAAAAGTAAACCAACATATATAAATCTTAAGTCCATATTACGCAGATTAGCTTGCAGCTTCGAGAACATTAGGAGCCAAAAGTAATGTTCTTAACATGCGTTTTTAGAATTACAATAGGGAAAATATGGAATGGTATTTCTTTTCTTGCATACAGAAAAAGCTTTTTAGTTCATTAAACTTATGCACCAGGAAGCGTATTTAAAGAATAACATTTTAAGAGCTTAGAGCCAAAATCTTTTTCGCATTTTATCATTTCAGATATTCTTGGTTATTTAGATACCCATGAATCTGGCAGCGAGGCATTAGTTTCTTAGGACGAAACCTTTGGACTCCATCCAAAAGCTCTATCTATTGTGAATTAGACGGCCTAGGGTTTCTTGTGTATTTTAATGGGATTAATACTACATGAAGTACACAAGGAAAATAAATAAAGGGTTGAAAAATTTGAAAAATGTGTTTCGTTTCACAAACAAAGAAATTTGATACGAAATTATATGTCTTGCAATAACTTATAAAATTACATATATTTTTTAACGTAAGTAGCTGAATGGAAAATAGCAGTATTTCTTTTACTTGGAGCATACGAGACAGCGTGATTGGCAAGACAAAAAAAAAAAAATCCTAAGACGTCTAACAGACGTTAAGGAAAAATACAGACTGACGTGCTTGACCTTTTTGAATTTTTCGCAGGTAAAGGTATGAATGTTGAGTTTGGTTATGCTATTAGCTTTTAGTATATACGTGAACCATCCCTTTATATTTTCGTAAAAAGCTCTTGAGTTAAGTATTTTTTTCTAGATTTAAAAACTCTAAATTAATTTATTTCACTCTATCATGAATGTTTAACAATTTACTCAAAACTATTTTCAATTTCAATTTCATTTCTCCCCCATTACATTTTTATCTTTTCTTTTTCTTTTGCAAATAGAAGTTTCATAGTTGCGCACGACTTGCTGTCTTTTGACTTAGTAAAAATTTGAATTTTTCAACCTATTGTCGACGGATTGTATATACAAATGCAATAAAAAATATATATATATTAGATTTTCCTTTAAAAAGAAGTCTTTAAAAAATATGGGATTTTTTTTGTCTGTGTTCTGCATTTTACTCTAGTTTTTTATTATGATTTCTATAATAATTCGATAATAAAATGTCTTTAGCCTGGTAATTCAGTATCACTGGAGTTTTTGATCCATATTTTATAACATATTATTTCCTAGGAGCAAATCTTTAAATTGTGCACTATTAAATCACTTGGCATTATTTTCTTTAAATCCAACAACGCTACTCTAAACAAATAAAATACCAGTTCTTACCCACTTTGAATAAAATATTAAGACCTTCTCAACTTACATGAAAGCAAAAAATAATCAACCCACATACTTAAATTGATATTGATAAAGGTTTGGCTTCGTAAATACTTTTATTCCTAGCAAATCCGGAGTTAATCTCTCAAGAGATGCTCTCCATCCATCCCATCCATCCGGGGACACCACAATCCTATTAAAGAATTTCGTTCCAGATAGTGTAATCTTATTAAGTATTAACTTTAGCAAGACAGTTTTCAGATTTTATTAAATATCCATACGAACTTAGCTGCATTGCATTATTGAGTGTGCCCTTTGAAAATGTAATCATGTTGGCAATCTTTCTTTCCATATACAAATTGAAAATCGAGTGTTTAAAATTAAGTGCCTCAATAATTTTTAAGTATTAAAAAAGCTCTCGAAATTCTAATATATTTGGGCTCTTTTGTTTGGATACACAATATACTCAAGATTTTGTGCTGTCATTCACACTTCAAAAAAAAAAAAAAAAAAAAGCCTATAATTTACTGAATGTGGATAAATACACTCAGTTTTGACTTTACTCTCTGCTTATAGACATTTCTGTTTCTTTCTTCCTCGTACCTTCTAACTACATCAAACCTTCCAAGATTCTAGCCTGACTATTTGACTTGATTTTTAAGTCAACACTACTCAGCTGCTTTAGATCTACTCTATTGACTCATTTTTAGGCCTGCATTACTTAATGATTTAAAAATCTTTACTTTTTAAGCTCGTAAACAAAAGCATCGCCTTCTCTAAAGTTTTTTGGTGTAACCTAGTTTGAAACAATTTATCATTATCAGCTCATTACCGAGCTATAAAGTCTTAAAATCTCAAGAAATTTTAAGAAAAAAATTAGTGCGAAATATATAGAACCGATGTCACGTACTCATTACATATATTTTTAATTCAAACCAGTATTGTTAAAGCTCCTATCATTAAATGAAAACGTTGATTAATGCATAAAACAGAAAAAGAAATGGAGCATAATTCTATTTTTTATACATTTTCTGTCAAGTATGCTGTTGAAGTACTCAAAAATTTACAAACATTATAAATACAAGGCTTTTTATTTTAGTATTTCTTAGAAAGAACAAAATGGAACATAGCGGCAAATAAAATGAGAGCATGCAAACTTTTAAAAACAGAGTTTGAACAATGGAAGGATAATGAAAACGGAACTGGTAATTATCTTCCGAAGATAATGTTTAAAACAAATTTATTTCACCTTTTATTTTCTTAGCTAAATTAGTTTCTTGTAAAAAGTAGCTTTCACAAAAGCATTAATTAAGTGTCAAGAATTTATGTTAAAATTATTTCAAGTATATTTCTTTTCATAAATATGTTTTTTTTTCTCATAATTAAAATGAAGAATCAACTGCACAGCAGAAAAAATAGTTAATTTTGTAATTAATAATTTAGCAAAAACAACTATTTTTTATTTTCCTTATTTCATAATTTCTTTTTTTCAAATATTTTCATAAGTTGGTTTTTCATTTGAAACTAGCTGCGCCACCCGGCTTTGCACAGGTTGTACCTTGAGAATAAAATTTATGTCAAGTGAAGCATGTCTAAAAGTCTCGATTAGATCCCATGGCAAGCAATTCGTCAGCTGAAGGCAAAACTTACGTCATGAGCAGTTAATTTACTGCTTATTACCTAACCAATATGCCCAGCATACCAATATATCGGAACTCAATCCAAGCAATAATTTAAATTAAAAATACCGTGACACCTGATTCGGACAATCTTTTTGCCGATTTTTGGATCTAGGCGAAGTATAATGTTAAAACGTTAATAAGAACTTTAGTCTGTGAAATTTTGACAGCAAATAAAAAGCTATTTACAGTCAATATTTGAAGAAATATTCATACTGATCCATAATATGTTGATACGGATGAAAGTGAAAGTAACTTAGGGCCATGCTCCACATTAACGTAAAACAGAAAAATAAAGCAGAAACGTAAAATGGATTAAATAGAGTTCCTATGGAAAGTACCCGAATTTTCGGTTTCGGTCGCGTTTTCTGCTGATGTGGAGTAGGGCCCTTAGTCCAAGCACTGGATTATTAGTAAGTAACCGACTCTAAGACAAGGCGAAGGCAAAACTGCATGCAAAACGTGACTGTTGGTATATTGCATTTAGTTTTACCTTAGCCATTGGCTTAGGGGCGGTATCTTACTACTGACTATTTTCAGGGCTCATATCATTTCATCACCTTGCGACCTTCCGAACTTAGATCACCTGCATTTTATAAGACAGAACTGTGGAGAAGGCCCTACGGTTCATCATTATAAACATGAAACATTTATACAGCATTTTTAGCTTGTCAACTGTCAGTTATATTTTTACTTCGTTTCCCTATTATCATTTTTGGAAATTACCTAATAAGCATGTCGAAAAAATGCTCACATCTAAAGTACAACCAAAATGATTGCGAGAGTTTGTTTTTAGCAAGGCGATTAGCATAAGATGAAAATTACTACTAGACTCAACTAATATAGAAAAAAAATCAAAACTTTCATTATTCAGGCTAAAAGCTTTTTGAAAAAATACAAAGAACAAAAATATATTTAAAAAAATGACTAATTTCTTCTGTCAGGCATATGTAAACAATAACTGGAATTGTCTCCAGGAAATATCCCTTGGGATTTCTTTTAAAATGTAGAAAAAAGTTTGACAAACTGAAATATTTTACAAAAGTACTAAGACATTTTTCAGTAAGCTTTTTAATGCATAAATAATTGGTAAGGGAGAATGTAGACAGTCGAGTACTTTGTCTTTGATTACTTGAAATTGATGTCTTTTTTTAAGACAAAGCATGATAAATGATTCTGTCACTGCTTTTTTTCCGGCTTGAACGTACCGTTGGAAGTAAAATAATTTTATTTTGCTTCAATACATCAGTGATAGAAAATACCCTTGTAGCTGTTCAGCATGAAGTTTTAAGAAATGAATTCAATTTGTTTAGTGTCAGTTCTCGAGCCGTTTGGGGAGAAAAAAAAAGTCAGCCTTGTATTAAAGGTGAAAGACATTTCCCCCTTAAGCTTTAAATAATATATACGCATTTTCTTATTAATATTAATATCCATTTTGTTTTAATTTTGCTCATTAAGAGGAATTTGCTCCTAAAAAAGTGAGACAAGTTGAACAATGTAAGCAAACAAAAACGAAAAATTAAAAGAGAACGGATATTTTTAAAACAGTAAAATGACTGTATTTAAAAGTGGGGAAATATAGATTTCTGTATTTATAATCTAGTATGACAGCTGGAGTTATTTTTTTCATTCGAAATTAGATTTGATTACAAGCGTGAAATATTCGCTCATACATCATTATGCTCGGTTACTTTAAAATAGGCGTATCAAGTTTAGAAATTGTGCGCCGTCTCCATGGAAACCGTACAAAAGAAAGTACCGTAAAAAGGGGTGTATATGAACAGCGGGGTGATTCTGAACAAAACTTAATTATCATACAGAGAAATTCTTCATAAATGTACCGGCGGGTATTTTTGGCAGTTACATTTTTCTCTAGAAAGGTAACATTATAAGAAGTAGAAAAAATATATTGTTTGTCATTCTGGCAACAATATTGGCTTATGTGTAAGGCTGCAAACCGAAGGCTAAAAAGCATCAAGTTTTTATGATCTGCAAAACTTTGTATGTAAGTAAAGACTCCTTTATATTTCAAAACTCAGAATAGTATTTTTAATTATGTATATATCTTAGCAACAGAGTACCACATTAGAAGAGACAACATCTTTTAATTGTGGCATTAAAAAGGATAATTCTTCATAATGACATAGTATAAAGATTTGCGGGGTTAATAGGAACACTTCGTTCTGTTGTTCCAATTCAAACTTATTTAAATGAAACTGTTTAAAAAATCAAGATTCTAACCCCAATTCTTCTAATCAAGACAATAATAAGGATTTATCACTGTCTATCCCTTCTCGTGAGCAACTAGATCTTAAAATGACAAAAAGTTGCAGATTTCAAAATATTTTTTCTCCAGGAGACTTCATTTACTTAAAATACACGGGGGAAAGTCATATAGACTTCATGTAGCAAAAGTCCGGCATACAGACAGTGATGAATAAGTGGGTGAATAAGTAACTATGATAACCAGCAGAAGAAAAGTGCAGAGAATGGAAAATTAATTTTACCTTGAGCCGCCAGAGCTCGTTACACAGGGTACAAGAGAGTAATTCTCCTTTTTACATTTCATTACACTTTATCTTGAGTGTAATTCCTTGACAAATTAACTCCAAAAAGGAATGTTTTGTATCGAGTATCTTAAAAATATTAAATTAACACTATTTAGGATTGGTAAAATAAATATTTCTATATTTATTACTTACTAGCTACATGGCCGACTTTGCACGGGATCTATCTTGAGGAAAAATGTGGTGTCAAGTGACTCGTGTGTCTAAAAGTTCCGATTAAATTAAAGTCAATAGTTTGCTAGAACGCAGTACGAAAAATTAATCAATCGGCAAAAATTTTTTAAATCCGTCCGTTACAGGAAAAGCCTAAAGCAAAAGCAAGATTTTTATTTGTTTATGTTCAAGAAAAAATGGCAACAACTTTTTCTCCTTAATAATTTATTTCACCCTATTGTATTTGTTTCACGCTCGTGCAGACGATTTTTATATAAATCCAATTTCAAATGGCTATTTCCAAATTTTCAAATGCCCATATGTTTCTTCAGGGAGGAGATATCGATTAGGGGTTTTGAAACCCTGCAGTAGGAAACTAACTTCCTAAAAGGTACTTTTTGCGTTCTTTCGAATGAGACCAAGAGCGAGAAGACCCGACAAGTATTTTGCTAGATAGAGCCACACACACACACACACACACACACACACACACACACACACATACACACACACACACACACACACACACACACACACACACACACACACACACACACACACACATACATTTTCTTTGTTATATTTATGCGGATTTTGATAGTTTAAGTTATGCCTCTAGCTAGAATTGGCTTTGATTATAAACTTGGAATATCCGCTCATCCATTGCTATTGGAGTAACGTTTTTCTTAACATCATGTGAATTCCTAGTTTACAAATTTGAACATCTTCTATTACATACCTTGGAAAATAGTAAAGTTACTCCGTTTAAAATAAATAAAATAAATATTTCTATATTTATAAAATATTATGACAGTTTGAGTCATTCCTCTCCTGAGAATTAGCTTTGCTTATAAGAGTTATAGGGTCAGGTGGGGTAAAATGGGTCCCGTTTATTAGAAAAATCTTTTAAAAATGTGAAAATGATATTTTCCTTCTTCGTTGCCATTTTTATGTATTGTTGACTCCAGGCAACATTTTATATTCAAAATAAGGTGTAACTTCTACTTTAAAGTTAGATACTAGCGAGTAAGTGGTTTTCTTAAAAGAAGCTTGACTGTGTTTATCATAAAAACTTTTTATTTAAAGAAAATTAGATGAAAGTACACATTAAGCCTTTAACCTACTGCATAGAGCAGATTTTTAGAAGAAACTTCCTAAAATTGTGAAGAAAAAACAGGAAAATTGATTTTTTTATAGTCTTAAAACAAGCGTGGGGTAAAATGGGTCATTTTTCGCCTTAAGTTAGGCTTAGCATACACTAAAGAGCTAATCATATTTTTTACTAATTTACTCATGTTTTGGTGTCATGTATGTACTGTACAAGTACATACTAATACAAAACAAATAATATATTGCTTGATCATTCTTTTGATACACAAATATATAACTTATACTGCAAAATAATTAAATTAAATCAAAAATCAAAACTAAGAGCACAGCTTTTGCTCAATAAAATTTCTTCAGGAAATGTTGTTAGGGAGTGAAGCAAAAGTGGCTTATTTTCCCCAAAGAGGGAGACCTTGGCAATTAAATCATAGAAAAACATTCTACATAGCTGAATTCAAATAAAGCATTTAAAGGAACGGCATCAACAACTGAGATCTCAACCACAAGAGAGGCTGTTTCTGCGATATTAGAACAAGCGAGTCAAGCATGTGTTTTATTTTTGTGCAAATTAAAACTTCTACTATAAGCACACTCTCTCCTATCCACCAATAACAAAAAGTAAAGAAGAAACTTTAAAAGTTACCAAAAGAGAAAACTACACACATGGAGAAAAAACTTGTGACATTTTAACAAGCTTGAAAATATTTAAAAGATTGCAATCCGAAAAAGCTAAAGAGATAAAAAATCAATTAAACTGATACACAGACGCAAAACTAAATAAATAATAAATAAACCTTTCCTTTTAAAGAAATTCATAACTGAATCAATGTGCATTGATAGCAAACTTTAAAAGTTGGAAAGTGGGAACACATTAAGTCTTTTGAGGAAAATGTCAAAAAAAAAAAAAAAAAAAAAAAAAAAGCCATCATTCTTCCCCACAATGCAGAATAACGTGCAATTAAACTTAAAAATACAGTGAAAGTTTTATGTTTCCGAAGATACATGATGTTTGGAAGGATGATACATCGAAAACAGTGCTAGACATTCCTGGCCCTGAGATGAATCTAGAGAACAATATTGCTATTGTTTTCTCATTAATGAACAAAAGTATCAAACTACTATTCAATAAATCGTGAAATTAAATCCTTTAAAGCGTAATTCATTTTACTCCATTAGTGACCCATCCCTAGCAGCATAATCTCATCGGCCGATGATCGGCCATTCATCGAAACCCGATGAAATTCTCATCGGCCGGTGATCGGATTTCGATGAGTTTTCATCGGGAATTGCTCCAATATGTCTCATCGGCCAATCAGAATCCGAGCAGCAAAATCCGATGAGTTACGATGAGATTTGGAGCAATTTACGAGCAGTGCAGTCCCGTGCCGATGAATTTAGGATCAATTTTGGATGAAAATACGATGAGAGTTGGATCAATATACGAGCAGTGTAGTTCCGTGGCGATAAATTTTGGATGAAAATACGATGAGAGTTGGATCAATTTAAAGAAAAAAGAGAAAAAAAGAAAAAAAAGCGCAGTTTAGTTCTGTGGTAGTGAATTTTGGAACCTCTTTTTAATTTCCCCCAACCATTTGCGACTGGCCAACTCCAGCATCGAACCCGAGTTATCGGCGCGGAAAGCCAACGCTCTAACACCACGCTACCAAGTCTACGAATCATGAGACCAACACTGCATATTTAACAAAAATTTGAGATTGGGAAAATTTTCATCAGAAAATTTGATCTTTACGACCTCTTTCCGATGAAATCTGTAGCTTGGCATATTTTCATCAGGAAATTTGATTGGAAGTATATAGTTTTCCAATAACACATAGCTCGGTTAATTTTCATCGGGAAATTTGATCGGAAGGATATCGTTTTTCGATGGAATTTTGCTCATCTTATTTTCATCGGGAAAGTTGATCGGAAGGATATCATTTTCCGATGGAATTTTGCTCATCTTATTTTCATCGGGAAAGTTGATCCGAAAGATATCGCTTTCCGATGAAAAGTAGCTCATCAAAAACCGTGCTCGGACACTGATCGGAACGATGTCGTCGTACGTTACGGGATCAGTTTACGAGGAGTTAGTTGATCGGCCGAGCAAAATCCGATGAGTTGATGCTACTTGGGATTTTACCCCACGCTACGGGATAAAATGAGTCATTGACAACACATTTTCAAACTTATCTATCAGTAACAATATTTTGTTTTTTCCGAGATATTTCACTTTAAGGGGTTACAGTACCTTTCTAACAAATTTCTTTAATTTAAGTGAAAAAGTTAATTCTTTGAAATATTTGTTTCTGCACTTGTTTAAAAATCAATAATTTATTTTCAAATATCAAAAATTTTGAAAACTTTTTTTGAAAATTTGAAAAATGTAAGAAAATTTCAGTTTTTTTAAAACCCTAAGGCTTTTTTGTTTTTGCACTAATTTCAAAATTTCTTTTTGCAAAATGATCACAAGGAAAACCTCAACAAATCTGTGCATTCATTTTCTTATATTTTGATTAGAAAATATTTTGTGACCTTTTATGTAAAAAATTCTTAAAAAATTTTGTTCTTCGAGGTTTAACAAACTCTAAAAATTTTTGTAATTTATAAAACGCTTATTCAATGCACAGTTTTGTTAAATATATTATCCTGAGTGCAAAAAATATTGCTTTAAAGTTATATCTTTAATAGAAAAAAATCCTTAGCATTTCTAGTAACATAGAAACACTAAAAACTGATCACCGAGAAAAAGCACTTTAAAGTTTGGCTTTTCCATTAGAACACATAGCATGTATGCCCTAAAGTCACTCATAACTTTTTAAATAATTTAGCTAGAACAATGCTGTTTTTTTCTGAGTGTTTTAAATAACTTTTACTTTTGAAATAAGCAATAAAATTTTTTTTGGTCTTTTGGTCATTTTTGAGGTACTGTAACCCCTTAAATGTAATGAGGATGTGTCATTTGCATATCCTGAGCAATTTATTCACTGGTGGAATCAATGTATTTTTTGCTGTCAAAGCCTGATTGTAAAATTGCTCTTTTTTGACCCATTTTATCCCACTTGACGCTATATTCACTCATGCATCATTGGTGAATTAATTTTTCTTTTTACATCATTATTTGCATTATATTTTTTCTGCAGTAAAACTCCTAGACAGTGTAATTCCTAGAAATTGTACATTGCAAAAAACGTAGAACAAGAAACAGAAATGTAATCTTAAAAGAATTCTTTTGCTACAATCAAGATTGCAGTGTGAGTAATTATTATTACTGTAATATTCTCTCTGTAATCTCTGTTTAAGAGGACACTCTTTTTTGAAAAGGTACGCAATTTTTTTTCATATTAGTTAATTGCCATGTAACTAGTCCAAATTACAATCCCAGTAAAAAAAAAAAAAAAAAAAAAAAAAAAAAAAAAAAAAAAACTTATACCCTCAAGAAATGTTAAATGTTTTTACCTGACACTATATTACTTATTAGACATTCTCAATATTGTACGTTATGTAAAATAATAATACTAGCTGAAGTAAATAAATATTTGATTAGAAACAAAAAGAAAAAGGTGTGAGCATTTTGTTCACGGTGTGAACTTTTGAGGGTTAATAATCGACTCTCTGGAGTTTTATAAATTTTTGAAAAGTTCCTGCTAAAGATTTTTGTTTTATAATATATATAAACATTTCTGATAGAAAAATCAATATACATTTTCTAGAAGGAAAAGTAATTTCATTTATGTCGTTTTAACATCATTTAATCTTAAAATATATGCTCGTTTTGTAAATCTCAGTGCATAATGTTCGCAAGTTTGACTTTAAAATACGCCACGTCGTCATAAATTTGTTCATTTGATTGAATCTCTAAATTTAGAAGGACAGAGCTAGATGGGTGGAAAATATGCAAAGCATCATTTTCTCAATGAGAAAGTAAACTCTATTGTTTAATATTCTATAAAATTGGAGTTCTCATTTTATTTTATTTTTTGCCCCTTTGAGATCTAGATATCAGAAAAACTCTAAAATGGAACAAAACGCGTTACTATGTACACAAAATAGGACTGTTAAAGTGTATTGTACAACCTTTTTAATAAGTTGATGTTTTTCAACGTTTTTCGTACAAAAATTGCAGAGTGCTGCAGGCACGTGTTTCGGGTTAGAAAAAACCCCCTTTTCAATGCCAAGAAGTGTGAGTTTTAGGATGAAAAGGTGCTCATACTTCTTTGCATTAAAGAAAAGATTTCTTGTTGCGCCGAGTCACGTGTTTACAGCATCCTGCAATTTTTTCACAAAAAGGGTTAAAAACCTTAATTCACACAACAGCATCAGGTACAAAACATTAATTGAAATATATTTTAATGGTTAAAAAAATATTGACGTGTTTATGCAATGAATAAATCGTAGCTAATTTGCTACATTTTTGTAATCAACTATAAGCAATTTTAATCTGTTGAAAGATGAAACGGAAGGCAAAAAAACTCTTTATCTCTGATTAAAATAATCCGAGACGGAGAATTATTCCTCACTATTTTTATTCTTCTTAAAAAAAATTTTTTTCAGTTTTTTTATACGAAAGAATAAGTTTAATCTAAGAGAAAGTTATTGCAGTTACGGATTACTTGAAAATGAAAATAATGGTAATGTGTATATTTGATTTTCTTTACTTTTTCCTCCGCAGAAATCCAATTTAAATTTGGAAAATGGAACCGATTTACAACTCACAATAAGCAATAGCAACAGATTTCATTTTGCTACTCTAGAAATAAAGCTTGTAATTGGTTTTGGTTAGGGGATAGTGTCTTTGCATAAAAATTTTAGTAGAGAGGCAGCTATTATTTATTTTTAGTTATGCATTACATTAAGTGATAAATTAAGAAATAAGAAAGACTACATGTATTAATCCTGCCCTTCTAAAAATTGAATAATATCTCTTCTCAATCGTGTAATTAATAATGTTATCCGAAAGATTAAGTTATGTAAAAAATATATAATCGATTTCAAGATTTAATTGTATTTTAAAGTTCACTTATTTCAATGATATACATAGTTCAATGTACTTGATTATTAGATTAGTACTGTGCATTATCAGATTTATCTTGTTTTTATCTATGTCTGGAAAACGTTTTCCAAAACGTATTCTATTAGATATTTTCCATATTTTTCTTCTTCACAAGCACACAATTGTGCTAAGTAAACGATCAATGTAACTCTTTCAAAAGCTGAACAGTTCTTTTTCTTAAGTAAAACTAAACACATAAATTTTTAAAAAACTGACATTTGTTTCTTTATCCTGAATGACATCTTTAGCATATTGGACAAGTTTTTTGCTCTCTGTTTTGTTTAAAAAAATGCTGTAAAATTATTGAAAAGTCTAATTACGGTATAAAGCAGTGAGAAACCGCCCCTAAGAAAGGGCTAAAAGGCAGGAACATGCAATACATCGCCAACTCGGCTATTTCGATCCATGGACTGCAGTTTCGTGCTTATTATGCACTCATCAGCATTGAATGCGAACGTAGTCGAGTTGGAGGCAAAAATCCTCTTATAGAGCAAAGAGAGCCAAATATTATTTTTTTAAGTTAAGCCTAAGTATATTCTTTTGACTTCATGTACAAATTAGCTTTCTGCAAGCAAAGATTGAACAAAAAAAAAAAAAAAAAAAGATAAAATTAGCTGATTAAAAAAATGAAATAGTTTGTTGCATTTTTTAATAGATTTTATTGTGTTAGCTCATGTTGAAATTCTAGCTTATTGTGAGAAAATAAATCTGAAAAGTTCTTTAAAAATAATGAATTTCATAACATACATGTTTGTACCTTTCTTTGGGCCGTGGTAGACCGATTGGTAAAGCATCGGACTCATGTTCGGAGGGATAAGGGTTCGATCCCAGACGGTCAAAGATCCACCGTCTTTATTAATGGTGAATGGAGGACGTTAAAAATGTCGTGGTCATAAAGTCCTCCAAGTGAAACGATACCTCTGGGGGTGCTGGGCCAAGGGGTTTCCTCGACCCTTGGTCTGGTTTAAAAAAATACAGAGCGCTCTTCAGGGTCCTATACCGGTTAAACCACGAGTTGTGGTAGGTACGGGGGATCCTGAAGTGTGTGAAATGTGAAATGTGTATCTTTCTTTCCCCATCTGTTGTACAATATTTTCTTGTTCAAAAAAGTTTTTTTAAAAAAAGAGCATACGAAAGTAAAAATGTTTCTAAAAATGTATACAAAACAAATAAATAAATGAATAAAAAGTCAAGTAAATAAATACGTTTTCGATTTCGCAGGGGGTTTTTCGAATTCCGGTTTGGAGAGAGAACAGTCAATTTCCCACCTTATATTGAATTATCGATTTAGAAAACTGCGTCTCATAAACGCGAAATGTAGCCTAAAGTAATTGAAAGTAAATATGAAAAACTGCTCTATGGGTTGTGAATTATGTCCCTTAAATGTGCTCATGTTATTCAAAATATCGTTATAGATAAGGCAAAAAAATTGGTTTTTGAAATTGTGTGATTTAAATGAAAACGATCATTTATGTCTTGTTTACATTCAAACTTTTTTCGTCTGCTATTTTAAAACTTTTCCCTTGACTTCATGTAACATGTTTAGGAACGTGTTAAGAAAATGTTTTCTGTTTCTGACACATTTAGCTCTTAAGAGCAATATAATTACAGCTTGGTCAGGACATCCTGAGACCTGTTTGTAAATTATCAGTCAGGAATAGTCAGTAACCCACCAAGAGGAAAAAGGTTATCTCGTTTTAGATGGGATTACTTTCAATCTGGTAGATAAAATTAATTTACCAAACCATTGAGCGTCTGAAAAACATCGTGCGGTTTAGCTCCAAAAATGAAAGTATAAGCTTAGGTAATATGCAGAAAGGAAATATGCTTATGCATACCAATTAACGATCTTTTATGCAAGTTCAGTTAAAAATGTTTTCAGTTATAGCATTACATTTAGCGCCAAAGCTTTTTCTATTAATTCGAGTTTTATAATAATAATTATAATTTTCGCATATCCAAATTTCTTATTAAAAAAAAATATGTCAATGGGAATGTAAATGAAACGTTATCTTCCATTAAATAATTACATCCAATTAAATGTGTAGGGCTCTTAAACAAAAGAAGGCATCATACTATTTTATATGTGAAAGATAACTAACTCTAAAAAGAAATATATATGATGCAGAGCCTTTCGATTTAAAAAAAAAAGTTGCCGATTCCACAGAAAAAAAACTAATTAAGATTCCTAAAGGAAGATTATCTGTAAGAAAACGCATTTTAGCTCGCATCGAAACTGTTTAGTAAAACTTAAATAACTAATGAAGTAATGAAACTGGTACAAACAGTCTCTAAATGAATAAAGAATATAGATCTCCGTTTAAAAAAAAGAAAAGCACATATTTGGCATTTTAAGCCGGAAACACAATAAGAAAAAAAAAATCGAAAATAATAAACTAAACAAAAAAGAAGAAAAAACTTAGGTCAAATGAACTGGAAAAAGAAAAATAAATAAATAAATAAACAACAACAATCTTAATATTGATTAAAAATTAAATGTAATGATTATTTATGTTTATCTTATCAGTGTATCTTATTGGTATATTGGGGTATGGATATTTCTCATTAAAGGTAATACCAAAATAGATTTTGCTTTTTACATGACATTGTTGCAAGCATAAATTAGATACCGTTTTACTACCAAATTCAGGTGAATGCTGAAGAAATGATACATAGTAGGCCCTAGTATCTTAATAGTATCTAAACCATATAGTGATTTGTAGTCACACCTTGGGATGCACCGATAGGCAAATTGGCCGATTACCGATTACCAAATAATGGGCTATTGATAATCAGCCCGATTAATAATTATGATGGTTATTTTTAATGCTACTAATTTCACCATCACTGTTTTTTTTTTTCGATTTTATGAATATTTACTGATTTCTCTTTCTCATTTTTTTCAAAATATCTTCAAAACTTCATTCATTTTTTTAAATTTCATCTCTCCTATTGTTGCTGATGAAGTTATACATTACGTTAATTATGCATGCAAAAAATGGAGAGGCTGGGCTGCGCATATTAATTTGGGAGGAATCCAAAGGTAAATTTATTTTTCAAGTTATTTTTTTTTCGCGGTAAAAATAAAAAAATGTATATTAATTGTGAGAATGATTACTTTCGCATTTTGAATTATTTGTTTTGTTTTACTTAACACTTTCGTAGTACATGTTCATGTTATGCTCATGTTTGCAGAAAATGATTAATTTTTTGTTGATAGAATTATTTACCACAGTTTCTTGTTTAAGACATACTTAAACTTATTTTTTTCAAACCCATTTTTCTCCGCCGGTTGAATGACAAAAAATGGGCTGATGATACATAATAGGAAATACTCATGTTTTTAGTATAATATCAGCTGTAAGGTTTATTATTATTTCAGTTTTACGCATTTTCTGGACTGTTAGTTTTGTTTTTACTCTGTACATTTTCATTCTACATGTTACGGTCATGTTGCAGAAAGTTTATTTATTTACTGCTAATATATATATATATATATATATATATATATATATATATATATATATATATATATATATATATATATATATATATATATATATATATATATATATATATATATACACATATATATATATATATACAGGGTGTCCACTCCAATCGTGGACCAATAGCTAATTTCTAAACCGTTAGAGATAAGCATATAGTTTATTTAGGAAAAAATCTCCAAATTACGAAAGGAATTTTGGGTCTATTCAATGTTTTTCAAAAAATCAAATTTTGAAAGAGTTACGAAATTTAAATTTTTATACAGCCCCCCAGTCCTATCAATCATATTTAGTAAAACATTCTTGACACTGTAACGTTTAAAACTAAAAAAAAATCACTCTTCTACCACAAAAATTGACACGAGTTATGACGTTTTGAAAAATCAAGATTTTGCATTATTTCATGACGTCATCGAGCGATCGCTTAAGGGACCGTATGCGAAATCCTTCAAAATCTTGATTTTTCAAAACGTCATAACTCGGTCAATTTTTGTGGTAGAAGAGTGATTTTTTTTTAGTTTTAAACGTTACAGTGTCAAGAATGTTTTACTAAATATGATTGATAGGACTGGGGGGCTGTATAAAAATTTAAATTTCGTAACTCTTTCAAAATTTGATTTTTTGAAAAACATTGAATAGACCCAAAATTCCTTTCGTAATTTGGAGATTTTTTCCTAAATAAACTATATGCTTATCTCTAACGGTTTAGAAATTAGCTATTGGTCCACGATTGGAGTGGACACCCTGTATATATATATATATATATATATATATATATATATATATATATATATATATATATATATATATATATATATATATATGTATATATAGATATATATATATATTTATTTATTTATTTGGGCCGATTGATCGGCAAAGTAGCCGATTATGACCGATTAATCGTTACTGCCGATAAATCGGTGCATCCCTTTTTTTTTTCACACTTTGTTCATCTAATTGAGTATGGGCAAAAGTAGCAAACTGGTTTTATTTCCTAAATGTGAGTAAAACTTGAAACAAAGATAAATCGTGTATAAATGATCTAATATTTATATAGGTGTAGTTATTTCCCAAAATCTTAACTATTAAAAAACAATTACATTCGGTTCATTATGAAAACTATACCCATTATTTTACTTCATTTGCTACATAAAGAAATACATAATTAAAATGTTTTCTCATTAGTTAATAGTCTTCACACTTCAAAAGAAAAATATCATTTATAAATTATATTTTGAAAAGAGATCATTTTTTTCTGAGTCAAGTCATTTGAAGAAAAGAAAAAAGAGATAACTGAAAATTAATAATTAGGTTCGCTGCAGTGCAATCTGAGCTCTTGAAAAGGAAATAAATATTATAACAACTTTTCTGAAAAATAATCCCTTCCCATCATGTACTACATTTCGCAATTATGGCTTAATTAAGAAATCTAAAAAATGAAAGATTGAAATGTATGATTAATTAAGTTTTTCTCGCAGGAATAAAGATCATTTTTTTGTGTTGATAAGTAAATATCCCAGGTTAGATTTTCAAGCTTGTCTACTAATTAAAGAAAAACCAAAGATGCCAAAGGATACAATTTACAATGTGGTTTTCTGACATCAGAGAATGATATTAGGATTTATTAAGCATTAACACTACATTTGGAGTACATTCTAATTAATCTATTTTTAGTTTATTATTTATTTTTGCTAAAATTTATGTATTTAAAAATATTTAATGGAAAAAACTGACACTTTAATTAATATTATGCAAAACAACTAATATTTACATTAATGCAGAGTTTTTTTTAGATGTTTCATTATACAGATATTTTCCTTGTAACTTGGAATTAAGGCATCTACTAAGATGCTGCTTTTTTTCTCCAGAAATTTTCTTCTCCCAAGTTAAAAAGAAAAATGATACTGAGAAATATTATTTAAAATCAGTTCCTTTTGAGGAAAATAACGTAAATATTTATCCTCGTTTTCAAAGCCCACATTTTTGATGTAATATATTTTGTTCTTCCTCGAGGGAGCAAAACAGTCTAAACTCTTCATATGCCTTGACACCAAGCATTTTGACAGCCTTTTCTCTAAATTGTTAATTTGTTTGGTCAATTTTTTTGGCAGCATGTTATTTCTAAGCAGATCAACAAAACATAGTAATGAGTTTTTATTTTCCCTTCAAATTTTAAACATTATTTTCCTGCTTCGAAAAACAAAATATTTTTTTAAACTATTTTTAACACAACGAAAACGTATTCTTACATTTCTTTAGAGGAAAAAAAATCAGCATTTTTACTGACTTAATATCTTACGGTATTTGTAATAAAAGGATTATATTATGCCTTTAATTTTAACAATGTTTTCAAGCAGCATACTTGTCAAAACAACAAGCAGCAAGAAGATAAGGTAGATTGGAGGAAGATGCCGTACCATATGTTTGACCCATAAGCAACAACAGCTAGTCAGTCAGTTAGAATGAAGTTGTATGCGCGTTGAGAGGATACATAAATTGTTTTTGATTTACCTCAAGTTTAAGGAATGTTTTTATAGTATTTTGTCATTTTTACCGCTTTGATGAGTACCCGAAATGGTGTGAAATGCCTTTGGTTACGACGCAGTATTTTTGTTTGGGGAAGATGCCGTAGATTTTCGACACGCCCTAGAGAAAATAATGATCTTTCTCGAAACATAGACAGAAAAATCTACACCGAAATGTCAGAAAAAAATGTGTTTCTATCAAATATACATTGTATGTAGCAGTTGGCGTAAAAACATCGTGAACGGTATCTTCTCTCTACGGCAATTTGCTTTACATATCTTCCCAACGGTATGGGGAAGATGCCGAGATGGAAGGGTTTTGTAATCATTAACTTTTGGTTTTAAAACATTATTTTTCAAAGCGAAACCTATTTTTTTACCAATTACAAAAGACATTACTTTGTGAATAAATTGGATTTTTAAAACTAAAATCAATGCGCCTTTTTATAAAATGAAATCAAAAACTATAGCGTCTTCCCCCAATCTATCTCAAATTGAAAAGTAAATGCTAAGCCAGGAGTTAAGTATTAAAACAACTTCAATCCACGAATTTTCAAAAGTGTTCTTATTTCATAATTTTGATACTTCTTGGTGTATACTAATACGTTATTGTAGCAGACCCATTTGATGAATCAAGGGAAATACGGCAAAATGCATTCATTAAAGTTTCGAGCAAGCGCATGCATAGAAATAAGACCGTAGATCAAATCCTCGAAAAAAAAGAGAGGAAAAACTATGTTCAAACAGAGTGACAGACAGTCTGAAGCGGGTAGAGCATTTTGAATCGTTCTGCAGAAAATTTAGAGAAATATTGGGATCTCAAGTCTGAGAATTCTTATTTTTACTACCGTCTGTCTTTTTTTCTATTTTCTATAGTTGCTGCCTCTGGAAAAAAAGGGAAAAATGGTTATGCAAAGCATTTTGAAAGTGGTTGTGTCCGCACCCTTTTTAAAGTTTTTCAATTTACGCAATGTTGCCGATGGATGAATCTTTGTTACCTTAACGTCTTAAAAACGTCGGCATGAACCCCATCCATACGCAGCAGAATCCTGCTTGATGCTTTTTAAAATCTAATAGCAATGGAAAATGACAAACTGTTTTAAAGTAACAGTAATAAAGAACATGAACTATAAAAGAGAAAAAGTCCCTTTACATCAGCTGGTGTAAAGTTCTTCAAATTGGAATTTTCACTAGCGACGAGCAACCTAACAAATCATTCCTCTCCATAATTTCGTCCTTCTCACAAAGTTGGAAATTAGGACTTTCATTAATTCCAATTTGGTTCAAATATTTCTACAATTCTTAAAAAATAAATCAGCTTTATTTTTTGAGGAGGCGTGGATAAAAGTACAGGTGTAATTTATCTTAGAAGAATATGAAATAATTTTTATCTAACAGCATAAAATACCCCAGTAAATCAACTCATTAACAAAAAAAACCCCTATTATTAAGTAAAATGCATTCATAAAAATTTCGAACAAGCATATGGATACAAATATGACCGTAGATTAAATCCCCAAAAACCTTTCGCCCACTAAAATTGCTAACGTAAACACATTAGGATATCAGCTACTGGTATAATAAAAGATCACTACAACTAAAAGTCCTTACCCCGTTCACTTAAAGTTCACTCAATGAGAAGCACTCCGTTAAGCATAACCTCTTTACGTATCATGTTTGAAGATCATAAGGCCCAGCAAGATGAAATACCACATTTCATTGCTTATAATTACAGTAAATAACGATTTCAGAAGGATCGCTCAGCAGAAGGCACCAAATTCCAAATCCAGAAACTTCTATCAGGCAATGCATTCCTTCAACTTACAGACAGCGTACTCGAAACAGCTTGCAAAACATAATGGCAGAGTTGGCCAGGTAATCATTTCTTCGTCCACAAAGTCAGAACTTAAGAATTTGAAATTGCCCAGCATATCCCGTGCTGTGATTCAGAAATGTGAATTTAACTTCTCCACTTGAAGCCCAATTATTGAACGTTACTGGATCTGAATTCAACTGCACGCGAGTCAGGTGAGGTGATAAGCGTTATCTAACGTTCACACTCTTTCCTACTGCTCTGTATTCAATCCTTCTTTATCATTGATGCTAGTCTGTTTTTGTGCAGTACACTCCGCTGCAGCTTTTTCAAGGGGCTTAATTGAAATATTCTGGTCCAAGCTGTTTTTCAAACTGTTATTTAACCACATGTTGTGCGGAGCAATGCACCTGTAATACTAATTGCCTAACGCATTTGCCTCAAAAAGTTATTCAACTGTTCAGAAGAGATAGTTACCTTGCGGCCTGCAGCTATGGGTGATTGATCCAAACAAATGAAGTAATATTTTTGATTGGTTAATTTCTGAATTTGAATTTAAAAAGAAACCAATCGTTAATTTCTCTGTTATTTTCTTTGTTTCGAGGAATTCCATTAGATGGCAGTGCGTTTCGTACTTTGAGCTCATTTTTGCTCTATGTTAAAACCGAGAAAGCGATAGGCATTCAGTATTACGGAGGCGTTATGTGGAGACTATTTAAAGTCACGAGAGTGAAAGCGTGTTCCACAGCTGCTCCTAGCTCCTGCGTTGTGTCATATCGAGTGCTTCTTACTTGCTGCTTTGTGTTCCCAAGAGCTGTTGCTCGAACTAGACCTTTCCAGGCCGGTTGATTGTAAAAAGTTATGCGTATTCATCAGCCCTTTGCCTCGCTTTCAAGAAATCCCGATTTCACGAAAGTGGGCTATGCCAGAATGCCTCAGAACCAGAATAAAGTAAGTCCATGCTCATTACTTTTCAGGAGATTGTGAAATCGTCTGATTGATGCATACAAAGGATAGGACTCACGCTGATTTATCGTAGCTGAATAACTGGTAAGGAATTTTTTTTTATAGAATAGCGTTCTCATGGATCAATGCAGAATAAGATTTTGCATACAATCTAAAATCTGTGATGAATAAATAAAGTGAAAAAATTCTATTTTTGAACTTGCGTTAGCCTGGCTCTGAGGTAAACTACACATACAACATTAAGTAAGAAGCACGGGACATAACAAAACGCAGGAACTATGATAAATTAATAAACAAGACTTCAACCTCATGACCTCATAGTGTCTCCGCAGTACATCTGCCAGAACGTCGTGCTTAATTCAGTTATATTGTAACAGGAACGGTATTTATACTGATGTTTATGGCTCATAAGACTTGAAGATACCTCTGTATATTAATTACCACTAATGTAATGCTGAAAACAAAGATTGGGTGGTATGCACAATTTCGGACAACCCTGTGAAGACACTAATTATAAATCTGATTTATTTGCCTAGTAGTTTTACAACTTTTCTCAGCCAATGAGCAGTTACTGACTGACCACATTTACCGTGGAATTCGCAAGCTAGCGTTTGAGGCGATTCAATCTGAGTCTAAACCACAGGCAAAGGACAAATAGCAAGTTAATAGCAATTAAAAGTAGCAAAGGTTTTTTGAATCGCGTGTTTCATTTTATTTGGGGATCTATCTATGGCATGAATTTGACAAACTGGCATCCCTGGATGTTTACTAATAGACTTGTCCATTTTCTCTTATGAGCCGGATACAGTTTGATCACGGATGCTGTTTAATTAGCAAACTTCCAGGTAAAAAAAAATCGATGGTTCTATCTACATCAGGGAAAAAAAGTAAACATTTGATGATCGTGTTTGTTCATTTCAATATGAGGCTGTCTTATTTAGAGGCTAATCCACACCTGCAAAAGCTAGCATATCTAAAAACTAATATATGCTCTCACTTCCGGCTGTACACTGGATGTTAGTCTTTCCACTTTTTTCGTGGTCGGACAGTTTTCGCTTTTACATCTCATCGGAGGTTAGACAGTATGTGCTGTCATCCAAACAAATGAATCAATCGACTGGCGCAATAAAGAAAAAAGCTCAAATGTGTGCTAATCAAAAGAACATCTCGTAACATATTTCTGACGTAATAGTAGTGTGCCATACTACGAGACAATGTGAGAAAAATTGCTCTCGCTGATTAACAGTCTGCTTCTGCAGTATATTTTTCTTCAAAGTATGTGAAATATTACATTGATCACTGAAACTTGAGTGACATTTTAAAAATACTTGCAAATTTTAAGACGTTATTTTTCTACAACGGCGTCACGAGAGCAAAAATGCATGAATGCAGAAGCATATTTTTTAATTATCTTCAAAAGTCACTCATTTAAAAAACTTCCATTATTACACTACTGTATGATTTTCTATTAAGAAGAAATCCAGAAGGATAACTTTTAACCTAGTACCCGGACATAAAATGACGCAGTTTAAATGCAAAATACCATGTTTCTTTCAAACACCGGAATTCAAAATCGTTGAAAAATCTAGATTTCATAGTACAGACAATCCCAAGAAGAAAAGAAATGCAATCAATAAAAGAGTACCATTTTATATGCATACGAAATAAAGATTAGAGAAGAGAAATTTTTTAGATGAATTTCTCCAAAACTGCTCTATTAGATTGCAACTTGAAAAAAAAAAGTTTAAGAATTTATTTTTATAACTAGTACCGCATTTGTTTCGTTAAATAAGAAAAACAAACCTATTTTTGAATGCGAGAGACGAAGTATCGGATTTTGGTGAAAAATGTTCATCACATTATTGCAAAGCATTTTTGAATCGCAAAATGCAAATTAGTTTGTTTTAAAAGAAAGAAGGAAAACTCAAAAGGAAACATATTTGTTATTCTTTTGCTTCCCAATAATGCCTAAATGCAATAACTTTCGCCGAGATTAAAATTTCTCTGCTGCATTAAAAAACTGATTAAACAAATTTCACGGGAGAAAAAGAATTGGTAATCAATATTTCCCTTGTTTTAGATAGATTTAATCTTCGCGTTACAAAATTTGATGATTTTCATCCTTAGAAAAGGGTAAAAACTCTGTATAACACAATTTTTATCTTTTGCTCTCAATGAAACAATTATTCTATGCAGATAGTTTTCATGATGTGTACTTAAAAATAATTTTTAAGATATTAAGGATAATTAAGTGAAGGTCATAAAATAAATTGCTGAGCGTTCTGAAAAGTTAAATGTAGAAATTACATTATTTTTAATCTATAAAACTAAACTTTAATTTTTGTTTCATAAATATGAATGCGTATAATTAAAAAAAATATATTTATTTAATTTAACCTTCCTTAAGTGTTTTTGAAGGAAATAAAGTAATGAAAATATTTCATTTATTAATATAAAACAATTTTCGGACAGTATATTAAGATGAATTAATTTCACTATGAATAATTTAAGTGATTAAGAAAAGGAAAACATCTTGCAAAATGAGTAATATTTTATCAGTACTGTGTGTAGTTAGAAGCAAAGATGCAAATGAATGCTTCCACCAGTGACGCAAAAAGGACTCTGAATTACGTGTAACCTTTGCAGCCTGAAATTACATGTCAATAGAAAATCGCAAAATGTAATTTATGTCGATTTAGCTATGAAATAATTTACGGACTTTAATTTGTGAAGCTGAAGTGACAGATGGAGTCGTTTTCTCGTTTGAACAATAAAGGGTATTGTCTGGCTGTGATAAAATTATGTCTGGGAAAGCTCTTTTCCACTATTGTCTAATATTCTTAGGTAAAAAATTTTGCGCATTAACGCATGCGTCATGTTTTCTATGATCTTACCAAAATACGGGTGTTAGGTAAGATAACAATAAGAGGAAGAATAATAAAAATAATTTTGAACAGTATCAAACAACGTGGAACGATGCTAATTTCAGATGCATATTTTTGTTGAATATTATTGCAAACGGATAGCAAAGGCAAATTTTAAGTTGAAAACTTCTGAAAGTTATCCCCCATAACACATCTACCCCTTTTTATGTGGATTTGTTCGAGAGTGCTAGGTGCGGTTTTCACGGATACACAGTAGAGTATGAGCGAGGTAAACAAACAATAAAACGAAGAATTCTCTAAATTTTACACCATTGGGTTGCCATTGCGGTATGTTATTGACAAGAAATTCTTACATCCCTCAATATTATTTCCGTTTTTGCAAAGGGTGTTCAATGCAAAATGAATTGGAATTTAGCGTAGTTCTTTCAAACCCATGTTTCTAATTTAAAAAAAAATAATAATACATGATGTAAATAGATACTCTTTTGCTATTCTGTGTGCCAATTTCTAACACCAAATTGCTGAAAATCCACTGGATTTGAAATTAAATATCAGGAGAATGCGGTTTGAATATTAGCTAAGTTTGCAAAGTTTACTTCCACTTTGAAAAGCAAAAAATGACTTATCGTGAAGAACGCGGTGTAATTTAAGAAGTTCTAAACTTTCTGATGTTGAAAAAAGTGACTTCTGAAGAGAACAATCCAGTGAAGCAGCCTGACAAAATTAAGGAAACCATAGTGGTCGTGATTGGCAATAAAAAAGTGACAATTATTTGAACATGTGCATCCTTTTCCAACGAAAATTATGGTTCTACTCTCCTGCTAAGCTCAAAAATGGTATCTGCAGTCGAGCTTTTTCTCAGATAATACACTTTAAAGTTTTGTGCCTCCATGTATGTGATTCACATGATACTTTTTCAGATTTTTTAAAAAGATATTTCCCGTTCTCAGATGACATTAAAACGTTGTGTTAAGGTAAAATACAACACAGAGAACCACGTGGTGACAATAGCTCAATTTTGTTAAAAAGTGCAGATACGACTTCTGTGCTTCGTACTGCAATATTCCCTTCGTCTATCAAAACTCGTTTCAGTAGACTAAAGTATATTATTCATGCCACCATAAGAATAGTGTAGCGCGTTCTGATTAGGAGCTAAAATGTTCGACGTGCGGGCTCTATCAGTATACTGATTGTAGGCTAACTTTAGTTATTAGTCTCACTATAACGTAATAAGCATATGAAGTATGGATATTTTGAATTATATCCCCCTTTTTTTCGTATTTTCACTTTACAATTTTACATAACACATCACAAACGCAGGACATTCTAAATTATTCAAAGGTATTTAATCTTACCTTTTAATAAAATTATATATATATAGATATTCAGGGCCGTCATTTCAGGTTTTTCTAGGGGGGGGGGGTCAAAGGGTGCAAAAACAATGCAGTTTCATCGGAAAACAACAAAAAGCACTCCCACGCGGGGGCAACAAAACCACGCCGCATATGTAAATGCATTTATTTCTCAAATTCAGGGGGGCTGCAATTGACCCCCCTTGACAACCCTAAATGACGGGCCTGCTTTGCTTCATAAAATCAGTGGCAGCATAGAGTACACCGCTTTACACCATCACCAGCAGGCATCAAGTTTGCACCAATTCGAAATTTGTTTAAAATACACACAAGACATTTTTAAAGAACAAGTGTTGGAGATTACAACATGGCTAGAATTGAACCCTCAATCTTGGCCTTACTGAGTAAAATACGATTCTAAAGGCAATCGCGTTTCATCGCGTGACTGCTGAAGTACGTCAAGGTTTCATTCATAAGAATTTACAAGTTCTGTGTTGATGCTTGTCTTTACCTACCACAGCTCAGTTTTGTTAAGAAGTTTTCACGCTAGGTGTAACTTTACACATGCCACCATAAAATTTTCCTCTAACAAGTGGAGCTTTTTCTAAAATTGGCAAGACTTACTCCAGAAGTTGTGTAACGTATTGCCTATAACTGTGATACACTGCAAGAAAGGAACAGTTGCTATTACAGTAAAATATTGGCAGCCGAGGTTCCAGTTTAAAACTGTAAAGTGCACAGTAATAAACTGTAAATCTAGAAATTTTACAGTTTAGAACTGTAAAGTTAGAAAATTTACAGTTTATTGCCGCAAAAATTAGCAATATTATACTGCAAAAACAACAGTATAATACTGGCAGCCGAGGTTCCAGTTTAAAACTGTAAAATGAACGGCAATAAACTGTGGGATTAGCAATTTTGCGGTTTATTATTGTAAAATTAGAAATTTTTAGTTTATTACTATAAAATTTCTTTGTATTATACTGTACAAACAACATTAATTTTTTTACAGTAGTTTTACACATTTTTTTACGGTGTGTGAGGAAACGTTTATGCTGCAAAATAGAAAGAATAACCAAACACTGAACATTTCAACTACAAACTGCGTTTTGAAAATGTTTGCTTCAATTTGATGTAAAATTATTTAATATCTTCTTAAATCAGTCATTTAAATATTTTCTAAACTTAAACCTGCAGTGGTTTTCTTTGCGGATGGAAATAAAGCCGATGTTTTTTCCCTCTGCGTTATCAAGAAAATCACTCACGCGTAATTCGTATCTCAGACAGACACGTAATACATAATATTTCTTTATTTTGTAAGATTCCCAAGTTCATTAATTAGAATTAACTTATGAATAATTCAGTAGAGATTTCATTTATTTGTGGACATTAATAAGGTGCTAAGCAGTATACCGGAGTTTTGCGCGATATTTGAAGGAACGAAATTAAGTAATACCTCATTTCGATTTGTATTTTTATAGAAAATATATAAATCCCTTTTAACTACCAGCTTTGTTTATCTGAGGTAATGCAATTAGTTCTTTTAGAAAATAAAATACTAATGCAAGAGCATGAAGCCTTGTTTGCTAAATGAGATGTCTAAGTAAGCTCAAGGGTAGATTTTATATAAATTGGGGAAATTGTAAACAACAGTGATACTGAAAGTGTTCAAATATTGCATTTATTTTATCCTATTTTATTTATTTTCTTTTTACTTTTTTTTTCTTTTTTAAGAATAAGCAAAAATGGTGGGCACAAAAAAAGGAGATTCACAAAGGTGTTTTCTGCAGGCACGCCATAACTTCCTTATAATACTTTATTAAACTCCCTTAGTAATGCATCATTTTCGGGACTTTTTTCGACCCCTTCGGCAAAAGATAAGAAGAGAATGTACATTTTGAATATTTCGTCACACAAACCGATTTGCTATGTGTTTTAATACGCATTGCTTTAATGTATAGCCTCTTGAAGGAGCGCCCATTGACTCAGTTGGTTAGAGCGTCGTGATAAAATTTCGTTCATGCCATCATGGGCCAAACAATTGTTTCTACAATTACTTGTCTTTTTAGTAGAATTTAGAAAATTTTTTATTAGAATTTTCACGAATGTATAATTCAAACTTATTGCCGGAATTCTGGACTACACTTACGTTGTTGGTTACAACAACGTAAGTGTAGTCCTTTGGCAAATTTGTCAAAAAATGTGTTAAAAATGTATCAATGTGCTGATACATTTTTCAATTTAATTAAATATTATTAAATCGAGATGGGTGGAACTAGTAAAAGTGCTATGCGAAGGTCAAGGGATAGATCCTCTCATGGGTTAGAGAACTTAGTTTAAAAAAACTAACCTTCCTCAGCTAAATTCTAATCAAAACTTCAATGCATATGTAACCTCATCACATTGTAAGCAGAATTACAAACCACTTTTCAGCAGTTAAATTAATATAAAAAATAAAGCTTTTATTTTAAAATGGTAAATTACAGTAAAATCATGAATATTAACGCGTATTTATTATATTATCAAGGCTGTTTTTTATAAATACGTCAGCTATTTCCGCAACACTTCATCAAACGTCGTACGTCAACGTCGTATTAAAGTTGAATTTTATTTTAATTTTTTTATTTTTTACTACTATCAGCAAAAAATAAACAAAAAAGTTATATTTCGACTATTATTCCAAAACTTACACTGAAAAAAAAAAAAAAACAGATATTTGTAGCTCTACTGTAAAACGCTGTTAATTTAATAAAACTAATTTTTTTGCACACTGCAGCTACACTGCAAAAAATTAATATCGTTTTTACAGTATAATACAGTTAATTTTATAATAATAAACTGTAAAAATTGGTAATTTTACTGTAATAAACTGCAAAATTGCTCATTTTACAGTTTGTTAACATGCATTTTACAGCTTTAAACTGGAACCTCTGCTGCCAGTATTATACTGTTTTTTTTTACAGTGTAATACAGCAAAATTTTACGGAAATAAACTGAAATTGCTTACTTTAGAGTAAGAAACTGTAAAATTGCTAGTTTTATAGTTTATTACTGTACATTTTAGTTTTAAATTGTAACCTCGGCTGCCAGTATTATACTGTAGAAACAACAGTTCATTTTTTGCACTGCAAATCACTTAGGATTTTTTTTTCTAACATAATAGCAAAATTATTTTAGTGTTAAACATTGGATGAAGCTATATTTTACATTTTAGTATAATGTATTTTAATTATGTATGTAATGTATAGTATTTCAGAATATATAACATAATGGAAAAACATCTTACCCTTCCAGTATTTTTCTACATCAAAAAGCACTTCATCCACAAATTTTTTAATGCTCAAAAGTTTTAAGAAGTTACAAGAAAACATCCCAAACCATTTATCAAAGCTTCGTCTTCAGGTTTCTTACACAAAACTTAAATCTAATAAAGTCAGTTTTCCGCTATATATATATATATATATATATATATATATATATATATATATATATATATATATATATATATATATATATATATATATATATATATATATATATATATATATATATATATATATATATATATATATATATATATGCATAATATTTGTAAGGTACTACATACTCTTTTTAGATTTGTGCTAGGTTTTGACAAAGAATAATTGCTAAAGGCTTGAAAGTTCTGTGTTTTAAGCCGGATGGAGAATGCAGAAATGTTATGCTTAAAATATTGCATTATGAAGAAAATACCACGAGCAGATATAAGATACAATAATAAATTGAAATTTAAATACTTGTTTTTTGAAGAAACCAACATCTGATGTGACTGGGCTGGAATAATTTGAAACGCGTTTTGAAAGTATTTTTTTTATACCATTTTATGCTTGCTGTACTTATTTGAATGTCTAATTAAGATGTGAATAATACCGTAAAATGGGGTACAACGGAATAGCGGGGTGATTCGGAACAAAACTTCCTGATCATACAAAGAAATTCTTCATAAATGTACTGTCAGGTTTTTTTGGCAGTTACATTTTTTTCAGAAAGGTAACGTTTGAGAAGAAGAAAAAAAAATATTTTTGTTATTCTAACAACACTCTTTGCTTCTGTGCAAGGTTGCAAGCAAGACACTAAAAATTCCTAGTTTAGCAGTAATAAACTGTAAAACTTTTTTTACAGTAATTGTAACTGTGCATTTTACAGTTTTAAACTGTAACCTCTGCCGCCAG
This sequence comes from Uloborus plumipes, assembly GCA_038373865.1. Taxonomy (NCBI): domain Eukaryota; kingdom Metazoa; phylum Arthropoda; class Arachnida; order Araneae; family Uloboridae; genus Uloborus; species Uloborus plumipes. The sequence goes on from JAXGGA010000006.1 coordinate 106,166, forward strand.
TATTTTATTGTTGTTTATACAGTATAATGCAGCAAAATTTATGGTAATAAACTGCAAAATTGCCAATTTTACAGTTAATTATTGTAAAACCTTTTCTTCGAGTATTATACTGTAAAAACAGCAGTTTATTATTTGCAGTGTAGTACACTGTACGCATAATTAAACAACTACCTCTTTTGATTGCTTTGTAACGGCCAATCTCTTGCTCAGAAGTTAATGAAAATTTGTGTGAAACACCCAGAAAGATTGGAACTTAGTTTGTGCAAATTAAAAAAAATAAATGTTCCAAATTTTACCGCCAGAGGGTGTTTTGAATGAACTACATTACTTCGTGAGTAACACATCTCGATTCAAGTTATTTTAAGTCGTGGAGGCATTTGAAATATCTCGTAAGTCGTAATAATCCTAGAACTTTACTTGACTTTAAATACAGCATACTACTATATATATGTTCGTAATATATCCCAAGTCATACTGCAATCAATTGGAAAACAAACTTCCTCACGATTCCATAAAGAAGACGATAATGATAGCCGTCATGTTGAATATATTTTGATGCAAAACGAGATTTGTTTTATTATCAACGTAAATGTATAATAAACGTGTAAAATATAAAAAAAAAGCGCCTGCGGGCAAGAATATGGATTATTTTTATTCGTTCAAACAAATCCCCATACCTTCATTATTTTTTACACTGCTAAAAATGAACAGTTGTTTTTACATTATAATACTGGCAGCCGAGGTTCCAATTTAAAACTGTAAAATGCACAGTGATAAACTGTAAAACAAGCACTTTTACAGTTTATTACTGTAAAGCAGCAATTTTACAGCTTATTAGTGTGAAATTAGCAATTTTTCAGTTTATTGCCGTAAAGGTTAGCTGTATTATACTGTAAAAACAATAATATAATACTGGCAGCAGAGGTTCCAGTTTAAAACTTTAAAATGCACAGTAATAAACTGTCAAATTAGCCATTTTACTGTTTAGTACAGTAAAAGTAGCAGTTTTAGTTTATTACTGTAAAAAGCAATTTTAGTTTATTACTATAAAATTAGCTGTATTAAACTGTAAAACAACTCATTTTTTACAGTGTACACAAAAGTTAGTTAATTTCTGAGAGCTAGTTTTGCCTCCAGACAACTTTCAAGTTAGGTTGTTTAATTATGAACATTCTGTATGTATAAAATCTGGTAAAATGTTTATTTTCTGCAAAACAACCCTTCTTTTTATCGTCATTTTCCCGTGAAAGAATGAAAGATGATTTTCAAAAAATAACATTAAAGTTAATCTCCTCTCGTACCCAAATACCCATCTGTTTTTCCTTAAAATTTTCTTCAAAGCTGAAGCGTAATCTTCTTTCGGACAATTTTATTTTTCTGTCTTTTAAACGTAAGCTATTTTGGAACACAATGTTTCTCTGTCATGATATGACAGCTCAAAGTCTATTTGCAAGAAAAGTGGTTTTCTGTACGAAGCATATGTAAAGCAATATTTAAGATGATTTTGTAAGAATAATTATGATTTTATGTTCGTTGCGCATTTGCTAACTTAGAAAAAAAAATAAAAGAAAAAAAAAACTAATATAAGTTTATTTGCGAAAAGAAAAAGGATGACCTGAAAAAAATTTTATTTTTGAAAACAAGACATACAATTTTAAATTTTCTGGAAATACGCTATTATTTACTCTTATGTATCTGACTGAGATTAGCTGTTTGTACTGTTTCATTTTTGAGGACAGATTATGTACGGGACATATCTATAAAATTGGTCATTTCTGCGATTTTAAATAACTGCGCAGTGTATCCTATTTACTTCTAGGGGATGCTTTCATCTTTCAAGATGTTGATTACAAGAATATCATAACAGTGCTTATTAAAGTGAGACAGTCATTTTTTCCGCTTGAACTAAGTTAAAGGTACCCCTTTTGTAACTTTCAAAACAAGCGTGGGTATTTTTGACCAAAAAATTATTTTGGTCAAAAAAAAAAACTTTGTAAAATAATAAAGCACTTTTCTACGCATTATACGTGCTTTTATCAGTAATATCTTCTTCTGTAAAAATATACTTTGTAAAAAGGCATACAGCTTTCAACGCAATACGAGTATGTGTACTTTTATCATATTTGTCCTTTTTTCTATAAAGAATTTTCTTTGTAAAAAGTAATGCAATTGTATACACATTATACGTACTTTTATTAGTTGTCTCTTTGTCTATAAAATATTTTCTTTGTAAAGAATGCAATTTAATACGCATTATATGTACCTTTGGCAGTTTTCTCTTTTTTATAAAAAATATTCTTTATAAAAAAGTAATGCAATTTTCTATGCATTGCACTTACTTTTATCACAGTTGTCTCTCCTTTCATTAGAAAACATATTCTTTGTAAAAAGAGTAATTTTCTACACATTATACGTACTTTTGTCACAGTTGTATCTTTTTCTACAAAAATATTCTTTGTGCAAAAAAAATGTAAATTTGTACGCATCATACGTAGTTTTAGCACAGTTATGTCTTTTCCCCCCAAAGTATGCTTGCTAAGAAATTTCTAGTTATATTTTGGCTGGTGTTTCTCACAAAAAAAGGGATGCATTACATAATAAAAATAGATATTGTGTACACGTTTTTTTTCCTTTTAAATTTATTGCTTAAAACTATTGTGAAAGTAAGAAAATTAATCCTAATAGGAATGTCCATTTCCAACAGAACAATGTATACGTATTTGAAACCATCTTCTTCAGAAGTAGAAGTTATGTTTCTAATGAGAATATTCTTTGCAGAAAAGTTAGATGGAAGATTTTTCAAGAGAGAATCATTAGTAAACAGAGGAAAGATTATTCGTGAGAAACATAGTTATATTTCAAGTTTGTGTCTGCACTTCAAATAATTGTAATTTATTGCAAATGAGTTGAGCCACATAGTACTTCTTTGGAATCGGAACTGAGAAGTTTTGTATATTTTTACGCATTTGGTATCCAGGCGAAGCAAAATAGGTGTAAAAATGTTGACATTTTTGCATGATCCATGATGAGAAAAAAAAAAGAATTTCCATGAACATTTAAAAGTTATACGAAACTATTTAGCCCGCTTAAAATTTACATTATAGTTGCTAAATATTGAAAATGTATTATAAAGAGCATGAAATGTATAATAAAGTATGAGACTTAATTACTATAAACAAACAATTAATTAACACCTTAACTGATAAGATGAGCTCGTATACAAAAAAAAAAAAAATATTTTTCGCACTAAATATTTTGCGATGTTTATATACACTGCTTTTATATACCATGCGTACGCTGTGGTTTTATTTGTATTTAAATAAATAAATACAAAAACAATCGAACTTTTTTCGAGTTTAATTTGCTTACTTTTGCGGAGTGCACAAGAAATTTAATGTTGGGGTGAAGTTCGTAAAAAGAAGTACTTACATAAATCTCTTTTAAAGAGTACTGTTTTATATGGAGTGGGGACGATTTACTTCTCCCGCTATATTTGACCATCTATATATATATATATATATATATATATAAAACAGGGACATTATTTCAAGTTTTTCCAGGGGGGGGGGGGCAAAGGGTAAAAACACAATACAATTTCCCCAGAAAACAACAAAAACCACGCCCACTTACATGTAAAGACATTGATTTCTCAAATTCAGGGGGGGGGGGCAAATGACCCCCCTGCCCCCCTAAATGATGGGCCTGATATAAAACGCTTATGCGTAGCACAAAATGAGCCTTTACTTGTTTCTTTCCGTTGGCATTGATCAGCGAACTTCAAGCTATTAGCTTACTTCAAGCGTTTGGGCATCCATCTTCATACTACAATTTTATTGTCACGTTATTTGCTCTCTCGCTTTTAGCGTTTAATAATTACAAATTTTTCAGGACAAAACACTCATATGTGGTGGAAAAGGACCCTTTGTTGAGGATTGTTTCTTTCCATTGAATAATATCAGTTTTTTTACAAATCTCGATCAAGCGTCAAGGCGTCCATCGTCACTTTCGATGAGCCCACATTTGTCTCTTTCCGTTGGCCACGATCAGGAAATTTAAGATTGCTGTTTCTGTTTTCGGGTACACGCTTGTTTGTTGTGTAACGTAGGAGCTTTCTGGAATTCTTAAATTCTGACCTTTATCAAATAAAGCTTGACAAATATTGTTGTGGCTAGTGAGCGAGCGTAGGGATCTCAGATTGCGAAGCAATCCGAATAAATTGCGTAAGCAACTCCGGATGTTGGCTTGCGTAATCGAGCAGGGGGCGGAAGCCCCCTAGTAAAACATATTTTCGTTATTCTTAAAAGAAACAACTCTCACTGTTTTTCAAATCATGAAACATAGAAGAAAAAATTTAAAGCAATCAAAGATCGCAGAGAAAATTAACACAGCATCAACAAATTGATGATTAGAGAGGAGGTGACAGTGCAACAAGCATTTAAATTTACCCTCGGAAAATTTAACTTATTGCATTGAAATTATTTTTGATTGAGATTACAGTAAGCATTTTTTTGAATTAGTTTATTTTTTAATTAACCATTTGCTCGTTGCATTTTGTTAATATTTGAGTTATGAAGAATTACGTAAGAATTATTGAAGTGAAACAACAATGTAAATAGAGTACACGTGTTCTAAAAATGCAGCAACTTTTAATTCAAGACTACAATGGATCCTCTTCATCAGTGCAAAAAAGATCTTGGAAGTAATGTCATAAAATATTTTCTGAATTTTCTTTAACATACACTTATTGCTGAATTTCAAAACAGTCCATTCACCTATAGCGTTAGTTTTTGAAAATTATTTGGTACATTACAATACTTTTTGAAGATGTTTTTGATGTCGATTTCCGCTCTCTTTTTGTCAAGTAAATTTTAAAAAATCAGGCAGTCAACATTCCCGGTATTTACTTTAAGACAACAGGTTATTAATGCTTGCTTTTTCTTCGCTTCTTTTTGATAAAATAATTTATTTCTCTGTTAATACTTTACTTTTGGTTAGGAAAGTCTTCATTTCTTTCTTTGAGATCGTAATTTGAAATTCCGTTCTTAGCTTGTTCGTTATTTTACTTCAGTATTGTGAGTGCGATTTTCAAAAATCTTTCAAAAAAATTTGTAATTATTATGAGTTTAAAATCATATTGATTGAAATATTAAGGAAATATTGAGTCGTATAGGATCAAAACCAGTTCAATCCATTTTTTTTGAAAGCCATAGTTCCGAAGGCGGAACTGTAGACCTGAGGGGTTTTGGACTAACCTTACCCTTAAACCATTACTTTATATTCAGTTTTTTTTCTATTTAGTGGTTTTCGATCTATTGCCTTTAAGCGATCCGTAAAGGAGCTTTAAAAGGTATATAATTTTAGATTAAATTATTTTTCATGAAAATATACTTCACTAATTTTGAGTCTTAACGATTCAATTATAAGTGAGGCATTACTTCGTAGTATAGTTAGTGTATCGAACATTTACTGGTTAGAATGCAATACATACACTAGCTATTACAATGAGGCTTTTAGTGGAATGATCATGGGAGTTCCATACGCCTACATGCCGCATTTATATGTGTGCTTAAACAGATAAAGAGGCTTACGATATATTCGTCTGGGATATTTAACCATTTATTTCTGCCGTTTCTCTTAGTGTAGGTAAGGAAATATATACAAATAACTACACCTTAAATGTGTCTTATGGAACACATTATTTCAGTTTTAAAATAAAATAAGATATTTTTCACAACAATATTTGTATTGTGGTGTCGAAATATTACGTTGAACTATGTCTTTGTGGAGTTTTTGACGTAATAATTTTGTTTTTACATTTCTTTAAACAACAAACATATTTCCAGTGTCTAAAATAAATCATAAACCAGAGTAAGCAAACTCTCTGCGTCATTTAATGTTGTAAAATAAAATATTTGCGGTACACCTTAATTGTAATTGATAATTTTACAAGACTGTTCAGAAATAAGACAAATAGCAAATACCCCAAAAAGAAAAAAAATCTCCAAAAATTATTGTAAATATCTTCATAACTTTGACTGATTTAGAGTATCTTCACATTAATATGCTACGCATTTTTTCACGTTATTTCTCAATTAATGCATAAGTCTTCCTTAACAACTATTAAAATAATATACCATGGAAAAAATAATAGTAAAGAAGTTTCTAAAGTTAAGCTGAAAAACTGCATCTTTATATATTTTTTTTAATCTCTCTATCATCGCACTTACAATACTTTATAATCGAAGTTTGATAAAAGAAAGATCCCATTGATTTTAGAATCCATAAGTATGCATTTAAGTTAATTTTCAAAGCAAGTATAATGGTTAATGAATCATTTAACTACTATTATTGGAAACATCTTCATAAAAGAAGGTAATATTCTTTTCTCTAAAGCTGCCAATGCAACTTATTAACTTTTTTTTACATACTAATAACCTTTTAAAGCTGTTTTCGATTATTTTTAGAGGATAATATGTCATCTTTTTGTTGTTACTTAATAAAGAAGCTCAAATGAAGCTGTTAAAGTATTGGGAGCAAAGAGATAATCAATATCTTACTTTATAACAAGTTGTGTAGAAAGTATTGATGATTTTTCTTTTGATATAATTAAACGCAAATAGAGTACCACATAAATCAAAATCGGTGCTGCATAGAGGTCACAATTGAAAGAGGGCCTCACGACCGTAGAGGTGCAGAAGAGGGTTCAAAAAATTACATGCTGCATGTTTTGCGTAATTTAGCAACATAAAAAGGGACCCCAAAAATGTATTCTCATGGCTTCGCATACCTGTAAATCCTTCACTGGTGCTGAACGCGAAATTTATCAAAATGTGATTCCCGTGTTTCAGTGGGAAATCAAAATCATTTTAAAAATAAGCCAAAACTCTACTCAATCACTCACGGCAGAGTCTGACGTACCTACACCTACACGTGATTTAACCGGTTGGATGTCCCTTTAAGAATGCTCTGATTTTGATCCAGACCAGCAACCGATCAATCCCTGATCTAGCACCCCCAGCGATATTAATTTATAATGAGATCTTGGAGTTATTTGTGACTACAGACACATTCAACGTATCGCAGTCACCATTAGCGAACATGGTGGATATTCGGCCTGCTGAGATCGAACCACGGAATCCTCCGAATAAGAGTCAGGCCATCACGGCCTCTTCAATAAGATGGCCAGTAAAAACTTTAAATTTTCAATGAATACTATTCACAAAAGGCTTTTATTTGCAAATTGCCAATACAACAGCCTTTTCATTACATACGAATTGATCGCTTATACAGAGCTAACGCTCGTGTTCGATAGGATTCAGGTCTAAACACAAACTAAAACTAATAGCACTTCCCTGGCTCTAACAGTACTTGTAGCGCTCTCTGTCGAAATTTTAAAAAATGAGCCTGGAGCTTGGTTATTACACAGGGGTACTTACAAACAAAAATAAATAAGGAAAGAAAAAAACCCTTCATTGTAATGCTTTTGGGATATTACTGTGTAACGTCTTAAAAGCATAGAATACATGTAGAATGATACCATTTTCTCATCTCCAAATTCACAAAACGACAGCTTTATTCAGAAAAAAAACTTATCTTGCTTGTACAAACTAAAATAAAATAATTAATCCGTCAACTTATGGATTAATTATTGTTATAATTACATTAACATGGTCTTACGGAAAATCATCCTACTCCGATTTTGCTAAGAGTAAGGAATACACAGGGTTTTTAAATCCTGCAATAAGGTTTTAAAGCACCTTTCCTTTACAAAAACATGAATTAGAGCTCTACATATGTTAAATGAAAATCAACATACTTTTTTAGCTTGTGGTACATACTTCAAACTCTCTATGAATACGCCTTTCGTCACCTAACAGGCTTTGCCATACCGTAATTGTGTTCAATGCCCGTCACAACAGCAGTGATGCGTTCCTGTACCGCTTATGGGTAATTCCACGCACGTGTGGAAAAGAGTCAGAAAAATCAAATTACAGCAATGTTTCTGTTTTGCATATTTTTTGGTTTAAAAATGTTAGAAGTTTATTATTTATACTAATTTTTTTTTAATCAAAAATGTAGTATTTTTAGTTTTGGCAGCACTTTGAAGTTGGAAATGGAATGTTTAACTTTTGGTAAAACAAATGATCAGCCTTTCAACGTTGATAAGTTTCTATTTTTTTCTTTAGATAACTGTTTTAAAGGAAGAATATTGATTATTGCACTTTAATTAAATATTGTGAATTGCTAAAAGGAATGTTTTCACTTAAGTTAAGTGATTTATGTAAACTTCAAAAATGCACTGTGATATGTAACGTAAGTTACCAAAAACATGTTAAAGTTCATGATGTGCATAAAGAAAGGGCAATGCAATGTTAACAATGCTATATTTTCTATCTTATAAGTGTGTATTAAGCAAATAATTAAAGTTTTTTTAACAATGTAGTTTATTTAATTTTTTGTGCTACAATCAAAACGTGTAACGTAAGTTACCGACATATGTAGGTAATGTAAGTTACCTAAGTAGAACTTAAATACTTGTGTTTATAAAGAAAGTAAATTGTGAAATAAACCTATGTGGTTAGTAGGAGTAATTTCTTCAAGAATTCTTTTAAATGTACTGTATTTACTTAATTTAAATTAATCATATTTCTTAAAATGAATCTATTTGTTAATAAGATTACAATACACCTCTACTATAAATTAAATGTTTCTTTTTAGCTTTTAAGATATTAATTCTCTCTAAACAATATCACTGCATTCAGAATATTTAGGAGGTAATTTAGTATGAATTATTAAAAAAATGGCTTCTGTTATGCTTTAAAGTTTTAAAATATGTTTTGGAAAAAACAAATATAAAAATATTTTATCTCATACAGGTGAAATATGTTTTATTCTGCATTAAAGTGCCATTGAACTCTGCAGAAAAGATGCGTTGTAAAATAGGCATGAGAAAAGTCAAGTGGATATTGCGGATTTATAAATAAAAGTCACTTTTGATGGTATTGAAATATGTTAGAAAAAGCAAAATTTATCAAAACTATTTTCTGAAGATTCGCACATTGACAATCACCATTTAAGAACTAGAAATGGACAAACTATAGGGTTTTGTTTAGTTAAATATTTCAAGGAACAAGAAGAAAAAACAGAGATAAAAGCCGGTGAATGGTGTGTGATGAAATACGAAAATACATTGTATCCTTGAGTTGTGACAATTATTGAAGAAAACGAGTTTAAAGTAAAAGTAATGGCTGCTGTTGAAACCTATCATAAATGGTCAAAAATCACAGACAAAATTTATTATAAGAAAGAAAACGGGATTCGAAAACTTAAACCTAAACTGTTAATAACAGCGACCAATATCCATTTAAAAGTCTTATGTTATGTAATATTTTTGATTGGTCATTGAATTAGGTATTACATTTCTATAAATTTCATTCATAATTGTTAATTTTCAATATTTTGGTCTAAACTAATCTGTAATTTTCATGCATTAATTTTCGTTATAAAGATATGATAATAAGTAAATTTAGTAACGTAAGTTACTGTACGTAAGTTACCCAGTTGAAAAGCCCCTTAATCCTCAATTTTTGAAATAAATTTTTAAATTTATGAAAATAAAATCCTAAGCATTATAAGGAACTGATAAATTATACTTCAAACAAGAAAACAGCTGTAATAGAGCAGAAATTTGCCTTAGAACCAATTTTCATATTATGTCATTCCCTTTTAGAGTAACGTAAGTTACTTCCTTATTTTTGACTGCTAGATTTTGTAAAATTTTACTGCATCGAATATTTTTGCATTTTAATTTTGCTTTTGACGGTAATTTTCATAGAATGCTTTTATACAAGGTTTGTATAACAATTTGTCGGTACTGAGGTGCTAAATGTATTGAGAGATATTAAAGAGTTGGTAAATGTATCTCTTTGATACATTTACAAAACAGTACTTCCTACTAAAATGTTACATACTTTATCAGGTAGGACATCCAAACCTCTTTTTTAGATATGCTCACTTTAAATATAAATAAATGAGGGGTGGCCCACTTACCCCTTCCTAGGGGGTAAGTGGGTCACCCACGTCATTTTTTAAAGAATACGATAGTTAAAAACATTTAAAGCATATTTTTAGGAAATAATGCTGAAGTTGTGTTTACTAATAATATCCAAGATAAAAATAATCAACAAGTTTAAACTTTTTTGCTTTAAAGCTGTTGCATAAGACTTTAAAAACGAAATGTTCTAAAAAGGGGGCCCACTTACCCTTACCAACCCTATATATGTAATGTATAGTATTTCAGTATATATAACATAATGAAAAAACATCTTATCCTTCCAGTAATTCTCTACTTGAAAAAGTACTTCATCCACAAATCTTTTAATGCTCAAAATTTTAAGAAGTTACAAGAAAACATCACAAACAATTTATCAAAGCTTCGTCTTCAAGTTTCTTACATAAAACTTAAATCTAATAAAGTCAGTTTTCTACTACACCACACATAATATTTGTAAGGTACCGCATACCCTTTTTAGATTTATGCAAGGTTTTGACAAAGAATAATTGCTAAAGGCTTGAAAGTTTTGTGTTTTAAGCCGAAATATATAGGATGTAGGATGCACAAATTTTATGCTTAAAATAATGCGTTATGAAGAAAACACCAGGAGCAGATATAAGAGACAATGATAAATTGAAATTTAAATGCTTGTTTTGGGAAGAAACAAACATCTTTTTCAATGTGACTGGGCTAGAATAATTATTTAAAACGCGTTTTGAAAGTTTTTTCTTTCTTTTTTTATATCATTTTATGCTTGTTGTATTTATTTGAATGTATAATTTAGATGTGAATAATACTTCAGGAAATTTACAAAATGTAAATACATTATGAATAATACATTTTAAATCTAAGTAAAATTTATTCTAACTGTGACTCACAATTTGTGAAAAATACTCACAATTTGTGAATATTTTTTGAAATGAGGCTTTTACATTGTGTTCATATTTTTTAGATCTATGTTCTTTAATGGAGCTAAAATCTCTAATCAGTTAATTTAGTTTTCGCAAAATATGAGAACTAAAGATTTGAGTACCTCATGTGGATGACCTTGTACTGAAACTTTTTAAAATTAAATTGAACAAAAAAACCTTTCTTTTATTGTTAAATATTGGAAATGAATTGTTAAGAAAAAATAAGTAATTCAAAAAATATGTTTTAGGATATGAAACAGATGAAACAATATGGAATACTGGTTTTCAGACTTTTAAACATATTCATTTATATATGCATATTCAGTGTACAAAGTGCGTTTACCTTTTAATTAAAACCCTTAAAAACACAAGATTATTTTCTTTCAAAGTTTGTATAAAATACTTTTTATTTTAAAATTAACTTTTTAATTTTTTATAAAGAGTATAAAACTATGGTTTGATTTCCTATAAGATCTTCAGTTGGCTTATATTTTTTTCATTGGTTGGCAAGTGTGTTCTTTTACTGCATACTTTACCTAGTGTTTTTTGCTTCGTTGCTTCTGTCGGACTATTTTACATTCATTAACGTACACCTTGATGCATTGAATAAAAGTGTTTCCTGAAACCCCGAAACACGTGTAAGTATTTCTTTTTTTACATTTGCTTTTTTGGCGTTGTTTTTCGTACCGTTAATTTATCATAGCAGTTTTATTTTGATTAACTTTTTTTAAAACAAAATCTACCCATTAAAAGCGTCGAACTGCTGTCAGCATTATCGGGTGGTCGAAATTATTTAAATATCAAATTTAATGAGCAACTTTTAAGTCGAAAATGCACCCCAAAAGTATTGAAAGACTTTCTGTTTTTTGTAATTTTCTTCTGTGTTTGGGACTTTAATTGTTCAGTGTTTTGCGTTTATTTTTTTGTGTGTTTATTTCTCTTTTTCCCCTTTTTAAATGTGTTTCTGTTTTACTTCTTTAAATTTGTCGCTTGATTTGCTTTGCTCTTGTATTTATTTACTGTCTTCTATAAGCCTCATGTTATACTATGTAGTGCATGAGGAGTTTTTTTATCTCTTAAATAATAAATAATAAAAGAAAAAAGCATGTGTTATTTTTATTAATATTTCTCAATTTCTCAAACTTTAATTTTGTATTTGCAATATTTCTAAAAGATTAAAGTAATAAGCAGTTTATTGCAAATTTCCATTTTATTTACACATTTTTGAAGTTTTCTATACTTGTGTTAGGACTTTAATTTAATCAAACTGCAACTGTCTGACGTTAACAAAATACATTTCGAACGAAATCTTCAATCTATTTTCAATACTTGAAACTTTTGTCTAAGTGGGACATAAGTTATAGGAGGAACTTGAAACTACTTAAGAAAAGTACGGGGCGAATTTAATAGGAAAAAAAAAAGAAAAAACACGATGTCATCGTCTAATGGATAAATGATTGCGTTGCCGCGCTCGCTACAAACTGGCAATTTATCATGGCTTCCTTAAAATGTCTTGTTGTCTCAAAAAAGTCGATGTTTATACTTCGCTATATTTTCTCCCCAACTACACAAAATACCTAAGGGAAAGTGCATTATTTTTACCCACGCTTTTATGTCACGGAAAACAAATTGCTTTTATAAGTGATTTATTTAAAAAACATGGTCTCAGATATAATGCTTCTGTCGCTTTATTAACTTTCCTGACAAGTTTTTGTGTTAATCATTCTGTAAACAAATCTTGAAAATTAGGAATTGTTTCTTGACACCTTGTTTATTATGGGTAATTTTAACACCATAGTGTTCTTTTTGTTTTTGCGTCATGTTTAGTTTGCTTTCTATGGTATTCTGATAGTTTATGCATAGTGCGTTTTGCTTTGCATTTAATGTTTCTTATTTGCAATAAATGTCTAAAGGGTTGTTACTACTGATTTTTTTTCTTTTAAAGCCTATAACCAATGACGTCATTTCAAGTTTTTCCAGGGGGGGGGGGCAAAGGCTCCAAACACAATACAATTTCATCGGAAAACATCAAAAGCCACTCCCACTTATAGGTAAATACATTGATTTCTCAAAGTCAGGGGGGAGGGCAATTGACCCCCCTGCCCCCCTAAATGACGGGCCTGCCTGTAACTATGCTTTCGCTGTACTTGCAGTTTTTTGTCTATAATAGTTAGCATTGCCAATCTTTTCTTTCTGTTTTTGATCTTCAACACTAAACGTAAGCCCACATCCTTTACAGCGAAATGTCTCAAATCTGATCTTTGCTTTGATAATCAAAAAATGGTTCCTTCTAACTCTCAAACACGTGACTGCAATAATCTGAAATTTTTGTGTTATGGAACATTGAAATTTTTTAATTTACTTGTCCAGCACGAAGGTATAATTTAATATTTTAATCCTTATTGCATTTTTTTTTTTTAAATAACGTTAAAATGATCTTTTGAACATTTAGATCTTGTCGCTAGACAACTTTTTTAAATGAACGGTTTAATTCATAAAAGTTATTTTACAGAAGGTTTCAGAGAACCAATAGCATAATCCGTAGCACTTTTTACATTCTAGTTGATACATTTGTTTGATTTCGCAGCTCGTGTTTTCAAATGTTTCGGAATTTTCTAAATGTTTCATATACACAAGATTTAAGTTTCATAACATAAATAAAATGACGAAAAGTGGGAGTCAAAAGCAAGAAATAAGGTTTAAGCTCTAATTATTAAAAAAATCTTCGTTCACTCGAGAATCTGATAATCTGGGCTATTTTCTTTTATCGATATTAATTATTAATCATATTTTTTCATAGATCAATTTGCTTTTGCAATTGAGCTTGTCCATTGAATATTACTTATACACTGCGAAAAATGATTTGTTCTTTTTACAGTATAATGCTGGCAGCCGAGGTTTCAAATTTAAAACTGCCAAATGCACAGTAGTAAACTGTAAAACTAGCAATTTTGCAGTTTCTTTCTGTAAAGTTAGCAATTTTACAGTTTATTGCTGTAATTTTAGCTGTATTATGCTGTAAAATCAACAATATAATACTGGCACCAGATGTTCCAGTTTAAAACTGTAAAATGCACGGTAATAAGCTGTAAGTTCAGCCATTTTACAGTTTATTACTATAAAATTAGCTGCATTATACTGTAAAAACAACATTTACTTTTTAGTGTAGGAGCGCTTGACAGAAAGACCTACTTTTAGGGTTGGTGACACAGAGCATTTCTTCCTAAGTTGAGTTTGTGAATGAAGATCACAAGTGGGAAATTTTTATTCATTGTATTTATAAGAACAATTTGCTTGCATGCTTCTCATTCAAGAACACACAGGGTGCTTAAAAAGTCTTACTTTAATACAGAAATTGTATTTTAAAATTCATTTTCAGCTATCACGAATTGCTTAATATCGTCACTTGATTGTAGTTGATGTTCCTTTGATTTTTTAGATAGTGTCGTTTTTAATATTTTAGAAATGAGACTGAGTGTAAGGGCCCTGCTCCACATCAGCGGAAAACGCGACCGAAACCAAAGGCAGAAACTGAAAATCCGGGTACTTTCCATAGGAACACCATTTAATCCATTTTACGTTTCTGCTTTATTTTTCTGCTTTACGTTAATGTAGAGCAGGGCCCTTAGAGGGAATTTTCGTCAGAATGGTTACAGATTGTCTGCGGTTTGCGTTTATTCATTTTGTTAAGCTTAACTCAAGCATATTTTGCATTAAAAAAATTGGTTTCTTTGAGTTAAAATGATATTTTTTATGAGCGTACCGAAATAGAGGAACATAAATGGACACATTTTAAACTTTCAATACAGTTTTGAATTAGTTTTTTCTGTGAAATAGAACTGCGAAATTTGTATCCAAATTGTAAAAACACATTTTAGCTAGCCCATAACTGGTCATTTACACTAAGACTTATTTTACTTAATGTTTCAAGGAAAGTTCAAGAGTTAAATATTAAGTATTTTCTGAGAATAAGAAATGTATTTTAACGAGAAGAATTCAAGAAATTCCAAACGCTTAACAATTTATAGGAGATTAAACATTCCACAGCGCTAGAAAGGAATAGAAGTTGGTGAGCGTTTTTCTTTCAGCTTAAAGAAAGAAAAAAGTTAAAATAACATTGACTGCATTTTATTTGTTGCCCGGCAACATTACACTGTCTTTATAAAAGCAGTTGCCATTTCATTTTGAACAATTTTTAGCATTAGACTTTAATTGTTTTCTCTAGATCAATTCTACTGATATCACTATTTTAAACAAAAAATATCATTAAGAATTTACTTATTAATGATGTATTCAAGATTTGACCAGGAAGTTTTTTTACAGCAATGTTATTTTAACCCATAATTATAAATTCATATGTTTATCTTTAAAAGAGGTTTAATAACCCTGTGAGTTATGCCGCACCTTTTTTTTTTTTGCTTCTCTGTGAAAAAAAGCATGATGTACAAAGAATAAATTACATTTTGGTGTGCTATTTAATAGTTGTCAAACGACCCGTGTTCTGTGACAAAAATTTAAAAAAAAAAAAAAAAAAAGTTTTTATTAAACAGTTGCACTGCAGTGCGTCCTCCGTACGTTCAGATCTTGATGCACCGCACATGTGCGGAACTGATGCCGCGATTGGGATACAAACATAATTTAACAAATAATACTTGAAGTATTATTTACTAAATAAAAACAAAAGGACACCAAATGCTTCCAGTGTTGCCAAGTTGATAATATTTGAGCATTCAATTACACATAAGGTATAACTTTGATATACCCCCCCCCCAAAAAAAAAAAAAAAAAATATGCGCCAAATCTGGCACTCCTTTACGGACTTTTTAGGGTTGCTGTTTCTTATTTTAGCGTTGCCAATTTAGGTTTTTTCAGCTTTCAGGTTTTTTCTGTTGCCAAATTTAGTAATTTTTTGTATGTTATATTATTTCGTGAGTTTTTTATTTAAAGTTTTGTGGCAACAAATTTTTTGTGGCAACAACAAAAGCAGGTATTTTCCTTGGCGAGAAAAAAATGTCGCAAAGTTCCGACTTGGGGGGAAGGGGGTATATCAAAGTAGTTCCATATTATAATGTTCTGTCCTAAATTTTTAAATTATTGGAATATTGTCCCTAAATGCTATTATTTTGCATTCCTAATAGCAGTCGAGACTACTGCTGTGAATTCTATTACGTGCTTCACTAGCAATTAACGACTTGGAATCAGATACAGTGAACTCTCACCTATGCGCCGACCCAAGGGACCAATAGAAAAAGGTACATAAGTGAGAGAGACGAATAAGTGAACTAGCCTATTTACAAGACTAAAACGCAACATAGGTTCTTATGAGAGAATGAATAAGAATGTTTCTGTAGAAAAGGGACATATTATGGTTTGGCAATTACTGTAACGTAAGTACAATGATAAAGAGAAAACAATAATTTTAGCATGCCTAATAACAAATTTCCCTCTCTAAAACGATGCATAATGGATAATTGTTTCTCTCCAAACTTTAGTTCACGGAGAAAAAATGCCTTCCGTGAGCAATAAAGGCGAAATATTTAAAAGAAAAGTGAAGAAAAATGCTTATTTTTTAAAGCAAATAAATTATATTTTTTACATTTTAGGGAAAATTCGGCGCACAAGTGAAATACTTATCTTTAGAGCGACGCATAAGCGAATGATACTATCATTTTTTTGCTAAGGAAAGTGCTGGGACCATTCAAAATCGTCATATAAGTGAAAAAGTCGCATAAATGAGGCGGCGTGTAAGTGAGAGTTCACTGCATTTCATTTAGGCTCTTAGTAGGTGACGACAGTTTTACACTGCTGTATCCATGTTCTGCATGATGTAAATAAATTTTAGGCACACTTATTAGTACTTAACTAGATTAATTTGCCTTGTGTTGGGGTTTTAATACGAGCTCTCAACTGCCCTATAGTGTCTAAAACATATTATTTCGAAGATCGTTGCAATGCAAAAAAAAAAAAAAAAACATTGTTGTTTTTACAGTATAATACTGACAGCATAGGTTACAGTTTAAAACTGAAAATGTTCAGTAATAAACCGTAAAATTAGCAATTTTTATAGTTTATTACTGTAAAGAAGCAATTTTAGTTTTGTATCACAACTTTACCGTTTACTATCACACAATTAATTGTACTAAACTGTAAAAAACAATAGTATAATACTGGTAGCAGAGGTTCCAGTTTAAATCTGTAAATTGCACAGAAATAAACTGTAAAATTTGCAATTTTTACAGTTTTTTTACCGCAAATTTAGCTGTATTGTACTGTAAAAACATCTATTTTTTACGGTGTGCCGGTTTTTTTTTAAAGTGCATAACACTAATCAAATCCACAATGTCTACTGCTTCGATGTAAAAATCGTTAACATATCAAAATAGGACATGCTTGGAGCTTAATTTTAGAAATAGCCTTAAAGATAAATTCTGGCATGTATCCTTTATTGTACGAACGCCGCACACTATGGTTACTTGGCCTTGAAAAGGAGAATGCTTTTTTATACGAACGGTATTCTGTATAAACCTTGCACTCAGTTTCGACTTAAAAAGTATGCATAGTTGCGAGATTTAAAAGCATAACTGTTTAGCGTACGGTATTTGAAAATTACAGAAGGGAAATTATAAACTTAGTTTAAAATAAGGACTGGTATAGTTAGAAGTAGCTATCGAATTGAAACTCATGCTTAAACAGGTTAGGGGAATCTCATTTTGTACCTACACTGAAAAAATGAACTGTTGTTTCTACAGTATATTACTGGCAGCCAAAGTTCCAATTTAAAACTGCAAAATGTTGAGTAATAAACTGTAAAACTAGCAATTTTAGCTTCTTACTGTAAAGTCAGCATTTTTACAGTTTATCACCGTAAAATTTCGCTGTATTATACTATAAAAACAGCAGTATAATACTGGCGGCAGAGATTCCAGTTTAAAACTGTAAAATCCGCGGTAATAAACTGTAAAATTATCAGTTTTACAGTTTATTACTATAAAATTAGCTGTATTATACTGTAAAAACAACATTCATTTTTTACAGTGTATACTATGTGGTGGGCAGCTTTCCTCAACTAATAACACGAGATACAGTGGGTGCAGCATCTATTCCGAGTGCAACAATATACCCTGTACCCCAACAATATACCCCTTTGAAAAATAGCTTTTCAAAGTAAAAAAAAATGCATCTAAAAAAAAAAATAATGATAAATAAAAAAATAAATAAAATAATTAAATTAAAAAAAATAGAAGGGCGTTGTTGGTCTACCTATTAATTAACTTAGTTTTCAGAAAATCCGCAGAAAAGTGATTAAAATGTAAAATTTATTATTTCTGAAATATATTTTTAGCAGACACAATTCCCTAATTTGTGGAAAAAATATTGATCTGAAGTTTGTGTTTCATATATTTTAACAAACATTCATAATGATGTGTATATGCTAATGAGTGGAACGGTAATGATCCTTTGTTGCAAAATCGATGAGAAAAGAATGATACAATGTTTTCGTGAATTTGCAACATTAGCAAGTCGCTTCACAAAAGTATGATTATTTACGGCAAGATTTGGTTTCATACTCTCTTGTTTGGATACTGTTGTTTATTAAAAGTGTTTTCAAAATTCTTCAAGGCATCTGTACTTTTTTGTGAATATATGCAAGATACTTCATATTTTTAATAATATTTCGCATGATAAATTACATCTTAAAAATATTATATTTATTTTCATAAATATAGCATATAGTTTAATCCTTTTTTAAAAACATCAACTGAAGTGGTCTTAACTATTGAATACAGCTTAGTAGGAAGCTGCAGAAAAGCTGGGGGAAAAAAAAAAAGAGAAACTGCTATGCGACCAACGTCCATCGCGTCACGCTAACACTTGTTTTTAGAGAAGTTGCAAGAAAGTGTGGTCTGAAATTGCAAATTGTAGTAGGGTTGGTTAGGGTAAGTGGGCCCCCTTTTTAGAACACTTCGTTTTTCAAGCCTTATACAAAAGTTTTAAAGCAAAACAGCTTAAATTTTTTGACTTATTTTATCTTGGACATTATTAATAAACACAAGTTCAGCATTATTTCCTAACAAAATGCTTTAAATATTTTTGAGTATCTTATTCTTTACAAAATGGCGTGGGTAAGTGGGTAAGTGGGCCAACCCCCATTTATTTATATTTAAAGTGAGCATATCTAAAAAAGGGGTTTTTATGTCCTACCTGATAAAGTATGTAACATTTTAGTAGGAAGTACTTTCTTGTAAATGTATCCCTTAACGAGATATCTACTTACATTCACTTGCGTACTACAGAAAATTATAAAGCGGAATACAAAACAATTGTGTCTGTGAAATTCATTAAAAGCCGTTAGGCATATTTTTTGCTTTTACATATAAATTAGTGTTGAACAAGCATAATAGAGTCAATTAAGATCAATTTTGGTCAAATAAGAAAAAATATTATAGGTTGGAAAAAAAAGGAAACATTTAATGGCAGCGTCTATTTGAAGTTTTCTAAAGGAGAAACATTATCCTTTCATCCTCAGTTATAATTCCAACATCACCTACATCAAACCAATAAAAACTAGCTATTTCTATTCTTTCTATCAAATTATTGCAGTATTTTTTTCATTTGTATCATATTTTAAAATTAGGCCTTGATAATACTTTATGGTTTTCTTTGATACAAGATTCACAAATTCATAGTTACCAGCTTTTGCAGTTTTTGTAGCTGAACCATCAATTTCTTCTAGGTCTCCATAGTTATCTTTCATTTAATCGTAGAAATTGTTTTATCAAAACGTCTTTTCATTTTGAAATCATCATCATTATGAGGGGGCTCATTTACACCATAGTGAGGGTTCCTACTTACCCTAATAGAGAAAAACTACGGAGTAAGTGGGCCCCTACCCTTAAACACATATTAATAATACTTTGCATAAAAATTCTTATTGCAATGTGGACTTCAGGTTAAACCCTACAAGAAAACTTGATGAACATAGAAAAAATAGTAAAAACTAACATTGAAACACTTCTTTGAAAAATGTTGCTTGAACTCGCAAAAGTAAATTCTTTTGGAAATTTTTTTGACATAAATTATATGATCCAAAATTGTTTTTCATGAAACCTAAATATATGCAAAAGCAATCATTGTGATCGAATTTGACATGATCAGTACAGAAAAGTACAAAAACCATACGCGCATTTCAGTTTTAAGGGGGGTGGCCCACTTACCCGAACCAACCCTATTTTATTTGTAGCATTTCAATAAAATATTCGCAAGAGTAATTGTAATATTTTATTTGCAATATTTAATTTGTAATATTTAATTTGTAATATTAAATGTCATATTGAATTTGAAAAATCTTCCATTTCAAGCAATATTGGTATATTACCTACAACAATTTCATTAAAATCAAATATGTGTGCTGGCGTACTATTTATGCAATATACGTTTTATTTTGTAATAATTATTCGTCTGTTAGGTTTTCTTAATTACTAGTTTCCTTCTATTGCACCGTGGATTTGGCGTTAGGGATAAATGGGTTATTTGAAAGAAGTGTTATTTTATTACCGGACCTGGGGTGGGGGTGGGGGGGGGGGGAATCTTTGCTGACCGCTAAAATTCAATGCGCTCAAATTGCTGCCTCTCCTTGAGTTCAGAAACTAAACTTATATTGTAGCAGCTGCATTCTCTAGCTGAGATTTTTTTCACAATGGCTTCTTCTTTCTCGACTATTCTGCTTTAACAAAAAATTGCAACTAGATTACATATAAAACTCGCGTATAGCCTTACTATTTGTAGTTAATAGAAATATTACGTACTTGAACGTACGTTACGTACTAGGGGTGCGACATCGAAGGCAAATTGATACATCGACCAAAAAACATCGATGTTCACAAACATCGATCTTTTTTTTATAAAAATTACTTTGACATTTAAATGTACAGTAATACAGTAACTCTCCAATGCATTGCGCCTCTTTATATCACTCAATTAGATTTAACTTTTGTCTCCTGAAAAACATCGACCGTATGCTATCGATGTCAATTACAGAAATTTTTTTTAGTAAGATAGATACTGCAACTGTTGATTAACTGTATAACTTTTATTCATTGCATATTTTAAGGATTTTTTTTTTGTTGAAGTGTAAAACACCGTTATCGAAAAAAAATTCTACAGCAAAACAAAAACAACAATGTTTAAAAATCGTTCACCATAAATCATCGGTAGTAATTAAAAAAAACTATTTCAATACGATAGATATTGCAACTGTTAACGACGAATCTTTTTATTGCAATTTTTTATTGCTTTTTACTGAAGTGTAAAAACAGACATCGAAAGAAAGAAAAACATCGAACGCGAAACAGTGACCATTAAAAGACATCGACCTTAAAACATCAATGGTAACTATCAAAAACGTCTTCTAACGAGATTGATAGTATAACGGCTGATTAACGATATAACTTTTGGATGCATATCTTGATGATTTTTTTTTTTTGCTGAAATATAAAACATTCACATAAGGAATAATAATTAAATAAATAAAATTAAAAAAAATGGCGAAAGCAAATTAGAAATGTTTTAGAAACATCGAGAGCAAAACATCGATAATAATCATAGAAAATGTTTTCTGATGATATTAATACTTAAACTTCTGATTAAGAATGAAAACTTCTTAATACATCTGCATATCGCATGTTTTTATCAAGATTTTTCAGCTGGATTATAAAACATCGACATCGAAAAAAACATCGAACCCATAACATCGATGTTGGGAAAATATCGACCCTCAAACATCGATGGTAAAAACATCGATGTTTTAGCAAAAACATCGATGTTTCCAAAACATCGACATCGATGTCGCAGCCCTATTACGTACTATAAATTATGTCTTTCGTTGTTGCACGGCTGTAAAAATATCTTCTGTTATGCAATATTGAGTGTGCTAGATTGAAGTATGCGTTTCGTGAGGCAAATTATATGTTTTTTTTCTTTTTTTAACGGAATTGAAATATCTGAATTACAGAAAAGTAATTAATTTTTTAATGTGTATTTGCCTTAGATATTTTTCAAATATTTTGACACTATTACGCCACTCTGTCAAACAGTTTCATCTTTTGTACACAAAGAATGGAATTCTCTAACGCCATATAAAAGCACAATACATGATAAAGGTTTTACTAACTTAATAAACAAAGACCTGATATACTTCGTTTGACAACTAGTGAATTTCTACCGAGGTATGAAAAAATAGCATTTTTGTACATATTATAACTTTACATAAAACATACTAGACATATATATTTTTTACAGTTAACACATGGGGGAAAAACTCAATAGAAATGGATCTGACATCTGAGTTTACAGAAGTTAAACTTACCAAACAAAGAAATACTTTAATTAATCATATTTGCTCGGAAAGAATTTGTTTTCAAAAGCGTAGCAGCCTGTTTGATAACACAGTTTCGTGCTCAGTAATGTAGTTAGATGCTTTTTTTCCCCTTCAATACGCTGACTGTTCTTTAGTAGATGGGCAGAGTAATACATTATGCATAAGAGCTCATTAGTATCAAATTGAATCACAAGTATACAGGGAAAAGTTTCAAGATCTAAAACAGATTCGAAAATCCAATTGACCTACAGAGCAAAAGCTTTTCGAAATATTCCTTTCCTATTAGGGCTAAGAATCAAAGATTCCAAAGTTTTCTAGTTTGCATTTATAATAAGATGCTTTCGAACCCGGTTTTGAATGAGACTCTAATTAATAAGCAAAATGTAAGGAACGCCAATTGAATTCGATGTAATTTTAATGAAGTGAACAAATTTAAACTTTCCTTTTCGTCAAGACTTTTAAAAACAGACGTTGATTACATTAAATTTATCACCGACTGATCCTACCGTATGTTGTTAAAATATATTTTTAATTTACAAGCTAGTTCCTCAGAGTGCAATAAATTTATGCATTATTTGTCGAAATACAAAAGCCTTCGTGCACTCGAAGGTAAACATTTCTCAGCAACCTCTAAATTTTCAAAGGGATCTGAAAATGAATTATTTTCCTCCCCCTTTCTCACTGTCAATAGTTTTTATACTTTTCTATAAACCAGGGTATTTTAAATTAGCAAATGATTAAAAAAAAAAGAAAAGACATAATGTCGCAATACATTCATAACATACTGAAAGTCGGCTTTTTCTCCACTGTAGAGCCTAGCTAGGCATCAGCAGAAAACCGACCGAAACCGAAGGCAGAAACCAAAAATCCGGGTTCTTTTCATTTCTTTTAAATTCAAAGTACCCGGATTTTCGGTTTCGGTCGGTTTTCTGCTGATGTGGAGCCAGGCCCTAACGTGATATGACATGATTTACCCTTTTTAAATGTAGGTGACTTTTTAATTTTAATACCTGACAACCATCAATATGACGTGTAGGTCATTCATACACATTCGCCTAAGCATAGTATGTGCACTGTGTCACTTCTGTGTCTGCAATGTAACTGACATTCAATGAATCGGTTTAATGTAGCTGTCGTGAACAAGGAAGTCCTAAACAAGGAGGATTTTCACTAACAGTTTTTAAACGATTAAAAATATAATGTCCTTTGCCACCATGAAAACCAATGAATTCTTTAGGTAATTTTGTTTAAAATTGTATGGCTAAAAAAAAAAAAAAAAAAAAAAACACATCGTTCAGCAGAGATCTACCGTGATAAGCACAAAAGCGGTAACTGCATTTTTCAACAAAATTACGTTGTGGTTCTTTTTTACTTATTTCACCTGAATGAAATGTTCTTTGGTTATTTAATAATCAAAAATACACTGAAGTGACAAAAGTCATGGGATAGCAATATGCAAATTTTCAGATGGCAGTAGCATCGCATAGAACAGGTATAAATGCGCAGTGCTTTTACAGAGCTTTCATTTCTGTTCAAGTTATTCATGTGAAGAGGTTTTAACGTGATGATGACCGCACGACGTGAATTAACAGACTTTGAACGCGGAATGTTAGTTGGAGCTAGACGCATGGGTCATGCCATTTCGGAAATCGTTAGAGAATTCAACATTCCCAGATCCACTGTGTCAAGAGTGTGCCGAGAGTATGAAATTTTAGGCATAACATCCCACCATGGACAGCGCAGTGGTCGACCGCTTGCACTTAAAGATCGAGACCGGCGACGTCTGCAAAGAGTCGTAAATTCTAACAGACAAGCAACACTGCGTCAAATCACCGTAGAAATCAATGTGGGACGTACAATGGACGTGTCTGCTAGAACTGTGCGGAGAAATTTGGATTTCTTGGGCTATTCCAGCAGAAGACCGACTCGAGTGCCTTTACTGACAGAACGACATCGCTTGCAGCGACTCTCGTGGGCACGTGAGCATATCGGTTGGTCCCTAGATGAATGGAAAACCGTGGCCTGGTCCGATGAGTCACGATTTCAGCTGGTAAGAGCCGATGGTAGGGTTCGAGTGTGGCGCAGACCCCACGAAGCCATGGACCCAAACTGTCAGCAAGGCACTGTTCAAGCTGGTGGTGGCTCCGTAATGGTGTGGGCTGTTTTTTCATGGCATGGACTTGGTCCTCTAGTGCGACTGGACCGAACATTGACTGGAAATGCTTATGTGCAGCTACTTGGAGATCACTTGCAGCCATTCATGGACTTCATGTACCCAAACAACGATGGGATTTTTATGGATGACAATGCGCCATGTCACCGGGCCACAACTGTTCGCAATTGGTTTGAAGAAAATTCTGGACAATTCCAACGAATGATTTGGCCACCTAGATCGCCCGACATGAATCCCATTGAGCATTTATGGGACACCATCGAGAGGTCTGTTCGTGCCCAAAATCCTGCCCCATCAACGCTTTCACAATTATGGACGTCTATCGAGACAGCATTGCTCAATATTCCTGCAGAAGACTTCCAACGACTTGTTGAGTCCATGCCACGTCGAGTTGTTGCACTTCGCCGGGCAAAAGGAGGGCCGACACGATATTAAGAGGTATCCCATGACTTTTGTCACTTCAGTGTATTATTAAAACAATTCTGACAAAGTAACATAAAAATTAGAATATTCACTGAAAACAATTCGCGTAAACGTGCCTCAGTCTACCCTATTATTTAGAATCTGCACTTTGCTTTGAGTTTTAAGAAAACTATATTATCTGGAAAATACAATATTATAAATAGCATGAACATAAAATTTTGTATAAATATTTTATTTTCATTTTTTTAAAACTATACATTAGTTTCAAACACATAGGAAATCTATTATAATCGAGCTCATTTTTGCCTTATATCAAATGGAATCTTACATTGCTTCTTCAGTAACGTTATTTAAAGACATATATCAGTGATTTAATTAAGGACGAGGATAATTTAATTGAATCAAACATTTTTCCGTCATATTATGTGATTTTTTTGGCTGCACGTGATTAATATATAAGCATATTTTATAAATTAAATACCTTTAATTGTTTTTTGCTGAATTTCATATTTTATCAGACTGTATAGTGTATATTGACGTATATTCGGCTTGAAAGTTCATTACATTCAATTATTAGAAATTTATGTTTAAAAAATGATGATGATTTTAATTAAACCTAATCATATTTTTTTCTTGTTACCAGTGTTATATTTTATGCAATTTACTAAAAGCGAGTTGTCTCTTTTTTTTTTAAATGTTTCATTTTTTCCACAATATATTTTGATGTTCATTTTTCTTCACAAAAAACAATTTTGTCATCTTGAATTAAAATTATGGTTTATAGTATGAATAGCAATAGGTGTGTGTATGTGTGTGCACGTGTGTTTATGTATGTGTGTGTGTGTGTGTAGGACATTTTCGACTCTAATCAGGAGGGGCGGAGGCCAAGGACTTGCGCCACCTCCGGCTGTTGCACCTCCAAGGAGGTGGAGCACCGTCTACCCACCCGGTGGAGGTTCCGGGTCCAATTGAAACACACACACGGCAACTGCAGTCAAAAGGAAAATAAGTAACAATTCGTCATTGCTCATAAAAAAACAAAAACACATACTGATAACATGGAAAACTCTCCTGACATGACATTTTGTAGTTTTTGAAAAAAAAAATTAAACAGCTTGCTGCACAAATGTTTATATTTTTGTGAAAAAAGAAAATAAGGAACATTAACGCAGTCACCCGGGAAGCACCACTTTTACATAAAATTGAAGTTACAACAAGTTAACGGTTTAGTTTTCTAGTTAATTATTCATTATATGCACTAGTCTCAGGACATTAAAAAAAAAAAAAAAAAAACTCTTAGAATAACAAGCTGACGTAAAAAAATAAAAGTTCAAACACTTTACTTTTTGTCAAAGATCCCAAAGATCTTAAAAAGTCTGTCTTAAAAGAAGGGAAAAAAATCTTTAATAAACATAAAATCAAGTAATAATATATTACCATTTGAGCTATTAAACTCATGAATGTTTCAGTTATCATGTGAACAGTCCAGTCACATTAATGTGGCAACTTTCGACGTCGACGTCAAATCACCAGTTACAAAAGGCACTTGGTAGCATCAATGCAGTTGAGGGTGCATAAAGAGTGTGTGAGGGCTTTGGAAACCATTTCAACTATTGGCGTAATGCATGATTTATCCGACGTCCAAAAGGGCATGATCATTGGCTTTCGGGACAAGGGTGGAAGCATTTTTAAAATGGCTGAGTTTCTGAGATGTTCGCTTGCCATCATGGTAAAAGTGTACCGTGCATGGCAAAATGGGACTGTCAAAAATCAGCGACGGGGAAAATGTGATGCACCAGGAGCCATAGATGACAGAGGCGAACGACGGTTGCGGAGATGCGTTCGGGTTGATAGACGGGCTACCGTTTAGCAACTAACCCCTCAGATGAACCAAGGGGCTACCAACATCATCTCCTAAACTACTATTTAGTGGACGTTGATACGTCTGGGCTCTCGAAGCACAATACTAGTTTATGCAGCTATGCTGACTACTGTCCATCGACGACGAACCCTGGAATATGCAAGCCAGTACCACAGCTGAACGTTTATTGAGTGGCAACAGATAGCATTTACTGATGAATCACGTTTTATGATCCATCGGGCAGATGGACGTTGGCGTATAAGGCGTGAAACCTCTGAAACCAACCCCCCTGAACCATTGCCGGAACGGTCCAAGCTGGAGACGGGATCATTATGGGCTGGGGAATGTTTTCCTAGCCTTCTCTGGGCTCACTCATCATTGTGGGAGGCACGATGAATTAATACAAGTACGCATCAGTATTTGCGGACCATGTCCACCCCTGTATGTGCATTGTTTTTCTTCAGGATGCTGGCATCTACCAGCAAGACAATGCGAAGTGCCATGCAGCTTCCAGTGTACGTGCGTGGTTCGAAGAGCACCAGAATGAGTTTACCCTTCTTCCCTGGCCAGAAAAATCTCCTGATTCAGATAGAACCGAGAATATGTAGGACCATCTCAATCGGGTTATTCGCTCCATGGATCCTCATCCGCGTAATCTAGTCCAGCTAGCCACAGCATTAGAATCGGCATAACTCAAACTACCAGTGAACACCTTCAGGGTCCTAAATAAATCTCCCCCTGTATGTCTCGCAACAGTCCGCTCTGCGAAAGGTGGTCTTTCAGGCTTTTGACAGGTGGTCACATTAATGTGACTGGACTGTGTATTTATGTTCCGTTTTTTTAGTATGCTACCCTATTTGTTTTCCATTTTCCACTTCTATGGTTTGATTTCTTTTAACATACATTCAAATGAGGATTTTTTTTCTGATTTTAAATTAAATCGAAAATAATCATGACTTATATAAAAGCATAATTTTCTTAAAGTGTGCTAAAAATAACGATGAGAATTATATATTATTACGACAACACTAAAACCTTTGTTATTTATTGATAATAGTTACCTAATATGTTGCTGTTTTAAACAAGCGTCTGTAAAAAATACATTCCAAACATGCAAATGAAACGAACTTAATGAATATCATTTAAAACAAAGCATTTTTCAAATGCGTTGGAGTTTTCAAGAAAGGAAAAAGGAATAGCATGCAAATTATGATCTCTAAAAACTCAAATTTCTGCTATTTATGGGTAATGAATAGATAAAGATTACATGCTTTCGAAGATAATTAATAGTTAAGCATGAGGCAAAATGGCTTCTGCTATTTTTCTAAGATACTAATTACTTCTTTTGTAAGACGTAATTGCCGGCTGAAAAATATTTTCCTTGATACAGAAAATGTTTCTTTTATTGTGTAAACAGCACACAAAGATGCCTTTTAAAATGAAGTAAATGATTTGCAAACTTTTTTTTTTTTTTCATTTTTGCAATTAGTGACAAATTATATGCAATTTGGAAATGAATTTCAAATAATTTTCGAAAAACGTATTCATTTGAAAAAGTAGCATTTCTTACTCGTAAATTGTTATTATTTTTTAAATTTAAGGCATGATTTGGAGTTTTAATGGTTTGAAATTTCAATTAATTGGATAGAACTTGGAAAGTACGACATAAAACCAACTTAGTTGAGGCGCTTTCTATGAAACGTCAGAGTAGAATAAAAATGTTTCTTACCAGTGAAACACATGACGAGTGTTATAATGGAAAAAGTTCAAATGGGTACTACAGTCAAACTTGTCTATCTCGAATTTCACGGGACAAAAGAAAAACTCGAGATACGGAAGTTTCAAGATACAAAGGTTATGATAAAATTTATTTAAAAAAAACGCTAATTCGAATAAAGTTAAATAATTAATCCATTGTTTTGCATTTAAAATATTGATATTGTTGAATATTTTACTGTGCGGCATGTTGTGAGTCCACGTTTTACGAATTGTGATGACTAGATCGGTAGCTAGTTAATGCATACCTTTAAGTACGAACATAGTCTTTGAATGATTGTGCAAAAGATGATTTTTGTCTTCAAGTTGTACCATTGATAAAGGTGGCTGGAGATTAAATTCCAAAATTAGAGTCGTCAAAATTCGAGATATAAAGGTTATCGGGAAAAATCATTCGAGATAAACATGAGAAAAAACATTAAATGTATAATGTAAAAGCAGGGAAATTGACAAATTTCAACATAGAAAGATTTTCGAGATGAGCTGGTTCGAGATAAACAGGTTCGACTGTAATCGAAAAAACATATCGATGCTTATTTTTGAAGCAAAAAATTATATGCCCTCGTCGTCCATTATCGAGGTATAATGTTTTGAAATGTTAAGAAATTTGAGGAAAACTCGAAATTTAATAACTTGGCGAGAAATTGATCACGCTATTTAGCTGTCTGCATGCGAGTAACATTTATCTATAAATCGGGTGAAACATGTCTGCCTAAACTAGCCAATTTTAGGCAAACCTTAATCCGTTAGCACCCAAATTATTTTTAGATGGAAATTATGTTTTATTAACTTTCAGTACTTTGTAGTTTAAGTGATAGATGATCTAGGCGTTTCTGGTAGTAACTATCATGTAATCTTATCTTTGATCATACCAATTTTATAAATTAAGAATAAAGTTTTTTATGAAAAACCAGCTAAAGAAAAGTGTAATATACTTTTTAACCCATTCTCTGGCCCGGTCTAGAGTGGCCCGGTCGATAGCACACTATCGGCCGCGCACTGTGTGCAAAACCGCTCCGGCCGACGGACGTAGGCTCGTCCACAGAAGTTGGTTCCTAACTGACCTCGACGATCCTGTATCGTCACAGTGAACCTATCAGTTTTTGGACTGGACGATTCTGTGTCGGCCGTTTGTCCAGCGGATGGGTTAAAAAATACCGTTGTGCCCAAAACTAAGAACTGTACCATAAATATGTCACATGACAAATTTTAGATGTTACCTGCTGGACTCACCGGGAAAAGAAGAGTTCAAAATGTTTTTGGGGCGTAGCCACATGTGTAAGGAAACCAGCCAATATGAATAAGAAATGATAAAAAGGTATTGTTTTCTGTGAGGGGTCTGAAAAGATGTGATCTATAAATATATTACTGTGTGATAACGGGTTAAGACCACATATTTTGATGATGAGGTTACGAGGGAAAAATGCATGCTTTCGGAAACATATTTGATGATACTCTTTCCATTGCTACTGATAAAAAATAAATCATTATCATACTATCGTATGGTTTTTTGATTAGCATGCTGACATTATAAAACGTGTTTACTGAAGTAAAGTGCTACGAAAAATATAACGTTTTAAATTAGAATAATTGACAACGTTTCTCTCAAATATGTTTTAATCAAAACCATTTCTACATCATGAACGTACCATATAAATACTATGACTGCATTAGGCAGATCAGGCGACTCACTATCTATCACGTACAAAGCGATTAAAACACAAAATTTTCATTTCGTTTTAAATAATACAAGAGCATATTGAGTATCAAACCAAATGTCACCAGTTGTGCTTTGTGTTTAACAAGCAGGGGTCAGAAATTTCACAAACTACGCTGCTGAGAAAGACTTAAATCTCTGAGTTTATGTTTTTGTCTAAGCCATATTTCTTTATCTCTCGTAATTGCCTCAGATGTAACATAGTACAATATTGATTTTTTTCTCCGAAGGATATTCGTAATTCTGGATATAAATCAAAAATCGAATTTTTTGTTCGTGATTTTCAGTCTTAGGTTCCAGTTATTTCCAAGAAATATATTTTGTCAATAATCTACTGCTACGTATTAGGCAAAACCACCCGTATAAGAATTTGTAAGTAAACTAATTATGGCTGAATTCGCTAATGAAAAACAACAACAATGAATAAATGAAAAGAAAAATAATATAAAAATACATTAAATATATGTATATATATATATATGTTTATATATCTATAAATTCAAATTAAAGAAAAAGGTTGCGAATTTAAATTGAAAGTCACAAATAGCAAGCAAACATTTATGAAGCAGATTAAAAAAATACTGTTAATCTTTATGAGAGAAGAAAAAATAAAAATAACAAAAAAAGCTTGTGCCAATACTATTTTATACAAAAGCAATTTTTTGTGCTCTTGTATTTGCGATAAATTTAAAGCATGTTAAGCATTCGAAAATAATATTGCGCTTTATAAGAAAATTTTCTGCACGAAAATATGCTAATTTCATTCATTGTCGGGATAAAAAAGTAATAATTTTAGCCTTAAGCAGATTTTAGGAATATAGGTTTTATACGAAGGAAATTAAACGAAAAAGAATATTATAAAGAATCTTCTAATAGTCACGAAAATAACTCATTAATTTCTGGCAACAGTTCCAAATGTCTTTTTTTGATTCATGAATAAATTTTGATCCAGTGATGAGAAAGTAATGCATTTTGCAATGTGCGATCTTACATGAAATCAACATAAATTTCAGATTATTAAAATTTCAAACTACTTCTTCAAAGTTGCTTAAACTATAGACGTAGCACGTGCATTCACACATATACACTCGAGTGTACCTTTTTTTTAAATTCAAAATGTCAAGTTGATATAAAGCTGCCTCCACATATCGCATAACATTTTTTATTCCGATAATAAACATATTTTGATGTTCCACACGATGCCTTTAAGTTAATAACTTTCTTAATTCAGAACATTAACTAAGATAAAAAAATAAAATTTTTCAAGTTGAAAAATGTGAACGATAAAGTCGGGAGTGCTGCTCTCATGTGGTATTTATGTCTTACACTAAGTACTAAAAAAATTTAATTTAACGGAATAAATGTATTAGTATTTTTAAAAAAAAACTTTGTAAAGGTTGGTTTAAAAATTTGGTCCCTAACAAACAGTTTTTGATGTTTTTTTCTTCTTTTGTTTTTTAATGTTTCATCAATAACAATTTTTTACTTTTTTTAATACTGTAAGATTAGTTGTGAGGTTTAGCAATAATTAAAAGTTATGAAATAATCTTGCTAATCATTTTATTAAATATCAGTATATTATTACGAGAATTAAGTAAAACATTTAACACAAAAAGCATATATAGTGTACAGTGTGCATTATCATTTTTTATCAAGTTTTCTTCACACTCTTGTTTTCCAAAAGAATTAAAAGGATGCGAGGGTTATGCTGAAGTCTTTCTAAGAATGAAACATCATTTTATATCAAGTTATGATTGCTTACAAACTTATAAAAACTATACTATTTCGGTTAATTAAACTTTAAATGTTTAATGAACTAATAATACAGTAGACTGTAATTTTACGCAGCATTGATTATGAGTGGTTTAAGGTTTAATATCTTTAGTTTGTTTTACGCGGATGAGGTTTTTCTTTTACATGAACGTGACATTGCAAACAAATAAAATAAAATAAAATACATAAATAGCTAAAAGTAAATAATTAATAAAAAAATAATTAAAAATCGCCTCCATATTAAAACCCAAACTACTGATATTACAGATAATATGCATTGAACTGAACTTTGGTGTGCATTGGACCAAGTACGCTTAAAATCATATAAATTCTTTAGGCAAAACTTTTGATCTAAGTGTTCTGAAAATATTAATGTGCCTATCTTCTTAAAGACGTGGACCCCATGCAAACTGTACAAAAACAAAATGCTCGTTTCTTTCATAGAACTTTCCCAAACCGCTAGTACATACGATTTTTTTTCTGATGTACATAATTTAACGTAGCTATATCGCATGAAAATACTAAAAACTAAATAAATACGTTTCTAAACTAAGGAGACAAGCATTTTTTTGGTAGCGTGTTTCTAGAATGATAATTTCAAAATAAATAAGTAAATAAATAAATAAATAAATAAATAAAATAATAAGTAAATAAATAAAATAATACATAAAGGAAATATTAAAAAATTAAATAAATAACTAAAACAGAAAAAAAAATATATATATATCAGCTATTTTAGTTAAGAGCAAAACTATCAAGACTGCATGCAATCGTGCAATAACGATAGAGATACTGGAACAAATATGTGTTTCTCCACTTATTTTTTACGCCGCATCAAAAGAAATAACAACAGTCCCTTCAGTCTAGCGCACTAACACACTTTTGCTCCAACAATGCATAATAACCAACGCACACTCCTAAATCTTCATCAAAAATCATGCATAATTTCCCGACTTCTCTTCATGATTATAAATTCAAATTATCACCATTCTCGCAAAATGATTTTAATGCTCAAGCAACCAGAAATATATAACCGATGACAAATCAGACATTTCACTCGTGGACATCATGATTATACTTTCTGAGATCAAAACTGCGTCTCTAATGGCGTCCGGGCTCTGATATGAATAATCGGAGGACCCGAGAAACCATTATGTCTTCCATATTCCGTTTTCGATTCCGTATTTTGCGCGGTGATAATTAGAATGTTATAATTCAATAAACCTTCGATCATTATGTTCATGGATTACGGAAGTTTGAGTCCCAACCTTAACTCCACGGCAATTATTGAAATATTCCGGATATTACCCATTAGCAAGATGGATGCGCCACATTTGTGTCGCGCGTCTGCTTCGGGGTATTCGTGTAAATAGTTTAGCTTCGGCTGGAATTGGCATTGCTGTGCGACAGGAATGGTGAAATATTCTTTATTTCTTGAGGAAGGTGCTCTGCTTGTACTAACTTTCTGCCATTAAAAACATAAAAGAACTGTAATAATAATAATAAATAAAAATAATAAATGATTAAATAAATAAATAAAATGAAATAAAATAAAATAAAATAAAATGAAATAAAATAAAATAAAATGAAATAAAATAAAATAAAATAAAATAAATGAATAAACTAGTTTACCCGCGCGAAGCATCATGGTTGAAATCAGTGGCTCAAAAATTCGAATTTTAACGGTATTTTTTCGAAAAATAGGCATAGGGTGAATTGTCACTCTCTGCCGATTTAAAAACAAATGAAATGATGCCTTAAGTTAGTAGTTTTGTGAAGTGTTAATAAAAAAAAAACCACCTTAATTAATAATATTCATGCTAAATTATAATGCTAAAATAAACACTTTTTTTCTGTGTTTAATACAATAGAACACCTGTAGTTTAAACTCCTACATAAGTTTAGTTTACATATTCTTGGAAATTCGCATCAAAATTATACTTGTCTGAAGTTTGAATCCTAACCTCCGGAAATATTCCGGATTTTATCAATTAGCAAGATGGATGTGCCACATTTGTGTCGCGCGTTTGCTTCGGGGTATTCGTGTAAATATTTTAGCTTCGGCTGGAATTGGTATTGCTGTGCGACAGGAATGGTGAAATTTTCTTTATTTCTTGAGGAAGGTGTTTTGCATGCACCAACTTTCTGTAAGAAAAAATAAATAACATAAAATAAAATAAACTGGAAAACACACTCGAAATGAAAGTGTGTACAAACATTTCTGAGACACCTTGATTGAATGTAAGGAATGCGTACAGGCATATTCTTTTATTCTAATGTTATTGCAAACTATTTTATATTGTTGACAAAAAAGTTCAATATTACGTGCGATTAAAGTAAAAATAAAAATATGTCTACACGGATGGAAGAAAAAAAAATGAGACAAAGATCTCAAAGTAAATCCTTACTTTATTTCTCAGATTCAAATAACATTTTCAGTTTCAGAGATTCAAAGTTCTTAATATAAGTGTTACCACCATTCTATTAGATGTTTTTTTTTAGTTTAGAAGTATGCACATAAAAAAAAGAAAAAAAAATCTTCAACCACATTGTCGTTATTGTTCAGTATATAATATTGCAAAATACACTATATAATATTGCAAAATATTTTATATTGTTGAAAAAGAAATTTAATATTGCACGTGATCGAAGTGAAAAACAAAAAAATATGCTGTATAAAATACCTTTAGAGGAAGGTAAATAAAAGGGAGACAAAAATCTAAAACCAAAGCCTGACTTTTATTGAGATTCTAACACGATTTTTAAATTCAGACATTTAAAGTTCTTAATTAAAATTTTATCACCATTCTGTTAGATTTTCTTCGTTTATCTATGCATATCAAAAAAAAAAAAAAAAGCTTTCACCACTGCATTTATCATTCATCTGCACGAACCAGCTTACGGTCATAAATGGAAACATACTAAACAGAATTTCCCGTACCTCAAATTTTCTTCTATTTCACGTTATTTTGAAACTTTTTAACCGTGAAAAAATATCAGCACTAATTTTCTTTTCCAATCGCTAGCATTGAAAAAGATTTTTTTTCCGCTGAAAAAGTTTCATGGGAAAGAAACAAACTAGTAGCTCAGTCGTTGCTTTACTTTAGCTTTTTAATTCGGTTTTCGTCTTTACTTAGTTACTCTTCCTATTTTTAAAAATATTTTAAATTCACCAACTTTATCTTTGACATGTCATTATTTTACAAAGATTTTACTTTCCTCCTTTTCAAATGTATTCAATTTCCGAAAGGCAAAACTTGCTTCGTTCCGAAAAGTTTTGGAATTCAAAAATTCTGTGAGCGAATTCCTAACGATGCTTTTATTTTTCATTAAAAAAAACTTTTTCCCCATAACGATTTTTTTTAAATTGAAGATAGTTACTAATAAACAAAAGAAAATATTCATGCATTTAATTTTTACCCATAGATTTTAGCACGCATGTCACACGGGCCTTTTTAAATAATTATCAGCTTATTTTTTCATATTAATATCATTTGACAATCTTTGACACAATCATCAGAAAGTAAAATGAACAACGATAATTGAAAAAAAGCAAGAAAAAAAAAGAGTTGTAAAAATTTTTGCTATTAAAAGAAGTACATATTTATCTTAAAACAAATCGAAATAAAATACTAAAAAGTATCTTTATTTACAAGTTAGGTATAGTTTAAATAATACCTACGCATTATTAGCGTATGTCAAAGCCTTTGTTAAGCAATGCGACATCGATCTTACTTAACTCCTATCGCTATATAAACCAGTATATAATCAGACTCAATTTCTGAAAATCACACAGCGAAAACGTTTCTGCCTGCCACGTAAACTGAAAATTAATTTGCAATTTAGCTGTTCAAATGTAACCGTAGTGAGATAAAAAGAAGATGGAAAAAAGCTGGGATTAATATATATATATATATATTTATTTATTTATGTAGTTTTTACGAGAGGCAAAGACATAAATGCTCATAAACGCACCATCGAGATCCAAATTTCATACTTTTCTAGACGATATGAGCTTTTTAGCATGCTTTCGATGAAAATCTGTTAGAAAATGCAATTTATGCCGTTAAAGCATGCTGCTGCGTGTGCGTAGTATTAGAAAACAAGTATTTTCAATTGTTGTTTATCAGTGCAAAGCAAAAAAAAAAAACTTTTTAAAATTGGAGCAAATAAAATAAACTGCAGACAATTATTTTTCTAAGCCGTTACTGTCCGTTCTCGAAAGCCGCGACTAGCCATTGAACGGCTCTATTTTAAAAGGGGTGAAAGCTTGATTAAGAAAATGCACCAAGGCAGTATATACGATAAATCGAACATTGTTTCCCTAGAACCCATAAGGAAAGGGGAGTAAAACAAAATAGAAAACACAAAACATCAACACTAAACCAGCACGTCTAATAAATTAATATCAATCGGAAAAAAAACCAATCCTCTCACATCGTTATGTCTTTTATCACTATCATCCCTATTTTAATACAATCAGAAGAAACCTGACGCATGCTCAAATTCTCGGAAGATCCAGTACCAAGTCAAACAGTAAAACATCCTGCAAGGTTCTAAAAAAGTTTCATTTCTAAATTGCTAATTCTGTTAAAAACTGAAAGTACTTAAAATAATGAATTATTTTGGCTATAAATATTTCAGGTTATTTAAAAGATGAAAAAGTTAAATGCTAGTTTAATAATAAAATGCGGAATTTTAAATTTGCAATTTTAATTTAAGAGTAAAAATGAAGTATTGCACTTGTTTTTCACGAAACTGTAAACTTTACAAACAAAAACTAGCAGTTTTGTAACTGTTTCGCGTGATTTATTTTGCTATTATTTTTAGAAATATTTAACAGTGTTGCTTTATATTTAGCATTGTACTATATTGCGTTCCTGCTGTATTGAAATTCAGAACAATTTTCGCAGAGAATATGAAACATAAACTTTTTGCTAAGTGCATACTCAAGTATGGGCTTGATATGAAAATAATATTTTTATAATATTTTCGTTTCAATTAGTTGAGTCCTAAAAAGGAACCATTCCAATTCCGTTATCAGTTGAGGAAAAAAAAACTGAGAATTTCAAGAGGGGGAAAAAAGAACACTCGCTTATGTTCACCAGAACTACTGCAGTACAAGAAGTTTTATGAGCAATAAAATAATGATGAAAGCGGGGCTTTAGATTTTTCAGATCGTGCTCCCTCATAATATTTTCATTTTACATGCACATTGTACATGCACTTTTATGGAAGTAAAAGAATGTAAGTCATAAAAATAACCCTCCTAGGGCATTAAAATATAGAAAAAAAAAAAAAAAACAGGAAAATTTTATTCCTACTAGTGAGTGCGATTTAGAGGAATTTCGCTCCGCGAGTTTACCGTATACCGTATACCCCTCGTTGTATTGCTTATCTGGCTATATCGAGTTTTTTCTTCACCTTCAGAAAAATATATTGTTACAAATCTTGTAAATAGTTGTTGTTTTTCCTGCCTTGCATCATTTTCATTAGTTTTGGTTTTATCTGACGTCATGTTGCAAAAGTATCTGAAGATATCACTTTTATCACTTGTATACCGGCCCTGTAACGTTTTGTAGTTTTTACACTTGCCCTGCATTTAATAAGCGTGAAGACATTTTTCGCTCGGAGTGTTTTCTTTTTTTTTTCTTTTTCTTTTTATCGCTAGAACTTTCTCAATGGAATTGTTCAAGTTATGAATGATTTGGAATACTCCGGATTTTGCTGGAACATTATCGAAACTACGTTTCGAGTATAAATAGCTGGCCTTGAACACAAGTCAGTCAGTTGTTTTCAGATTTGATCTGGTGACTCGTTTTCGTTCGCTTGGCGAATGGTTGTTTTGCTTTTGTAATTGCTTAATTACTGTTCACGTTTGATACGTGGTGCTGAGTTACTGTTGAGAGTACAGTGTACTGTTTTGCTACCTAATTGCTGGATGTTTAGCAATTGTTTCCTGCTCATATTGTAAATAGTGTAAATACTTGTAAATAAATTTATAGTTACTTCCTCAAGATTGGAATGCTCATTTGAAGAAAGTTGAAGGTGCTACGGACTCGTTACAATTTTGGCGCCCAACGTGGGGCATCTTCAAGGATTTTCTTGGAATTACCAGTGAATTCGGACTTTTCTTCCTAAGGACTTTTTGACTTCGGAGTTTTATGGTGATTACTCGAGCAATGGAGGAACAACTGCAAAAACTCCTTGATGCGATCAACGCTGTTAAAAGTGACATGACTGCGAATCAAGAACAATTAAAAAATGACATTTCTGCGAATCAAGAACAATTAAAAAATGTCTTCACGCTTATTAAATGCAGGGCAAGTGTAAAAACTACAAAACGTTACAGGGCCGGTATACAAGTGATAAAAGTGATATCTTCAGATACTTTTGCAACATGACGTCAGATAAAACCAAAACTAATGAAAATGATGCAAGGCAGGAAAAACAACAACTATTTACAAGATTTGTAACAATATGTTTTCAAAAAATGCTGCTCTTCTTTCTATCACAACAGAAAATTTTATCTTTCTTAGAAAATATATTTTCGCTTTTTAATCAGCGATCAAAACCAGCATATTTTACGTAAACTTAATGCGTTGCAGTTTGATCAGCAATTTTCACTTCTTATTCCATAATGAAACATTGTCATTATTATTATTTTTTAATTGAACATACTATTATGAATTTACTTGAGGTAAATAGTTAATTTTTTATTACTTTGGTTTTATCCCGTTTTCAGAAAATAAAGCTTTTTGGTTGTCCCCTGACTAACGCGATATAGGAGGGGGTTATTGTATTATCTGACCAAGTTCCAAGAAAGCGTGTTATTTGATTTTCAAAATAATTTCACTAATTCCACTATCAGTAGATAAATTATTGATATCGGGCAAATTGAAATTTTATAGTATATTTGAGATTAATGTAAAAAATATACAGGGTGTCCACTCCAATCGTGGACCAATAGCTAATTTCTAAACCGTTAGAGATAAGCATATAGTTTATTTGGGAAAAAATCTCCAAATTATGAAAGGAATTTTGTGTCTATTCAATGTTTTTCAAAAAATCAAATTTTGAAAGAGTTACGAAATTTAAATTTTTATACAGCCCCCCAGTCCTATCAATCATATTTAGTAAAATATTCTTGACACTGTAACGTTTAAAACTAAAAAAAAATCACTCTTCTACGACAAAAATTGACCGAGTTATGACGTTTTGAAAAATCAAGATTTTGCATTGTTTCATGACGTCATCGAGAGATCGCTTAAGGGACCGTATGCGAAATCCTTCAAAATCTTGATTTTTCAAAACGTCATAACTCGGTCAATTTTTGTCGTAGAAGAGTGATTTTTTTTTAGTTTTAAACGTTACAGTGTCAAGAATGTTTTACTAAATATGATTGATAGGATTGGGGGGCTGTATAAAAATTTAAATTTCGTAACTCTTTCAAAATTTGATTTTTTGAAAAACATTGAATAGACACAAAATTCCTTTCATAATTTGGAGATGTTTTCCCAAATAAACTATATGCTTATCTCTAACGGTTTAGAAATTAGCTATTGGTCCACGATTGGAGTGGACACCCTGTATATTTGAGGTACATTTTTTTGCTATGTTTACTTTGTTTGGCTTTTAATAGATGCCTATTATTTAGACAAAAATTGCTTTTAAAAAGAATTGTTTTATGTTCTGAGATTTTTTCAGTATAAATTTCGTATTAAAACATATACTATTAAATGCCTTAATTTTATCCTGCTAGTTTTTCTTTTTTGCAGAAATAAATGTTAATCAGACGATAAAAATGTGTGCGCATGTTTCCCTTTATATGGGTGTGCTTTTCGCTGTGGTAAATTGGTTAATTTTTTTTTCTTCTGTTGACATTAATAAGACTCAGCAAGAGATAATATTTTTCTTTAGAAGTTTCCTCAAGGTTTATAGCAACAAAAGTTTAAATACAAAGTTTCAGTAGATTATTGTGCAGTTTCCAGAAAGAGCTCAGTCGGTGAGATCCTTTCAGAAAATTTCATCTTGTTTAAACTCGAGACATGTTTACTCTCTTATAATGAATTGTTATTGGCATTTGAAGAATTTTTGAAGGCGGACTGGAATAATATATTTGTTCAATGCAATTTTATTGAAACTAGCCGTTTATTACACATATTCATTCTACTTGACTGCACAGCTTTTAATTCTTTACTTATTAGAATCAAGTACAAATCGCCATCGTATACTCAGTAAGAATTAGTTTTAAACTATAACAAATTACACGGCTGAGAAATTTTTACAGTGAGAGATTTTACCAGTTTATAAAAGGGCAGACGTCAGTGTGACCAGAATTTCAAATGTTCATTCTGAAATATACCAAATAAATGGTACAGCCTTACTTTACAATACTTGTAGACCTTCTAACTGAGTAAACTCACTATTTGAAACAAAATAAGCCAAATGTAACTTGGATGCGATGCAGAATTTTAAAATGTCTAAAGCAATATAGTTTTGGAATACATTTCCGCAACACAAACATTCCTGAATAATTACTTCATTTTTGCATATGCGAAACATTTATAGTTGTAATTTTAAATGGATTAACGACATTGTGATGTGAATCGTAGTAGAATGAATTTGTAAAGTATAATCCTTGCTGTTGGTACATTTTTCGTGACAAAGATGTATGAGCTACCCCAATGAATTCTTTCTTTCTTTTCTTAACTGGGTATTAAATAATATTTAGTTTAATATACAACTTCGCTATGTCCAAGCTATTTAATTTGTTACAAATGTCAGATCAGTCGATGTCAATTCATTAGAGGTATGTAAAATGAAAATAATTGTTCAAATGCAAAGTTAGGTTTACTTAATAATTATCATAAGGCGTCTTTTTTGTACCGAGTTTTTTGGAACTGGTTCTGTTTGAATTTGAGTTCAAACATGATATCAGTTCTGTCTACGAGTTTAAATTTAAAAAAAAAACCATTTTAGGAAATTATATGTGACATTGGTTATAACTTAAACCCTAAGGGAAAAGAAATCACTTGTTTTTTACTAGTATTCCATTATACAAATATTCAGGGCCTAATTTCCGAACAAACCAGTTAGGCTCTGACTTTGAGCCCCCGCTTTATCAGGACCCCAAATTGACTAAAATAAGTTTGGTCATTTCATTATAAAAGGGAATGAAAACTTGTATTTTTTCCTTTATATAATTACATTTTTTTTGTGTATATATGTGTATTTCAGGGATAGAGTGGTATAAAATCTCCCTCACCCTCCTTCTAAAAAAATAATAAAATATCTTGCGGTTGAGCATCTAAACACCCGTGAAATTTCTACTGTGGGTTCTTCTCATGAATGTTTTAACATTGTAAAAAAATCGATTACTCACAGATTATTTCTAGGCAATGTTCTGAGATATTAGGGTTTCCACCAGTTTCCGAGAAAAAAAAATTCAAAATACTTTTTTATTCTCTACTTGTAAGCTAATCAGCTTCATATACATGGAGGACTGCGTGCCACGCGCCTTGCCTCCGGGCAAACACAGGAGATATTTTACAATACAGATGAATTAAAGAACACCCATAGCAATGTGGGGATCGAACCCACAGCCTCTGTTTTAGAAGACGCAACTTCTACCACAGAATCATCCCCCCCCCCCCCCACAAATAAAAAAACTTCCCGGAATCACTAAAAGTTTCATGAATGTAGACTTGCTGCTGTCACCAAATATAATTTTAGTTATCAGAGTGCAAAATAATTAAGCTTCTTTGACAGGTGTTGTTGAAATAAATATAATCATTCTGCTTTTGATTAGAGCCAAAGTAAGAAAATAACGCATTGCTATTGAGCAACGCTTTATGAAGTTCTCGCTTAGCTCTCAGATTTTTTTTAAAGTTAACCCGTTTGTTTTGTTTGCTTATATTTTATTTAGGCTATGTTTCATTAGTTGGATTACTCTATATGCGTACTCATTGGTTAATTTCATAATCCTTAACTAAACTACAAATAGTCGCTGCGCTTACTCTGTTTTAGTTCCTCATGCTGTGTAGCTAGTCCTATCTGTGTAGCTAGTTTCTGGCTTTAGTAAATTTGTAACAATCCAAAGCCAGTTGAATCAATTAGTTTTTCTCAGCAGATATTTTGTCTTCAGTTTAGTTACTGCCATTCCAAATTCACAGACGACAAATATATACATAAACAATACGTAATGCGATTGTAATTCTCTTTTTTGACTCATTATTTGATTCATTCTAATTCTCACTGGGACTCCTATTTGCAGGAAAGTATTTATTAGTTAGGGACTTAAACTTCAGAACGTTGGTCTTTTTTGAAACATAGGTTTAATTTATGAAACCAAAAAGATTAAGAAAGAAAATAACACAATATAGTTTTTGTATTTACAAAGTAGCAAAACACATTTCAGACTTTGATTAAAAACTCTACATCCCCCAAATACTTTCTTTCCCGGTATGGAAAAATAAATAAATAGGTAAATTAACGAATAAATGAATAAAATAAAATATATAAATAAACAAAAAATAAAAATAAATAATTATAACAATAATAGTAAAAAATTATTGTCGAGGATAAAATATTTTGCCCCAAGAACAACTACATTCTCTAATATCGTTTTAGCGTTTAGAGCTACTTGCTGTTTTCATAATTCTAAAATTAAATGCAAAACTAAAAAGACAATTTGTCCTTAAAATTAAGCAAAAGAAAACGAAACAAAAGAAATAAACAAAGAATTAATAAACAAAATTTTGCACACAGTTTTTCAAGCTTTAAGATTTTTCGCAGTAGAGTTAGTGTAAAGCTACTGAATTTTCATGTACGCATTTCTCTTACTTCAAATTACTGCCTTTCGGTGGGTGTACGAAATGGCTTATTATTAGTTAAAATGAACGCATTGAATAGTGAAACTAGTTTTCGAAATACTTTTTATCTGGGGCTTAGCAATATGTATGCACTTGTAAAGTGTAAAACTTTCTGAAGAAAC
The DNA here is from genome assembly GCA_038373865.1 of Uloborus plumipes. Classification (NCBI taxonomy): domain Eukaryota; kingdom Metazoa; phylum Arthropoda; class Arachnida; order Araneae; family Uloboridae; genus Uloborus; species Uloborus plumipes. Next base: position 149,227 of record JAXGGA010000006.1, read on the forward strand.
CGTAACTATAGTTGTCTTCTCCTCCCATAAGTTTTAAAACTCTGCTTTTACTTTAAAGTAAGGAACATTATTTTATTAAATGGATAATCTGCTAAAATGGTTTCGTACACTGCTGCATAAAAAATCGGAAATAGCTTGGAAAGAGGTGGCCCAACGAAGTATTTAAATATAAAACATTGTTATTATTCTGAAATAAGCAAGCGTAATAAAGCTACTTTTCGGGAATACTTTTAGAAATTACATATTTTCGGGAATTTTATAATGCGCTAAAATGAGTAAACTTTTAAACAGACAAATAGCTGTGAAAATATAGAAGATTAACTTTAAGTACTTAATGGAAAGCGAATATCACTACACTCTATTTATCTAGTGGGCAGTAATACATTTTATATAAACGAACCGTGGTTAATCATTCTCATATAACCTAAGAATGGAGCTATGTAATTCCATGAAAATATAAATGAAATGTGCTTTGAACGTTGATGGATAGATCAATATATAGATAGAGTAAGGGGTAAAAAGTTTTTATTTTTGTCCAAAAACACAAATTCTTTGAATTGATTTATTTCGCAGCATTTTAAATATTTCTCTTACCTAAAAGATGCAATAGTAATTCATGAAAATACTTGCAATAAAAAATTTAAGCGTTGCAGATCATTTCGGGGTAATATTCTGGAATTTCGTGAATTTCCACCTAGTTCCTGTGCAAATCACGTTTATTTGCAAAAAAGTTTCTTGAATTAATACCAGTTGTATGAATGCGGATTTTTCAATGCTATGAATTTTTTTTAGCTACCAGTTGAATGGCCTATACAGGCCTGTACAAATCGAATCTATCTTATACAAAGGCGTATGCACTATCTAGATACTGTGGCTTTTGCAAGAATAGCAAGGAAGAAAGCTGTTTAGCTCGTAATTGCTGCCTCACTTTTGTCCACACTTGCTAAACTGTTCCACTGGTTTTCCCGTTAGAACAAGAAGTTTCAGAGCTGTCACTATAATCCTAAGTTTTTTTTTTTTTTTTGGAACATCCCGATTTATTATAGTAACGTGAAGGGCGTTTTCTTGTTAAGGAGAAAACCTTTTAACGAGATACTTTCCTGATTTGTTTTATTCTCACGCATGTTACAGGTAGAAACTAAGCACAACAGCTACCACTCATTTTTCAGGAATGTTTCGTATTTTTTTTTTTTGCTGTGTACAATAAAGAAACGGTTCAAGACTATATATTTCCACGAAAAGTAATAACGCCTTTTTGGGAAACACATTTTCACTGAGGTTCTAAGTTTGGTAAAATACAACTTCGGGAAAATGACAAAATTTAAGAAAAAATATTTTTTTTTAATGTTGACTACTCTTATGGGAGTGAAACTACAAACTATTTAACTCATAATGTTTTATTCAGTAGCGTCATATCAGCCAAGTGCAATATTTTTTTTTCGAATTTAATTTAAATTTTGCTTTTTTTATTGTAGTAAATGGAACTTTACATCATTCAGCCACCGTTATTCCATCACAACACATATACTTGAATTAATTAACACAATACATGAAAAATTGTTACAGTTTCTTATTGTTACTTATATATCTTAATGTGATTGAGCAATAGTTTTGGAGTAAAAATATTAAATTGGCAATCACATAGAAACAAAATTACTTGAAAATAAAATACAGTGTTAAAACTGATACTTTTCTGTGAAAGTTTCATGACGATTATATAATAGTCCCTGTAGAATGGCAGTCATTTAAAGACCTTGAAAAATCCTTAATTGGTTGTAGAAACTTGCGAATGCCTGTCCTATGCGATTTAATAAAGTGACGTTACAGTGACGTCTTCTAAATGCCCTATTGTGACCAGTTGTGAAATTATTGTTGTAGCCCAGTCGTAGTGACGTCACATAAAATATGCAGCAAATATGTCAAGGAACAACGTCTTTTGAGAAGTCCTCATTCCCGTTGCTTCGTGATTGAGACTATTGTGGCCCGCAGTAACCTACTTGTGTCTCTGCGTCACCTTTTGTGCTTTTTCAGGGTACTCGATTGCTTCATTTTGTCTTTCTTTGAAAATTCGTAGCTTTTAATTTTGGACCATAAGTTCCATGTAAAAATTTTGGAGAAACGGAAGCGGTAAAGTCAATTGTAGTGGAATGATATTTTTAACAATGCGATTACCAAGAGAGCTTTCTCACTGCAAAATGCCATTTGCTATTTTCCCAACTGGGCAATTCCATGCAAGTGTGGAAAAGGGTTGAAAAAATTAAACTCGAGCAATGTGACTGTTCTGCATATTTTTTGGTTTAGAAATGTTAGAAGTTTCTTATTTTTCACAATTTTTTGTTAGGAATTTAGTTTTTTTAGTTTCGGCAATACTTTGAAGTTGGTATTAGAGTATTTTATTTTTAGTGAAGCAAATGGTCAAACTTTCAACATTGATAAGTTTCAATTTTTTCCATTAGATAAATGTGACGAAGGAAGATTACTGTTTATTACACTTTAAATCAGTGGTCGGAAGTAGCGCGCTACAAGTAGCGAAACTACTGTAGTAGCTAGATTTTTTAGTAGTTTGTAGTGTAGTGCACTTCTTTTAAAAAGAAAGTAGAGTAGTGAGTAGCGCGATACAAAAAAATAGTAGTTTGTAGCGGTATCCGAAAACTACTTTTAAATTAAAAAATTAAATAAATGAAAAAAAGTTTTAAAAAAGAGAACGAAGGAAAAAAAAAAGTTTAATTGACTCTGATTAGTGCAAATCTTGCACGAGTACAGCAGCGGATGTAATGAGAAATAAGAACCATAAAAATATGAGTTGATCATAGATATATCATTTTGACGAAATACATTCTACCTGTTTAATGTCATTGGTTTATTTGTCATCATAATTTTTAGATTCCTTTAACCCGGGAGAAAGCGCGCCTTTCATTCAAACACGAAAGCGCGCGCGGGGTCTGGACGGACCCCGAGCACCAAAAGTAGTTAAATCTACTTTTTCAGTAATATTTCAAGTTAGAATGCTTATTAATAAAAAATTAAAGATTTTCTATATTTTTTAATTAAGCAAATCTCTTGAATACAATAAAAAAACATTTAAATTACGAACCTGGGGCAATTTAACATCTCTATTTCTAATCTTCTTTATCGATGCAAGATTTACATAGGTTCAGTGTATGTTCTTTGCACAAAAACTGGTTACATTTTAAGCAAGCAGTAGATGATTTTTTGTCCTTATTACGCGGGCAAATATAGCAACGTCCTTTGGAATTTACTGCTGTTTTTGTTTTCTTAGATGTAGGGTCATCTTTGCTGCAAACGTTCAAGCATCTCTTACGGCAGTCTTGGGGAAGCCCCACTTGTCTTGAACGTCTTTCGATGTTAGGTTTTATTAGATGTAGAGCCAAATCTTTCAGGAACAATCTTCTGCTTCTGTACTGGAGGGGTGGTTTTTGTGTTGATAATAATATTATTCTTGCATTTATGGCCGCAATATTGAGCATGGAATAAAATATCACCATCGGCCACCTGTTAGTAATTCGGGCAGTGGAATAGTTAGCTTCCATCTCATCCACAACATCAACTGCACCTTTTGTTAAATTATAAAATGATATAATTTCTGGTTTCCGCTTGTCACCTGTTGATTCGTCAATTGCGTCATCGTTGTGCATTGAGGAAAGCAAAATGACACATTTCCCCTTTTTTGGAATGTAGGAAACAGCAGTTAAGTCTTTTTGAAAAGCAAAAACGGAAGAATTCACTTCTCTACCTTTTGCTACAGTGAATTCTGGAGGTATTTCTCTTTTATCTTTTCGAAGAGTTCCAACCAAAGTGATTTTTTCAGACAGAAGATGTTTTGCTAAGGGATAACTTGTATACCAATTGTCTGTAGTGAGATTTCTTCCTGTTTTATATAACGGTTGCATTAGTCTTGTAACAATATCCAAAGGTTTGTTACTTTTTTGGAATTGTCCTTCTGGTTGATTTCCAGCGTATATCTCCATATCAGAAGTGTAAAATGTTCGGGAATCTACTAAAGCAAAAATTTTGATCCCATATTTTGCTGGCTTGTTTGGTATATATTGTCGAAATCCGCAACGTCCTCGAAAGGGCAAAAGTTTTTCGTCAATCGTGACGTATTCACCTACGCAATAGGAATCTCGGCAAAGTTTGACAAATGTTTCAAATATGTTTCTGATTGCCGCAAGTTTGTCTTCTTTTTGCCTTTCTTCTCTTGTATTGATGTTGTCAAACCTCAAGCATCTCAGAAGAAATAAAAATCGCTTATACGACATTGTAGCAGGAAACATTTCAATGCCAGTACCATCTGTAGCCCATAGGTCACGAACGTTCAGGTGCGATGATTTGTGCAAACCACTCAAATATAAAAGTCCAAACACCGCTCGAATTTCAATTTCATCTGTTTTTTTACATCTCGAGCTCTTGAATATTCTGGCGATATTTTTTGAATAAAAATGTTCGTGCTTAATATAATTTCGTTAATAATGTCTTTATTTATAAAAACATCCCAAGCCTCACTTGGTGTTTCAGCATTCTTTCCAGCCAGTCTGGGACCTGGGAGATGCGATATGATGTTTTTCGCACGGGTTCGACCATTTGTTTTAAATTTTTCTCTAGCCCATGATGTGCACTTATCTTTTCCAATGAAATCCTGATTGTGCAATATAAGCTCTTTTTCATCAGAATCATCATACAATTCTAATTCTGATTCTGAATCATGTTCACTCATAATTTCTAGATCAGAACAAATTTCGTTATCTGATAAAGCATCTTCTTCGCTTTCAACTTCATCTAAAAGTGCTCGAAGCCTCTCCATTTCTTTTTCGTAAGGAGTCGGCATGGTGGAGCGAAAAATGTGCGTCCACTTGCAGAGAGAAACAGCGATCAAATGACTCACGCGACAACGCGCGCGGGGTCCGGTCAGACCCCAAGAGGAGACAACCCCTTTGTTAAAGGAGAAATAATGCCCTCAAGAATTTTTGCCACCTGCTATGAGTAGAGGGGTGTGTAAAAGTAGACTACTGAAGAGAATGACCTTTCAAGGTCAGTAGATAAAAAGAAATTCCTCTTTCAAATTGCATGGGGTCCGTACGGACCCCGCGCGCTTTCTCTCGGGTTAAATAATTTTCATGTTCCTGAATATTCCCTGCAAGAAATTAAAAAAAAAAAAAGGTTGAATTCTTTCAATCTTTCAACTTTTGAATCCTTTCTTGTGGCGAACATTCGTAAAAGTTGTTAAAAAAATCTAAAAAGAAGAAATTTTAGTGAAAAAAAAAGGAATAAAAAGGAAAATTAACAAATAAATTCAAAGACAATCCTAGTTCTATTCCATATTCAAATGAGTTTATTTATTAATGTAAACCACTTTTCGGATTTTTTCGTCAATATTCAAACGGTGTGTGGGTCATTTTCAAAATTTGCTTACATTTGCTGTCCGGAGGTTAAAAAGACGATTTTGAAACATAACTTATATTTTAAATTCAATGCGAACAATTTTTTTCTGCAAGAAATACCCCCAAAAAATTCTATCACTCAAAAAATTATTAAAATTTATTTATTTATTTTTATATAAGTCTTTAAAAATAAAAATTAAGGCAAAAACGCTTTTCCATTTTCAATTTTCGCAAGTTCAACTATTTTTGTATGTACTTAATTGTATAAAAAAGTATATACAACAAATTATTTTTACATATTGACTATTAGTATATATTAGTATATAATATTCATAATAAATATTGACAATAATATTTTTTTTCATCAAGAAATGTATGAATACATTTTGTCCGGCAGTTCTTGTCAAGTCCGTTACCCTAAGGTTGTTTTAGCTGAAAAAAGTTATTTATTGCAGTCAAAAGATGGTAACCCGTATTCAGTTAACTTAACAAACTAGTGACGTAACTATTTGGTACCATTTTGTTTTCCTGAATAGAGAAGTATTGCTGTGGCGTTTCGCACACGATTTCGTCCAGGTGCGTATTTTTATTCTTTGTCAAGTCTGTTACCAAAGATTTTAGTATCAATTTTTAATTTTTCTTAACTTTTACTCCGAAATATTGTTCATTTTACAACTCTAAGAAAATGCATACTTTTGTTTAATTTTAAATTCGACAACCTAGCCATAATTCGATATTTTGGTTGAAAAGTCAAAACCGTTACTAAATGTCAAGTCCGTTACCATACAGTTTTTTATCAATATTTTATTAGCCACAAACATCGTTTTAAACTTCAGGGACGCAAATAATTTCAAATGAAGTTGGTTCTAGGCACTATGATTTAGTTTAAAAGTGAGATTTCATATTGATTTTGTATTGTAACGGACGACAATTTTCCTTGCAACTTAAAGTTTTACAACAGTATTTGAATACTAAATTATGCATCAAAGTGTACAACCAATTACTTTTTCACACACCTAAAATATGTGACAAAACATCTGTTAGTGATTCTAAAAGAAATTGGCAAATTAAAAAAATTACTTAAAAGTTGTGAAATGTAAGCATATGGTGAAAATGACCCGTATGCTTTTCATTTCTTTATTTATTTTTAAAAAGTAGCGAAGTAGCGACTACTATTCAAAAGTTGTTTGTAGTCGCTACATTTTTAAAAAAGTAGTTGTAGTTGTAGTTAACTACATTTATAACAAAGTAGTTGTAGTTGTAGTTCGCTACAAACGAAATGTAGTTTTTCCAACCACTGCTTTAAATTAATATTGTGAATTGATGAAACAAGTGTTTTCAATTTAATTAAGTGATTTATGTCAATTTCCAAAAGGCTCTGATCTGTGTAACCTAAATTACCAAAAACATATTAAAGCTTTTACAGCAAATAAAGAAAGGGCAATACAATGTTAACTATGTTATATTTTCTATCTTATAAGTGTGTACTAAGCAAATAATAGTACTTTTCTTTTGAATATTGCTTGTTTAATTTTTTGTGCTACAACCAAAACGTGTAACGTAAGTTACCCACATATGCAGATGACGTAAGTTACCTTAGTAGAACTTAAATGCTTGTGTTTAGAACTAAAGTAAATTGTGAATAAAACCTATGTGGTTAATAGGAGTATAGTTAATAGGAGTATAGTTAATAGGAGTATTAATAGGGTCATTCAATAATTCTTTTAATTGTACTGTATTTACTTGATTTAGATTAATCATATTCCTAAAATGTCTCTGTTTGTTAATAAGATTACAATACACCTCTATTAGAAATTACATGTTTCTTTTTGGCTTTTAAGATATTAATTCTCTTTAAACAATATCACTGCATTCAGAATATTTAGGAGGTAATTTAGTATAAATTATTCAAAACTGACTTCTGTTATGCTTTAAGGTTTTAAAATATGTTTTGGAAAAAACAAATATAAAAATATTTTATCTCTTACAGGTGAAACATGTTTTATTCTGCATTAAAGTGCCATTGAACTCTGCAGAAAAGATGCGCTGTAAACGGGGTATGACAAAATTCATGTGGACATTACAGATTTATAAATAAAAGTCACTTTTGATGGTATTGAAATATGTTAGAAAAAGCAAATTTAATCAAAACTATTTTCTGAAGATCCGCACTTTGACAATGACCATTTAAGAACTAGAAAGGAACAAAATGTAGGGTTTCGTTTAGTTAGTATTGTATGGAACAAGAAGAAAAAACAGAGATAAAAGCTGGTGACTGGTGTGTGGTGAAGTACGAAAATACATTGTATCCTTGAGTTCTGACGATTTTTGAAGAAAACGAGTTGAAAATAAAGTCTTCTGTTTTGCAATATTTTTGATTTATCATTGAAATTGTCATTAAATTTCTGTAAATTTAACTCATAATTGTTAATTTTCAGTATTTTGATCTAAACTAAGCTGTAATTTTCATTAACTATTTTTTGTAATAAAGATATGCTTGTAGGTAAATTTTGTAACGTAAGTTACTGAAACGTAAGTTACCCAGTTAAAAATTCCCATAAAATTCAATTTTTTAAATAAAATATTAAATTCATGAAAATAAATTCCTAAATATTATAAGAAACTGATAAATGATACTTTAAACAAGAAAATAGCTGTAATAGAGAAGAAATTTGCCTTACAACCAATGTTCATATTATGTCATTCCCTTTTTGTGTAACGTAAGTTACTGCCTTATTTTTGACTGCTAAATTTTGTAAATTTACGTGCATCGAATATTTTAACATTTTATTTTTACTTTTGACTGTCATTTTCACTGAATACTTTTGTACAAGGTATTTATAACACTATTTGTCTGTACTGAGGTGCTAAATGTATAATAGTAGGTCGAAATGTAATGTAAGTTACCGTGGTATGTCCCATCTGCGTAAATTGTAAGAGAAGAAAAAAAAATCAAAATCATTCCCTGTCTTTTGTAGTTTTATTTGATTAAGACTTAGTTTTGCTTTAATCGTAGGAATAAGATTACCTGTTAACTCACTTAGAGAATTACTTACACATATACACTATACTTACTATAACCATAAATTTATTTCGCTTTTTCAGTTAAAACCATTAGACTCTTATTAGAAAAAAAAAATAATTTTCAATGCTGCGGGATACTAAAAAACAAATGAAATAAATCTTCTCGCAAAACAGTTTACGCTTTTCCTTTTTCTTTTTTGTCCTCCAAAGATTTTCCGAACTTCAAAACACATAATCAAACTAAACGTATATACACCAAACTTTAAAATTATTTTATGATTTGAAAAAAATATATATTTTTGCTTGAACAGTTCTGCCAATGCGAAATTTAGTTTTCAAATTTAATTAAGATTAAGTTATAGGAAATATAAAAGTTTTACAAAGCCCCAAAGCAAAAATATTAAGTTTAGAACTATCGCTTCCAGAGACTACGAATATGTATTTTTTTTCTTAAGATCAAATCAAAAAATCAATCTGAAAATTAAAAAAAAAAAGGAAAAGAGAAAAAAAATACATAAAAAAGAGGAGAAAAAAGTAAAGAAACAAGAAAATAAAGAGAAAGAGTAAAAATTAGTTTTTGCTTAAGTGTAAGGAATGTTTTTCCTCTGGGGAGTATGATGAATTAATTTAGGTTTCTGATTTTACTTTTTAAATGTTTCTTTAATTGATTTGCAGATGATAAATATAAATGTGCCTTGGTTAGTACAATTTATGTCGGAGGTATAAGAAACACTGAACATTTCAATTATCACATGACAACTGTTTTTTTTTTTTTTTTGAGATTATTTATTATTTTTAAATTAAAATACATCTAAACTGTTTATCGCATCTTATCGTGAAAAATTTGGAGTCAACCAAAGTTTCTAGTATGGATCCTTATACACCGCAAAAGTTTATTAAAACAAAAGTATTTAAGTTTATGATTTCATTTAAAATTTTGAGTATTTCTTTCTCCCCCTCTTTTTTTTTTTTGTCAGAAGTTAAGGAAAGCGTTTAAAAATGTTAGTTGAAATGCCAACAAAAAAGAGATTAAAAAAAAAAGTTTTGCTTTCATTTTACACTTAATCCACCTGCATAGAACAAAAAAAAAAAAAAAAGGAATTCTTTTGATATTCAAGTTTAATTTTTCTATTATAAGCACATTACAAATTGTACTTTCCTGTAAATGCTGGTTTGAAATTTTTTCCTCTGAGGAACAATTTTTGATGCAAAAATGTACGTATATGTAGGAATAGAAACTTCTTCGAATGCTTTTTTGACAATATTGTTAGAAAACTTGGAAAATAAATAAAGTCTGACAAATAAATTTTAAAAGATTATTTTCATCGTTTTGCAGCTGTACTTTATTACGAGAAATAAGTACGAAATATCATTACTAATATTATAGAGCATTCAAATATTTTTTTGTTGAAATTATTATTATTATTATTATTAGTAGTAGTAGTAGTAGTAGTAGTATTTAGGGCTGTCAAGTTGGTGAAAAAAGGGCTAAAAATAGAGAGTTGTAGTTGTTTAAATTGCAGTCAACTCGTCCATTATTTAGGTAACGCAAGAGATAGTTTTCACATTACATAATTTGTGTGCTTTTCCTGTGATCATGAACAATACATCGGTTAAGTTATTTAAGAAAATCGCAATCTCTAATTAAATTTTTAATTAGTTTTTTTATAGAGTGGAATTAAAAATGTGAAAAACAATTAGACTAATATTCATGCAAAAAAACTAAAAATACGTGAATACTTTCAAAAAGTGATTTCTTTTTTCTTTTTCTTCAGAAATACCTGGACAGCTGTTTTTGTTACTTTTGTCGCATAAAGATATGCTTCAGCTCACACTTTCCAGTAATAATTCAATCAAGCTTGCATTTAGAGGACCAAGTGCAGTTTGAGGATGGAAAAATGCTTTTTGATCTTCCTGAATGGGAAAAATCTGTAACTAATCTATAACGTTCAAAACTTACTATTTGGTACCTACAGTTTAATACCGGTACTGAAAGGTAAAGTTTATCGTATTGGAGTTCGAATTTTCAAGGTAATCGATTCCCGAAGTTTGACCTGAGACTATCAACTCGCATGTTCTGTCTACAAGATAAATGGCTTAGCGAGATTAACGCTTGCAGTATAGTTCACAGTGTTTACAAATGGAGTTTCACGCTCTGCGTTCCAAGATACAATGATAATGCAACAAAATCTAGCATGGTTTTGATTAGTACAAGTCGGAAGCTAATTCACTGTTAGAAATTTATAAAACATATAAATCGATTTTGTTATTGCTCAATAAATGAATTTTTGTTTATTTCTTTTTTGAAGGTTAAGTTTTAATGTCCATTAGGGTGATTCAAAAAAAATTTTTTTTGAATTTCTTTAGTCTTACCCCGCAGTTTTTTACACTATTCATGAATGTGATGTATGTAAAATTTTAGCTCAATTGAATAATATTTAGAGGTCGCTCAACGGGATCGAATTCTGTAAAAAATTAGCAATTTCGAGAGTTGGAGTATATAACTTCATTACCCGAAATAATATTGTTTTTCATATAAAATGTAAAAATTTTAAATGTTAGTTTAATCTACTAGGTAATTAGTCAATAAAATAATAGCTTAAAGTAAGTTGTTATGCCCCCCCCCCCTCCAAAGTTGCACAATTTCTTACCTAAGTTTGGGTAGAGAATGCAGCTGCAAGCTCGGGCTGTAGTTTCTGTTTTCTTTTCGGTTGTTTGAGGTATATGAGTTTATTCGGCTAAAACACATCCACTCCAGACAGGGCCCAATATAAGTGACAGAAAGCCACTTTGATAGTAGCTGCTACAGTACAAAGTATGGGTAAAAATGGGGAGGATTTGACAACGTCCATAAAACGGTAAAGGAAAAACTATTCGCTCTGAATCGGCCGTTACTTACAGAAGTCGTGACTTTCTTTGATAGTTCACTGGAACGAAACACTTATGCAAAATATATTTGGAAAAATGAAAGAGGATCTGTGGGTTTCATACCAGTATTAGTTATCAGGACCACAAGCATTGATGATTTACTTCTGGGTTCTAGTAAAATAGTAAGGCATTGGAATTGCTACGGAAAATGCTGCTGTACGATAACCAGTTAGATAAATGGGAACTTACTAAGCTCGTACGTGGTATGTGTTTTGATACGACATGCAGTGCCGGTACTAAAGTTGGAGCATGTTTGAACTTGGGGAAAAAAACTAGGGAAGCAACTTTTATATTGTGCTTTCCGCCATTATATTTTAGACATTTTAGAAATTGTGTGTGTGTGTTTTGTGTGGTATTATAACCGAATTCTAATCTAGTCTTGTTTTTTAACAGATAAACTAAGAAATAGGTAGAATTGGGGGATGCAATGTCAAATGCGGTGTTCACGCAATTGCGTGGAACCATCCACTGCAATTGGATCTACAATACTGCTTTTTAAGCAGTTTCAGCAATCATAGTCAAGGATACAACATTCTAATTTTAAACCTGGAGTGAGAAACGATGAGGTTGAGGAGTTGGTAGCCAATTCAGAGCAACGTGCAACTAGTAATGGAAGTTGCGCAATGTAAACTTTTGATGACCCGTGCAAAAGAAGTGTCCAAGGAAGATACTAGAGCTTAGTGCGATTTTCTTGAGCGGAGCACCTTCTCTTGGTGTATGTTTTCGTGTCCTAGGAGCATTTCCTCGTGTTATATCTGTGTCAAAGATTCTTTATGGATTCAAGTTATGGATATTTCATAACCAGTTCAAACTTGCAGCCGGACAAAGAAACGGTATTCGTAACATATGAATGTGCTTTCTTTCCCATTCTTATCGTTAATGGGAAAGAATATGGATTCCCAGCAACCTTTTTTGTGCAAGCACTGAGCAATTTTTTGGAATATTTTCAGCGTCTTTATTTATGTAAAGAAGAAACTCAAAATATATCAGCTGTTTGATCCTGAGCATTGGAATCTTCAAGTTAGCTACGAACAAGGCTTTGTACTGCCAAAGTAACTGAGGATTGTAAACGACAATACGAAACGTGGCATGGCCCTTATTGAAGCATTTGTTAAGACTATCACTAACAATGAAAAACAAAGACAGTGTCTTCTTCAAGTGGTACAGGAACACAGAAAAGGTTTCAAAGTTGCAAAAAGTAACCTTAAAAAGTATTGCAAGAATTAATGAGTGAATTACTATATATTAAATGCAATTGATTTGTTTTTTATATTTTTTCCGTATTTGATAAGTTTTCATACTTCTCTGTATTTCATTGGTTTTTCAGATATATAGTTCATTTTGTGATTGCACGCTCTTTTTCTTCAGTAATATAAAAAAGCAATAACGTAACTTTATTATTATTATTTACTTTCTCAATTGTGCCACTATCACAAAATTTGAAGTACTCCTAAATGTAAATATAGTTTACTAAAACTTTGGGCAAATAATTCAGTGTATATAAAGGCCTCAATAAGACGGTAAGACGAACAAAAATACAAAGGCTACTTTTTTCATAGATATCATTTACGTTAACGTTTCTGTCAATATCACGAAATTTTAAGGCGTTTGAAGGACCTCTAAATATTAATATATTTTGTCAAAATTTTGCACAAATAATCAGTGTATATAGTGGCACAAAATAAGAGGGTAAGACGCACAAAAATACAAAGTTTATTTTTTTCCATACATTTCTGAATCGCCCTAATGTCCATATATTTGTCTGTAAACGCGTTTTATCTTGTTTAAAGTTCTTTTACAAGGCAAATGCAAAAATTATAGTTTTCACATCATATTATAGAGTAACAACAAAAAATAGCAAGTTTATTATACTAAACAAATAAAATAAGAATCCAATTAGTAAATTACGATTTTTCAACGTGACATGCGCATATAGCAATTAATAATGAACTACTTTTGATGCAATTTGTACGTTTATTTGTGCGTTACTTCCTTCACTGCATTTAAGGAAGCAAATCATACCAAAAACTAAGCAGTCAGCAGAGCATGGACGTGTTAATTAAATTATGTAGAGCAGAATAAAATGCATAAAAGTATAACAAATTGTAAAGATTTTGTTGTTGTCTCTGTAGCTTAGGCACTTGAGAATAGCTAGATATACGTTCATTTTCTCCACTCGATCCCACATTGGTTAATAATAGTTTCACGTCAATTTGTCAGGTATTATAGAACTAAATGGTGACAACAATGGAGGCAGTGGTAGTATTTTCTTCTGAAGTGCAGCTGGCTAGTAAAATTCTATCAGGCTAGTAGCGATGCTACTTTATCACACGTTTGATAAAGAATTCAAGCACTTACTTTGTTTAGTCGAAATAACTGTAAATCGCCTTAGACTAATAGTAGGATAACTCATTGCTATTTCTAGGACAATATGTTTTATTGTTGCTTAAAGGTGATGAAATACCGTCACCTTGGATGAAATTTTCGCATTACGATATGAATTTTACCTTTTCGAATGACAATTCATATCTCTTTTAAGGCTTGAAAACCATTTTTTGTTTAGCTAGAACACTTTTTGAAAAGAAGGTATGTCTCTTGAGCTTGTTATTAGACTTCAGAAATTTTACAAATTATCACTTGAAAAGTTAGAGAAGCCTTTTTTCCACCAAGTTGGTTGAAAGTATAAAACTAAGTGCTCAGATTGAGTTCATCTTTATAAAGTTAAAACACATTTGTATCCAATTTTCGTAAAGGTTTTCCAATAGATGCAAAAACTCAATAAGATTATTCTTAAGAAAAAATCGAAAACTTTTTTTTTTCATTTTTTAATATTTCAATGAATGTGGGATGTGAAAAAAAAAATTGTCACACGTTTAAAAATAAAGCAGCTAGAAATATTAAAATGGCAACCTACATTAATTTGAAAAATAAATATAAGATGTATGCGTTAAAGAAATTTTTTGAACTTAATGCAGTTTAATAAGATATAAATACAAATGACGCTTTCTCAAATCTAATTACCACTGCTGAAGAAATAGAGAGACATCCCAAGTATATTTTCTTGCCCCGAAGCAATGATTTTCCGTTGAAACTTTTATCGTAATCAACAGCACATCTAGATAGTAGTGATGTTTTTCCTAGTTATAACCGCTTTTAAAGAAAACGATATTTGATTAAAGAGAATTTATATTTAATATATTTTTTTTTTTGCAAACAAAATTTGGAAAACTACCATGCTCTTCTTCAACAAAAAAAAAAAGAAGAAGTGAAAAAACAAGTTTAGTTTAAAGGTCAGGAGGGTAACACCTCATTACTGAATTATTCTAATTTAGTTTATGAATTGAAAAAAAGAGAGAAAGAAATCGCAGTGTTTTAAATGTAATTTTCTATTGTATAAGTTTATAAAAATTGGTTCTACGGCCTCTTTTCTTATTTGTTTATAAAGATGTCGCCGGCACCATGCTAAAATTACGAATGTGAAAATTGGCAATTTTCAGGAGAGCAAAAACACTGAATATAATTTTTCCCACCTGATGCGTTTAGTTATTTTCAATTTTTACATTTTTATAGATATCTTTAAGTGTAAAACTGTTGTTAGAAGGTATCATTTTAATTTTAATTATTTGTAAAATTATCAATAATAGTTGTTTAAAAATATTCGCTACTTTTCCAAAATGGACATTTTTGGTCGAAAGTCACTGAATTGAAGGTAAAGTTTCGAATATGAAATTTTAGAGAATATTCGATAGTTTGCAATGAACTTTCATGGCATTCATTTTCGATACTTTACATCCAGGATACAAAATTGCTATAAAAATTAATAATAATGGATGAAAAGATTAAACAAAAAGTTTTTTTACTAAGAAACACTTTTATTGAACACAAGATAAGGCAATAAATCCTTAAAAACATATTTTTTTTTTATTTGTTTAACTGTATAAACTGTTGAACATTATATTCGTAAATATAGCATAACTTAATCGGCAAAGCTGTGAATTCGTAAAAATGACATTGGCTTAGGACCATCTAACAGATTCATCATTTTACCAGTAGTTAGCCCTTTTTTTTGTACTACGGGAAACCATCGAACTTGAAAAACGTGATTTTTCACATTCGTTATTTTAGCATGATGCCGACGATGTGTTTCCTAGATATTGTATGTTTTCATAAACAAAAGCGGAGAAAAGAAAGCATTGGAGTACGTTGGAGTGTTATGTACGAGGGTTGAATGAAAGTAATGCCTCCATCTTCATTACTAGGGTTTGGATGGGAATATTCTAATAAATCAAACGCTTAAATAATCCTTAGAATGTGATCTTTAATTACCAATATTCATTTTTCCACATAATTGCCAGACAATTGGATACATTTCCACCAATATTGAACCAGTTTTCTGAAGCCATCACAGAAGAAGTCGACACTCTGTTTCCGCAACCACAGCCTTACAGTTCTCTCAACATCTGCATCAGAAGCATAATGATGTCCCCGTAGATCTTTAATTACTGGAAACAAATGAAAGTCAGACAGTGCTAAAACTTTTTGCTTGTGAAACTCGGTGGTTGCTGTCACAGGACGTCCAACTCTTTGTCACGCCAATCAGATGTTCCCAACTCAATATTTAAACTTATTCGCCCAATGACGCACAGTACTCACATCAACGCAATCGCCATAATCAGCTTGCATTCTCTGATGAATCTCCTTTGGGGTGACGCCTTCTGCTGTGAAGAATTCTATGACTGCACGTTGCTTAAATCGCATTGACTAAAACTTTGCGCAGGTTTCCATATTTACCTTCTAAAATCCCAACCGCTCAGTGCAAAAGCTTCTTACCAACTCGAACTGTAGAGGAGAGTTTACGGAACAACCCAATAACTGCCGTATACCAGTGCTGCCATTTATTGGGGAGATATGAAAGTGGAGGCATTACTTTTCATTCAATCCTCGTATCATTGAACATTGATACAGTAAATATGTTACATAAATCTTGAACAACAGAAATCTAAACAAGTACTAAGATCAAATTAAAAAATTAAACAACCGCTGACCCTGATTAGAGATCTTATATTAAAACGAACTTCTCTGGTTCTAAATAATCTTAAATCTAAATATATTTAATTGTTTTTGAGAGGATATGGCAAGCACGGGGAAGGAAAGATAATGCTAAAAAGTAAAATTTGCTAGTCGCAAAAGCAGAATAAAGAGTAAAAATTAAAAATTCTCATACTAAAATCAATTATCAGTATTTTATTTGGTAACAAATAGAAACTGGCAACAGATAAACATTTTTAGTCATTGAGTTATCGTCTTCTAACAATGAGGTCTGGTTTCATTCGCCTAAATTTAAGGCTTAGCCGCATTTGCTAAAAAAAGTTATAATTCAAGTGCTGTATTACATGGAAGGTCCAAGCATATCTTAGCAGACGCAGAATTTTTTTCTTTGTTTTGGTACTATTTTTTAAAGTTTTCCTGTATATTTTCACTTCAAAAATCGCGAAAAACATTTTCAAGCTTTTTAATTAATATCTTTGTTAATTAATGTCATCCAAAGACGCGACCTATCTAAGAACACTATCGATCACTTCACCTTTCAAGCAAAAAAAAAAAAAAAGAAAAAAGAAAAAAGAAAAAAATAAAAAATAAATAAATCGGTCCATGAGTTTAGGCAGTATGGTGCCACAAACAAATAGAAATACACAGATACACAGACACATCAAACTTATAACTCCCTTCCTTGTTACGTCAGAGGTTAATTAAACTACATAATACAAATTAAAATAATGAAATAAAGTAGAAAATATATTTTTTGTAAAAAGCACCGTTTATTGCATTTTTCAATTTGAAGTTGGATAGTTAATTCTTCTGTTTTGTCCCTTAAGCATTGGAAATGGTTTTTAAAGGTTATTTCTCCGTGAAGTTATTTAGAAAGAAAACCTTTGTTCATTACCTTTAAAAATTACTAATTTTTAATGTAATATATGGGAGTCAAATGCGGGCAAAATGTCGGTGTATTCGTGGAATGACGTATGTAAAGATTTTTGGAAAAATAATAAGTAGTGTTTTGACTCCATTTAATTTTGGCAGCACCAGATGAATGCCATTAGCAAAGAAATTTTAGGTAGGTGGCAGGACAACCCCCATAGACTATCTTCCCAGATAGTCTATGGCTCGGACTACTGTGTGAAAAAGTGTATCTGTATCACTTTATCACTTCTTTGGGACACTCTGTCGGAAAAGGCTCAAGCACAAGTCTTTGTTTTTTTAATGCATTCCGATTCAGTTGTCCATCTACTTATGGTGTCATGTGCTGTTTTCGACCCAAGTTGAAGTTTTGTAGGATTAAGGGGCAAATCGTCAGTTCGAACCGTTTTTTCAATTCCTTCATCCCTAAGAAATACAGTTTTTCTTGGTCTTTTGACCGATACCATGTCTGAATTTGCTCTCCACAAAGTAAAAAACAATGTACTACCATATTAGAGCCGATTTAAAAGACAAAACATTAATAAAGTAGGTTCATTTTCAAATTTCGGCTTCCAAACTTTCTCATCTTCTTTACACGAGAACTACAGAACGTTTGAGATTTTGATTATTTATTCAGTAATCTCTGCACTTTATATTCGAAAAATAAAGTCCCGCCTTTCCTCCACCAATCACATTTCAAGGGATATTTGCATAAAATCTGACTATTGACTAAACTTTTGCAACAATGAAAAAAAATGTCTTTTGCAATGTCCAAAATTTCATTCCAATTATATTTTTAAGAACTCCAGACACATATTTGGGACCATATTGTGCACCTGCAGTAGAAATTCGAAAGCATTTTGCTGAATAGTTTTCTTTTTATTCATGTATTTGCAGTTTGTCTAAACTTTTGCATCACAGTGTAATATTTTTGAAAAAATCTTTTAATGCGTGTAAAAAGAATTATATGGCATTGTTAATCGCTTTGGTACTATTTTGAAATCTTAATTTGAAGACGTTATACATTTTTGTAACTGTTGCATAATTTTAAATATAGTATAAGAACATAATACCTTTGCAAATGTCATAACGTGCAACTATTGCATAAAAAAGAATAATTATCTTCAACTTACCTGCGGCTTTCTTCCTGAGACATAAAATGAATTCAATTGTCACGAAATATTAAAAAGAAACGTGGAACAAATATTTTTATTGGAACCTGCAGAAAATTATTGCAACAGTTTCATTAAGTACACAGTGAACATCTCATTATGTTTATGTCTCTCAGTAACTATTATTTCTCCGACAATTTAATAGAGAAATCGATAAAAGTGTATTATTTTTTCTGCTTGGAGACTCGAATAAATTACTGTCGCTTGACGTTGTTTAAACAAAATTAGTTTTTCCTTAATGCATAAATGATTGCCGAAGAAAGCAATTTGGAACTTTATTGACCTCCATTCTCTAAAAGTTCAATTAAGGTACTCCAAAGAATGCTATTCATTGAGCACACTTTTCATAAATCTATTATGGTAAGTTTATTAATATCTAACATCAAAAAAATGTATTTATCTAAAAGAAAGTTTTACCTATAAAACATATTTAACATATATGCGGGAGAAAAAAATTTTAGAGAAAAATTTGTGATATGCGGTCTACTGCTTTATTTTCCTTATTATATAACTGATATGCGAAAAAATTTGTCTGATAGAAAAATGTTGATTTCATCGAGGTATAAAATTTACCTTTTAACTACTCCCAGGTAGCGCAAATAACCTTTAAACGTTTTATAAACGTTTTTAAGCGGTTGTCACAACGTTAATAACCATTTTACAACCTTTAAAAAACGAAGTGTGCTACTTGGGCTGAGATACTTGTTTGCGAATGGTATCGCTATGTTTTCTAGCTTAGCTATACCATCAAATTTAGTAAACTTTAAATGGTCCTATGAAACTAGAGAAATGGACTAGAATCTTGTAACGTCAGATTGTTAGAATCTATCGCGTTTGACTTTTGCCGTCCAAGAGCGACTGTATCAAAAAAAAAAAAAAACTCTTGCCGTCTATGAGGGGCGCAACAGCAAAGAACCTGATGACCGTTATAACCTTGTGAATGTGTTATGAATTTTAACTGAGGATGTTTTAATTTCATTATCTAAAAACTTATATCAAACATTTTCTTCTCCTTTTCACAAGCTGATCGATGCATTAAATGGAAACTCTTTTTTTGACAAATGTTTTGCCTGTAAAACAGAGATACATACAATTATCAAATTACTCTTTGAACAAGCAATTATACGAGCACTGTTCAAACTACTGGCATTATATTTTTTACTTTTATTTTTAGTATAGAAAACTACTCGTTTCAATAAACTTTTATGACTCATAACTAAAAAGTTTGACTCTTATTATTTTCAATAAAATTATTCTGGGCATGGTGCACCACTTTTGCCGTTCCATTTTAAAGTAAAAGTATATGTTTCTTTTAAAATACTGGCAGGAGTACGACATTATATTAATAAAAAAAATGAAATAGCAATATTTGCTATAAAGAACGAATTTTTGCATGCTTATACAAACCACGTTTTTTTTTTTTTAATGTTCACGTAATCAAATAAGAGAGTTGTTCATTAATAATAATGGTCATAAATTAATAAAAGCCAACAATGGGTACTAATCCTCCAAACGTAGATGGTCCTTTAAAAAATAGTCCCCATTGATGTCGAGTACTTATCACATATTTTTTCCAAGTGGTCTGAGACATGTTGTCACACATTTTGGGGACGCATCCTTCAAAATCGCATCCTTCAAATTATCCCTCTACCCTATCGGGTGTGCAAATGTTTTCTTTTTTGCTGAAGAAGTTACTAGCGCGCCTAGTACATTTTCCTTTGAAACTGATTTCTCCCACTTGTTAAACATTTTGAAACACCTCCTTGCTCCTTTATAGAAATAATGATAGGGAGGGGTCTCCCTCTTACTTTTTATTATGAGACTTCCTGATAAGTCTCCTCTAGCATTGCACACGTTAATTAATTTAAAAAAAAAGGAACTTTCTGTTTACTTCTCGCTGATCACTTCCATTTTTCCCTATGCAAAAACGAAACTACCTAGTAGTGCGTCTCCTCTGATAAGTTGACCGCTGACATTGACAGTGTTTCCCTCGTTTTGGGTAACAAGAAAGGGTGATTGTCGCGCATTTAAGATGGAGTAGTTTTGGAAACAGAATACGAAAGTAACCCAACTCCCTTCAGTGCCAATAACCTATCGAATAAAAGAGAAACATTTTCTATGTCGGAGGTCAACTTTCAAGAAGAACTCTACATTTGAATGGCTGTGAAAGTCTCATTACTGATACTGATATTTTTTTTTAATTTTTATAAGTGAAAAACAACGTTTAAAAACTTTATTATTTTATACTCTTCCAAAAGATTCACACCAAACGAATCAGTGGGCTACATTGTGTTAAAGTAAATGCTTCATAATTCGTACTTTAAGCCTGACGAAGAGCAAATTTTCGCATACTTTTTTCTTTTAAATTATAGGCATCTTCTCAGTATATAGCACCTTGCTAAATCTCTCATTCAGTTACAATATGACCCCCCCCCCCCTCATCTATTATTAAAAATAATTAAAGAAGAGAAGAAAAAAAAATCGTTGCTTTAAACTTGACACCAAGGCAGTAAAAATATCGTATCTTTGGGGAAAATTATTTTTTCCGTTTTGCTGTCAATAAAAAAAATCAATTGTTTTTTTTTCTATTGACCCAAATGCCCTGCAGCTTAAACAGCAACAATTACTTTACTTTTCTGTCAATAAATAAAATTGTGAATAGATGTTTTCTATTCTTCCGACTACCCTGCAGTTGAAGCAGCATCAATTATTTCCTCAAACGTGCGTACGTGCAGTATATTTCATCTCAAAACAAATTGGTAATTATTTGGTTGTTTTTGCTTTGATACTACCGATAGTTTTTGTATATTTTTTATTGATATAGTTGACATCACACACGAACAAACTATTGTAGCAGTTTAAATTATTTACTTTCAGGGTAGCTCAGAATAATCTGCGTAGTAGACAACTTAATTAAAACTCATTAATTGTAAGCATTAACATTACTTTCTTTTAAATAATCAACTGTTACATAAGGGTATAAATACGAATATTGACACTCAACTTTTAAGGAAACGAGTAAATCATGAGTAAAAATTACACATTTTTTAAATAAATGAATTTAATACTGGAATAAATTAATTATTTTACTGAGAAAACCTATCACAATACATTTTCAACATTACTTCTAAGTGGATGCTTGGATTTTAACAACAATTTTTCTTATGCTCATTTTTCATTCAGATATACCATATATACATTTTTTCTTTCCTTTGAAAGCAAATTGATGACAATAAAAATATCTTAATAGCAGATTCCATTTTTCATGGATGCACGAATTGATATAGAGTGGCTTTTAACATTTCCTACCACCCACTGATAAATGAAGAAAACACTACTTAGTTTGAAAGGAAAAAGAAAGTTTCATGGCGATCAGCATATTGCACATGAACTCCGACATTTAGTGGAAAAATATCTAAATGGGGGAAGTGAAGCAATGAATATATCCTTGAAGAAAAAGACTTACGTTTGAACTGATTTATAACTTCAGATGTAATAAATCATTCCTTGAAGAAAATTTAGGAAATGATACAAAACTTAGAGGCTGAAAGCTGAAAAAACAAGTAGTTATACTATCAAGTATTCATCCAATTTGGCAAAGTTCAGATTAAACATGAGTTTGTTTTTAAAAGAATATTTTGGCATAGCGGCAGTAGTACGGATGTTAGAGTAAAAAATCGAAGTACAACTGGCGTTTGACAAAACAAAGTGCTTCAGTTTAACGTTCTAAAACAGCCATAATTTTTGAAAAAAAAAAGTTTGTGGTTACTTTGGATAAACTGGAGTCTTTTAGATTAGTTACAGCCACCCTTCAAACATGCAGATAAATATGTTCTCTTCTTCTTCCTCTCACTCCGAGTTTACATTCTCCCTGCAAATTAAAAGTTTATTTTTGGTGTGTTTTCTTTCTAACTGTCAGAAAAATAATATTATGAGCAAAACTAAATCAGTAGTAATTACCTTAAGAATTTGTAAGTATTGATGCACGATAAGCAAATTGGCCGATTACCGATTACTGATTAATCGGCTGATTAATCGATAGAGCCGATTATTGATAATGATAATTATTTTTAACACTACCAAGTTATTCATTGATGTTTTTTACAATTCCTTTTTTCAGAAATACTTAATATTTCTAAGAGACGATATATTTTCAGCATTTTCCTAATTTTTCGAAAAATAATATCAAAAAGTCACCAAGTTTCTTAGAACCAATTTCATATCATTATTATTAAATATACATTGTGTTAACTAGACATGAAACATTTTTTAAATAGGGTTAAATTATAGCACGGAAATTTATTTCATAATAATCCTTAGCCAAGACTTTTGATTTTAATGAAAATTAATTTTTTTGTTTAAAAGAGCATGCAAAAGAAGAAAAGCACCATAGCATGAGAAATGCTGTAATATTGCAAAAGTTTTTATTTATATTGATAGAAAATTCATTGAAAAAAATAAAAACATTACTTCCACCATCAGTTGTAATGGCAGATTCATATTTTTGTTTTCATCATAGTCTCTTGTTAAAGATGTGCGAAGAAAATATTTATTAAAAAAATATTTTTTTTCCGCCTGTAAATCGGCTCAATTCTGCCGATTATAAATAATCGGCGAAGTGTCCGATTATGGTCAATTAATTGTGTCTACCAATTATTTGGTGCATCTCTAGCTGTAGGTACCATCCAGTATCTTTTGGGTTACTTGTACTAAATTTAACTCAATTTCATGAACTGCGTTTTGATATACTAGCACAAAAGGTGTTCAACTGCATACATACACATAGTCAATCTACTATTTAGTCAATCAGATGCGGTGTAGTTCCATTTAGAGTGTTTGTTCAATGTTATGTAGACGAATGAATGTATGTAATGCGGTTTAATTATCTAAATTATATCATAAAAGTTATTTTGTATCATTTTAAATTTAATCAACGTATTATATTTGGTTTTGGTGTTTTAATTTTTTTTAAAGAACTTACTTATCTCATTTTCTGATATCAATGCTAAATGAGGAAACTTTTTTGCGAAAGAAATGACTCATTGAGTAATATTACTTATAAGGCAGGAGTCTAAGAAATTGCAAAAATGTTTCTTGGGAAAACGTTTAATTTCAGCTTCTCATTTTCATTTCTTTCTCATTTGAATTTTCCGCGGAATAAAAATTACTTTCATTTATCTTTCTGTGCCCCTGTCATTGAAGTAAATTACTTCCATTAAACCACAAGTGCTTCAAATTTTTAGTCAATTATACGTAAATTGATTTTTTTTCTTTGCCGAGTTGTATTTGAGGAAGTGAAAGTTTTTGTATTCATAATATTCACGTAATTTTAATACTTTGTTTAAATAAGAATATATGGAGTTCGTTTAATTGAATCTAATAAAAAAAAGTAATTGTTTATTGTATTACTATAATACGTTTTCTTGCTATGTATATATTTACACTAGTAGTACCCGCACGGCGATGCCCGTGCAAAACATGTAAAGTAAGTCAACTGAATATATTTAAATTCACTCCTACCCTCTGAAGAAAAATTATTATGTTCTTTAATTCAAACGTGCTCCACGGCCTTTTAAATTCCACTAAAAGTCATTTTGAAGTTTAAATCACAATGCACCAAATAAATAAAAAAATCATTAAGTTAAGTAAGTAACAGGAGATTTAGTCAATTTTCAAGGCTTAACTCTAAACGCAAATTTAAACCACTGAAGAAAGAGCAGTTCGTCTAGAAAATGGACCTAGTGTTTCAGTTCTGCGTATAGAGTTAAACCTTGAAAATTGACTAAATTTAATTAATTAATATCTCATGTTCTAATTAACCTAGAGAAACGTGGTAAAACTTTTATTTTTCAGAAAAAAAAACCCTTTCCAACAATGTATAATGCTTGGGGTGGGGGAAGGTTCCGCCCCCCTCAAGTATGTCGGATACACCAAAAATGAAACTGATTAATTAATTTTAAAAAACCTAATTCGAAATTTAGAATTTGGCCTTCGAAGTGCATTTCATCGGGATGCTTCCGAATTTTTGTGCCAAGTTTCAGGTCGGTAGGTGCTGGGGGGGGGGGGGGGCTTCAGGCCATCGGTTACAAAAATACATACAAACAAACAGAGCCCGTCATCTTTACATATAGAGATCGATGGCACTTGTAATGCCATTTCACACTTTGTAGTGTTCAATGGCAGGATTATTTTAGCTTTAAAGACTTTTTCTTCTTTTCGTGTGTGTGTGCGTGTGACAAACTTATTTATTTTTAGCGAAATTTTTATGCTTCAATGGAACTTTTGACAGTACTGTAGTGCCAAGATTTTCGAAAACTCTCAACGACCACGGCAATTTTGCCCTTGAAATTTAATATAATTCACCGATTTAACCGTAATTTCAATGTAAAATTGGTTGCCAAATCTTGATTCATTAACATAGGGAACCGATTGTGTCAGGTAGTTCAGCCACAGCCATTCTTCCATGATTTTAATGTAAACATTAAAAGGCAAGAAGTGTAATGTATTTCGCAGCATCTCTTTGGAGTGACTACAATCTAACAGTGACCCTCAAATAAGCAAAATTTCACTGGCTGGGAGGTTTGGTAAATTTCCCGATTGCTGCCAAACTTTACGACGCCAAATACGAAGGGCAAGTGAATAGCGGTGTTACCGAAAATGTCAGAATGGAACCATTATTGCTAAAAATTCAGTGATGGCAGCATTAAATACATGTTTTAAACATGCAAGAAAATACTCTTTAGACTGCAAACAACTACAGTCCCTTCCCAGAGCGTTTTCTTTTTCTTTGATTTGGAGAAAGTAGTGTTTCACTGGCTGGGAGGTTTGGTAAATTTACCGATTGTTGCCAAACTTTACGACGCCAAATACGAAGAGAAACTGAATAGACATCACTATTTTTTTTAACAATAATAGTTACATTCTGACATTTTCGGTTTCATCGAATTTTGAGGAAGTCAACTGAATAAATTAAAATTCACTCCAACCCCTTCTCAAGTAAAATTATTATATCCTTTAGTTCAAATGCTCTCCACAACCTTTTAAATTCAACTTAAAGTCATGTTAAAGTTTAAATCAATTCGCCAAATAAATTAAAAAGACAGAAAGTTAAGTAAGTAACAGGAAATATTAATTATTCAAATTGAATAAATTTTCAAGGCTTAACTCTATACTCAAATTTAACTCGCAAAAGCTCGCGCCATGTTTTGTCACACGAGCGCTCGCGCGGGGTCGAAAACCAATGTGTTGTTCTTCATTTCTTTTCCTCTTTTTCATGACTTCTTTATTTTATTTTATTCATTTATGTTTTTATACTAACAGAGACTTCTACAGTGATCAGTTTTTGATTTGAAATGCATAAAGAAAGTGCTTTATGAACTATTACGAAAATGCTCCAACTCTCAAACACATCAGTAACATTTTTTGCGTTTCCCTTTGGTGCAGGAAGAAAAATACTTATATTTCGAACTGGAGTACAAACATTAGCTCTAAATTTATTTCTTTGCCAAATAGTTTCTTTATCTCTTCCAATAAAGATGTCATCTGTATCAGGATTATCAGAATTTTCGATAAAAAAAAAAAAATTTGCTTTTACTGTCAAAATCACTAAAGTTTTTTTTTTTTTATTGCTAAACCTTCATCATCTGAAATGACACATATTCATCACTTTCTCCATCGGCTAGTAACTAGCTAAAATGCTTCATCCCTTGCTCATATGGAATCGGCATCTTTTCTTTGTTATAAGTAGTTCAAAAACAATGGAAAAATATGAATTTTGCAAGGACAGAACTACATAATCATTGTGAACGACACGCTTGTTAACTGAAAATCATGGCTAGAAGAAGGATTGCTGAAACTACTTCCTTTTCACAAAATGTTTTAAAATTCTTTGAATGGAACCGACTCCAAACACCTGCTCCGTTCCGAGAACTTTACTGACGTCAGTACTCTTAAAAGACTCCAATCGCAAGAACCCCCCTAGTTTACAAGAATTAAAAGGATTAAAGAAAATTCCAACCACATCCACGTATCAATCAAGGACACAATGGCAGCTACCCAAAAGATGGTTTCTTATCTGTCCATGAAAGTCCAAGAAATGGAAACAAAAAAGGGATGGGGTCGTTTCCGACCCCGCGCGAGCTCTCGCGTGTTAAAGCATAAAGTAACTTCGGGACAAAAGAGCAGCTTATCTGGAAAATGGCAGTAGTGTTTCAGTTTTGCGTATAGAGTTAAGCCTTGAAAATTGACTAAATTTGATAAATTATTATCTCCTGTTCAAATTAACGGAGAGAAACGTGCTAAAGCTTTTCTTTTTCAGAAAAAAACCCCTTTCCAGCGACATATAATGTTTTGGGGTGGGGGAAGGTTTTCCCTCCTCAAGTATGGCGGACACACCAAAAATGAGACTAACTAATTAACACTAGAACCGCGGGAATTTCGATATACCTAGAACCGCGGAAGGGGTCATTTTGATCCCAGCTAGTAATTCAATGAAATAAGCGCAAACGCTTAATTCAGCTAACTGAAATAATTTTTAAAAGAGTAATAATTAATATTTCTTAGAATTCTAATTAAATTATGTGTATAAAACAACAGTTATCAACGATTTTTTAAGTAGAATATCGTATTTTTAAAAGTTTTATTACTTTGAGTATAAAAACATATATCCAACAAAATATACACACATTTGCTATTTTAAATGGGAAAATAGAGTATGTAGTTCAATATGTTAAGCTATATTTAAAAACAGTAATAATAAGTGTTCTCAGTTAGTTATAGTTTAAAAAATAATCGACAGTTTACAGAATGAGTTGTGAATAAAACGTAAAAGTATGCTTTACATACTTTGCACAAATAAGAGCTAGGTACTTTGAACAGATATTTACAGTTTTATTTTTACAATTTGACTTTGGAATCTGTCTTGTTTGCATTTAATTTGCGGTTGTCCGTTTCCATTTGTTGCGTCACACACTAGAGTTTACTACCTATATTTATTAATTTTTTATGAGAAAGAACAAAATTTTGTCATGATTTTCCAATCAAGTCTTGAAGTGGTGCCTACTTGCAAATTTTTCAGTTATCGTTTTACATAAAACCAAATAATAAATTGCCATCAAGGTGCAAAATATTATGTAAAAGCTGCTCCTATTTTATGTCAAAGAATAAAAAGCTCATCATTCCATGAACTTAGTTTCTTAGCAACGCATTCAGGAAAAAATATGATCTGCCTTCCTTTGGCCCCAAACTATGAAGTTGGAGGTTTTTTGCAAGAAATATTTTAGGTATATCAAAATTGATATGAAAATATTTTTTTCTTCCAATGTTTCTTATTAGAACTCCAGGTCAGTGATTTACGGTGCGTGTGCTCTTACGTTACGTCTTTTCGCTTTACTTCAATGATATTTAGCAGCCCATATGTTTCATCTTCCGTGCATTTCCTTATGGACTTCAATATCAATTTCTTTATAACAAGAATAAAAACACGTACAGGACTGTTGTGGATAATACTGCGTTTAATATTGGGTGTTGGCCCCCTAGTTCCATCAAAATTCGTATCTTTTGTTCCAATGTGAAAGAAGTTCAAAACTCTCTCCTCTTTGTCAAATTACTATTTTCTCACTTTAAATGCTATTGTTGATTTAATTTTAAAATTTCTATCCGTACGTGTATTTTTTATCGAATCATTTTTTTTTTTCAAAGTTTAATATGTTTTTATAATTTTTGCGATGAGAAAGAACAGCGTTTATAAGGGCATCACCAGTAATCTTTACTTTTAACTTCTCAAAAGTAAAACAGTTTCATCATTATCATGACCTTCTAAATACTTCATGGATAATTGTTTTGAATATTTTATAGCTTCCCGGACAGTCTGATTACGGAAGTATTTCTTACATACAAAATAAAGTATTTCCCTTGTAATTTTTTTATCGTGTTCAAACGTAGACTGAGTTTCAAACCAATCATAATGCTCAAAACCAACCGATCAAAATGCTTATGTTTCAGTCCAAGGGAATTGGCTACGGATCACCCCCCCCCCGCCCCACCATTTCTAATTTTTCAAGGGAGGGAATCGGGTGCGTGCTGAATACAAATTTTATCTGAAAACAACACCGAATTATATGTAAAAGCATAAGTTCTTCAAATTTGGAGGGGAGGGGCTATTGCCCCCCCCCCCAACCCCTCTCCTGCTAAACTACTGCCTATGTATTCCATTGCAGAAATTCTTAGGTGAGGAAGAAATATGTTACAGTTGCTGACCAGAAAATGTACGTTTTTAGTCATTAGTGCTTCAATATT
Source organism: Uloborus plumipes (assembly GCA_038373865.1). Taxonomy (NCBI): domain Eukaryota; kingdom Metazoa; phylum Arthropoda; class Arachnida; order Araneae; family Uloboridae; genus Uloborus; species Uloborus plumipes. The sequence goes on from JAXGGA010000006.1 coordinate 178,004, forward strand.
TCTCAAGGGTCATATTGACCCTCACCGCGGTTCTAGGTATAAGTGCTAATATCTAAAAAAATAATAATGCCAAAAATTTTTTAAATCTGGAAAAACACTCTTCCCCTCAAATAATTAAAAGTCATAAAAGGAATTGTTTCTTCGATTCATACTTTTCGCGTGGTGGTAAATTGAACTTGGCTTTTGGTCAAATTGACCCCTTCCGCGGTTCTAGTGTTAATTTACAAAAACAAATTCGAAATTTAAAATTTGGCCTTCGAGATGCATTACATGGCGATACATTCGAATTTTTGTGCCAAGTTTTAGGTCTGTAGGTGCTGTGGGGGCTTCTGCCAGCGGTTAAAAACAAACACCGTCAACTTTATATATATAGATTTAAAACAATAAGACAAAACAAGGTCTTCACAAAATGGTTACTATAGTCTTCAATATAATCACGACGGCTATAGTGTAAAGTAATAAAAGTTCAATAAAACCTGATGAATTCAGTACTTAGATATTGTGCAAAGGAATGTGAACTTGATTTTTTTTTTAACTCAAGTGAACTTTTACTTTTTACTTTCTTCTATATCTAATATATAGAAGAAAGTATTGGTTTCGTGAAAATTTTCGAATGTCGAATTTTGACGGATTTGCACGTTTTGAGGTGCGCTGAGTCCATTTCGACCATTTTTAGAAAATGTCTGTCTGTCTGTCTGTCTGTGTGTGTGTGAGTCTGTATGTGTGTGACCAGTTTTTGTGGCCGCGCTAGAGCAAAAACTACTGAATGAAATCGAACAAAAATTTTTGCACATATGTACCACCATGTGAACTGGTGCACCTGACTTTTTTTAGCGAATTCCTCCAAGGGGGGTGGAGCAATCGCACGTGTTCTGCGCGGGGGTGATTGCTATATCTCAGGAAGTAACCGGCGGAATCAAACGAAAATTGGTCCATAGATAGACCCTACTGAGTACAGGTGCTGATTCAATTTGTTTGTCAATATCTCCAAGGGGGGTGGAGCAATCGCACGTGTTCTGCGCAGGGGTGATTGCTATATCTCAGGAAGTAACCGGCGGAATCAAACGAAAATTGGTCCATAGGTAGACCCTACTGAGTACAGGTGCTGATTCAATTTGTTTGTCAATATCTTGAAGGGGGGTGGAGCAATCGCACGTGTTCTGCGCGGGGGTGACTGCTATATCTCAGGAAGTAACCGGCGGAATCAAACGAAAATTAGTCCATAGGTAGACCCTATTGAGTACAGGTGCTGATTCAATTTGTGTGTCAATATCTCAAAGGGGGGTGGAGCAATCAAAAGTGCTTATTTTGTCACTGCACCTACTGTATCTCGGGAAATATTGCAGCGATTTGAATGAAATTTGGAATAACACTAACCCAATATGGAAGCAAGCATCGATTAAATTTTGGCGCCAATCGCCCCAGGGGGAGGGTGGGGTGATTTTTGCGCTTAGTCAACAATGCGAAAAATTACTTCATTAAAAAATCGCTTTCACGCTATTTAATTATCAAAACAGCTGAAAACTTTCAATGATTTGAAATTTTTAACTGTTGCCAATTTCTTTTTACTAACAAACAAAATGTTTGCAATTTATCTAAACAAGGCTTTTGCAATGATTTCCAATTTCGCTCATTGATTCTGCATTTGCAGGGTTATTACGATAATTGGGAAATTGGCGCTGTCTCCAACTACTCGGGCGAGTACGTATTTTATTTTGTAACCGGAATTCATAAGATAGATATAGAAGAAAGTTTCGTGACGGCCACGACAGCTAGTTTGCACACGTTTTTTTCCTTATTTTGGATGATATAAAATGCTTTCTTTGAAAGTTTCGTTCTTTTTTTTTTGTCAGAAACAGCTGGTGCCATATAGTACCGTAAGGCTTTTATACAATCAAGTCACTTTTTTGTTTGCAAAATTCTTCTTTTTAAAGAAACAAAATCAATTTTAATAAAAAGCATAGTATATTTCAATTCCCATATAAAAATTTAATTTCAAATTCGAATAAAGTTGCATTTTTTATGAAAAGCAATGAAAAGTCCAACACAGAGGCTAAATCACATATCCGCTGAGAATTCAAGCTCCAATGTAAACTGTTAGGGCCATGCTCCACATCGACGTAAAGCAGAAAAATTAGGCAGAAGCGTAAAATGGATTCAATGGTGTTCCTATGGAAAGTACCCGGATTTTCGGTTTCTGCCTTCAGTTTCGGTCGCGTTTTACGCTGATGTGGAGCATGGCCCTTACTTTTTTAAGTGTCACCTGAGAATCAACGTTAGAAATAAACTAAGTATAATTTGCTATTTTTGTGTAAAAAAGGGATTATACACTGTAAAAAATAGATCTTGATTTTACAATATAATACAGATATTTTTACAGTTATTTTTTGGTAAGAAACTGTTGTTGTTTCACAGTTTATTACTGTATATTTTACAGTTTTAAACTGGAACCTCTGCTGTCGGTATTTTACTGTTGTTTATAGTATAATACAGTTAATTTTATGGTAATATTAGTGATTTTACTGTAATAAACTAAAGTTGCTAGTTTTTGTCATAAACTGTAAAATAGTTAGTTTTACTGTTTATTAATGTGCTTTTACAGTTTTAAACTGAACCTTTGTTGCCAGTATTACGCTGTAAAGACAACAGCTTATTTTGGTCAGTGGGCCATCACCGAAACTTTAAAAAGTTTAAAGTTGTGATTGCTCCAAAATCTGAATAATCTGATTGTGTGAAAAAACAATTAAAATCTTTAATATTATCACCTACCTATATTCTTTTCTTTGAAGAATTAAATCGTTTACTGTTCCACTGTTTCTTTGCACTAAGTGCCCATGAGTTATTTTCTTTCAAGTGTCTAATTTTTCTGCGAAATCTGAAATGTCAATATCGTTACTTTTTTTTGCATCATGCAGAATATAAGTATATTTTATTTTGACACGTTTTCTGATGTGCATGCTTATGATTTGTCCGTATTTAAATAGCATAAAAGATCGTTATTCCCTATAATGTAGAACTTTTAGTACTCTCGTTTAAAGTTTCAGCATTCACGCCCTCCCCCTTGTTCCTTTCATGAATAACAACATGGTGTTGTTTTGTATCAGCTAGGCTGGCAAATTGCAGCGCGCTGGGACCCGTTTATAGGGTAGACAGCCATTCACAGTACAACAGAATACTCACGCAAGGAAGGGACAAGGACAGGAGAGAGAAAATACATCCATTCCGGAGCCGAGATTCGAACCCGGAACCTCTACAGTAATAGTCAGATTTTTCTGACCTCTTATCTTGGTGGCTATTTTGAATATTAATGTACAACATAACAATGTATTTTCCGGATTTTGAAGTTAGAGCTACAACCCAAATTGACTAAAAATCTTCACTTTGGTAAGTTTTTTTTTTTGAAACTAAATAGTTGATTTAAATTACTTTCATAAAATACTATTTTGGATAAATATTTTTCTCTTAGCTTAGCTCAATATCGGAGCATGTACTAATTTATATTATCTTACGAATGCACACACATGTTTATCTTGAAACAGCAATAATGTTATGTTTTCTGACTTCCTCACTTTTGTTGTCATCGGATTAAAAATAGATTTGATTCTATTTGATTAGGCACACAAAAGTTTGATATTTTATTCTTTGAAAAAAAATCACAATGGTCTTTTCTTTTTTTCCTCTCTGCTTTACCTTTTATGTACCGAAAATTTTAATTGTTAGCATTTATTGCAATTTTTGCCCAATTCTTACTTTTACATTTACACGATTTGTTACAATGTTTCAAATCGAAGTGTAATTCAGTATCGAGAACTATTCTTTGGAGCATGTTGTGCTATTTTTCTATGAGGAAAACATAAATTAATTTTAGTGGAATAATTGCATCAGCCATCATTTAAATTGTGCAAAGTTTATCTGTATGTATTTTTTTTAAACAACACATATCTCTAAAACGTCTTCCGAATCTTACGCGTTTTCGTTTACAACACAAATGAATTTTTTCACAATCACATTTTGCCCTTAGCGGTACTTTCCTAATTAAAAGTTTATGCATAGAGCATTACTTACAATACTGAAACCATACAGTGACAAACGCGCAGCTGCCACATGATGTTGGCTAAAATATGGTAATAAATTACCTATTTCCTAATATTGAGCTTCTCTAAGCAGGGAATAAATTAAGTGATGACTATGGGAAATTCCTGCTAACGTGGATAAACGCTAAATTAATCTTTGCTTCGAGACCTTGTGTGTCATCCCAGCTGTTCTATGAGAAAGGTTTTAGTTTTAGTGCCAAAAGCAGGCAATAAACATTACGGCCAAGAGGATGAAAGTAATGCAGGAAATGTGATATAGGATGTAATAATTGCAAGCAGGTCAGATGATTTACATTTTATTATCTTCGTAATGGTTATGATATTTGCTTCCTTAATTCCTTGTTCGTTCCTGTTTTGATAACATTCATAACAATGATAATACTTGTAATAATGAAATTATTACAATACTTTTACGGAAACGTCCCCTTTAATATTATATTGTTGTTTATCTTAAAAAATGGAAACAAAAAAAAGCATATGTAATAGAAAATGAACGTAAAAGATTTCCGAATTAGAGAGACTAAATCATTCAGACCATATGGATCTAATAATCCTAGTTAATACTATAAAACGTTTCCATTTCTAATAGCCACCCGTTCAATTGTTTAAATATTCTTGCATTATGTTTTTCAGGGTTCACTCTAGGTGAAAAAATAAAAAATAAACAACCTGACTTCAACAACCTGAATTTTTAACAACCTGACTAAAATTTCATGTGGGATTTTTTTTTTTGCTTTTCTAGCTTAAACCTTTTAGATAACTATTTATTTTCAATATTTTTAAAAAATATTCAATTTTGATTTAATTACTATTTATCATTTTTTTGCTTAGTTTTGTTGTAAATTTTCTTTTGCTTTGACAACAAAAACGAATACGTTTTAGAAATTTTTATCAATTAGCTTGTACGTTAAATTTACTACGCAGCAAGATTTCTTGGATGTTTGCTAAAAATATCCACGTAAAAGACCAAGTAGTGTGTGTTAAAAATTAGAAAATTTAAAACAAGTTACATGGCAAGAATAACACGATTTTTCAGCAACTGATTTTTTTTAATTTGATTCTTTCAAGTATAAAAAAGCGAGTTTTAACCCATTAAGCGCCAAGTCTCCCATTTTGGGAACCTTTGATTAAGATTTTTTTCCTCAGTAAGTAAAGATAAATATTTCAAAAATATGTTTTATTGAATAGCAAAGTGCCTACCTTAATTGGTATTTTTTTCAAAAAGTTTGTAATGTAAATTATATTTTTAAAAAATAGTTTAATTTTAGCAAAAAAGCTAGAATTTACTTCATAAGGCAAAAAAATCCTTAAAAATAAGAAAGTCGAACGTAGAAATTTAAAAATATGAAATATAAATCACAAGAGATCTTTTTTCAATTCATAACAAACATGGGTCAAGTAAATTTATTTAAACGGGTGTTATAGCTGTTTATTTACACAGGTCCCAAAATGGGAGATTTGGCGTTTTCTGACTAGCGAGAAATATCACGAGTAGCAGAGTTAAGTCCTCCCCCATTTTGTATGAATGAACTAAACACTCCTTCTCTTTAATTTACTGTTGAAGGTCAACCTCTTTGTATTAGGACATAGTAAACTCTCTTTTGTTGTTCAAAAGCAGGTGCTTTTATCAGAACAGGTGACGTTCTGAAGAATATTCTAGGTAAACAGCGGCGACCAATCCTCCGTAAGGACAATGGTGCACCTCCTCCAAGGGGGAATTAGACATCCACTAGAATGATATTTAAATCATTCAAAAAATTTCACCCTCCCCATCTCTTCTAAAAAATTTAATGCTGCAGTTTGCACTATCAGCTCCATTTTCCTATCCTTAATGAGTTCCTCTGGGGAGCGCTTTAACGAAGCCATAGCAAGTGGCTTTCAGTAAAGAGGGTTCAATTTAAAACAGAAATTTCTTTACATTTGAAATTAAAATTGTTAAAATTTTTGACTTAGCAGCAAGCTTTGAACAATATGGAGACAACAAATTGTAATGCATTACCAACAAATGAGTACAGTGTCACTTGTTTGTCACCCACCAGATTCTGATCAGATAATTGAGAGGGAAAGAATTAATGATAATTGCCTATAATGGAATAAGTCTCAATTCGCATTTTTAGAATTTATTGTTATTTTTGTTACGACTTTGGAGGAACTAGGTATGTCGCTAATACCTCGAAGTTAATCATACAGACCATTTTTTTCTAAACACATTCTGATAGCATGAATTCAAAATCATTTTTTCAAATATGTTGTGAAGTAGACTAATAAAAACAAGTCTAAGAAATTAATTAACATAAAGGAGCTCTAAATATTTATATTATAAGCAATACCCAATCTTGTGATTGGGATACTCCTGTTTTTAATTGAAGAATTTCTTGAATATCACATGAATATCAGGAAAATAAATGATGTCTTTTCGTTTGATGTAGGATATTTTATGACAAATTTCATTTGATGGTCCACTAACTGAGCATGGTGATAAAGAGCTATTAATTTCAGCATCGAATTCCATTTTACCTTATTAACAGTTAAATATTTACAAAATAATTAAATAAATAATAAAATATAAAGCCATGCTTGAAGAATTAAAATGAGTGCAACCCTAATTTATTCCCATACTGATCTTTACAAAATTGACATGCGTTGAGCACTGATAAGAACTGACAAGAAAAAGTTTACTCACTAAAATATTAGTTCACAGATACTATTAAGCATACATTCCATTTTCTACAAAATAATACTGCAACAAAGAACAAGGGTATCCTCCTGTTTATAGCCATCAATCAGGAACGTCCCATTACAAGATTGGGTATTGCCTATGAGATAAATATTTGAAGCTCCTTTATTTTAATTGATTTTTCAAGAAATTCTTTAGTACCTACCGCTTTATACCCTTGTTCTTTGTTGCAGTATTATTTTGTAGAAAATAGAATGTACGCTTTATAGTATCTGTGAACTAGTATTTTAGTGAGTAAACTTATTCTTGCCAGTTCTTATCAGTGCTCAACACATGTCAGTTTTGTAAAGATCAGTATGGGAATAAATTAGTTGCACTAATTTTAATTCTTCAAGCATGGCTTTATATTAAATTATTTATTTAATTATTTTGTAAATATTTAACTGTTAATAAGGTAAAATGGAATTCGATGCTGAAATTAATAGCTCTTTATCACCATGCTCAGTTAGTAGCCCATCAAATGAAATTTGTCATAAAATATCCTACATCAAACGAAAAGACCTCATTTATTTTCCTGATATTCATGTGATATTCAAGAAATTCTTCAATTAAAAACAGGAGTATCCCAATCACAAGATTGGGTATTGCTTATAATATAAATATTTAGAGCTCCTTTATGTTAATTAATTTCTCAAGAAAGTGCTTTATAAGTATATTTAGTGCTGTATAATTATGAATGCATAATGCTCAGGCATCAGAGAAATACTATTTCTTGTTTCATCAATTATCTAATTTATTGTTCAATGATTTAATAAATTGCATTTCATGAAATATTGGGTAGATAATACAGCTATTAATAAATATATCATTATTTTTTGGTTTAATTAATTTTAAGTCCATTAGAGAGGGAACAAAAGCATATGGTCGTCGCGAAAAACATGCATATACTGTCAGCAGGATATCTCTTAATGGGAGAAATAACCAAAAGTAAACTCTTTTCCTGTGAATAGCTAACATATCAGTGGCTTGTTTAAAAAAAAAATTAAAGTTTCTACTGCTCCCCCTTTATGAAAAAAATGGCTGCCAAGATGGCCAAAAACGCATTTTTTGCCTTATGGCTTATTTTTAAGCTAAAATATTTCCAAGAAGGAGTGAGAAATCAAAGTTATGCATTGTGTAACCAATTATAGTAACCATTTGTACACTACCAGAAAGTGAGTAAACCTTTGGGTATGTCTTCCTTTTTTTGGAATAAATTCCTCAATTTTGGCAAAATCGGGAAAATCAAATTTTTGTGATTTCAACTTCTAAGAGTGCTGTACTTTAACATTTTCCGTTATAAACATTGCCATATTTTTTTCTGAATGCCAGGAGTAGCTAGTTTCTGTAGATATAAAACACTTTCATATTGCATAAGTAGAAATTTTAAGAAAAAAATATTAAAAAACATCAATTTTTTGGTATTTTGAAGGTCCGGACAAACTTCGAGGACCCGTATCTCGGGAAATAAGTGGAGCAAGTAACTTTCCTTTTGGGCTTTTTCATACCTCTATACAATCAATCTGTGTACCAAGTTAAAAAAAAAACTCCGAGTCGGTCGTGCGACCAACTTTTTTTTTTCGGTGAATTGGTATGGAATCGCTCATATATTAAATAATTTACCACCTTAATAATAAAAAAAAAAATCTTTTAGTATCAATAAATAACTTTGTTAACTGCTTAAAAATGATTTTTAGGTTTTTAAACTAGATTTAGTCAGATTTTATTCAAGCATCACTATTGTGGCAGATACACTGCTCGACATTGAAAATGCAACACCAAGAAGGAGTGGTCAGAAATTCATGCAAATTTTACCGTAGGCGCACGTCACTGAGTTATGCAAATGATATGAAATGCGCAGCTCTCCGACGCACGTGAAGTAAGATATAAGAGAATGAAGTTGAAAAGTGGGCTATGTTCATGTTGGTTTTTCTGCCAGACTTATTTTCGGAGAAATTTGGTTTTTGTCTCGAAGGATACGTGTGATAGGAGGAAATGCCACGCCGTCCTCAACGAAGACACTTCCAGCATATAGACGACTTTACAAGGGATATGGTGATCGGACTGAGAAGGGGAGGTTGGTCCATACGTCAAATTGCAGCTGATACCCACGTGGATGTAAGCACTGTGCATCGGCTGTGTCGGAGATGGTTGGAAAGAGGAAATGTAGCCACATTGAGGGGTGCAGGTGCAGCCAAAGTGACGTCAGACCGCTTAGATCGACGGATTCACCGACAAGCTGTGGCGGACCCGCAAGTCACTTGAACGTCGATTCTGCAGCACGTGCCCCTGGATGTTCCTGTACCCTGGATGTTCCTGTGTCGACCAAAACCATTTCCCGTCGATTGGTTGCACGTGGCCTGCAATCCCGGCGCCCGCTAAGAAGACTTCCATTGACCTCACAGCACAGACTCCAACGTTTGGAATGGTGCCGAACCAGAGCGACGTGGATGGCAGAATGGCAAACCGTAGTGTTCTCAGATGAATCCCGCTTCTGTTTGTCCAGCGATAGTCATCGCATACGTGTGTGGCGTCGACGTGGAGAAAGATCGAATCCGGCAGTATCTGTGGAACGCCCCACAGCGCGACAACGTAGCATAATGGTTTGGGGCGCTATTGCATACAATTCCGTATCACCTCTAGTTCGTATTCGGGGCACTATGACAGCCCAACGATGTGTAGATAATGTACTGCGGCCGGTGGCAATCCCCTACCTTCAGGGTCTGCCAAATGCAATTTTTCAACAGGATAACACCCGGCCTCACAGTGCTCGAATCAGCCAACATGCTCTACGAGGTGTACAGATGCTTTCCTGGCCACCATACTCTCCTGACTTGTCACCAATCGAACATGTGTGGGACGTGATTGGACGCCGTTTGCAGAACCTGTCACTGCCTCGTTCAGAGGACGACCCCAGCAGCACCAGAACGTTCAAATTTGGTGCAAAAATGGTGTTATTGGTCAAATAACGGTGCTAAGTGTCCCTTGAACGTTATATTCGACGTGCAAAAACAGTAATATTATCACGGTGTCATTTCAGTGCTTAAAAAACGTGATATTTGACGTGCAAAAACAGTAATATTATCACGGTGTCATTTCAGTGCTTAAGGAACGTGATATTTGACGTGCAAAAACAGTAATATTATCACGGTGTCATTTCAGTGCTTAAAAAACGTGATATTTGACGTGCAAAAACAGTAATATTATCACGGTGTCATTTCAGTGCTTAAGGAACGTGATATTTGACGTGTAAAAACAGTAATATTATCACGGTGTCATTTCAGTGCTTAAGGAACGTGATATTTGACGTGTAAAAACAGTAATATTATCACGGTGTCATTTCAGTGCTTAAGGAACGTGATATTTGACGTGCAAAAACAGTAATATTATCACGGTGTCATTTCAGTGCTTAAGGAACGTGATATTTGACGTGCAAAAACAGTAATATTATCACGGTGTCATTTCAGTGCTTAAGTAGGTGCTTAATTTCTCAGAATTAAGGTCGTGAATTGCTGCTTTTTAGAAAGGGGGGAGGAATCATATCTGCAGAAACTTTAAGTTTATCCTAAACAACTCTTTCTCCCAAGATCATAATCAGATTTGCATGCATTTCAGTAAAAAAACATTATATTCATACCAGTGGTCGGAAGTAGCGCGCTACAAGTAGCGAAACTACTGTAGTAGCTGCATTTTTTAGTAGTTTGTAGTGTAGCGCACTACTTTTTAAAAAAAGTAGAGTAGTGAGTAGCGCATTACAAAAATATAGTAGTTTGTAGCGATTGCTGGAAACTACTTTTAAATTAAAAAAATAAATAAATGAATGAAAAAAATCGAGAGAACGAAGGAAAACAAGAAGTTCTGACAAGAACTAAACGAGCCTACTTTCCCGTACATCGACATCGGCATTCTAGCATCTGATCATTATTCTCTTGATTATCTAAGACTAAAAATTATGTCAAACATACCTTTTTAACACTTGAAGCTGATTTCTAAAAGCAAAATATACCCCTCTCATCAGATGAAATAGACACATAAAAAGTAAATAAATGAATAAATAAAGTTTTGTCGCACCTTTTAAAGAATGTAACTGTTACAGTTCTTCCGTAGAAAAATTCCTCAATTGTTTTCAAAAAAAAATTAAAAGTACAAAGTACATCAAAACACATTTTATCAAAGAAAGAAAAAAAAAAGAAAAAAAAAAAAGAAAAAAAAAACTCGTCCGTTGATAAAATGTCTCGAATTTCACTTTTAATCCGTTGCCAGTTGTTAAATATAAATAAAGAATAAAATGCCCTCGTGAATGAAACATTTTTGTTACAAAAAAAATCGTCTGCCAAAAAAAAAAAAAAAATAATAATAATAATAAATTCAATAAAACAAATGAATAAATAAACAAAAAATTGTCTGCACAGTCAGTCATTTTTTTTCGGACTGTTTACTCAAAAGTTATTAGGGGTGACAGCTTGCTTGAGCGGTTCAATGTTGAACGAAAAATTGTTCAAATCGGAAATGTAAATACGGGAATGAAGTATCCTTCAAAAGTTCTTTCCAACAAAAAAAAGTTTGTTCAAATCGGACTGTTCATTAAAAAGTTAGTATCGCGGGACCGGTTATTTGAACGGCTCAAAGTTGAACCAAAAATTGTTCAAATCGAAAAACCAAATATGGGAATGAGCTGTACTCGCCGAGATCTTTCCAACAAAAAAAAGTTTGTCCGAATCGGAATGTTCATTCAAAAGTTATTAGGGGGGGGACAGACAGACAGACAGACAGACCGACCGACGCACAAATTCCCCATCTCAATACCCTACTTTCAAATTTTTAATTTTTCGATATTCATTTCACCTTTTTATTTTTTTAACTTGGCATTATTTTTCGGACTTGGCGATATTTTTTTAACTTGGCGATATATGTTTTGGACTTGGCGATATGTTTTTTAACTTGGCGATATTTTTTGGACTTGGCGATATTTTTTTAACTTGGCGATATTTTTTGGACTTGGCGATATTTTTTAGATGCATTAAGCCACTTTTAATCCTTTTTTAGTCTTGCTTTTATTTTTAACGGGAAAGTAATCTAAAAACGAGGTTTAATTGACTTTGACTGGTGCATATCTTGCACGAGTGCAGCAGCGGACGCAATGAGAAATAAGAACCATAAAAATATGAGCTGATTTTATATTACATCATTTTGGACGAAATACATTCTATCTGTTGATGCCATTGGTTTATTTAGCATCATAATTTTTAAATTCCTTCAAATAATTTTCATGTTCCTAAATATTCCCTGGCAAGAAATTAAAAAAAAAATGAAGGTTGATTATTTTCAATCTTTCAACTTTTGAATCCTTTCTTGTGGCGAATATTCGTAAAAATTGTAAAAAATCTAAAAAGGACCAACTTTAGCAAAAAAAAAAAAAAAAAATCAACAACAACAATGGAACAAAAAAGAAAAGTATCAAATAAATTCTAAAATAATTCCTACTTCTATTCCATTTTCAAATGCGTTAATTTATTAAAAACCACTTTTCGAATTTTTTCGGCCAATCCTGAAACGGTGTATGCTTTTTAGCCTACTTTCCCGTTAAAAATAAAAGAAAGACGAAAAAAGTATTAAAAGTAGCTTAATGCATCCAAAAAATATCGCCAACTCCAAAAAATATCGCCAAGTAAAAAAAATATCGCCAAGTCCAAAAAATATCGCCAAGTTAAAAAAATAAAAAGATAAAATGAATATCGAAAAATTAAAAATTTGAAAGTAGGGTATTGAGATGGGGAATTTGTGTGTCGGTCGGTCGGTCTGTCGGTCTGTCGGTCTGTCTGTCTGTCCCCCCCTAATAACTTTTGAATGAACATTCCGATTTGGACAAACTTTTTTTTGTTGGGAAGATCTCGGCGAGTACAGCTCATTCCCATATTTGATTTTTCGATTTGAACAATTTTTGGTTCAACTTTGAACCGTTCAAACAACCTGTCCCGCGATGCTAACTTTTGAATGAACAGTCCGATTTGAACAAACTTTTTTTTGTTCGAAATATCTTTTCAAGGATACTTCATTCACGTATCTACATTTTCGATTTGAACAATTTTTCGTTCAACATTGAACCGTTCAAACTAGCTGTCACCCCTAATAACTTTTGAATGAACACCCCGATTTAAACAAACTTTTTTTTGTTCGAAGCATCTCGGCAAGGATACTTTATTACCGTATTTAAAATTTCAATTTGAACATTTTTTGGTCAACATTGAACCGTTCAAGCACTCTTTCCCCACCTAATAACTTTTGAGTGAACCGTCCGAATGGAATAGACTTTTTTTTTGTTCGAAAGATCTCGGCGAGTACAGCTCATTCCCATATTTGATTTTTCGATTTGAACAATTTTTGGTTCAACTTTGATCCGGTTCAAACAACCTGTCCCGCGATGCTAACTTTTGAGTGAACAATCCGATTTGAACAAACTTTTTTTTGTTCGAAATATCTTATCAAGGATACTTCATTCCCGTATTTACATTTCCGATTTGAACAATTTTTCGTTCAACACTGAATCGCTCAATCAAGCTGTCACCCCTAATAACTTTTGAGTGAACAGTCCGATTTAAATAAACTTTTTTTGTTGTTCGAAGGATCTCAGCAAAGATACTTCATTACCGCATTTAAATTTTCCTTTTGAGCATTTTTTCGTTCAACATTGAACCGTTCAAGCAACCTTTCCCCAGCTAATAACTTTTGAGTGAACCGTCCGAATGGAATAAACTTTTGTTTGATTGAAAGATCTCGGAGAGGCTTTCCCATACATTCCCATATTTCGCTTTTTGATTTGAACCATTTTTCGTTCAATATTGAACCGTTCAGAAAAAAAATTAACATTAGCGTCTGCGGGGAATCAGAGTTGAATGTTGATCCTGAACTTCAAGTCGGATTTCCTTCAAACTAACTTTGTAAGAAAATGGTTTTGATAAATAATGATTGTAAAGTACTTTTCTGAGTAATCTTCTGTGAGGACTCTGATTCCGACTCCGACTACGGGAACATGGCAGAAATGCAGGCTCAGAAAAAAAATGACTAACGTGCAGACGATTTTTTGTTTATTTATTCATTTGTTTTATTTTATTTATTATTATTTTTGTTTTATTATTTTTTTTTGCAGACGATTTTTTTTGTAACAAAAATTTTTCATTCACGAGAACATTTTATTCTTTATTTATATTTAACAACTGGCAACGGATTAAAAGTGAAATTCGAGACATTTTATTAACGGACAAGTTTTCTTTTTTTTTTCCTTTCCTTGATAAAATGTGTTTTGATGCTCTTTGTACTTTTATTTATTTATTTTATTATTATTATTATTAGTTTTTTTTTTTTTTTTTGAAAACGATGGAGGATTTTTTCTACGAAGGAACTGTAACAGTTACACTCTTTAAAAGGTGCGACAAAACTTTATTTATTCATTAATTACTTTTTACGTGCCTCTTTCATCTGATGAGAGTGGTATATTTTGCTTTTCGAAATCAGCTCTAAGTGCTAAAAAGGTATGTTTGACATAATTTTCAGTCTCAGATAATCAAGAGAATAATGATCAGATGCGAGAATGCCGATGTCGATGTACGGGAAAGTAGGCTCGTTTAGTTCTTGACAGAACTTCTTGTTATTTATTTAGTTTTTAAAAAGTAGCGAAGTAGCGACTATAATTCAAAAGTAGGGTCAGGTGGGGGAAAGTGGGTCCATGGGGTAAACTGGGGCTATTTCGAAAGACACCAATTTATTCGATTCTAATTGAGATAATTGGTTAATTCTTTTTTTAAGACGCGAATTGAGATTACAGCAAATAATTTTGTTTTAGTTTTAAAATCTGGCAGCAATTTAAAGAATGAAAAAAATATTTGTTTATGTTCGTTCCATACGAAATGTAATTTTAAGCTGCTAATAAACTTCTTGAAAACACCGTTATAAAGAAGCGTAATCGATAATTTTTTGTACAGAGTTAAAGTGGATTATTCATAGAACTTATCGCCATATAAAAGTAAGAAAAAATTTGAAAATTTGTTTTTTTATAAGGTTTTTTCTGAGGTGGGGTAAAGTGGGTCTATGATTAGGCTTAGCTAAGTGCTATATGAAGCTGATTCGTTTGGTCTCTAAAATCAACATCTGTGAAGGTTTAAAGCTTTATATTTTTTTAACACTATTCTCTATATTTTTGTAATTTCATTGAATGACTAAACAAAAGTTTTCATAACAATGTTTTAAAACAATGTTTTTAAAACCAGTGTTTTCCTATCTGATCGATAATCAATGCTCGATTTCTGTTGACATTATTTCTTTAATTAAATACCAGAAATAAAAATGCATAAATATTTACGTTTCTGCATCTAAATGTAGTTAAGGTACATTTATTCCACTGTATTCTTACTTAAGAAACAACATTTACATTTTTTTGTGCTAATATACACGTATTTCTAAACTAGCCCCACTTTCCCCCACCATGGGGGAAAGTGGGTCTATCAAAACACGATCTTTTAAATGTATCACTGAGAGAAAACAAACCTTCAATATTGAATAAATCTGCTTCATACTTAATCTATATGAGTCTAATGTATATAAAATGCTTTGAAATTTTCATTAAAATAAATTTAATAGTCAGATTTTAGGGCCTAATCGAAAAAAAGCTTGATTTTAGCCCCACTTTCCCCCACCTGACCCTAGTTTGTAGTCGCTACATTTGAAAAAAAGTAGTTGTAGTTGTAGTTAACTACATTTATAACAAAGTAGTTGTAGTTGTAGTTCGCTAAAAAAGAAATGTATTTTTTCCAACCACTGATTCATACTAATAAAATGATTTGATTTACGCCCTTAGTTTTTCATAGATGGCGCCTCCTGCAAAAAAATTTCCTTTTAAAGTATTATTTTTCTCCCTCGATAAGATCAAGTAGCGTCTAGTGGTTAGCGTGTGATGCTGGAGTCGCAAGGGACCCGCGTTCAAATCCCGTGGAATGAATGCATTAAATTCAAAGTAATTAAACAATCAATAATTACATTAAATTAATTAAATAATTAAAACCAAAATGGCGACGATCAAGGATCAAAAATGGCGGATCAAAAATGACGTCACGGTTGAAACACGTCACGGCCCCGGATAGTGGGGTATACGTAGTATACTTTTTTAGCTGGGGAGCACTGAAAACAAACGTATTTCCAGAACCTAAATATAACCTATCACTCCACGTTCAAAACTGGGACAAAAAAACGTGGTCAACACCAGATTTCGACGTGTCATATTACCATCGATCGATGAGACACATAGACGTTGACAACACGTGCTGCGAGAACGTGTTTTGAACGTGTCGGCTGGTGCGCTCTGTACGTGTTGCAGATCGTGTTTTGAACGCCTTTGTGCTGCTTGGGGAACTGTGGCAAATGGTTGAAAGGGAATGGAGTGCCATCCCTCAGGACACCATCCGCAGGCTTATTGACTCCATGCCTAGACGTGTTTCTTCGTGCATCGCTGTCCGCGGTGGTCCTACTTCTTACTGAGCCGACGCCGTCCTCGCTCTAAATTTTGCTTATTTATTTTGAAATAAATATCACTTATTGTTCCATACTGTCTCTGTCTTCTTACCAAATTTCATCAATTTCTGACCACTCCTTCTTGGTGTTGCATTTTCAATGTGGAGCAGTGTACATTTATGTTATCCTCACTAAGCGCCAAATCTCCCATTGTGGGACCATTCCATATCTCTTGACTAAATAAATATTTTTAAAAAATTTAAGCTACTTATGATTAAAGATATGTATTTCTCCTCAAAACATGCCAAAAGTAAAATATGTTCAACTTATGATTAAAGATATGTATTTCTCCTCAAAACATGCCAAAAGTAAAATATGTTCAATGTGGTTCATATAGCGGCGTTTAATGGGTTAAAGATGGTGAAATATATACTGAAACATATAAATATAAATTAGTTAGTAG
The DNA here is from genome assembly GCA_038373865.1 of Uloborus plumipes. Taxonomy (NCBI): domain Eukaryota; kingdom Metazoa; phylum Arthropoda; class Arachnida; order Araneae; family Uloboridae; genus Uloborus; species Uloborus plumipes. The sequence continues at coordinate 194,778 of JAXGGA010000006.1, forward strand.
TCGGAGATTAATTAATGTAATTTTTCCAATTTCAATTTCTGGTCATGTTGCATTTAAATTAAAAAATATTAAGTTTAAAAGAACCGCTCTAAATAAAACTAGCAACTTATTATGAATCTAATTCACATTAATAAATTTATTAAAATTGTCGACACATATTGTCAGGGAAATATTAACAATGTATGCGCATTTTAAATAAGTTAAGTTTTGAACGATACAAATATTTTTATATTTTGGCGTCCCGCATGACGCAACTGATGGCTAACCATGCGTATTTCATACTAAATATTTTATATTTTCAAGTTAAATAAACATATTCCATCTCTTATACAATGTTCATATCTCTAGTTAGTAATTATGTCTACTAGGTTTGAACTTTAACCTACAGCAAAATATATAGGTGTTTTTCTCAATTCAACATTAATTGATGTCCTCTTTTTTTTTTGAATAAAACCATCACTTCAGAATTAATGAGAAGTGAATTTGATAAAATTTATGTATACAAGGCAATTCGCTTTTATCCGTGAAGCATTTGTTTTCCATTGTAAACATTTCAAAGGCAACAACAGAAGCAATTAATTATTTCTTCGAAGAAAGATCTCAAAACGCGGGAACAGCAACTCCTTGTATTCCTTTGGGTGCTATATAAGCGAACCCGACTTATCACTAGCTCCTAAATTTATACCGTTATATTTCAACTGAGTTCAACGTTTTATTTAAATTGTTTAGATTTGCATTTACAACAGTGTGTTTAGCAAGAAATACGTAAAGAAAAATGCTGGATTAATATAGCTCCAAAGGGGATTTTAATCACCTTGTAGGTTTTAACCTGCATTTAATTGCGTTTCAGAAAACTTGCAGTAATTCAATAATCTAGAAAAGTACATTGTGATAATTGTCTTTGATATTGAATATTTTAAACACAATAGCTGCTTAACATTTTCAGAGTGCTGGTCCTAAAAATTTTCATAACACATTATAAAGATTGCTTTTAGAGCTATGTGATAAGTAATGATAGAAAATATAAGAAAGAGAAAAACTGCGCTTTACCTCGTTAAATTTCCCCAGTTTTGCTTATATTGGTGTCATCATTAAATCATAATACTTATCCCCCCCCCCCCAAAAAAAAACCACACTATGCCTATCTTATTTTCTTACACAAGGATTGCTTTTATATTTAGTTCATTATTTTCAAATTTCATGCAATTTTATTAATTTGCTTAATTGTTTCTTTGAACTTTGGAAAAATACCAAGCGGCACTCGTTGGGAAATGCTTAAAAACTGAGAAGATGCTAACTATCTCTTTTCTATAGAAGTGCCAATAACTATAACAAAACATAACTAAATGTAAAATGTTCATACAATAAAAAAGAGCAAATATTCTCAACAAACAAAATAAACAATTGTAAAGAAACAAATGTAAACAAGTAATAAGACACATTTCGCTTTAAATAAATACTTTGCTCTTCCGCCAACTCAAATAAAACAAATCACAGCTGTCTGGAAATTAAGAAAACTGTTATCCAAATATGATGACACATTTTGTCCACTTCTCTTTTGGTACTGGGCTGAATGATAAATTTTCTATACTCAGTGTTAGGATGACGTCAAAATATTTTCTGGAAAAGCAAATAGAAGAAACAAATTAATTGTCCTTCCCCGTTTTCCTGTTTACACATGGTTCAGGAAATTTTCTATTTAACGAAACCAAACTCGACAGTGTAGAAATCATTCCCCGTAATATTTTCTAAGGTAAATAATTGTTCCATTATACAGTCTCTCGGGCAATTTATAAATTAACCAATATTTGCTCTGCCCCTTTAAATGCATTTCCCCAGATTTTCAGCTTACTTTAGTGAAAGCTTTTCAAATAAACTGTCAATTAGTATCCAAGTGTCTCTCTTTTAATTTCGCAGTATTTTATACTGTGTATATAGAGTTTGTCTTTAGTGTTAGTACATAATTTCTAAGGAATACAGAAAGTAAAACATAACAGTTGTTAGTTAAAACTAAAGTTCTTTGTTAAGGTTTTATTGAATAGTACAAATAATATGTTGTACCATTCAATGAACATGCTTCAGAGTTACATTTCAAGTTCATAGTTTTGTTTTAGAGAAGAAAGAAAATTCGAATATAGTTTACTCTATCATGTTTACAGTTTAAAACAAAGCGTTAATTAACAGTAAGTTACCGCCCCTAAGCCTGTGCTAAGGCAGGATAAAGCATTAATAAATGTTTTGAATAATATATTTTTGAAAGTTAAGTTCTCTTATTCATATACTCGAAAAAATATAGATATATAAAAAAAAAAGAAGTTTTATTTGTGAGAAACGCATTTCTTCTCTATATAAATGAATAAAATTTTTTGGATAGAACATTGAATTAATTCAGGCGATTTTAGATTCGCTTCTTTTTCGTTTCTGAGAACAGTAAGTCAAGCACAGGTATCAACAATGGACTACACGACGTCTAATGTCCCAAAGGTGAACATATAGCTATTTATCATTGCTGAAAGAGCAATGATTAGTGTTGACGTTTCACTACACACTATACAAAAAAAAAAGTTTGTAGTGCACATTAACAGGAATTTGGGTAATAAGTTTTTATATTTTTGCAAACAACCATCGCAGTGGTAGATTAAAGTATACTGCGATAGCGACTGAACAGGTTCGTCACAGTAAATCTGCTGTGCATATTGAAATGAAAATGAGAAATTATGGATTTTCAAATGATTCAGTGATGCTTCGTTCATTCTTGATAGCGAAATCAGTGGTTCTCGGACATGTGAAATTAAACAATTGTTATTCATGGAAAATAACAAATAATGCACCAGAAACTTTTTAAATGCATATATATATATATATATATATATATATATATATATATATATATATATATATATATATATATATATATATATATATATATATATATATATATATATATATATATATATATATATATATATATATATATATATATATATATATATATATATATATATATATATATATATTAATATCCATAGATAATCCGTTTAACCATCTTGAGTGCGTGCAAAATACAAATATACTTTCAGAGATACCGTTGATTTTAATGTAAGTAAAAGGACAATTTAACAAGCTGTAAAAACTCTACCTGCATTTCTGCAAAACAAGAAAAAGTTGTAAAAACGTTTTTAACTCAAAGTTTTCATTAAAGAATTGTAAGAAATGTTTTATTTGAAACAAGTTAAAATCAGTACAACATGAAAAAAATTGTTTTTTAAATATGCCAATGGGAAAAGCATAAATATTTTTGCTACATAAAAAACAGCATTAAGGAAACAATTTCCTAACTAATGCTTTGTATTTAAAAAGCATATTTCCACTTCCCATCCCCCCCCCCTCTTCGAACTCTTTACAGTTACATTAAAGAAGCTGCTGTTCTAATGAGGGCTAATGTGCGTAGCCATGGCTAATTTGTTGCGACATTTCTAGAGATGAAATAGCAGGTGCCTCTTTTACAGATGGTAAATTTATTGATTTCCTATCACCGTATCCATTTTGTTGGAAGAACTCGCGTCTTAACACGCTTCGCGAAAAAGGTCGGGAAAAAAATGCCGCATTCAGCGGTAATTTTGTTACCCAGTTAAGATTAATTACCGGTAATTTGAGATAAATACTTGTTTCTAGAAAAATTTGTGCCTGTTCATTGCCTAGGAATGTTCACGTAATGTTACAAAGAATTTCGCTTCGTGAAATGAAACTAATTTTGTTGAAGTTTCTAGCTTTCTTTGAACGGAAAAGCTTTTTCCATAAATTGAAAACAGGCGAAATCTATACGTTTTTTTTTTCTTTTTTTATGAACTTAAAATTTTTGATAGCATGTTTAGAGTCTCATTTTATTAACTTTGTTTAACTTATATTTTATTAACTATGTTAATAAAATATAAGTTTAAAATTAGAAGACATTCATGTTCCCTTGCTTTAAATTAGTTTCATTTTATGAGTATCTTTGTTGCTGTGTTATATTTTATTAATATCTTCTTCTCTCTCTATTTCTCTATATCTCCTTCTCACACGCTCATAACATACATGTGTGTACCAGTTGATAATTTATGCACCAGCTGTAGCATTTGAAGCAATGTAGAGACCAATACAACTATTTCCTTCGACTCAAAGTGGATTCATATCAGTGCTGATATTGGTATATTGTATACGAAATCTTAAGATGCCTTTGGGTACTTGCTTATTGATATGCAAATTAACGGATTTTTTTCAGCAGTCTGCAACGCAGATTAAATCCCTCTTGAAATATTTAGCAAATAAAACTGACATTAAATTAATCGTTATATGCATACAAATAAGATGCTGAAGTCCACTCTACCTGCTGCAAGTCCATTCTACCTGCGGATCCATCTGCAAGTCCATCTCCTCCCGGAACAAAGGAAATACTGTACAAACCTTAGTTCGCAAAAGTTAAAAGTGTTTACATTTTTAGCCCTAACTAAGACATAATCTGCAGTCCTCTTCCAAAATATGCGGCGTTTGTCGTAGTGTCGATCTGGTTTGCTAACAATGTGGTGCGTATGCCTACAAGTTATTCTCGAGTTTCTATCTGTTGATCAAGTACGTAGTAATGTAAGCTACAGTGAACTCTCACTTACACTCCGCCTCATTTACACGCCTTTTTCATTTATAAGACGATTTTAAATGGTCCCAGCACATTCCATAGTATAATAATGATAATATTATTCGTTTATGCGTCGCTCTAAAGATAAATATTTCACTCATGCACCGATTTTTTCGTAAAATGTAAAAAAAAAAAATCAATTTATTTTCTTTGAAACATAAGCATGTTTCTTCACTTTCCTCAATTAGTCTTTCGCCTTTATTGCTCACGGAAGGCCTTTTTTCCGTATGAATTTGTGATTAGGTACGCTACAATTTTCGTTTTCTTTTTATCATTATAATTATGCTACAGTAATTGCCAAACCTTAAAAATATGTCCTTTTTCTGTAGAAACATTCTTATTCATGCTCTCATTAGAACTTATGTTACGTTTTAGACCTTTAAATAGGTTTATTCGCTTATGCGTCTTTCTCACTTATGCGCCTTTTTCTGTTGGTCCCTTGGGCATAAGTGAGAGTTCACTGTATTTATTTTGCAAGATGTTCGCATTTTCATTTTCGTATCATGTACGTGATAAAAAAAATAAGTTGAGAAAGGAAATCAAGATACAAATGTTAAATTTTGATGAAAAAGAAATACACATTTCGTTTTTTTATTGTTTAGATTATTTAATTTATTTAAAGAGTAAGAAGCGAATAGCTTAATTTGCACAAACTGTTCAACTTTTATACTTTGTAAAGAGTATTACTGGTATAAAGGACTGATTTTTTTACAGCACTTAACCAAAGAATCAGATGGCTCTAAGGTTTTTCGTTTATTTGCTTAGTGCGAAACATAAAGCAGTACATAAAATCAATCCAAAAATAAATAAGGTAATAATAATAATAATAACCACAAGGACACACTCTGGTAACATCTCCGTGCTTAAAATTAAATTTTATTTTCAGGAGTTTCTTTATAAAGACATCATTTAGGTGCTGTGTAATTTCAGTTACAATAAAATTATTATCGCACTAATTATTCTTTCGGCTACATCGTCATCAACAACTAGGTATTTGTTGATTTAACCATTATTTATTTATTTGTTTATTTATTTATTTTGATTTATCCCCTTCACAAACTTAAAAAATAAAAATAATAATGTTTATTTTCTGAAAGAAAAAAAAAATCTTTTGTTTAGAATAAACGTATTGTTTTTTGCTGTTTTTTTTTTTAGTTCCACTTTCAGATTATTAGTTGTAAAGCTTTTAAATAACGTGTCCTTCTGACTGCTTGCCTCACATCTACCTCATCTTTTATGAGAACTATATTTTTAAACCCATGTAATAATGAACATATTTTCTTCATTCTTTGTCAAAAACAGCATTTCCTTGTATCCAAGAGAAGGAAATTAACTTATCACTTTTTAAAAATTGATTTTCTCATTTCCTTTTCTTCTTTATTTTGAACACTTTGTACTGGAGAAGTGTGTTTTCCTCCATGCTCAGGTTCTTTAAGCTTTCAAAACTTTTATTGCGGTTCTTTTTGTTTTTTCTACTCAAAATATACGCTATTGCCTATTGATTTCTTTGCAACTGCTTTTGAAAATATGTCAAAACGTGCAGAATACTGCACTCCAATATACTCGTCATAGTTGTGTACTTAGTCGTTAATAAAGCTTCTGCTATACATTTCTGAATCAAGCATTCATTGTAAAAAATAGTATAAAAAGGGCTTTGGGACAGTCTCTGAAATGTTTTTATTTTTAAGCAAATTGTATTCCCTTCTGTCACTGTACTATGAAAAATACCTATGAATGAATATGTAGCAAGGTGTTCAGTTTCACAGTATAAAATGTGCTAATACTACTCCTGTCGTATAAGAATGAAACCGCAGTCTCTGGATAGAATAACCGAGTTGGCGGTATTTTGTATGTATTCCTGGCTTAGTGGCGGTGACTTATTGCTTTTAAAATATACGTGGACATTTGTCCACTTTTGGTGATTATAGTTTTCTTTCAAAACAATTCATGTTAAATATTGTTTGCATTTATAGTAAACGCTTGAAAATTATTAGGTCACACTGTCTTCATATCATTTTTTTTAAATTTGAAGTTAAAAATTTAATTATTTGAAACTTACACTTATTACAATCAACAAACTGTTTTCAAAAATTAAAAATACTGTCTACTTCTTCTTTTAGTTAGAAAAAAGGAATTTCAATTTTTTTACAACTCTAGAGCTTTTTTTTTTATTTTTGCACTTGTTTAAAAAATGTTATTTTAAAAAATCAGAAATTACCTCTAAAAATCTGTGCATTCATTTCTTTAAAAATAAGTAGAAAATGTTATGTGTTTGATTGTGTAAAAAAAGAATAAACTTAACATATTAGCGATTAATGCAACATGTGAAAAAAAAATGACCATTAATTGAAAAAACCCTTTAAGGTTTTGCTTTTCCTTTAGATTAGAACATATAGAGTGCATGACCTAAAGTCCCTTATAACTTTTTAAGTGGATAAGCTAAAGCGATGAGATTTTTTTCAGAGTGTTTTAAATAACTTTTGATTTTGAAAGAAGCGCTAACTTTTTTTTGGTCGCTTGGTCATTTTTGAGGTAATATAGCCTCTTAAGCATTTCATTTTTTATTCATAGACTAAATTGCTTTAGTTGAACTATAGTTGATTTAAAAAAAGAAATACGACGGCAAAAGACTTAGACGACAAAGTTTTTGTACTTAGATAAATAATTAATAAAACTACTAGAGTAAAATGTTGTGTTAAACTTTCCTTCATATTAAAGCATATGGTAATCCCTGCAAAATAAAGGATATACTCAAATTCAATCGATGTCAACTTATCATTTAAAGAACTAGAAGCAAGTTAATAGAAATGTACTTTCGACTTGCCACACATTTCATTTCCATTTCATTTCACACCTCCCGGGTCCCCCGTACCTACCACAACATCGTGGTTTAATCGGGATAGGGTCCTGAAGAGCGCTCTGTTCTTAATTTTGAACCAGAACCTAGGGTCGAGCAAACCCTAGGCCCAGCACCCCCAGAGGTATCGTTTCACTTTGAGGACTTTGTGACCACGACATTTTAACGCCTCCCCAGCCACCATTAATAGATTAGTGCATCAAAGATCCACTCCATAAAAACAGTGGATCTTTGATCGGCTGGGATCGAACCCGAGTCCCTCCGGACACGAGTCCGATGCCTTACCGATCGGGCCACCACGGCCCCGGCTTGCCACATAGCTGTCTAAACATGACGATTCATATTTTCATTCAAATTTAAAGATACAGTCTAATATTTAATCGTGCGACATTCCTCGACTTTGCGCACACGCCAGATCTCTTCTGATTTTCTTAAAATAGAGGGAAATATAAAGTAACATTCAACAAGGAAGTGATAAGCGAACAAAAACCAAAAGCATCGGGAAGTGCGCCTCCTACCTATCACCCCTTTTTCAAATGGAACCGTTCGTGGCTGCAATGCGCCAAGTTCAAGAACGGATAGTATGTGAAATACGTCCTTATGATTAGTCATACAATTTTCTAAAATGCGCCACAGCGAACAAGAAGCTAAGATGGCAACTAACACTTTCGTTGAAAATCATATCCATATAAAAAATCATATCCATAAAACAGAATATGTGTGTTTATGTATGTGTGTGTGTGTGTGTGTGTGTGTGTGTGTGTGTACCTTATACAAAAATCCAACAGTTTACGTCGGATCTTGACGAACTTTGGCAGGGAGATACTTGGGCAACCGGGAAGGATCATAGGGTGGTTTTTTAGCAGGAAAAAAGTACCGATTCGTTCGAATTTCAAATAAAGGACATCAAAATGCCTCTATCTAGCGAAATACTTATCGGATCTTCTCGATCTTGGTCTCATTCGAAAGAGCACAAAAAATACCTTTTAGGAAAGTTTCCTTCTGAGGGTTTTCAAAACCACTAATCGATATCTCCGCCCTGAAAAAAGATATGGGCATTTTTAAATTTGGAAATATCCATTTTAAATTGGATTTATAAAAATCGTCTGCACGAGCGTGAAATAAATTAAATAGGGTCAGGTGGGGGAAAGTGGGTCTATGGGGGAAAGTGGGGCTATATTGAAAAACACCCATTTTCTCTTTTCTAACTAAAATATTTTGTTAATTCTTTTTTTTAAGACATAAATTGAGATCATAGCAAAAATGTTTATGTTAGTTTTAGAACATTCTAAGCAAGTTGAATGTTTACGAAACTTTTTTTATTGTCGTTGTATGTGACATGTAAGAATTAGCTGTTTATGAACTTTCCTCTAGAAGCATTACTCATTTTCAAATGGTACTAATTTTGAAATAGACTTGTAGTATAATATCTAAGGACCAGCCCCACATAAAGGTGCAAAAAAAAAGTTTAGAATACTATTTATTATGAGTGTTTTTCTGAGGTGGGGTAAAGTGGGTCTATGGCTGAACTTTCCTAAAAGTTTCGATGACGTTACATAATTAGATAATTGGTACTATATTTATGATTTGATATGCTTATTTTTTGTTATCTTGCTAAAACTGGCCTTTATTCTGCTAGTTTACATGCAAAAATTTATTCTCTAGCTGTTTTCCCTAGTTTGATACTGGTTTAACATGGGTGTCAATGGGCTTGGAGAGAAATTGTCAAGATATCGCCAAGTTGGCATCACTTTTGGCGATTTATTTTTGTCGCCAAATTTGGCGAGAACTCCCGAAGTGTTGCCAAGCTTGGCGACATTTGGCGCATTTTCGAACATTTTCGAAAGTTGCAGATTGTTCTAGAATGTTTCAGTACTGTGAATGATAGAAAAAAGAATAAAACTGATGACGTTGTTTTTACTCGTTAAATGAACAAATAAAAAATATTTTTCTCGCATTTGTAGCTTTAAATGATATTAAGGTATTTTAATTTCATTGTATACTTACGCTAAAATCATTATTTATACATTTTAGTTTACATTTTCACTAATTTCTGTACTAGACCCACTTTCCCCCACCATGGGGGAAAGTGGGGCTATCAACACATGATGTTTTAAATGTACCACTGAGAGAAAACAATCTAACAAAATAAAATGGTTTTGCTTCATATTTAATCTATATGAATCCAATGTATATAAAAGGCATCAAAAGTTTCCTTAAAATTAATTTAATTATGTGATTTTGGGGCTGTTTTTTAAAAAAACTCGATTTTAGCCCCACTTTCCCCCACCTGACCCTAGGGTAAAGTAAATTATTAACAAGAAAACGGTGTTGCCATTTTTTTCTTGAACATAAATAAATAAAATTCTTGCTTTTGTTTTAGGCTTTTCCTGTAACGGAAGGAATTAAGAAATTTTTAGCGATTGATTAATTTTTCGTACTGCGTTCTTGCAAATTATTGACTTTTATTTAATTGAGACTTTTAGACTCAAGCGTCACTTGACATGACAATTTTCCTCAAGATAGATCCCGTGCAGAGCCGGGCCAAGTAGCTAGTTTTATAATAAACCTCAACAGATTAAAACCTAGTTCGAAGTTATGCATACTCATATGAAATTTACTGCATATTTCATACACAATATTCAATTCAGAGATTAAATATAGTTAGATGGACTAATTAGAATAGTTCCTAAAATATTAATTATCGTATAAACTGATTTGTTTCACGTCGAATTACCTTGATAATGCTTGCGTTATATGAAAATCAAGTAGAATATGCATTATTAATTTTGAATAGAAATGTCTTTAATTAACGATCTTGTACAAAGAATAAGTTAAGGAAACTCAAGAGCTATAATTGATTAGGTAGCAATATGGAATGTGAACTAATGAACTAATTACTTATAGTTACATAAATATTTCATACTCGTAACTTACAAGTGAAGCGGAATGCATACTGTGAAATATAATATAGTCACTGTTTTCTACTTTCAATTCTGAGAATTAAACCATTTAAAATTAAACATAAGTAGTAAATTATGTAAATTAAAAGATTTCCAAATTTTTCAATTTTGAACTGAATTTTAAAAATGGTAAATATTTCAGTAATTATGTTAAATATTATGTTTACTTTTTTCATTATTAATTTTGCTCGGGTTATGCAAAGGAAAAAGTTCATGGACCAAGCAGACTACAAGATGGGAAATCAGTGGTATAAAAACGCTTTTTAGTACACTAGTTCTACTCCGTCCGCCATAATCTAGTTTCACTTTTGAATGTTTTTGTACTGATGATTGATACTCATGATTTTAAGATTTTGTTTGAAAATTTAATGAGGTTTCAGGGACGTATTCTATCAATTGACAGCATTTACATACCAAGCAATCCCTTCATCAGTCCGTGAATCTGAAGGTACCAAATTAATACCTAGGATTTGCATTCTTACGCCACGCCCCCTTCCAGACACCAAAAAAAAAAAAAAAAAAAAAACAAGAAAAGAAAACAGTTCCTAGAAATAGTGGGAGCCTAGGGTATTTAATATGATGAATTACTACCAGTGATATATCTTGCAAAAAACACACGCCTGTTATGTCGAGTTTGTCCGTGGGAGGGGGGGGGGGCAAAAGGTGTAATTACAACGCAATTTCATTTAAAAGCAACAGAAACCACGCCAACTTGTATGTAAATGCATTAATTTCTCCAAGCCATTGGATGGGGGGGGGGGGGGAGTCGACCTCTCCTGACCTTCCAATAACGGGCCTGCAAAAAATTAACATTACTCATTAAAAGTTAATAACTTTCCTGAAATTATCCTGGAACCTTCCTGCAGAATTCAGAAACATTCTCAATAAAAGCTAGTTAAATACCCAGAAGTTTGGTATTGTAATTTATTAGTTGAAGAAAATAAATTGGAAAACGCCTTGACACGTTCATTTTCAAAATTAAGCTAATGACTCCTGTTAAACAATGTGTATATTATTCCATACACATGAACTTCATATGTAAGAAACTCGTCTTCTCCAAACAAAATGCTGAAACTTCGCCCCCATATAGATGATCTCATTTGCCTGACCCACCTTGTTTTTTTTTATTCTTAACGCTTTACTTTTCATTTTAGAAAAAATATCGGTAAGATAACTATTTTGAGGTTTAATCTGCATGCGTAATACATTTTCAACTCATTATAACCGCAATTAAACTTATTAATGCGTTTCCTTTCCTTCACAACTGCAAAGTATTTATGACTTCCTGAAAGCATCGTTTTGATAATGTGATGATGGGCTGTTAAACACCATTATCGCATTAAGAAAATCCAATTAAAGTAATTAAAAGCGAATTTACATTTTTAAAAATGCTTACGAATACCTTTGCTAACACTGTTAATTGCTCGAATGTCTCCTTTTATTAATATTAAGATTCTTAAAAACAATTAAAGGCAGAAATTATTTAATTAAATAAAATTCACCCTAATGAAATCAACGGAAAACTAACTTCTAAATATAAATTAGAGCTAATTGCAAAGTAGCTAAATTTATTTTATTATGCTAATATGGCCAAAATTAATTGTGCAAGGGATTTACTTTAATGTAGTGCACTTACTTCTTTTTTTTATTTAGCATCTGGTTGATAATAGGCAGTTTTGCATACTTTACCTTGTGGTTAGTCTGTGTTTAGTGTTTAAAATTACATTGCATTTCGACTCATAGCTTCAAAGAGTTTTCTTGATAAGTAGTATTTTTATGCTGCCTTGTTTTTATTTTGGATATGAGCTTTCTTGATAGCTAGGTTGTCCCTTGTTTAGTTGTATTGTTTAGGTTCCTCTAATATTAGTATAATACAGTAGAACCCACTGAATGGAATAGCCATTTTGCCACGAAAAAATATTCTAATAGGCGGGATATTCAATTATCCGGGTTCAAAATAATACATTACAGTGGTTTGGTACATTGGAAATCTATTACATTAAGCGAGATATTATTTTAACCGGTATTCTAATAAGCGGGATCGACTGTACTTTAATGTTTTCACACTTTAAATATGATAAACTAATGTGCGGAGACCAGCAGAGTTCTATAGCATAGTGTTCATAGTTGAACTTCATACAACGCAAGCTTGGTGAAAATCCAGCAGCTCACTCGCAGCAGCGACCAGCATGGCTGCTTAGCGATTAACCTCGGACTTGGAGATCTTTTGGACTTACAGATTTCTTGTGGCCAAATTTTTTAACCCATTTATGCCCAGTAGCCTAAAAACGGGACGCTTGTTAGGTACTGCATACAAAAATAGGTAATGGGTATATCCTTTTACTGAAGCTGTTTTTTACAAGTTAAATAGTCCTTCTTGAGAAAACCAGTTAGAGGCACTATTTGGATATCGTAGTTTATTTATTGACAGCTATTTAAAGACAAATCAGTCAAGCAACGATTCAGCATGGGTTGCCGCAGAAAGTAATTTTTTTTCTTTTGCGAACTTTTTTTTTGTAAAATTATACTATTTTAAAATGATTTGCTTAAAATGGATCACAGATGCCTTCTGCAATGTTACTTTGCAAAAGTAAAGTCAAGTAAGGTCGTATTTTGCTCACATATCTGCAAAATATCCCATAAACAGGACGTTAAATAACTTAATAAATATGGCAATTTCTAATTGGGCCGAAAATCATTGTAACGAAAGTCTTCCTCATCTGTATTTACAAAATGGTATTCTTAAGATTTCACTTCAATGTGTGTATTAGCAGACATCTATGTGAATGGTCATTAAGTTTTTACATCTTTGCAGCTTCAAGTCCCTTGTCTTCTGTGAAATAAATGAAATAAACGGGTGGTGGTTGGGGGGGGGGGGAGGCAAATAATTAAATTGCTTCAATATTTTGCTGCGAAAGCCTATTTTTTAAACGATAAAAATCAGTGTAACAGAAATCTGCTATAAGCGTTACTTCTGAATCCGAACTGAAGGAAAAGGAATCAGAAATATAGAAAAAAATTTTGGATTCCTCAAACCGAAGTTTTTGTGAGCGAAGTTCTACAATGATGTGTTTGCTCTGTCTTTTTTAAAGCAAAAAGAAAAAAAATCTCATTCTATACGTTCTTTCCGTAAAAATGCAGATGTTTTACTCCTTAATTAAAAGTCAAAACCGGAATACAAATTTTACCAACGATTTTCTTTAATGACATATTTTAATGTAAAGTAATGAAACTTCAAACTGGTCGTAAGTGACAGAATCATAATATTTTCTGGAGTTTCTTACAGCATTTTCCCTTCAGTATGTGGCAGTGCTATTAAAATTTTATGTTGCTTTTGCAACCAGCAAAGTGACATATTTCTGAATATTTTTGACTTAGTTTTGAACTTACTTTTGCAACTAAAAATTGATACACAGGAGATATCATATTTTCTATAATTTTATAAGGACGACATAGCTAATAAGTTTTAATTTCTATAATTATTACTTTATAATACTCTAACGCTTGAAAACAATCTGTTTAATGTTTATTTCTTTTTATGACGCAATGAGCCATTGGCAGTGATTCTCAGCAAATTTGAATTCAACATGTAGAAAAAAATACTCACTTCTTGGAGGTAGTAATTTCAGTGCAGTCTGGCATTATTTATTTAAAAAAAAAAATAATGAAATTTCCGCAAAAGAAATTTTGAAAGATATATAACACGAATATCTTTCGAAATATTCATTCAAAAGGCAGAAAATAAATTGAACATAATTGGAAACAAAATGTTCTTAAATTCGATTCTATCTCCGATCCTCATTAATTGTAATGAGCACTAGGCGAATGTGCATTTTATGCTGCAATAACGAGCAAAACTAAATGTCAAACTTTATTTCGCAATGCATTTGCGACAAAATTTTTCGACCTGGTATTTTAGCTTTTGGAATACATATGGATATTTCAAAATTTTGTTGTTTGAAAATTTATTGATATATTATTATTATTATTATTATTTTTTTTTTTTTGCTTTCGTTAAATAGCACACTAGTTAGTAATAGTGCATTTTCAATTGAATTGATGGCGCTGTATCAAAGGAAAACGTAATTGTATGAGCAATGGAAAAAGTTGTATTCAGAAATTCTTTTGTTCTAAGCGGGGAAAACGTTTGTAAACATAAAAAAAAACTGAAAATAATAAAATAAGTAAAAGTAATAACAAACCGTTTTATAAACTCAGATTCCAGTAACTGTCTATGTTTTTTTAAAGGTGGAAATTTGCGAATATTAAATTTCAATGAAAATATTAACTTGTTTAAAATTTCGAAGTTGAAAATTAAGCATTTACTTAAGTTTCCATTGCTTTATTTAAGCTAGATGAAAAAAAAAAATAATAATAATATTTTTACTTCTTGTTCGAGCAATTGGATTTTTTTTTAAACAATGCACTTTTTAAAGTAATAAGATGATGTTTTTATTACGAAACTTCACCTAATTTTCTCAAGTAAATGCTTCATAAACTAAAATGTATCTAGAAAAACTATCAACTTGTTTAACATTTTAAACAATTAACACTAAAAACTAATTCTTGTTATTTTCTGGTATTTATTTGTGTGCTAGTTTAATCAAAGCCATTCAAATTTTAACGGCTTTACTACTAATTTATATTTCAAAGCAATACGAGTTACTAGCGAGAGAGATGCTATGTACGTGGCCCGTAATCTATTATCAGCATTAGAGGAAGATAATAATTAGAATTATAATAAAATGTTTTGCAATGATTCATCTTTCAAATATTGGCGATTCCAACATCATTTGGCGCAAAATATTCCGAACCGAAATTCAAAAACTCATTTGTCTCGCCAAATTTGTCGCCAAGTTGACGATCAAGACTTGGCGACCAATAGCTTGGCGATACATCGCCGAATGGTCACCCATCGTAACATCACAGAAGTCTTGGTTGAAATTAAGAGATTTACCAAAAAAAGGGGTAAACTTCCCCCTTGGGAATATTCGAATGTAACCAGAAGGTGAGGTGTATATTAAGAACTTACCCGGGGCTTACACGTTAAATTAGAATTTTCTACGGCATACTATCTTTTTAGTTACGTGAGATACATACATGCATAAATCCATACTTACATACGTACATGTATATTCACGTACATACTGACGTTACGAGAAAAATTGTGATAAATAACTCGGGGACAGTATGTCGGCTGTTTATATGTTTATAGGCGCGTATGCACTTGACGGGGTCGAAAAAACTACTCGATGGCAATACTTCCAACGTAAAAGAAAGTAATAAGTGAAGTTTTGCTTCTTTCTTGTTCAGCTACTTTAACAAAACAACTCTATGATCTCACACCTCTATAGCTTTGAAACATAATGTATGGGACTGTTTACAAATCAGATAGTAGTTATTAATATTGTGAAATGAAATTATACTCTCGCGTGGATGATTTCAGATAATGTTTGGAAATCGTATCATATCTATTCATATCTAGAGATCTAGTTCGGCTATGAAAGCCATAAAATAAAGCCCTCGAATTCATAGAATTCATTGATGCCAGGAAACGGACACAATAGAAGCCATGCAATAAAGCAGGCGACTTGCATGAACGGAATCCGTTGATGTTCAAATCGGGCCTATTAGCAATACTTGTTAAATAATAAATACAAAAAATCTTTTTTTCCCTTAAATCACGGTTTCAGAGAAAAGTAAATGCTAGTTTTTACTATTTTATTCCATTATTAGGATATTAAATATTTTAAGTATGTGATCAACACCTTTTAAAATAAGCAGAAAAAAGTTAATGTTATACCTTCACGATGTTGAATATCATAAAAGTAAGATATACTACAGACTTAAAAATTGAAATTTTATTAGCTCGTTGACACTTTTAATTTAGTAGCCACTTTTTTATTATTAGTCACCATTTAAACAAAGAATCTTTCGCGAAACGATTAGGGCTAAAAGGTAAGCATTATTAGCATAACAGAACGAATTGCAACTTTGTACGCACAAAATGTTTGCATAAATTGGGGTAATGAATAGAAAAATTAAAATTGTTTCAGCCAACTGATATTTTTCTTTGTAAAAAAACATGCTTTCAAACTACACAAGAGCTAAAAATAACTTGTTTTGAAAACATATTTTTCAATGAAATAAGCATTAGCTGTGGCCGGCTGGGTATTTCATTAAGTCGCTTTTACCCTGCGAAAAATGAATTGTTGTTTTTACAGTATAATACTGGCAGCCGAGGCTCCAATTTAAAAATACCAAGTTAAAATTAATTAATTAAATGCACAGTAATAAATTGTAATAACTAGCAATTTTACAGTTTCTTACTGAAATTTTAGAAATTGTACAGTTTATTGCCGTAAAATAAAGTTTATTGCCGTAGCAATATTATACTGTAAAAACAACAGTATAATACTGGCAGCCGAGGTTCCAGTTTATAACTGTAGCATACACGGTAATGAATCGTAAAATTAGTAATGTTACAGTTTATTAGCGTAAAATTAACAATGTTACAGTTTAGTACTGTAAAATTCAAAATTTTACAGTTTATTACTGTAAAATTAGTCGCATAAGCTTATCAGAAGTTCTTGATTTTGAAACAGTTGCTTGGTATGGCAAAGGTAACAGGTTAACTGACCAGTAAATGAACACCTTTTTTTTTGAAAAAACAAGTTTTTAAAACATGTTTATCAGATGAACTGGGAGTTGTAACTTCCTTCTATACATTTCCAAAAAAAAAAAAAAAGAAACGGCTAGAAGGAGTTGCATTTTTTCACTGATTGGGGGTGATTTAACACATTCACCGAGTTTGATCATTTTTTTTTCTTATTTTAAACCCCCCAAAGAACCTGATGCAGAACCATAAAAATGTTCGCTGTTCTTTTAAAAATAAATACTCGAAGTGTTGTTACTGTCATATGGTAACTGCTACCATTTTACTTACAATGCAAAATTATGAAGTTTTGAAGATGAAGTAGTGCTTAAGCGTTCATTCACTGAACGGTCTATTATGTATTCATTTTTATAGACATTTTAGCCATTATTGTACTTGTAAGTATGAATGTTTGATTTCATTTTATTTTAAAATTTTATATTCAAAATAAACAAGTAAAAAAATTTAAAATTTTTGTGTGTACCATTTTCGTAAAAAATAGTATTACTTCCCCTTTACTTTTCTAGTCACCCTCTTCCTCACAGAGCTGAAAAGTTGAAAAAAAAAAAAAAAAGAAAAAAAAACTATTATACTTTAGCTGCAGAATTTAATTTTTCCTTCTTTTTGAATTTTTTCATCTGTTGTACTTTAACTTTATTTTACAAGTTGCTATGGAGAGCTTTGGATACTTACCGAAAGCCGCAGTTCAATTCAAAATCTCAAGGACTGGGTCTACATAGGAGATAAAACCAGCCTATATATCTTGCATAAAGTAAAGCTCATATCCCTCCAGCATGTAGTAGGGGAAGACCGCCTATATTGGACCACTGCTTAAATTGGACCTCGGGCTTAAAATCTAGTACAGAGATCTATGCTACATTTTAACGGTAGAAATATAAAGTTTTAGGAATAAAATCATTGTGTATGAAGTTTCACCAGTCTTTGAACTGCGTAGCGTGATTTACGGCATGATTTATGTTGAAAACGTGTAAAATCTTATTTTGCGGACTTGTACCTAGTAAGATACAACTAAAACTTGTAAGCTGAGGTCAACTGCTGCTATAGCATGATGATCTGTGTTTAATAAGGATTACATCTATGTATTTACATGCGCGATTGTGATAATTTTTGACACATAAATAAGCTGAAGAATAAAAAATGGCATGTTTTCCTTTATTGGACCGAAAAAATTTTCCTATATTGGACCGGTGGTCCAATTTAAGAATATGATTTTACACAAGTCTTTTTATTAATCGTAACATAAAATAAGTGACTCGTCTTATTTAATAGCGTAGTAAAAATTATTTTAAGCATACTTTAACACCTATTCACGATATTCATTTAAACTGTTTTTATCAAGCACATTTTTATCAAGCAGAAGCTACAACTTCTAAAAATGTATGTTTTTTTTCCTCTTCATCCATTAAGCTGTAGTTTCAGGTTGTTAAACATATTAGCTTAAATAAAATTTATGCTGGTTTACAGAGAGAAAAATATGAAATTCTCGATATTTTTGATAAGACTTTAAAAAGAAACAATTTATATGCTACTAAAATGTTCAATGTAGATGAAGCAGGTCTTTTCACTGTTCAAAAGCCCAAAGTACACTGAAGTGACAAAAGTCATGGGATAGCAATATGCAAATTTTCAGATGGCAGTAGCATCGCATAGAACAGGTATAAATGCGCAGTGCTTTTACAGAGCTTTCATTTCTGTTCAAGTTATTCATGTGAAGAGGTTTTTACGTGATGATGACCGCACGACGTGAATTAACAGACTTTGAACGCGGAATGTTAGTTGGAGCTAGACGCATGGGTCATGCCATTTCGGAAATCGTTAGAGAATTCAACATTCCCAGATCCACTGTGTCAAGAGTGTGCCGAGAGTATGAAATTTCAGGCATAACATCCCACCATGGACAGCGCAGTGGTCGACCGCCTGCACTTAAAGATCGAGACCGGCGACGTCTGCAAAGAGTCGTAAATTCTAACAGACAAGCAACACTGCGTCAAATCACCGTAGAAATCAATGTGGGACGTACAATGGACGTGTCTGCTAGAACTGTGCGGAGAAATTTGGATTTCTTGGGCTATTCCAGCAGAAGACCGACTCGAGTGCCTTTACTGACAGAACGACATCGCTTGCAGCGACTCTCGTGGGCACGTGAGCATATCGGTTGGTCCCTAGATGAATGGAAAACCGTGGCCTGGTCCGATGAGTCACGATTTCAGCTGGTAAGAGCCGATGGTAGGGTTCGAGTGTGGCGCAGACCCCACGAAGCCATGGACCCAAACTGTCAGCAAGGCACTGTTCAAGCTGGTGGTGGCTCCGTAATGGTGTGGGCTGTTTTTTCATGGCATGGACTTGGTCCTCTAGTGCGACTGGACCGAACATTGACTGGAAATGCTTATGTGCAGCTACTTGGAGATCACTTGCAGCCATTCATGGACTTCATGTACCCAAACAACGATGGGATTTTTATGGATGACAATGCGCCATGTCACCGGGCCACAACTGTTCGCAATTGGTTTGAAGAAAATTCTGGACAATTCCAACGAATGATTTGGCCACCTAGATCGCCCGACATGAATCCCATTGAGCATTTATGGGACACCATCGAGAGGTCTGTTCGTGCCCAAAATCCTGCCCCATCAACGCTTTCACAATTATGGACGTCTATCGAGACAGCATGGCTCAATATTCCTGCAGAAGACTTCCAACGACTTGTTAAGTCCATGCCACGTCGAGTTGTTGCACTTCGCCGGGCAAAAGGAGGGCCGACACGATATTAAGAGGTATCCCATGACTTTTGTCACTTCAGTGTATATTGATGTATAGAGGTAAACACCAGGTTGGAGCAATATTGAGTGGTGAACGTGGTAGAAACACACTAGTTATTTCCCATATGGGAGCAACAGAATTGCAAGCTTTCCATGCTTACTTTCAAAAGATTACGTTCCATGTATGAACTTATCGTAAAAGCATCCCCTGGTGAGCAATATGCTTGTTCAAAAAAAAAAAAAAAAAAAGGTTAGATCACAAACGATAATTCTCACAGTGGGTGCAACATTTCATCAAATATGTTAAGTCAAGCAATGTAAAAAGAATGTCCTTCTATTAATGGATAGGCACAGCACTTACATAAATACCATTGATACAATAAACTTGGCTAACGAGAACGATATAATAATGCTTTCTCGTTAAGCATATCATGCACGTAGATGTGGGCTTTATTCCGTTTCTGTCCATATATTTGTAATCAAGCATGTGATACATGTATGCGAAAACATCCAATGAGATTCATTATCTAAAATCGCATAGGAGAACTATTTGGTACCTCTTATGGGCAAACCGCAATGAAGGCCATGGCAAATGTTGTGAGTTGATTTCAAAGAACATGAGTTTGGCCCGTTAATTTACATGTGTTTAATGATTTTGACTTGGCTGCAATAGAATTAGAGGCAAGTAGTTCAGATAAAACTACTCAAAGAGAGCAGGTTACATATTAGTTGTAAGTTGTACACCATATACAAGAACTAGCTACGATTTAAATTAGTACAAATTCTGCAGAATCGGCGGATAGTTCTCATCAAAACATGATTGTCAACTCTAACTATGATTTCGTAAAGCAGGCTCACATATCACCTTTGCCTAAAAAAAATAGAAGGAAAGAAAAGGTAGGCTGTCTCAGCAATTATTCTAACGATGTATAAAAGTGGCATAGATTAGAAAAAGTCACACAAGAAGAAGTAAGAAACTACACAAAACGATTGTTATTGCAATATTTGCGAGTTTATCAACTCTGCGTAAGTGAGGCCGAAGCAAAAGAAATTCTATTGCAAATTCTGGAAAAAGCTATATAGTTCAAATATAAATTATTCTATGATTTCCTGGTATGGTCCAATTTAGGAAGCGCATGGTTCAATTTAGGCGCATATATTCCTAAATTGGACTTTTGCAACTTTTTGTAAGATAATTTTTTAAAAAATAATTTTCATATTTTCAGAAAATATAAGCTGCTAGGGCGGTTCCTGATTAAATTGAGCACACGATGCCCTATTTAGCATTTCTGTTTCGCTTCACATTGAGCGACACAGGCCTCCTGTTCTTAGGGGGTCCAATATAGGCGGTCTTCCCCTACATTTCCAATGGATCCCGTCTCATGTAGATATCCACGGAAATGAATGGGCCGGCACTCTAGCCAAGAAGGGATTAAACATTCCCATCCCCTCTACTTCAGAACTTACATCTTTTGAGTCGTTTTCGAGTAAAAAAGCCCAAAATAAGGAGAAGTGGTTAATTCCCCCATCACTGGTACAAAGGAAAAAAAACCGGGACTCTCCCATGGGATCTCTCCCATGGAACAGGCAGTCCAACACTTGCCTGTCCCGACTTGCCAGTGGTCACATAAAAGGCCTTAACTATTCCGAGGGCAGTAAGATCTATCCTCTCTGACCTAAGTGCCAATACGACCAGGCTTCACTTCAACATATCTTGGACTGTTTGGGTTTGAACTGGGAGGATACTACTCCCCTTTTGGTATCGGATTTTATTAATGTCAACAGATTCGTTGATCTGGTCTGACTCCGTCGGACTAGATGGGAGATTAGAAACAACAACAACAGCGTCGAAAATATAGTAACAAAAAAAAAAACAAAAAACTTCGAACTGCAGCATTTCCGTATTGCTAGTCGTTAATCCAAAAGCGCATTTCTTAAAATGTCTCAAAAACTTTTACCTCTCCATACTAGTATGCATGTTGTAGATTAATTTCGTTAAAAAAATGGATAATTTTAGAGAAATTTAAATCAAATTAACAATTATTCTATCCATCTAATTATTTTACAAGTAAATTGTCAGAACAAGGAAAACTACTCTTTTAGTTATTTTCCGTTTGAATCGTTTTGTGCGGAATGCTGTACTAAACTCTGATGCATTCCTAAATTTTATTACGCTTCTTTACAATTGTAACACCGAAAGCACTCTCATAAAGTTTCGCTTCCTCTTTTTAGAGCTTTCTTTAGGAAATTAGTCCCATGGGAAAAAATGGGAACTAAATTCTTTTAATAGATGATTTCGTAAGGCTATACTTTAAAGAAAACATTTGCACGTAGCATCAATGTACATGGTGTTCTGGAAATATCTTTGTCATTTTAAACATTAATAACTAAAACTATAACTGGTGTACTGGTGATATGAAGCACGTTTTTCTATGGAAAATGAAAAACCTTGAAAGTGTTTTCTTGTATTAAATGAGTGTAGTGGCGATTGCTAGTTGATAGCCAATTGAGCTAAGAAAAGAAAATGGCAATTGCACAGAAGAAAAATGCTAGGTGGAATATTGGGCAGGATGAAGAGCTGCCCCGGTATTATTCTCCAGTGAGAAGATAAGGGGCATAAATGAGTTTTTGAGATAGTAGAAGAAATGCGTTTTGTATTTCATCTTAACAATAGGGAGCTTGATGTTTTCTTCACGCTTGATTTTCAGTGGAAACGAAATGAGCAAGCTTTTGCAATGAATCTACACAATAGATGGCAAGGAAGCAAAAAAAAAAAAAGAATAATTTATAGATACTGCCTTTTATCTTACCACGGCAGTATGGTTAGATGAAACATAACCATCGATAACCGTGCAAATGATTTTCCGCCAGAGGTACGATAAACATCCGTTAAACGCTGTATCTTTATGGTCAAAAATGTCTTTACTCGTTATTTATGATTTTAAGAATTTTCCTTTGACTAACCACAACGAACACACTTACTGTACGGAACGTCTTTTTCCGCTAAAGTCATTTTGTATTACTTGAACTTTTCTATAGTTTTCACCCATGGTAAAAGCAAAAGACGTGATAGCCTTAGCTATATAGAAATATATTAGCTACACAAAATATAAAAAAAAAAATACACCCACAAAACAAAAATCATGCGTATATACAAAACTTCGGACTCGGTTCGTAGCTATGAGGACACAGGTATATCCTCATTACTACGGCCAAACCATTATGATCAGTCTCTTTCGTTACTAACTCAAGGCAAAAAATAAGAACAGCAGCTGAAACTCGTGGGCATTGAACCCTCTTGCTTTAGAATACTCATACAACCAACTTATGCAATGCAAGTATTCAATGTGACTCGTCGTTAAACTTATAAACAGTATTTGCAAACATTTCTAATGTGTAAAGTTATTTCTAACTGCTCCATTACTTCAAGAATTTAAAAGTAACTTACATGTATACGAATATAAACGTCGTAAGCACAATATGCGCCTTATTGATGGTAGCATTATATTACAGAATAAGGATTTGAAGCAAATATTCTGGGACACCGATTTGACATTTGCTGTATTAAGATAGTGGTTGAAACTATCTACCAATTTGGCCTAATGCAAGAGCGTGAAAATCACGAGTGTATTAAATTTCTGCTTCCACCTTTATCACGCACCAAATTGTGGATCTATAATGCAGTTTCCTTCCTTTATTGTCTCCGCCTTACCATTCGGAGAGAGCAGGGGTAGATATTATTCACAAACTCTGTTCGGGAATATGAGAGGGATATTGGCGTTCCTTCCAGCACAGCACGCATCATCTGTTATGTACAAAGGCCGTTAATAGCAAAGGCTATTTCGTGAGCGAGGGATTCGAAATTAGCTGAAGAATCCACAACACAATAGAAATAACATTCCTGAGAACGTAATGGATAACTTCATATTTAAATTAGAAGTGCATGTAATGCTTTTGTACGAATAAAATATTGTTAAGAAACATTGCACATACATGTGGCAGAAATAGAAACTTTGTTAAAATCAACATGCTTCAAATGTAATTAAACAACTTTAGTTTTATGTTCCAAGCTTATGTATAAGAAATGTTATCAGGAAAAAATGTTCCATTTGTTCTGAGAGTTTTTTAAATTAAATACAATCAGATTGTCTTAAATTTGCATTATAAAATTTCCTATTGTTATGCATATAAACTTTTTATAAGGTACCTCCTCCTCTCCCCAAGCCCGTCATTTAGGAGGAACAGGGGGGTCAATTGCCCCCCGCCCCTGACTTTGGGAAATCAATTTATTGGCATATAAGTGGGCGTGGATTTTGCCACTTATTGGTAAATTTTACATTGTGTATGCACCTTTTGCGCTCCCCCCCTTGGAAAATTTAGAAATTATGTCCCCTCTCCCCCTTCTTTTATTAAATGATTCAGCTGTTAGATCCAGGATTTGAGTTTTTTTTCCTGAAACTTCTGCCATAAGAGCTAAAAATTACTTTAACTTTTCAAAAACAAATTATCTTAAAAACGTTGTACTCGAGAAAAATAGTTTAAAAAAAAAAAACATAACGTCGAACAAGCCCATAAAATTTACTCCAGTGCACTGTAAAAAATAGATGTTGGTTTTGCAGTATAATACAGCTAATTTTATAGTAACAAACTGTAAAAATTGCTAATTTTATACTAGTAAACTGCGAAATTGCTCATTTTACAC
The DNA here is from genome assembly GCA_038373865.1 of Uloborus plumipes. Taxonomy (NCBI): domain Eukaryota; kingdom Metazoa; phylum Arthropoda; class Arachnida; order Araneae; family Uloboridae; genus Uloborus; species Uloborus plumipes. Next base: position 219,410 of record JAXGGA010000006.1, read on the forward strand.
TAATAAACTGTAAACTGGCTGCTTTACAGTAATAAACTGCAAAATTGCTAATTTTACAGTTTAATACTTTGCACTTTACAGTTTTAAACTGGAACATCTACTGTCAGTATTATAACGTTGTGTTTACAGTATAACACAGCTAATTGTGCAGTAATAAACTGTAAAATTGTGGTAATAATCTGTAAAGTACTTGCTTTACAGTAATAAACTGTAAAGTTAGCGATTTTAGTTTATTACCGTGCATTTTACGGTTTCAAGCTGGAACCTCTGCTGCCAGTATTATAATGTAAAAACAACACTTTATTTTTTGCAGTGTCATATAATAGTCAGTAAAATAATAAAAAGAAACAATGTTAACTAAAATTCAGTTTAGTTATAACGGTAACCAGTAAAGAGAAACGGCGGAATGTATACCCAAACGCTGTGCTGCATGCATGCAGTATTGGACGGTTTGGGGCAGCGCACCATAGTTGCACGCTTTTGTAAAAAAGAATGGTATTTGGTACCTATAATGAGTTGTCGATTGCTCTTCAGCAAAATTTACAAGAAATGCATGGGACATCCATCCTGGTTGTGGCGATTCATCCGATTTTCCCTACAGTATTTTGTTAGCTTTTAAGCAAAGTCAATTGTTTCACAAAACACAATTAACAGAAATGTGACGCCCCCCCCGCCTCGTCTACAATAATATGCATTATAATTCATAGATCGTGCAAAAGGTATGTCCGCTGAAATCAGCTGTACCGTTTATTATACAATTTTAAAGCACAGATACTACTAAAATGTTTGTGTTCCTTAGAAACAGTCGACAGATTTGTAAACAGTAGCATATGAAAAAAAACTGCAAAATTTAGGACTTTAAATTATCGAACTCATGCCATATACAGAGGGGAAAGACAATTATGAAAGCGGTAGTAATAAACAATTCATAGTAATTGTAAACACTTTTTTTTCTTTCAAAGTTAAATATCAAATTTAAATTTCAAGTTTAGCCTTATTCCCATGCATATAGAAATAACTAAAATAAAATATTAAATAAATAAATACGTTGCTAAATTTTTATTTATGCACAAAATGTAAATCAAACTTTTAGTGCAGATTTAAAAGTAATGCAAATTAATGCAACTGTATATCCCTTTAACGATCTGAAAATGCTAAAATATTTAAACCCCTAAAACATTATTTTTATGTATATTATGAATAAATCAACCTTTAGAACAAACAAGAAAACTAAAATTCGTTAGGAGTAAATAGTTTCTTTTTTTTTGTATATCTCGGAAAATTGTTTACAAACTCTTTGCAAACATCGAGAAAGAAACAACTTTTTATTTAGTTAGAGATACATTAAGCATTGCATTAAAAATGAGTAAAGTATTTCGTTAAGTGCAACTGTTACTTTACTTTAGAGACACAACGAAAGGATTTTTTTAGAGTGTAAATGGGAAGGTCGTTAACGTGTTCCTGAAATTACAAATTGAAAATAATTTTAAAACGTTTCATTTATTTTTTAAAAATTCTCAACTAGCAAAGAAACCAAAAGAAGTGGACTGTTGCATTAATTTATTTTTGTAATATTAACATGTCTGTACGTCAAAACCAGACTAACGTAGGTCCATTTTCGTTATTTTTCAGGAGAGAGCGAAAGCTATTGTCGGATGCACCCAAATAATGGGACTCGCGCTCTTTTAATGCTGCTAAATAATTGCGAAGGGACTTCTTGTCGAATAACGTTCTCATGGGACAATGGAATAACGTTCTCATGGGACAATGCAGATTAAGATTTTTCATACAATGCAGTAATAAAGTGAAAATCGCCATTTTCGGTCCTGCGTCGTTCTGAAGTGCAGATATAAGGCTTCATTTTAAAAGTCAAGCTCTGTTTCGGTTTAATTGCACTCACATAGAAGGTAAAAGTCATTAATTATTTTCATATTTCAATTTAAAAAACAAAATGTGAACCACACAGCATGCATAACGTAGGACATTACAACCCACCTAATAACTTGCCCTAAAAAAATAAATAAATAAAAAAAAATAAAAATAAAAAAAAATGAATAAAATTCACCAGTTAACCCTTTTAGAGCCACAATAACCTGTACCTGTATTAGACCCTGTTATATGATGTTGTTCAGGAATAACACAGGACTAAAAGGGTTCAGGGTTGGTACTATAGAAAAATTCGCATCATCTTCAAGGTTATCCGACGCTAGTAGTTGCACTATGCCTTTCCGTTTACACGATAGCAGTTTATTTTTTTCAGATCGAAATTCATTGTAGTTCACTCTGGTTATTTGTTACATACATTCGGTACATGATAAAATAAACCCACATTTATGTTTATGGTTTCAGCCCGTTTAAAATTGCTTCTAAGCATACATGACTCAAGAGAAGCACAAGGGAAAATACCGCTCTAATTACTTTCCCTTTATGTCAAACCTCTGAACATAAAACTTTTATAAAGATTAAAAGGAGCTTTTCATTGCTTTCTAACTTGTAAATTATGTAGTTATTTTGAAGAGGATTTAATATTCAAATCTTGGATATTCATCCGAAAAAATCCCTCCACTACAAACACATCTGAGTTAATGCAAAGATCCAATATATATCTGCCAAATAATTTGAGTAGATTTACTTTGCGAATTCTTCACCGAGCCGTAAAGTAACCTTCACAAACTCCAAGCTATTTATCTTCCTTAAAAGAGCCAATGTGTGTCTTTGGCACTCCCTACCTGAAGCTGCTAGCTTTAATCATCGATCTTGACAACAGTAATTCTTTTTCTCTTTTCAAGGAATCTACACTAAACTTTGCTGTTGTGGGTAAAGCAGATGTCGTTAGAAATGAAAAATGCTTTTAAGTTTAACTTTTTTCCTTTTCCAAGTGTGTCTTTTCTTGAAATTTCAAAAGTAACAAGTTGATTCTAGGACATAATTTATTTATTATTGCTATCCAGAAAGGGCTATTTTAAACATTTTCGGTCAAATTTTGTTACTTTGGAAACTTTAACTTTTTTTTATGTTTTTATGGATAAAATTTAATTTCAACAGATCGCTAAGTTCGTTAAGAAGCTCAATTTGCATTTCTTAAGGAATGATATTGTCCGGAAATATTTTGTAATTAAGGACGAGAGTTAAGAAAAGACTAAACAATATAAAATAATTCCCAGAACTAGTTACATTTGATTGCAGTTTTAAGTTCGTCTGAACTGGTTTCGATTTCGTAGGCATCAAGTTTAAATTTTCGGTGAAAGTAAATAGGTAAATAATTTAAACTGTCTTGAAAAAAAAATAATGAAAATAGGTAAAAATTGTTCAGTTACAACTCCTTCCATCCAAATTCTCGTTTGCTTAAAAACCCGAATTTGGAAAAAAAAAAAAAAAAAAAAAAAAAAAAAAAAAAAAAAAAAAAAAAAACACTTTTGTACTAATAAATTGTTTTTTTCTTCCTCTTTGGACTAAATTCTTTCAAAGAAAAATGACCAAAATGAGATTTACAGTAAGTAATGCAACAAATTTAGCTAAATTGTTTCTTACATTTTTATACACGTGCAATTTATTTAGGGACTAGTGGTCATGCCCGGCGTCGCGTGGGTTAAACTGTAACATGCGAAATCCACGCAGGTATTTTTTGTGACAACGTGGTCAGTTAGATCTGCGTGAAGAACAACGTAATATCAAACTTAAATGTGTTATTTATCTGTGATGATTTCTAAAAAAATGCGTTTGTACTTTTGAAAAAAATAAAAACTGAAGTATTATATAATCAAGGGTGAATACTCATGAAAGAAACATTTCTTAACTATTTGAATTGAGAGAAGTCTCAAAAAACCACGCGAAGCAAAGAAAATGTCTAACTCAAAAGTAGCAATTGAGTGGGAGTTGAGATGAATCACTAAATAATGATTTTAATGGAGGAAAACCTTTAAAAAATTAAAGATTTTATACGGAAGTTTTAATTAAAATTGGAATAAAAAAAGAACTACCTGTACCATTTTTTCTAATTAGTCGCTTGATGTGTCCAGTGAGGACACAAACACAATGTGATTTTTTTTGAGAAATATGACGGAAATTTTTTGAGTGTATAAAGGACATAATCACACACATACATACATTCTTAGATAGATAGAGAGATGGATAGATAGATAGGGAGATAAAATTTTAAAAGTTGCCCACATAATGAAAGCTCCTTATTTGTTAAGAAAAAGCTATTTTTCCACTATCATCTTCAGTTGTTAATTTTGAACAAAAGTTTAATTATCTCATGCAGGCCATACTTTCAAACATCAGTTTAAATTTCTAAGTGCTAACGAAATATCCTCTGAATCTATTGTTGTGATTTTCTGACATATATTCTTAGCTTTTCTGATAACTACGTGTTCCTGTTAGTTTAAAAAATAAACAAGGAGTGAATCATTCTATATGAGTAGAGTTTGTCCTTCATTTGACTGTTGTATATTTTATCTGAAAAGTAATATTTAAAAGTTAAAAACTAAAATTATTTTTTACAAGCATAATGAAATCTCATTTATACATGATTAAGAGTGAAAAATTGCTATTACATTTTGAAATGAAACATGAAAGGTTTATGTGAGGGGTAGGGGATGTCTGTTTTCCACCAAATGTCGTGTACAAGCACGTTAAAGTTCCAATTAACGCTAATATAGTTTATCGGGTAAGTTATTTCGTTACGAAAAAATGCATATCTATTTTAATTCAGCATTATAATCAATTTTAGTTGTCCTGATTCTCAACTTTTAATCTTCGTAACCGTAAACATTTTCCCAAAAACTCAATGATTCGCTTGGAAAAAAAAAAAAAAAAAGAAATGAGAAGCAAAAAAAAAAAAAAAAAGAAAGCAAGGAGAGAAAAAAAATGTACTTTTCGATTGATGTATCAGAGGTTTTTATTAAGATTTTTTTAAGTTTATTTTTTAAGTTTTTAAAGTAAAAACCTTACTTTATTTTTAATTTATGTTCTATCTTCTAAACTGATATAATTTTGCTACTGCTACTTCTGTTGACATAGCGAAACAGAATCTAATATATTTTCTGAAGCGAAAAGGAAGCATGTACATTTAATTAAGCAACATGTCATAAATTTTGGAAAAGTCGCAATAAACGTAAAAGTAAACCGAATTTTCAAGGATTTATGCTATCTTCCTTGGTTTTGCCTAAGTCCTGGCATTTTCGGAACAAAGCAGCGAAATTGTATAAGGCTCTGTATTGAAACGCGTTTCCTCATAGTGTTTCCAATTTACGATCTTGGATAAGCTATAGGATATGAATGAAACCTCGTCTGAAACCATAAGAAAACCAGGGATTTCCGTAAAAGTAGATTAGACGACGATATATTAATTCTCTCTGTTGAAATGTTTCATATTGTTGGAAACAAACAGTTTTGAAGTATTTTTAGTTAGTTACACATCATGTAAAAGGTTTTAATTTAAGAAGGACTTACTAAAAGAACTTTTAAAGTATTATGTAATACCTCCAAGCAACTAATTGTATATATTACGTACATTAACATTTAATATTCATTAGTTCATTGATTGGAATTTGTATTTCTAGCTCACCAGTTACTTTAGAGCTAAATTCAAAATTTTCCTTTTTTTCTGATTACTACAAATACCTAAACGCTTTCCTATATTATTTGACCCCTGTATATTTTGCATTCAAGCCAAATGTAGTGTTTTTCAATTATGAAATAAGATTTAAGTATTTTAAAAATGTAAAATGAGGCAAATATTTAAATACTAAATATTACTTGGACTCATCACCTAAAGGTAAAATTTAGCACCTTTGAAATTGAAAGTTTATTCTTTCAAAATATCATTAATAGAATAAATAGTGCCTGTTTGTATTGCTTAAAAGTAAATAGATCCGATTATGTTGAAGTTTGTCAGCCCACATGGTAAATTTCTATTTACTATTCTTATAAAGAGCCAAAGGTGTTTGACTTGCTATAGATGATAGATAACAGCATTGGGTATAGCAATTTTTTTTTTGAACTCGAAGTGCTGTGCGTTGTTATAATTAGAATGTTGAAACCTAGAAATCTATAGACATCAGAGAAATATATTTAGCAACGATGTTTGAAATGCAAGTCCCGTATGGTTATGCAATATCATCAAAACGAATCTCTTGAGCTTGCATATTTCAAAATCATGATTCTGGAATTCGTAATACGAATGCAATACTTATTCCTAGTAAGCTTACAAGGACCAGGCTATGGACAACGTTAACTATTGCCTTATTAAAGATGTAGAATTATTTAGCCTGTTACTAAATGAACAGATACACACACGTTAAATAGTTAATAATGACCTGAAATTAAAAAAAAAACATTTTCTAATACAAGAAACGGAACTTAATAATACTAAGTAAGGCTTTTTTAAGCCAGTTGAATCTTTAGCTTATGAAGGTTTGTCTCATGTATTTGAGTTGATTCTTCTGTTCAAAAACTAAATAATTAACAATAAAAATGTATAATAAAAACAAATTAACAAGAGAAAACAATTAAAAAATTACCTAAAAGGTGTGGTATAATCTTATTTTTTCTCTGAAGATATAAATTCAGTCAGTATTTCAGGAAATACTTACATTTTGTTCATATACATTTTAATTTTATAACTGAAAAACTGCTTTCATATCAATTGCTCAGTACGTTTATAATTTTTGAAAGCAGAAAGGAAAAAGAAAGAAAAGTGAGTTGCATAATACTTTAGCCTGATGTGGATCTTACGTGGCGCTCGGTTCTCTGTTGGAGGTCATTTTGTGTAGTTTTCGAGAATTATTATTTATTGTTTATTCATTATTATTATTATTCTTATAATTATTTTTAGTTTTGGTTTATAATATAATGCTTTATATCTTGAGATAATTTAACTTACATCTCGTATAATTAGTGTCATTACATTTGGCCTGTGTTGCCATTCGAGTCAGAACCTCACTGTAAAACAAAACAAAACAAAAAAAAAAAAAAAATGAAAAGAGAAAACACTTATGTATAGTACATTTCTTTATTTTATATTATAAAGCAACTTTTACAGAAATGATCTTCATCAGGGTCGAAAAAATACTTACACGCTTTGAAGTTTTGCTCTTGTCGAATTTTTAAAGTAAAAAATTCGTCATTTTCTCGAAAAGTAAATAGAAATAAAATTTTTTAATGCCTTCAAAAGTAACTCTATATAGTTTGGTTGAAACGGAATAAGATAAGAAGATGCACGGCACATACCAGTGTAAATAAAATACGAAACAAATAGCTAACTAACTATTTTTCGCAAGAGGGCAATTCCATGCAAGTGTGGAAAAGTGTTGGAAAAATTAAATTACAGCAATGCGTCTGTTTTACATATTTTTTGGTTTAAAAATGTTAGAAGTTAATTATTTATACACATTTTTTGTGAAGAATGTAGTATTTTTAGTTTTGGCAGCACTTTGAAGTTGGAAATGGAATATTTAACTTTTGGCAAAGCAAATGGTCAATCTTTCAACGTTGGTAAGTTTCAAGTTTTTTCTTTAGATAACTGTTTTAAAGGAAGAATATTAATTATTACACTTTAATTCAATATTGTAAATTGCTAAAATGAGTGTTTTCACGTAAATTAAGTGATTTATGTTATTTTCAAAAATGCACTGTTCTATGTAACGTAAGTTACCAAAAACATGTTAAAGTTCATAATGTGCATAAAGAGAGGGCATTGCAATGTTAACAATGCTATATTTTCTATCTTATAAGTGTGTGTTAAGCAAATAGTTAAAGTTATTTTTTAAATGTTGTCTATTTAATTCTTTGGGCTACAATCAAAACGTGTAACGTAAGCTACCAACATATGCAGGTAATGTAAGTTACCCAAGTAGAACTTAAATACTTGTGTTTATAAAGAAAGTAAATTGTGAAATAAACCTATGTGGTAAGTAGGAGTAATTTATGCAAGAACTCTTTTGAATTTGTACTGTATTTACTTAATTTAAATTAATCATATTTCTTAAAATGTTTCTATTTGTTAATAAGATTACAATACACCTCTATTATAAATTATATGTTTCTTTTTGGCTTTTGAGACATTAATTCTCTCTAAATAATATCACTGCATTCAGAATATTTAGGAGTAATGTACTATAAATTATTCAAAAATGACTTCTGTTATGATTTAAAGTTATCAAATATGTTTTAGAAGTAACAAATACAAAAATATTTTATCTCTTACAGGTGAAATACATTTTATTCTGCATTAAAATGCTACTAAACTCTGCAGAAAAGATGCGCTGTAGATGGGGTATGAGAAAACTCATGTGGATATTACAGATTTGTAAATAAAAGTCACTCTTTATGGTAATGAAATATGTTAGAAAAAGCAAAATTTATCAAAAAATACTTTCTGAAGATCCGCACATTGACAGTGACCATTTAAGAACTAGAAATTAACAAACTGCGGGGTTTAGTTTAGTTAAGTATTTTAAGGAACAATGAGAAAAAACAGAGATAAAAGCTGGTGAATGGTATGTGGTAAAGTACGAAAATACATTGTATCCTCGAGTTGTGAAGATTATTGAAGAAAACGAGTTTAAAATATAAGTAATGGCTGCTGTTGGAACCAATTAGAAATGGCCAGTAACGACAGATGACATTTATAATAAGAAAGAAAGAATGATTTGAAAAATTGAATTACCTGAACTTGTTAATAGCAGCAGCCAGTATAGATTGAAGTCTTTTGTTATGTAATATTTTTGATTTTTCATTGAGTTTGGTATTAAATTTCTGTAAATTTAAGTCATAATTGTTAATTTTCAATATTTCGATCTAAACTAAGCTGTAATTTTCATTCATTAATTTTTGTAATAAAGATATGCTTGTAAGTAAATTTTGTATTGCAGTTACTGTAACGTAAGTTACCCAGTTAAAAATTCCCATAATTTTCAATTTCTGAAATAAATTTTTAAATTAATAAAAATATATTCCTAAGCATTATAAGGATCTGATGAATTATGCTTCAAACAAGAAAACAGCTGAAATAGAGCATAAATTTGCCTCAGAATCAATTTTCATATTATGTCATTCCCTTTTTGTGTAACGCAAGTTACTGCCTTATCTTTGACTGCTAGATTTTAGGAAAATTTAAATGCATCGAATATTTTTGCATTTTAATTTTGCTTTCAACTGTCATTTTCATAGAATGCTTTCATACAAGGTTTGTATAAAAAATTTGTAAGTACTGAGGTGCTAAATGCATAAGAGTTGGTCGAAATGTAACGTAAGTTACCGTGGAATTGCCCAATAGCATTTTACGCTTTATAACAGCAATAATAAAGTGTGATATTCCTTCTAAAATTATGCAAAAACATAATTTTTAATTTCGAGTTTTTTAAATAGTTATCCATAAAAGATATATTTTACTCAAATTCAAAGAGGAAAATAATTTAAAAATAAAACTGGAAGTCCTGTTAATAAAAATTACACTACCCATAAATATAATGTTCCAGTAAAAACGTCTCAAACTCTACTTTAGGGTGACATTTTCTGTGTGTTTCCGAATGAGAATGTGTCATGCAATATGATATCGCACAAACAAAATTGCAATTACTTATTTGGCAGCAGTGTCAAGTTACCAGATATGGCTCTGACAGAAACATTCTTTCCTCAGTAAATTGTATTTTCATTAGAATCGTTTCTGAAAATATCTTGCGGAAGTTGGGACTACTTTTTTTTTCTTTTGTTTTGTTCATTTTGTAATTTGAATTTTTACCATGCTTTGACAGGTTGTCTTGAAAAAATATTCATATATGTGGCTAAAATATCTACTACGTTCATTTTGTTTTTAACGTTTTGTTTGACTTGAACAAGATGATATATAAAAGTTAATATAACGACGTTAAAGCGCAGTAAATTTGCAGATTACTGCTTCCGTATGTTTTGAGAATTTAAAGACCCGTTTTTCAGAGAAAAGTAGTCAGTTTTTGCTGCTATAAAAGTTTTTTAATTGGATGTTTTTTGCACACACCCACACGTGTGTGTATATATTAAAATTAAAACATTGATTCTAGAACTCTTTTACTCTGAATACATTCCCCCGCCCCAACTTTTCGTTTTAATATGGGTTCTCATACCCCTTCTACAGCGCATCTTTTCTGCAGAGTTTAGTAGCATTTTACTGCAGAATAAAATGTATTTCACCTTTAAGAGGTAAAATATTTTTGTATTTTGTTACTTCTAAAACATATTTAATAACTTTAAATCATAACAGAAGTCATTTTTGAATAATTTATAGTACATTCCACGTCAAGTGATCCAAAATCTGAAAAAAAAATTTACCTTTCATTTTTGTATTTCTTTCAAATTTGGCTCATCAATTGTACCTCTTGAGGTAATCAAAAGTCTCAATTTTTGGATTTTTATCTCTATTATTTTTTCATTTATGAGACTTTGAACTTTGGAAAACCCTCGTTTTTCCATGGATAAGGGGACGTAAAAGGGACCGTAACTCGGCACCAAATATAGATAGAACGATTTGGTAAATGGCATGTTAAAGTACGTTAGTTGCCAATTAATCTGATATGCAACATGACTAATTTGACAAAAATTTTCTTTTTCAAAAAATGAAATTTAAATTTCTCAAAAAACATATAATGAATTTTTTTCAAAAAATTTTCAAAAATTCTTGTGTATTTTATCTATGTTTGTACCAATTTTTAGACTGGGATCTCAATGGGATCATATTTTTTTTTGAATTTTTGAGTAAAACTGTATAGGAAAAAATGATATTTTTTACATTTTATTTATTTAAATACTAAGTTGTCTGGCTTGTGATGGTCTAAAAAGTAGTAAATAAACATGAATATGTTTAAAGTGAGCTGGCATGAGCTTATAGATTTGTCAGGTTCATTCCCCCCTCCCTCCCCTGCTCAACCACTCTTTTTTTTTTCAAAACTGTTCAATATGTTTAAAAAAAAAAAAAAAACTCTTTGATACAAAATGAATAGTAAACTTATTTACACAACGTTGGTAAATGGGTTCCCTTACAACTAGACGAAGTATCCCCCTCCCCACCCAAATGTACCATTCACACTATACTAATATGACGTCCAACCTCGGGATTGAATTGGGGATTATTTTCACCCTAGGTACATATATTGTTTTTCGGAAGAAGTGTTTCTTTTCGATCCGAACTTCAAAGTGTACTTCCATTCAATATCTGAAATGTAACTTTATGATTCATTTCATCTCCTACTCCAGCACCAATCTTCAATTTTGAAGGGAGGAAATAAATGGGTCGCCCCAAGATCATAGCAAACAGCAAAATAGCACTGTTTCTGCTTGTTCTCATTGTTTTTTCTATTCTTTTCGCACAAAACTGAAAATAAATCAAAATATCATATCATATGTCTGTGTCCCCATAACTATCTTCCCATATTATCTAGTGTGCAGCTGTTATTTAATTTTTTAAATTGTTTGTGTTCTTTTTCATTTTGTTGTAAAGGAAAGTAATGCAGCAAGACATATCTTTTTACATATATTAAACAAACACTGCTGTTTTGATCATAACCTCTCATGTTGTTTAACTTATGTACAGATTGCTCCTCCCCTTTTCCTGCCTTCCCGCTCCAAACTTTTATTTTTTTATCATCCCGCATAACCCCATTTCAAAGCCTTAGTCTCTACTGATGTCTGGTGGTGTTTCAGTTTATTCTGTTTGTTACTCTTTCCTATTAGCTCATGAGCTTTGTCCAATAAGAGAAAGGAAAGGCAGTGATGGGAACTGACATATAACCTGATACTTTGATTTATTTTCAGTTTTGTGTGAAAAAATGGGAAAAAATTGTGAGAACAAGGGCAAACAGTGCTATTTTGCTGTTTGCTATGATCTTGGGGCGAACCGTTTCTTTTCTTCCTCCAAAATTGAAGATTGGTGCTGGGGGAGGGGATGAAATGAATCATAAGTTTAAATTCAGATATTGAATGGAAGTACACTTTGTGAAGGTCGAATTGAAAAAAGAAACACTTCGTCTGAAAAACAATATATACCTAGGGAGAAAATAATCCTCAAATCAATTTCCAGGTGAGACGTCATATTAGTGTAGCGTTAATGGTATATTTGTGTGGGGGAAGGGTTTTACTTTGCCTTGTTATAAGGAAACCCATTTACCAACTTTAAATAAGTTTACTGTTTATTTTGTATCAAAAAGGTTTTTTTTAGCATTTGAAACAGTTTGGGGGGAAAATGGTTGGGTCGGGAAGGAAGGGAAGGGCAGCTGACCAATTTACAAGTTAATGCTAGCTCACTTACCTAGAGTAAAAATAATAGTCAATTCAATCCCCAGGTTAGATGTCATAATAGTACAGCGTTAATGGTATATTTGGGTGGAGGAGGGGATACTTCGTCTAGTTATAAGGAAACCCATTTACCAACTTTAAATAAGTTTACTATTCGTTTTGGATCAAAGTTTTTTTTAACATTTTGAACACTTTGGAATTAAAAAAGAGTGGTTTTGCGGGGGAGGAAGGGGTGAGGGGTGAACCTGACAATTCTATAGGCTCATGCCAGCTCACTTTAAACATATTCATGCTTGTTTATTACTTTTTAGACCATCACAAGCAAGATAACTTAGTATTTAAATAAATATAATCTAAAAAATATCATTTTTTTCCTATACAGTTTTATTCAAAAATTAAAAAAAAATATGATCCCATTGAGATCCCAATCTAAAAATTGGAGCAAACATAGATAAAATACACAAAAATTTTTGAAATTTTTTTGAAAAAAATTTATCATATGTTTTGTGAGAAATTTAAATTTGAAATTTAAATTTCATTTTTTGAAAAAGAAAATTTTTATAAAATTAGTCATGTTGCATATCAAATTAAGCGGCAACTAACGTACTTTAAAATGGCATGTACCAAATCGTTCTATCTATATTTGGTGCCGAGTTATAGTCCCTTTTACGTTCCCTTATTCATGGAAAAACGAGGGTTTTTCCAAAGTTCAAAGTCTTATAAATGAAGAAATAATAGAGATAAAAATCTAAAAATTGAGACTTTAGATTGCCTCAAGGGGTACAATTGATGAGCCAAATTTGAAAGAAATACAAATATGTAAGGTAAAAAACGTTGGATCACTTGACATGGAATGACCCGTATTACTTATTTTGGGGACCTGAAAGTTATGTTGTTTCTTAAACAAATCACGTATTAAAAGTTTTTATTTTCAATCAACGACGCAATTATAATTTTTACCAAGGTCCTGTTGCCATCTAGTAGTACTTTTTAAATTCCGGGTGGAATAAAAAAAAAAAAAAAAAAAGATTTTTGGAGCCAAATATTTTTAAATGGCATTTTGGGTACAAACCAAGTTTATTTTTTCATATATAGATTGCAATAAAGTGTAATCATGTGGTGCAATATTAGGTGATTATTATGGGTGAAGCAGTCGAATTTCCCTTTCTTCCGAAAGATAAAATACTTTTTATCGCACAAAAACTTGAAAATTTGACTTGTACCCAAGGAGTCATTTCAAAATGATTTGCTCCAAAAAATTATTAAACAAGCTATCCGGGATTTAAAATTTACTACTAAATGGCAAAAGGTCCATCATAAAGAGCATAATTACATTGCTAATTCAAAATGAAAACGTTTAGCAACTGATTTGTTTGAGAAAAAACAACATGACTTTCCGATCTCCCTAATACAAGTTTATACCAAAATACAACATTTTATTAAATTTTAGGCATAAGTTTAATGTAAATCAGAAAACAATTAACAATTTAAAATAAATGTCTTTTTTTTTACAATTTTCTTAAAAACGTTAAAAATTTTTTTAAAGATCATTACAATCGGCTAAATTATCTCTTCAAAACGTTAAGAAAATTAACATTTAGCTGCTCTGGGAAAAATGCGAGATAAATACAGAAATAATTTAGGTAGAAAGGAAGTCGAAAAAAGACTTTCTTATGAAACTTAATTTCCGCTTATAAGAGAACATTTTTCCTAATGTAATGTTTCTTACATGTTCCGTTTCATTAGATGAAGACTGCAACGGATTTAGAAACAAGATTTAGTTGATCTACATAGTAAGACGGAGAGCTTGGAGGAAAAAAATTAATTGTTCTTTTTAGAAAGTAAGCTGTAATGAGAGTTTCTTTTAAATAAGATTTCTCTTCTTGAAGTCCAGCGTTGAAAACGACATTCATAAAAAATGTTCATGTAAATTCAATGCTCATTTAATTTCCCATTCCAGCTTAATATCTTCATTTTGTGTGCCTTTTAAGTTTAATGCTTTTTCTTATTTTGAATTTGAAAGCAAACTCAGTTTAAACTGAAGAGTTATTATTTTTTTATAACTTTCATTGAGCATTAGATGAGCTTTTACTTTTGAAGTTAAAGGTTTGATACATTTAATGGTATAAAGTGATATTATCTACAAGACACTATTTTTAAAAAATATATGTATTATTTTATTTTCTGAGCAAGTTCTTCGCTCATTTGAGTGGTTTGAAATTATGAACAACTACTTTAAGAATTAAAAAATATGTGTAATTTTTGACGAACTAACGCACGAAGTTTTCAACTTTCCAATTTAATTGTTTTATGAAAGCACCCCTTGACTAATGTGCATCACACCCCACTTTTTAAGGTTACGGTTTTAGATTTTAATATTTTTTACGGATTTCTTTGACTGCATTGTATATAGCTATTTGTAAAAATTTAATCCAATAACTTAAAAGAGTATGTTCAAAAGCTCTTAAATGCTGATTTAAAATTGTCGAAATCTTTTTTCCTACACTATTTTCTGTTATATAATAAGTTATACACATATTGTGATTTTATGAAATCAAATAGCTGCATTTTAAATATTTTATTTTTGGGGTTAAAAATGTAATATTCTTAAAATAATGTATTTTACATCCTATTTTTCACATGTTTTACAATTAACCTCAAAAGGGGACAACACGAAATTGGGTTGCCTTCTTTTTCCAGTTATTAATAAATATGATCTTAAGTTTGCAAATTTTAAGAAAAACGCCAAATTTTAGGACTTATTGAGAAACTAAAAGTAGAACGCGATTTCATCGTCCGCATGTAGCTAGATATTCATATGCAAAGCACTCGAAACATGGTTTCCATTTATCCCTGAAACTCGCTAAATTAGGTAATTATTTTTTCTTAGTATATCTGCAGATTTAAATACAATAAATTTCGGTAACTGCGGTATGAGGGCAAAAATATTTATGCGCCCAAAAACATGCTTTACTATGTTATTTTGATAACTGCTTATTTAAGTGACTTTCATTATTACACTATCACGCGGTCTCCTGGTTAGTGGCAGTAAAATTGTTCAACCATTTTACTCTCCAATGCGAACTGTTTTTATATTTATTAATTGTAAATTTTAGCTATGTTTTTAAAAACGGTGGAAGTCCCCCCCCCCTATAAGTCAGTTAAATACTACAACGTGAATTCAGCTTTGTTTAATCAAGTTGTTATAATAACTTACTTGTAGTGTAGGAAGTTTTAATCAAGTTTGAAACACAAGTAAAACACTGCATTACGAATTCGTCAGACAATCTCTGTATATTTTAACAAGAAGTTCTGTCAGGAACTAAACGAGCCTACTTTTCTGTACATCGACATCGGCATTCTAGCATCTTATCAATATTTCTTGATTATCTGAGACTGCAAATTATGTCACATATCCTTTTAAAACACATAGCTGATTTCGAAAATCAAAACATACCCCTCTCACCAGTTGAAATAGACACGTAAAAAGTAAATAAATGAATAAATAGAGTTTTGTCGCACCTTTTAAATAATGTAATTGTTGTAGTTCTTCCGTAAAAAAAATTCTTCAATCGTTTTCAAAAAAAAAAGTAAATAAATAAATAATAATAATAATTAAAAGTACAAAGAACATCAAAACACATTTTATCAAAGAAAGAAAGAAAAAAAAAAAAAAAAAAGAAAACTTGTTCGTTACTAAAATGTTTCGAATTTCATTTTTAATCATTTGCCAGTTGTTACATATAAATAAAGAATAAAATGCTCTCGTGAATGAAAAAATTTTGTTATGAAAAAAATCGTCTGCCAAAAAAAGATAAATAATAATAAATAAAATAAAACAAATAAATAAATGAACAAAAAATCGTCTGCACAATCAGTCATTTTTTTCCGAACCTGCATTTCTGCCATGTTTTCGGAGTCGGATCCGGAATCTGAGTCCTCACAGAAGATAATTCAGAAAAGTACTTTACATGCATCATTTATCAAAACCATTTTCTTACGAAGTTAGTTTGAAGGAAATCTGCCTCTAAGTTCAGGATCAGCATTCAACTTAAATTTCCCCGTAAGCGCTAATGTTAAGTTTTCTTCTGCAAGGTTCAACATTGAACGAAAAATGGTTCAAATCAAAAAGCGAAATATAGGAATGAGCCTCTTCGAGATCTTTCGAACAAAAAAAAGTTTATTCAATTCGGACGGTTCACTTAAAAAGTATTAGGTAGAGAAAGGTTGCTTGAACGTTAAATGTTGAACGAGAAAATGTTCAAATTGAAAATTTAAACACGGTAATGAAGTATCCTTGCTGAGATCCTTCGAACTAAAAAAAGTTCGTTTAAATCGGACTGTTCACTCAAAAGTTATTAGGGGTGACAGCTTGTTTGAGCGGTTCAATGTTGAACGAAAATTTGTTCAAATCGGATATGTAAATACGGAAAAAAGTATCCTTGCTAAAATCTTTCGAACAAAAAAAAAATGTTCAAATTGGACTATTCACTAAAAAGTTAGTATCGCGGGACAAGTTGTTTGAGCGGTTCAAAGTTGCACTAAAAATTGTTCAAATCGAAAAATCAAATATGGGAATGAGCAGTACTTGCCGAGATCTTTCCAACAAGAAAAAGTTTGTTCAAATCGGAATGTTCATTCAAAAGTTATTAGGGGGACAAACAGACCGACACACAAATTCCCCATTTCAATACCCTACTTATTTTAATTTTTCGATATTTATTTCAATTTTTTATTTATTTTTGATTTTTTTTGGGTGATTTGACAATATTTTTTAGATGTATTAATCCACGTTTAATGTTTTTCGTCTTTATTTTATTTTTAACGGGAAAGTAGGCTAAAAAGCCTCCTGTCATTTTTACTTTTAGAAAATTCGCTTCATCTGTATTTCCAGAGAACGCATAACATTAATTAGTTTTATGAATCTACTTAATTTCAAAAGAAAAAAAGAAAAAAAATTAAAGGAAATAAAGCTAATTTAACTTTGGGGTAAAAAATCTTCATTCTTAACTTTATTTTTTGGGGAAAACCTAAGCTCTTTAGTAACAACTTAAGACCATTCACAAAAAAAGGACATACATTTACACACGTGTACTCAATTTAAAGGAACTAATGAATTTTCCGGTTATGCAAATAGCATAATTAAGTAAAACTAACTCTTTCTCATCATTTTTTTCTCTTTGAAGTTTTATATTTTAAGTACAATATAGCTTTGGAGTTAAATGAATATATTAAAATAAAATTAAGGATGCTATCCAATAAAAAACTAAAATAACCACATAACCAATTTTTTTGAAGATGAGAAGTTTCAAAAGAAATGTACAAAATTTTTTATTAAATAAGTGATACTTTTTAATACGTTTTGTGGCATACTCGTATTTCTTTGTCACAAAAATTAAACTAGTTATGATAAATTAATGTGATGTTTAAGCAATATTTTTAATTCAGTCGCTTTTATTACAGAAAATACTAATGTTTATCTACTGTTTTTTTCTAAAGGAAAAAAAAACACCAGTTAACTAGCATTATGAAAGATAAGTTATACACATTTTTAATTTTCAAGCAGTATGTTTCTTTTTGTTGCACTGCTTGAAATTTCCAGATTGTCTTTCTTTAAATATTATGCAAAAAAAAAAAAAAAAAAAAACTAACTAAAAAAGAAAAAAGAAACCTTTCATAACATCATATTTTGATCGATTCGTTCATACTCTACGGATAGCAAAGTTGATAGAAGCTAACTTACTATTTTTTCTTTATTTTGCTTTACTTGATAACCTTTTTGTCTTACTTGTGCCTGTAAAATGTTGTCAATTTACTCTTGCAATATTTAATTGGTGGACGTGATAATTATCACAGTTATATTTTGACATCATAAATAGAATGAAACAATCTGTAATTTTTTGAAACTATTTGCAATCCAAATCCTTTGAAGAACAAAACTTCGCAAAAAAACGAACTGTTGTTTTTACGCTATAATAGGCAGCCGAAGTTCCAATTTGAAACTAAAATGCACAGTAATATACTATAAAACTAGCAATTTTAGTTTCTTTCTGTAAAGTTAGAAAATTTTCAGTTTATTGCAGCAAAACTTTGCTGTATTATACTCTAAAAACAACAGTATAATACTGGCAGCAGAGGCTCCTGCTTAAAACTGTAAAATACAAGGTAATGAACTAAAAGTAGCAATTTTACAGTTTATTACTGTAAAATTAGCAATTTTAGAGTTTAGTTCTGCAAAATTGCCAATTCTATAGTTTAGTACTGTAAAATTAGCAATTTTTAGTTTATCACCGTTAAGTTGGCTGCATTATACTGTAAAAGCAACATTCAGTTTTTACAGTGTATTTAAGCTTAGATTTTCTGGTTACTTCACTTATTGCATATTTTTATTTAATTTTAATTCTATGTTAAAATGGGAAGTACACAAACCTTGTTGTTCACAACCCTATATTTAATTTCTTCAACGAAAAATTTTCAAGAAACCGGTTAAAGTAATAATTAAAATGAAATAATTTATTTGTTATCTAATGCACGATTGTAGTAAAGAATGTCATTCAACTTTAGATCCACACATATTTTGTACACACAGCTTTCTAGATTCAAACACAAAAATGTCTTAACTTGCCAATCGTTCCCTGTGAAATGAAAGTGTTAATATGGAATACAGTCCTATCAATTATTTAGTTTTTTTTTTTGTTTTGCACAAATTATTATTTTGAATTTTTATAATGTAATATTGAGCAAACTAGAACATTAAAACTTTGTTATGATGAATCTTCCCCTCAAAAAATAAAATCCATGTAATTGCAAACAAACAAATCTTGCACTGTAAAAACTTGAATAACACCAATATTATATTGTGAAGTTTTAATTCAACGTTAATTAATCACAAATACGCAGGAATAATATTTCACCATTATTATAATTTAAAAAGTGTTATAATCATTAAAAAAAAAAAAAAAAAGAAAAAAAACCGCATTTAAAACATTGTGCAACTTTATTTCTTTTACTATTATTCTTTAAGTTGAAAAATGGGTCAAAAACTCTATTAATCGATAATAATTTAAATTATGTTTTTTTTTTAACAAAAAGTAGGCTTAGGTTTTTTCCGTTAATTTTACGTTTTAAAGTTAATCATTGGAGCAGATGTGATTGAAAACCTTTAAACTCATTATAAATTCCAAGCCTGCAGCTTGACTTTACTTGTCCTTATATGTAGATCGATCTGGAAGCATTAAATAAAAAAAAATCTACTTTTCTATAACTTGACGTGAATGAACTTCCAAATCATGAATACTTAATAATCCAAGTATATGTGGCTGTTTTATGCGCTTAATTCATTGATTGAACAATTTTATCCTAATGTTTAAATAATTTGCAATTTTGATTAATTCTTTTCATCTCAAAGATATGAAAAAGAATACTAAATCAAGAAGAAAAAAAACAGATCATTAATCATTTTTAAATTTGACAAAAAATATAAGAAAATCAGGGATATAAAATAGGTTTCTGAATTAAGTTGTTTCAAATTATTCTGCTTTCCAGTTTCTAAAGTATTTCATAATGTGCCACGTTTTTAAGTGGTGATGTGTTTTTTTTATTTTTTTTTATTTTGTAGTTTTTATGAACAATTCCTAAATAAATTATGCAAAATGTTTACAACAATACGAAAATCTGGACTTCATTTTAGTTGATTTAATTGATTCTCTACTTGAAGTATCATAATTGTTATATTTGTTTAAAATAATTAAGATAAGAAAAATAATTTCAACTTCTCTTCTTTTTGCTGAATAAATAGTTTCATGATGCATTGACAATTTCAAAGTAATTTTAAAGCACCAATTCAAAATATAATCGAAATTGAAGAGAAAAAGATACGCCATTTAAATTTAAATGTTTTATCGCTGTTTAGGTATCGCTGTTTAGGAGTAAGATTGTGATCTTATAGGGTCCCAAGAAATAATAAGGTTAAAATGTCCTTCATTTTAGATTAAAGTAATTAGAAGAGCTATCTAAGCTCATTTATTATCGCTCTTTTCAACAACATTTATAGGTTTACGTAACTCTTTCCTGTAAATATAGAATTCTAGTTGAATGATAGGCACAGGGACGTCATTCCAAGTTTTCCAGGGGGGGGGGGGAGGGTCCAAACACAATGCAATTTCACCGGAAAACATCAAAAACCACGCCCACTTATATGTAAATACATTGATTTCACAAAGTCAGGGGGGGCAATTGACCCCTCTGCCCCCCCTAAATGACGGGCCTGGCTAGGCATCTTTCCCACTAAGTTTAAAATACTGAATGAATGAATTTTACAATCATCAATCGCGTCTTCTGGTGTCGAAAATAGTTGAAAATTAAATTAATTTTAAATGTTTGTAAATTACAAAAGAAATAAAATATAAAAAAACTTTTTAAATTTAAAGACTATTTCTGTCCGCTCATTCGCACTAAAAAGTATGAAATAAACTAAGTATTCGATATAGTGATTATAGTGCTCAGAAATGTCAGTTCATCTTTATGTATTTATATTTACGTTAATGCTAAAGCAGTCAATATAATAAGTAATTCCTTTCTTGATTATAATGCTCAAAAATTCCAGTTCATCTTGATATATTTATATTTACGTTAATGCTAAAGCAGCCAATAAAGTTTAAATTAAAAATTTGATTTAAGAAATAGGCGGTGTACTGTTTATTATAATTGGTGTCACTTACCGCCTATTTCCTAAATCAAATTTTTAATTTAAACTTTATTGGCTGCTTTAGCATTAACGTAAATATAAATATATCAAGATGAGCTGGAATTTTTGAGCATTATAATCAAGAAAGGAATTACTTATTATATTGACTGCTTTATCATTAACGTAAATATAAATACATAAAGATGAACTGACATTTCTGAACACTATAATCACTATATCGAATACTTAGTTTATTTCATACTTTTTAATGCGAATGAGCGGACAGAAATAGTATTTAAATTTTAAAAGTTTTTTATATTTTATTTCATAGTTTTTTCGTTTTTTCAATTTTCGTTTCATTTACTTTCAATTTTTTATATCTTTTGCGACGTGCCTGTAGTCTATGCTGTCGTGCAATAGGGCTTTCAGTTTGAAGTACTATATTACTATTTTTCTAAAAAACATATCTTGCACGATCGCATTGTCGCCTAGTTTTTTTTCGCTCTTCAAAAATATTCATTTGTATAAAGCAAATTACGTTTCAAAATCAGTATAGTATTAATTAAAATAACAAGAACAATAAAATATTTACATTGCGTTTTAAAAGGTCATATAAACAAACTACCAGTGATCTTCAGTCTTCCGCTCTCCCAACTGAGCAAGTTGGGAACTAAACCCAAGTCGCCAACTGGTGTGTTTTCCTTGTTGTCTCGCGTAGTTGAAAGCTCCAAGAGACATTCCGCAAAAATGGCGTTTCTATGGCGACAAAACCGAAATCCGTGTTTGGCGAGAAAAGGGACCCAAAACACAGATTAACCCAAACTAATTCTATCTCATCGCCTTCTATCGGCATGTTGCCACGCATACTATCCAAAAGGATATTCCTAACACCTTTTTAGAGGAGCGACCTGATGCTTAGTGCCGTTAGCACATAAACATTTTCACAAAATACATACATATTAAAGGCCTATATTTAAGGTTTGTAATGATTTACTCCTCGGAAATCTACAGCACACCCCTCTTCCTACACCCGGCAACCCCAATATTTTCTTCTCTCGTCCTGTTACCAAACGTGAGTTAGAAAAGTCCATTCCAAACAGCAGAGCGGCCTAACGCTTTGTGCCATATCACTAGAGAATCCTTAAACAAATAAATAAAAGCATTTATATTAAAGGCGTACTTTTTTAGCTTATATAATGACTTAATGCCCAAATTCCACAACACATTCCCTTTCCTTCCACCTGGCCACCCCCAATATCTTCGTCTCTCTCTTTTTCCTACCACTTGTCCCTTTTAAAATTCAATTCTAAACGTTTTTACAGCGGAGCGGCGTGACGCATTGTTCCGTTCGCACGCAGGATGATTCTTACATAAGTAAAAATATTTATATGAGAGGCTTATACATAGCTCACGTAAAGATTAAATGCCCACAATCTGCAAATATATCTTTGTTTTGGTTAGCCTTGAGATTAATGTGTTAAATTTATTGTTTGTTAAATTTATTTTGTGTTCACTGTGCCGCTCGCTCTACTATAAAGCGGAAGTGCGTTTAAGTTCACGCGGCTGAATTTAACTCTGCAATCGGAAGCAAAAGGTGAAAACCATGACAAAAGTAAGTACAGAAAAAGTCTTTAATAAAAATATATCTTTGTTTTGGTTAGCCTTGAGATTAATGTGTTAAATTTATTGTTTGTTAAATTTATTTTGTGTTCACTGTGCCGCTCGCTCTACTATAAAGCGGAAGTGCGTTTAAGTTCACGCGGCTGAATTTAACTCTGCAATCGGAAGCAAAAGGTGAAAACCATGACAAAAGTAAGTACAGAAAAAGTCTTTAATAAAAATATATCTTTGTTTTGGTTAGCCTTGAGATTAATGTGTTAAATTTATTGTTTGTTAAATTTATTTTGTGTTCACTGTGCCGCTCGCTCTACTATAAAGCGGAAGTGCGTTTAAGTTCACGCGGCTGAATTTAACTCTGCAATCCGAAGCAAAAGGTGAAAACCATGACAAAAGTAAGTACAGAAAAAGTCTTTAATAAAAATATATCTTTGTTTTGGTTAGCCTTGAGATTAATGTGTTAAATTTATTGTTTGTTAAATTTATTTTGTGTTCACTGTGCCGCTCGCTCTACTATAAAGCGGAAGTGCGTTTAAGTTCACGCGGCTGAATTTAACTCTGCAATCGGAAGCAAAAGGTGAAAACCATGACAAAAGTAAGTACAGAAAAAGTCTTTAATAAAAATATATCTTTGTTTTGGTTAGCCTTGAGATTAATGTGTTAAATTTATTGTTTGTTAAATTTGTTTTGTGTTCACTGTGCCGCTCGCTCTACTATAAAGCGGAAGTGCGTTTAAGTTCACGCGGCTGAATTTAACTCTGCAATCGGAAGCAAAAGGTGAAAACCATGACAAAAGTAAGTACAGAAAAAGTCTTTAATAAAAATATATCTTTGTTTTGGTTAGCCTTGAGATTAATGTGTTAAATTTATTGTTTGTTAAATTTATTTTGTGTTCACTGTGCCGCTCGCTCTACTATAAAGCGGAAGTGCGTTTAAGTTCACGCGGCTGAATTTAACTCTGCAATCGGAAGCAAAAGGTGAAAACCATGACAAAAGTAATTACAGAAAAAGTCTTTAATAAAAATATATCTTTGTTTTGGTTAGCCTTGAGATTAATGTGTTAAATTTATTGTTTGTTAAATTTATTTTGTGTTCACTGTGCCGCTCGCTCTACTATAAAGCGAAAGTGCGTTTGGGTTCACGCGGCTGAATTTAACTCTGCAATCGGAAGCAAAAGGTGAAAACCATGACAAAAGTAAGTACAGAAAAAGTCTTTAATAAAAATATATCTTTGTTTTGGTTAGCCTTGAGATTAATGTGTTAAATTTATTGTTTGTTAAATTTATTTTGTGTTCACTGTGCCGCTCGCTCTACTATAAAGCGGTAGTGCGTTTAAGTTCACGCGGCTGAATTTAACTCTGCAACCGGAAGCAAAAGGTGAAAACCATGACAAAAGTAAGTACAGAAAAAGTCTTTAATAAAAATATATCTTTGTTTTGGT
The DNA here is from genome assembly GCA_038373865.1 of Uloborus plumipes. Lineage (NCBI taxonomy): Eukaryota > Metazoa > Arthropoda > Arachnida > Araneae > Uloboridae > Uloborus > Uloborus plumipes. The sequence continues at coordinate 243,424 of JAXGGA010000006.1, forward strand.
TAGCCTTGAGATTAATGTGTTAAATTTATTGTTTGTTAAATTTATTTTGTGTTCACTGTGCCGCTCGCTCTACTATAAAGCGGAAGTGCGTTTAAGTTCACGCGGCTGAATTTAACTCTGCAATCGGAAGCAAAAGGTGAAAACCATGACAAAAGTAAGTACAGAAAAAGTCTTTAATAAAAATATATCTTTGTTTTGGTTAGCCTTGAGATTAATGTGTTAAATTTATTGTTTGTTAAATTTATTTTGTGTTCACTGTGCCGCTCGCTCTACTATAAAGCGGAAGTGCGTTTAAGTTCACGCGGCTGAATTTAACTCTGCAACCGGAAGCAAAAAGTGAAAACCATGACAAAAGTAAGTACAGAAAAAGTCTTTAATAAAAATATATCTTTGTTTTGGTTAGCCTTGAGATTAATGTGTTAAATTTATTGTTTGTTAAATTTATTTTGTGTTCACTGTGCCGCTCGCTCTACTATAAAGCGGAAGTGCGTTTAAGTTCACGCGGCTGAATTTAACTCTGCAATCGGAAGCAGAAGGTGAAAACCATGACAAAAGTAAGTACAGAAAAAGTCTTTAATAAAAATATATCTTTGTCTTGGTTAGCCTTGAGATAATTGTGTTAAATTTATTGTTTGTTAAATTTATTTTGTGTTCACTGTGCCGCTCGCTCTACTATAAAGCGGAAGTGCGTTTAAGTTCACGCGGCTGAATTTAACTCTGCAACCGGAAGCAAAAGGTGAAAACCATGACAAAAGTAAGTACAGAAAAAGTCTTTAATAAAAATATATCTTTGTTTTGGTTAGCCTTGAGATTAATGTGTTAAATTTATTGTTTGTTAAATTTATTTTGTGTTCACTGTGCCGCTCGCTCTACTATAAAGCGGAAGTGCGTTTAAGTTCACGCGGCTGAATTTAACTCTGCAACCGGAAGCAAAAGGTGAAAACCATGACAAAAGTAAGTACAGAAAAAGTCTTTAATAAAAATATATCTTTGTTTTGGTTAGCCTTGAGATTAATGTGTTAAATTTATTGTTTGTTAAATTTATTTTGTGTTCACTGTGCCGCTCGCTCTACTATAAAGCGGAAGTGCGTTTAAGTTCACGCGGCTGAATTTAACTCTGCAATCGGAAGCAAAAGGTGAAAACCATGACAAAAGTAAGTACAGAAAAAGTCTTTAATAAAAATATATCTTTGTTTTGGTTAGCCTTGAGATTAATGTGTTAAATTTATTGTTTGTTAAATTTATTTTGTGTTCACTGTGCCGCTCGCTCTACTATAAAGCGGAAGTGCGTTTAAGTTCACGCGGCTGAATTTAACTCTGCAACCGGAAGCAAAAGGTGAAAACCATGACAAAAGTAAGTACAGAAAAAGTCTTTAATAAAAATATATCTTTGTTTTGGTTAGCCTTGAGATTAATGTGTTAAATTTATTGTTTGTTAAATTTATTTTGTGTTCACTGTGCCGCTCGCTCTACTATAAAGCGGAAGTGCGTTTAAGTTCACGCGGCTGAATTTAACTCTGCAATCGGAAGCAAAAGGTGAAAACCATGACAAAAGTAAGTACAGAAAAAGTCTTTAATAAAAATATATCTTTGTTTTGGTTAGCCTTGAGATTAATGTGTTAAATTTATTGTTTGTTAAATTTATTTTGTGTTCACTGTGCCGCTCGCTCTACTATAAAGCGGAAGTGCGTTTAAGTTCACGCGGCTGAATTTAACTCTGCAACCGGAAGCAAAAGGTGAAAACCATGACAAAAGTAAGTACAGAAAAAGTCTTTAATAAAAATATATCTTTGTTTTGGTTAGCCTTGAGATTAATGTGTTAAATTTATTGTTTGTTAAATTTATTTTGTGTTCACTGTGCCGCTCGCTCTACTATAAAGCGGAAGTGCGTTTAAGTTCACGCGGCTGAATTTAACTCTGCAACCGGAAGCAAAAGGTGAAAACCATGACAAAAGTAAGTACAGAAAAAGTCTCTAATAAAAATATATCTTTGTTTTGGTTAGCCTTGAGATTAATGTGTTAAATTTATTGTTTGTTAAATTTATTTTGTGTTCACTGTGCCGCTCGCTCTACTATAAAGCGGAAGTGCGTTTAAGTTCACGCGGCTGAATTTAACTCTGCAACCGGAAGCAAAAGGTGAAAACCATGACAAAAGTAAGTACAGAAAAAGTCTTTAATAAAAATATATCTTTGTTTTGGTTAGCCTTGAGATTAATGTGTTAAATTTATTGTTTGTTAAATTTATTTTGTGTTCACTGTGCCGCTCGCTCTACTATAAAGCGGAAGTGCGTTTAAGTTCACGCGGCTGAATTTAACTCTGCAATCGGAAGCAAAAGGTGAAAACCATGACAAAAGTAAGTACAGAAAAAGTCTTTAATAAAAATATATCTTTGTTTTGGTTAGCCTTGAGATTAATGTGTTAAATTTATTGTTTGTTAAATTTATTTTGTGTTCACTGTGCCGCTCGCTCTACTGTAAAGCGGAAGTGCGTTTAAGTTCACGCGGCTGAATTTAACTCTGCAATCGGAAGCAAAAGGTGAAAACCATGACAAAAGTAAGTACAGAAAAAGTCTTTAATAAAAATATATCTTTGTTTTGGTTAGCCTTGAGATTAATGTGTTAAATTTATTGTTTGTTAAATTTATTTTGTGTTCACTGTGCCGCTCGCTCTACTATAAAGCGGAAGTGCGTTTAAGTTCACGCGGCTGAATTTAACTCTGCAATCGGAAGCAAAAGGTGAAAACCATGACAAAAGTAATTACAGAAAAAGTCTTTAATAAAAATATATCTTTGTTTTGGTTAGCCTTGAGATTAATGTGTTAAATTTATTGTTTGTTAAATTTATTTTGTGTTCACTGTGCCGCTCGCTCTACTATAAAGCGAAAGTGCGTTTGGGTTCACGCGGCTGAATTTAACTCTGCAATCGGAAGCAAAAGGTGAAAAGCATGACAAAAGTAAGTACAGAAAAAGTCTTTAATAAAAATATATCTTTGTTTTGGTTAGCCTTGAGATTAATGTGTTAAATTTATTGTTTGTTAAATTTATTTTGTGTTCACTGTGCCGCTCGCTCTACTATAAAGCGGAAGTGCGTTTAAGTTCACGCGGCTGAATTTAACTCTGCAACCGGAAGCAAAAGGTGAAAACCATGACAAAAGTAAGTACAGAAAAAGTCTTTAATAAAAATATATCTTTGTTTTGGTTAGCCTTGAGATTAATGTGTTAAATTTATTGTTTGTTAAATTTATTTTGTGTTCACTGTGCCGCTCGCTCTACTATAAAGCGGAAGTGCGTTTAAGTTCACGCGGCTGAATTTAACTCTGCAATCGGAAGCAAAAGGTGAAAACCATGACAAAAGTAAGTACAGAAAAAGTCTTTAATAAAAATATATCTTTGTTTTGGTTAGCCTTGAGATTAATGTGTTAAATTTATTGTTTGTTAAATTTATTTTGTGTTCACTGTGCCGCTCGCTCTACTATAAAGCGGAAGTGCGTTTAAGTTCACGCGGCTGAATTTAACTCTGCAATCGGAAGCAAAAGGTGAAAACCATGACAAAAGTAAGTACAGAAAAAGTCTTTAATAAAAATATATCTTTGTTTTGGTTAGCCTTGAGATTAATGTGTTAAATTTATTGTTTGTTAAATTTATTTTGTGTTCACTGTGCCGCTCGCTCTACTATAAAGCGAAAGTGCGTTTAAGTTCACGCGGCTGAATTTAACTCTGCAACCGGAAGCAAAAGGTGAAAACCATGACAAAAGTAAGTACAGAAAAAGTCTTTAATAAAAATATATCTTTGTTTTGGTTAGCCTTGAGATTAATGTGTTAAATTTATTGTTTGTTAAATTTATTTTGTGTTCACTGTGCCGCTCGCTCTACTATAAAGCGGAAGTGCGTTTAAGTTCACGCGGCTGAATTTAACTCTGCAATCGGAAGCAAAAGGTGAAAACCATGACAAAAGTAAGTACAGAAAAAGTCTTTAATAAAAATATATCTTTGTTTTGGTTAGCCTTGAGATAATTGTGTTAAATTTATTGTTTGTTAAATTTATTTTGTGTTCACTGTGCCGCTCGCTCTACTATAAAGCGGAAGTGCGTTTAAGTTCACGCGGCTGAATTTAACTCTGCAACCGGAAGCAAAAGGTGAAAACCATGACAAAAGTAAGTACAGAAAAAGTCTTTAATAAAAATATATCTTTGTTTTGGTTAGCCTTGAGATTAATGTGTTAAATTTATTGTTTGTTAAATTTATTTTGTGTTCACTGTGCCGCTCGCTCTACTATAAAGCGGAAGTGCGTTTAAGTTCACGCGGCTGAATTTAACTCTGCAATCGGAAGCAAAAGGTGAAAACCATGACAAAAGTAAGTACAGAAAAAGTCTTTAATAAAAATATATCTTTGTTTTGGTTAGCCTTGAGATTAATGTGTTAAATTTATTGTTTGTTAAATTTATTTTGTGTTCACTGTGCCGCTCGCTCTACTATAAAGCGGAAGTGCGTTTAAGTTCACGCGGCTGAATTTAACTCTGCAACCGGAAGCAAAAGGTGAAAACCATGACAAAAGTAAGTACAGAAAAAGTCTTTAATAAAAATATATCTTTGTTTTGGTTAGCCTTGAGATTAATGTGTTAAATTTATTGTTTGTTAAATTTATTTTGTGTTCACTGTGCCGCTCGCTCTACTATAAAGCGGAAGTGCGTTTAAGTTCACGCGGCTGAATTTAACTCTGCAACCGGAAGCAAAAGGTGAAAACCATGACAAAAGTAAGTACAGAAAAAGTCTTTAATAAAAATATATCTTTGTTTTGGTTAGCCTTGAGATTAATGTGTTAAATTTATTGTTTGTTAAATTTATTTTGTGTTCACTGTGCCGCTCGCTCTACTATAAAGCGGAAGTGCGTTTAAGTTCACGCGGCTGAATTTAACTCTGCAACCGGAAGCAAAAGGTGAAAACCATGACAAAAGTAAGTACAGAAAAAGTCTTTAATAAAAATATATCTTTGTTTTGGTTAGCCTTGAGATTAATGTGTTAAATTTATTGTTTGTTAAATTTATTTTGTGTTCACTGTGCCGCTCGCTCTACTATAAAGCGGAAGTGCGTTTAAGTTCACGCGGCTGAATTTAACTCTGCAATCGGAAGCAAAAGGTGAAAACCATGAGAAAAGTAAGTACAGAAAAAGTCTTTAATAAAAATATATCTTTGTTTTGGTTAGCCTTGAGATTAATGTGTTAAATTTATTGTTTGTTAAATTTATTTTGTGTTCACTGTGCCGCTCGCTCTACTATAAAGCGGAAGTGCGTTTAAGTTCACGCGGCTGAATTTAACTCTGCAATCGGAAGCAAAAGGTGAAAACCATGACAAAAGTAAGTACAGAAAAAGTCTTTAATAAAAATATATCTTTGTTTTGGTTAGCCTTGAGATTAATGTGTTAAATTTATTGTTTGTTAAATTTATTTTGTGTTCACTGTGCCGCTCGCTCTACTATAAAGCGGAAGTGCGTTTAAGTTCACGCGGCTGAATTTAACTCTGCAACCGGAAGCAAAAGGTGAAAACCATGACAAAAGTAAGTACAGAAAAAGTCTTTAATAAAAATATATCTTTGTTTTGGTTAGCCTTGAGATTAATGTGTTAAATTTATTGTTTGTTAAATTTATTTTGTGTTCACTGTGCCGCTCGCTCTACTATAAAGCGGAAGTGCGTTTAAGTTCACGCGGCTGAATTTAACTTTGCAATCGGAAGCAAAAGGTGAAAACCATGACAAAAGTAAGTACAGAAAAAGTCTTTAATAAAAATATATCTTTGTTTTGGTTAGCTTTGAGATTAATGTGTTAAATTTATTGTTTGTTAAATTTATTTTGTGTTCACTGTGCCGCTCGCTCTACTATAAAGCGGAAGTGCGTTTAAGTTCACGCGGCTGAATTTAACTCTGCAACCGGAAGCAAAAGGTGAAAACCATGACAAAAGTAAGTACAGAAAAAGTCTTTAATAATAATAAAAAAAATCTTTGAGTTACTACCCAAGTAGCACATTTCGTTTTTTAAAGGTTGTAAAATGGTTATTAACGTTGTAACAACCGCTTAAAAACATTCGTAAAACGTTTAAAGGTTATTTGTGCTACCTGGGTAGTCAATGCTTTACGAGGGTTGATCTATCAGTTCGATGTTTTACTGCTCAAAATTTTAAGCAAGAACGGTGTATGATTTGGCTGTCTAGTTACGTACAAAAGCATAAATCATATGTATTTCGAATCAAGAAATTCTAAGAAAGAAAAAACCTTGTATAGAACTTTGTTTTAAATTCATTTAATAATTAGCATACATTTAATTCATGAATTATTTTAGAATATCATGTTAGTTAAACCTTAGCAAAACTATGACTCCAAATTAAAACTTTCCCATTAATGTATTCATATCATTTAATGAGAATCAGTAATTCATATCATTTAATGAGAATCAGAATTTCATGAGATCAGTAAAAAAAAAAAAAAGATATATAAATAATTTACAGAAAAAAGGGCTGGTAATTTTATGACTATTTTTTTTGAAACAATGTAATGAATTACATAAAGCGTTAAAAATAAACTGGATCCTGGACTTTGCATTTTGCTTCCTTTCACAAATACTGTGTTGTTGCGCTAAAATTCAAAACTTAACATTTTTTTATGAATTTCAATTGAGTATTTGTTAATAAAACAACCATGTCCTTTTTTAAAGTAAAAAAAGAACATTTTCTAGGAAAAGACCACAATCCATATGCTAAAACTAGGAGGAATTAAATCCGCATGCAAGTAGGAAAAGTGACTATTCTTTTTAAGGAAAATTACTTCTAAAAAGTTTTCTCACGAATCAAAGAATTCCAAAAACTCTATTCCTTGCTGCTGCAGAGATTATAAAGCAGTGGAACTTGTGATCTATATGCGTAACGTAAGTTTTTTGTTAGCGAAAAGAATGTTTTTTTTTTTTTTTTCTGTCTTTTAATGCACATTGAGTCGACTTGAATTGCTCAAAAGAAAGGAATTTTTAGCATGATAAACAGGAAGAAATGCTGCAAGGCAAATTACTTGTGAAAGAACTGATGGAAGAAAAAGACAATACCTTGAGATCTAAGTCATTCTTGACGATTTTCTTTCTTTTTCAGCTAAAATAAGAAAATGGTTTTCTGGATTTTTTTTATAAAGTACTCTGTTATCTTGCGTTAAGCGATATAAAATGGTGCCATATAAGTAAAAGATTGAGTATAGGTTGATATTTACGGAACAGTACTAAAGATGAACATATTACGATAATTGTTAACCAAGATCAGTTTTATGTTGACGTGTTTTGTATGGAATATTTGTGTAATACTTTAGTATCACACTCCTATATGAACCTATGTCACACTCGGGATGTAATCCTGAAAATACATCCCTTTTCGTTGACACTAGCAGCTCCGGTTTTTTATGTTTGCAGGTAATTAAAACAACATTAGTTTTATGAATATCAATTGTAAAAAAGTGAAGTAGAGGGAATCACTGGGGTAAGTGGATCATCCCCTAAAACTAAACTAAGCATATGGCAATTACAGTTTTCCACACGCACCATGTCGCATTTTATCGCAGTGATTGGTTTGCAAATATTTACTCTTCAAGGAACTTTTTAAAAGCTCATAGAACCTATGTCAACATTTTTTTTCTAAAAACATGTTTTTGACCACATGAAGGAAAAACACCATCTTTCATAATATAAACTGATTTACTCATTAATTTAGAGTTAATGGAAACGGTAGATTCACATGCGTGTTTTTTACATCTATTGACACTAACTTATCTACAACTAATTCATGCAATCATCGTTACATAATTATGATTGATGAATTATATCATATAATTTGCTTCCTAAAATTGCCCTCTGCTTTTGCCTTCGGGTAGATTTCTTCTTATTTATGCACTTAAACACTTACTGTAAATCAATAAAAATATTAAAATATAATATTCATAATAGGTTTATTAAAATGTTTTATACTTTATTTATGCAAATAGATAATGACGTTAATATCTGGTGCAATTTCGTTTGAAGATCGCCAAAGCCGAAAATCAAGTTGACAGGGTTTAAGAAGTACATGCAAAAGCTTTTCGCTACGTGTAGTCCTTGTTTGAAGCTAGTTAGTTAAGTGCGCATTTGATGGGCACACAGATTTAGGAAATTATATGCACTGAAAAAAAATAGATGTTCCTTTTATAGTATAATGCAGCTAAATTTATAGTAATAGGCGGCAATTTTTCTAATTTTACAGTAATATTTTATTAAAATGCTAATTTAACAATTTATTACTTTGCATTTTATTGTTTTAAACTGGAACGTCTGCTGCCAGTATTATGCTGTTGTTTTTACAGCATAATACAGCTTAATTTTACGGCAATAAACTAAAATTTCTAACTGTGCAATAAGAAACTAAAATTACTAGTTTTACAGTTTATTACTGTGCATTTTAGTTTCAAATTGGAGCTTTGGCTGCCTATTATAGCGTAAAAACAACAGTTCGTTTTTTGCAAAGTTTTGTTCTTCAAAGGATTTGGATTGCAAATAGTTAATAAATTACAGATAATAATTAATAAATTACAGATCATTAAAGGTTTTAAATTGGAACCTCGGCTCCCAGTACTACACTGTAAAAAAAAGGGCCCTGCTCCACATTGACGTAAAGCAGAAAAATAAAGCAGAAACGTAAAATGGATTAAATGGTGTTCCTATGGAAAGTACCCGGATTTTCAGTTTCTGCCTTCGGTTTCGGTCGCGTTTTCTGCTGATGTGGAGCAGGGCCCTAACTGTTTATTTTTTGCCGTGAATCAGTAACACTTTAGCATCAAACTTCTAAAGATCTGGTTATTTGTGCATTAAAAAAGTCCTGGACTAACTAGCACCTTTAGTGCGAACGACGGGCATTTTCGCCAAGGGTATTCCCAAAGCACAAGTAAGTCAGCATCAAGAACCACTGCCATCCTTACCAACTTTGCACCACTCTAACCAGCCAATCTGGGTGATTTAAAACATTAAAAAACTGCAATGATTCGGGAAGTGACTCCAAATCTGCCAGATGTATCACCTAAAGCAGAAAGGGGATACCTTGAATATTTATAAATAAAACTTGAACATAGTACAAACGTTTTAGGATGTCAACCCTCCATGTATTCTCATTTAAAAGAGAAATCCAAGTTATTAAAACTTTGTGAACTTTTTTGAGACACTGTATACCATGAACGCTTTATGTTTTACGCATTCTTAAACAATACTTTATTTGTTTAATTACTAATAATAACTCCAATTGTGGATAGTATTTCTATCGCTCTTATTATATAAAAGTATAATATTCAACTACATTTTCTTGGTTCAGATTCTTATTTTGTCGAGAAAGACGATGAACTGGGCAAAATTTTGTGATAAGAAATATATTTTTAATTTTTTCTACTGCTGACAAATGATAAATGGAATGAATCAAATAAAGGAATACGAAAATGATATATTCTTTAAATTAGTCCAATTCGTCTGAAGACAGCTCTAGTAGGGGAGACTGGGGACGGTTGTGACGCGGGGCGGTTGTGACAGTCGTCATATTAGCTAAACCATAATTAATACCTGGTTGAAGCAAAGAGAGAGAGTATTAGCATGTTTGTCTGAATGTGTGTCAAAGCATTGCGGTAGCCATCGAGCGACATTAACGCTAGCAGAGGGGTTGGCTACTTTTTAACAGTCAAAAGTAAGTTTTTTTGTTCGATGTCTTTTAGTAATTTCTGTTGAATAGGTACAGATAGAGAAATGAAAGTTTTCTCCCAGTTAGTAGTGAACCTTAATAGTGAAATAGCAGTGATTACTTTTTATGTAGGCTATTTTGTATTGCCATGGCGATTGCTGTTTTCAAAAGTAGTGGGTTGGCGTCGGTTGTGACAAATTGCGTGGGGACGGCTTTGACACGAGTAAAACATGTTTTTATCATATTTGATGCCCATAATACGCTTGGAGAAAACAGAAATAGGGCAGTGTGACCTAATGAAACATAAAGAAGCTTATAAAGAAGTGAAACTTTTTTTTTCTTTCGGACAGCTTTGGAAATGCAACGTTAATCGTAAGTCTTTGCTACGAAACATTCATTCGTAAACGCGATGGAGTCGGCCGGCGCTGTCACAATGAAAACAACGTGTGCATAGGTTATATTGCTCATAATAAAGTGCTTATGAGCTTACATGTACGCTGAAAGCAGATATGAGAGTAAAATGGCTACTGAGAAATGGTTCCGTTCATTTATGAATAGAAATGTTTCACGTCTGTTCGTGTAGCTCATGCAACTAGCCTTTCAAGAGTAACAAGCTTCAATAAAACAAATAAATGTGGAATCTTTCTTTGATACTTGAGAATTGTTATGAACAGAAACGGTTATGACCCACAGGATGTGCATAATGTTGCCAAAACAGACGTTACGAAATTCCAAAACCTGATATTTTTTTAAAATTTGGTATAAGGCTACTTCAACTGAACGAGACACATTGTTAAATGTTAAGCTTTCCCAGATGAAGGTTATGTTGAATTACGTTGAATATTACTTGAAATTAAAAGTGATCTAGACTGTTTTGCTGTATTTTTGAACTTGTCACAACCTACCCCAAGCACTGTCACAACCGTCCCTGGGGTGGGGTCGGTTGTGACATTTTTTCCTTTTTTGTTTAATTTGGTCCTGTGAGTTAACTATTGTACTTAGGGAGAAAATTTTAGTGTTTATAAGCAGGCCAATAAACACTTTAACATAAAAATAACTTTAAACCAGCTCACAGGCATTGCTAAGGGATCTATGGGGGAGCAAATGAAAATTGTCACAACCGTACCCAGTCTCCCCTACTTTTAATGATAAGCACGCAAAGCCGTTGTTTTTAAAAATACAAATTCATTGTTTTTCACACGCCCTGTTATCTTTGCGAGGAAAAATGTATTTCTGTTGTGTAGAAAAATAATAGTATTTCGCCATTTTGATTTGCAGTGATATCAGATCCTTCATGTGTTCTCGAAAAATGTACAAGAGATTAGTGTTAACCATAACACTAAAAAAAGCCAAGGAATCCTCTTTTGTGTAACTATCATAGTTATGCATATTTTAACAAGTAATAGTAACTTTTCTCGTCTTTTAGAAAGAACTTTTCAAAGAAAGAAAAATACATTTTTCCAGTAAACAAAGACTTACGTAATAAACTTGTTCAAAATAAGAAATTTAGCTGCTAAACCGAATGGAAACCAATGCGGGAATATTTACAAATATTTGAAATGCGAACTTCTCTTTTTACTCTTTCAGTATCTTCTTCTTTAAAAAACTGTCATTTATTTTGCAGTCATTGGAAAATTTTGTGTGATTTATCGTAGTCATATTCCTTTTTACTGTTCTGCACAAAGGTAGTTATTTAGTCTTTTATGCCTCGTATTATTTTGTTGAGAAATTTCTGCAATAATTATTCACACAAATAATATAAGTGTGTAACCTCTTTTGGAATATTTATCAAAGTTTTCTTGCTAAATAATATTTACCAGCATTGAATTAAATGGGATTTTAGTCCACATGCGTGTAATTATAATACATTAGGCGGCATTGATGTTTTAGTTTTGATTTATGGTAATATTGTTTTGAATGAAACCAGAAATTGAAATTACCTAAAACGTTTTTATGTATTATTTAAGCAAACATTCAAGCTCTTAGTTTCGTGTCATACTGTATCATTCAAATTCTATGAGCAGATCATAGATATATTTGAAAACACATAATAAATTTGCGATGTATTGATTAAAAGTAGAGGAATACTTACACTCTCTAAGAGGGACTAATATTTCAACGGTAGTTGCGCTTTGTAATTATTCATAAGTTACAGCATAATGGTTGAGATAATAAGCTAAATGTTTCATATAGAAGGACATTTCTTTCTAAAGTCGCATGCATCTCTGAGCTTTCAATTAATTTTGAAACAAACGGAGTGTCTCCATATACAGGGTGTCCACTCCAATCGTGGACCAATAGCTGATTTCTAAACCGTTAGAGATAAGCATATGGTTTATTTTGGAAAAAATCTCCAAATTAAGAAAGGAATTTTGGGTCTATTCAATGTTTTTCAAAAAATCAAATTTTGAAAGAGTTACGAAATTTAAATTTTTATACAGCCCCCCAGTCCTATCAATCATATTTAGTAAAACATTCTTGACGCTGCAACGTTTAAAACTAAAAAAAAATCACTCTTCTACGACAAAAATTGACCGAGTTATGACGTTTTGAAAAATCAAGATTTTGAAGGATTTCGCATACGGTCCCTCTCGATGACGTCATGAAACAATGCAAAATCTTGATTTTTCAAAACGTCATAACTCGGTCAATTTTTGTGGTAGAAGAGTGATTTTTTTTTAGTTTTAAACGTTACAGTGTCAAGAATGTTTTACTAAATATGATTGATAGGACTGGGGGGCTGTATAAAAATTTAAATTTCGTAACTCTTTCAAAATTTGATTTTTTGAAAAACATTGAATAGACCCAAAATTCCTTTCGTAATTTGGAGATTTTTTTCTAAATAAACTATATGCTTATCTCTAACGGTTTAGAAATTAGCTATTGGTCCACGATTGGAGTGGACACCCTGTATAATAAGTTTATTTCTTTTAGTCTTTCTATACTGAAATTTGTTATTTGCTTATTGCCTAAAAATTTGCGCCATATAGTGTAGATATTCAAAACTTTTCAGCTTCACTGCCGTATTGTTGATAACGGCTTCGAGAGCTTAAGTTATCCAAAAGTTATAGTAGAACAATAACGAATAAAATATACTTACATGAAGTCTTGTAACATGTATTAGTCTACTAAAAACTTTTATATCTAAAAAACAAATATCTAAAAAAGACATTATTATTAAACATCAACGGCATAAATCGCACTCACTAATGGTATTACATCCATCAACGGTATTAAAGCTGTCCAAAACGTTACAAATAAGCGAATGATGTTGGGAAATATTTTGACAACCATATCAGTACTGTATTCGTACTCTGTGCCTTTACTTCAGTCTTTACATATTGAAAACTCGGTATCATCTAAAACGTATCTATGCCTGACAACTTAAAGAGTCTTCCGAAAAAATGTAAAAAGGTGTTCATTTGTGCTCTGTGTTAGGAAATGTACTTCTTAGAAAGTGGATTTTTTAATATTTTAAAAAAATCTCGATTAAAAATTAAGAAATTTCTGAGTGATTACAACCGTATAGCAGCTGTTTTAACGAACAATCAGAGGAGTGACACAATCAGAAGGGACAGTACATGGTAACTTACGTTACATTTTGACCAATTCTTCGGCATTTAGCACATCTGTATATAAACCTAGTACAAAAGTGATTTACGAAAATGGCAATCAAAGGCGAAATTAAAATGCAAAAATCTTTAATGCATTTAAATTTTACAAAATTTAGCAGCCAAAAATAAAACTACGACAAAAATATAACTTGCGTTGCACAAAGAGGAAATTTTTGTACAAGGTAAATCATTTTTTTACAAGGTTTATATAACATTACTTGTTCACAGAGGTGCTAAATGCCAAAGAATTGGTCAAAATGTAACGTAAGTTACCATAGAATGTCCCAGGAGTTTATCATTATTCTTATAATGAAACGTTAGGGTGTGGTAGAATTGACTTCATACATACACGAAGGAGCTGCCGCTCTAATATTTATTTTTTGTACATGATATTGTACAACAAAGATGTATACATCCAAAATATGAGCGGTGGACGCTGTATTTTAGTTGTTTCAGTCTTATTGCAATAAAGTCTAAACACTGAGGTAGAAGTGGGTTGCTTTTGAATTCGGAAAGAATAGTCAGGTCATGCATAACATATCTGAGTGAGATACCGTATCCTTACGCAGAACCAGATTCATTGAACACATTGAAGGTACATATCAAGACATTTTTCTTGATTTTAGAAACTGACATATACGATTTCTCACAATAATTTACATTGAAGCGGAAAATGTTGGAGATGTTTATATATTGTAAAAAAAATGCGTAACTTAACTCCGTAAAAGAGTCTCATAGTTTCCTGGAATGCAATGGAGTCACTCAACTGATATAATTGGTGTAACGTTACGCATCGCTCATAGCGTATCACCAGTTTTATCCGTCAAGTAAACTCCATTGCGTTGAAGACAGCTTTGGGTGCAGAATGCTGCCGGATTAATGTTACACAAGATTTTTACAGTGTAGTTGTGCTATACAATCATATTGGCAGCCCAGAATATGCTAAGGCCACTAAAAAAATGTGTATTCCACTGGATCAATGGGTAATCTGCATACGCCTAAACACACTCTTATTCAGAATACTGACAGCAGATAGTCTAGCTGTCTACAAGGTCGGTTATTGTGAGTCGACCCCTTTTTTTAAACTTGTATTACAGAAAACAAAACCATTGTTCAGAATTTTCAAACACTATCCTTGGTTAGTAGCCTTTCCCACTACATACATATGCAAAATAGTTGGTTTTAACTATTTTATTAACTGGTTATTATTATTTTTTTTTTTTTTTTTTGAGGAAGATCAACAATGTTTTTCAAAACCTTTTTTGTAGGATATACAAATAATTTCAGTTGTTCCTAAAATATAAAAAGTCTATAGCTCTTTTTGGACCTATTTCATCCAATATTTTATTCAAATAATTTAAAATAACATTTTTATTCAATTTCTGTATTTACTTTTGAATCAGCCATTAACAGCAAAAAGAAAATATGAGCCGTATATGAAAGACATATTCACCAATCATTTCTTTAGCGAACTATTTTAATTTATGAATTTAAACAAAATGTGTTATATAACTGAAAATAAAGGCCTATGAAAGCGTACGTGAAGTCATGATAGGGCCTATTTTGTGACGTTAAACAATCGGCTCATTTATTTCTTCATTTATTTAAAGATGTATGAAGGAATAATGCTGCAATTTTTTTGCAAATATTATTTACATTTACTTTTAACACACTTTGAGGCTACACGTAGAAAAGCATCAAATATATCATCTCGAAAAAAATTTAAATATGAAAACGAAGATAAGTTTTCGAAAAAGATTTCGTGTCTTGAACATGTGCAACAATTTTTTAATATTTTCCCCCAAGCAAATGGGTTCGAAATACTATAATTTGCAAACATATACTATGTAAAAAACGCAGTTTACTGCAAATATATGATTTATGGTTCTGTAAGTCTGAATATATTTTTTTTTTTGGGTACAAAAAAGGAACGTAGTAAAAACTGCCTCAGGGATACACGCTATTACTTTCATGCAGAGTATCATTTAAGGCTTGAAATGCTCTTATATATTTCAACAAACTTTTTTACTTTTTGCCACTGCCATGTTTGAAAAAAAAAACTGTATCCTTTATTGTAACAAACTTGAAGACTACATGTGTATAAATTGAGTTTCTTAGAAAATATGAAATGTAGAGGGCGACGATATTTGAGAACTATAAACGTGTGCTTGTAAAAAACGATTCGTAGAAATTTAAAAATTTTGTACGTGCATGCTCAGTTTTTAAAATGACTATACAGTACGCAAGAATTTAATCAGTTTGCTTTCAAATCAGTTATTTTCTCCGTCTTTTTTTATTGTTTCCGATGACGAATCAAGGCCCGAAAGACACTTTCATTTGCCTGACGAGATTCCAGAGTCATTTGTTGTCGATGATGCAGTGTCTAAGTGAAGTGCTCTAAAAATGCTTTAGTTAGTGAATGAAGGCCTATCCCAAGTTATTAGTGAAAAAATCTTGCAACAGCAGCTGCATTCAATGAGCATTTGGAATCGAACACCTCATAAAAGGTCATTGCTCATACAGGCGCATTAAACTGCAAGACTTCCGTGAGTTAGAAGTCACCGAACAGGGGCAGTAGCTGACAGACGTAATACAATATGGTCATAAATGCAATATGGTCTTTTATTTAAGTGATGCACGTTGTCGAGTGCACCGGACACCAGCTGTATCTTTTTATCCTGAATGTGTACAATTCGGAGGTGGGCTGTACTCGTTGTAATGTTTTGTATTGCGCTGTTTCTTATTTTCCCTTATTATAGAATCAGTTCTGTCATCGAGGTGGCCACTAATCTTAACCCAACCATGTGTATTTAAACATTACAAAGGATTAAATATTGCGTTTCAGTCAATATATTTATTAAGAGTATGATATTGACACTTCAATTTTTCAAAATGATAACATAAAGTGTTGTTCCAAAGGAATATGTAACTAGTTTTATTCACTCACAGGTTCAATTGCATTTCGATTGGCTTACAAAATAACCTGATTTAAACCCCATTGAAAATTTGTGGAATCTGTAAGAGCAACGGATAAAACGCCGAAATTAGCATCTTCGCAGTATGGAGCATTTGTTCGATCAAATCCTCGGCGAGCTGCTTAAACTGGATTCGACGTACCTGTAAAAACTTGTGGGCTGGATTACTAACCAAATCCAGGTAGTTATCAAATTCAGAGATTGCGTTACACGGTCTTAATTGATGTTTTTTAGGACTCAAAGGTAACTAGTTTTTGTCGAAAATTTGAAAGTTGGCAAGAAAAAAAAAGTGATTTGTATCCAAGCTAAGAATTATCGTTTTTCCTGCGTTGAATTGCTTATACTTTAATGTTATTGAACTAAATATTTTTAGTATGTTATGTTTTGTATAAACCTAGAAAGGTGGTATTGATGATCAAATAATGATAAATGGAGAAATAATACCAGTTAATCAATTCATTAAAATAGCATTCATAAGTACACTGCTCAAAACAATTAGGGGAGCAAGCAAAAAAGTAAAAAAAAAAACGTGCAAGACAGCCATGGATTGGTATACAATGGATAGTACATGCGTATCAATCCGCAATACAGAAGAAAAGACCGAAAAACTTCGGAATTAATATTTAATTATTTAAAAATGTTTAAAAAAACATGCAGAGGTGATTTACGGCAACAATTTGGTTACATGTAAAAGATAAAAAAAGGGTACTGCTTAGACATGATGCATGAGTTTTAATAAGGTGTGTGGTGTCCTTAAACAGCTAAGACTGCTGCACACTTGTTTGGCATGGGTGCGATAAGGTTATTGATCTGACTTTGGAGAGTGCTGTTTCACTCCTCAAGAAGTGCAATTTCCAAGTCTCGGACGGTAACAGTCGACCTTGGTCGCACAGCAATGCATCGTCTGAGCATGTCCCAACCATGATTGATTAGAAACAGGTCAGTATAGCACGAAGGGCATTCCACGCGTTGCATTTTGTAAGCTTTAAGCATGTTCTCCACCAGACGAGTTCTCTGCTGTCGAGCAATATCGTCTTGCAAAACAAAGAAGTCTCCAATAGCTCCAGCGTAAGGGATGACATGAGGTCTCAGTATCTCGTCTGCATACCTTCGGCCCGTCAAAGTGCCATTCTAAATGATATGCCGGTCCGTACGTCCGCCTATGCTGATTAAACTCCATACCACCCACCAGCTCTTCTGTATTGTGACTTTTAGCGAACGAATGTGGGGTTATTTCGAGTGCCCCTGTCCCTTCATACCAGAACACGTTCAATGTCACTCTCCAGACTGAATCGAGACTCTCTGTAAACAGCACTTGCCTCCAATTATGTTGCTCCCAATCTCAATGTTCAACAGCCCATCTTCTTTGGGCCACACGGAGGCGTGGGGGTCAACAAAATGCAGCCCATTGACTTACGTGCATAGAGCCCTCCCTCATGAAGTCGATTACGTACTGTTTGGCTGGACACCCTTCGTCCTATTGACAAGAGAAACTATCTTTGCAAATGCTTAGCATTCTCTATTCTGTTTCGACTGGCTGTTAACCGTATGTATCGGTCATCAGTTGCTGCAGTGGCGCGTGGCCGACCTTGCCCTGATCGACGTTTAACATTTCCTGTTTCTTGGCATCGACTCCACAGCCTTGCAACACTTCTGACGACTCCAACATCATCCGCGATACTACGTTGCGTTTGCCCGGATTCCAGCCTGCCTATAACATGCCATGGCATGGATTCCAGTAAATCACGTTGTTGAGACATTCTCAAGTAACCTTGTCTCCAGAAAAAAATGTAAAAAAACTACTGCGCTATCGAATTTAACAGTTACGGCAATAAAACGGACGCTTCTGCAACATCCCGATTTTTGCACTTATCTCCTTTTTCTGGTTTTTGGCCTCATTAACTTTAATTTGTTCATAAAATTATCTTAATCCATTTCCTGGTAGGCTTTAAATTAAGAACGATTCATTTTATGTTGCTTATTGGTATACATTTTTGCGTAATTTTGTTAAAACCATGTGCTCCCCTAATTGTTTTGAGCAGTGTATATGTTGCTGCATACAATTTGCAACTTAAAAAAGTTTGAATTGATAATTTTCTGCAGCTATTTTTCCATTTTAACCATTCCGAAATGTATTAATTACAAGAAGTCATTTCTTCGCATTCTGTCGTTTTAAGCATCAAACAAATCTTTTAATTTGTATTTGTTTGAAAGACAAAAACTACATCCTAGTATACCTCCAATTTTCTTCTACACTGTTTTGTAACTGCTATCTCTCCTGAGATTTCACATACTTGTTTACCCAACTCTTAAATGTCTCGTTAATTAAGCTGTAGCAGAAGAATTAACTTTTACCTAAGGCTGCTTTTGTTTCCAGTGAGGTGAATGTTTAAGGGTAAATCATTCACAGTGAGTGTAATGCATCCCACTATTTCAGTTGATATATGTATTATATTCAGCGTGTGTATATTATCTGCACACAAAATGTATTCATCATCAAATTGTTTGAATAATTTTTATAGTTTCATTATATATACACTGCTCGACATTGAAAATGTAACACCAAGAAAGAGTGGTCAGGAATTCATGCAAATTTTACCGTAGACGCACGTCACTGAGAAAACAGCAAATGCATATCACTGCAAATGATATGAAATGCGCAGCTCTCCGACGCACGTGAAGTAAGATATAAGAGAATGAAGTTGAAAAGTGGGCTATGTTCATGTTGGTTTTTCTGCCAGACTAATTATCGGACAAATTTGGTTTTTGTCTCGAAGGATACGTGTGATAGGAGGAAATGCCACGCCGTCCTAAACAAAGACACTTCCAGCATATAGACGACTTTACAAGGGGTATGGTGATCTGACTGAGAAGAGGAGGCTGGTCCATACGTCAAATTGCAGCTGATACCCACATGGATGCAAGCACTGTGAATCGGCTGTGTCGGAGATGGTTGGAAAGAGGAAATGTAGCCACATTGAGGGGTGCAGGTGCAGCCAGAGTGACGTCAGACAGCTTGGATCGACGGATTCACCGACAAGATGTGGCGGACCCGCAAGTCACTTGTACGTCGATTCTGCAGCACGTGCAAGGTACCCTGGATGTTCCTGTGTCGACCAGAGCCATTTCCCGTCGACTGGTTGCACGTGGCCTGCAATCACGGCGCCCGCTAAGAAGACTGCCATTGACCTCATAGCACAGACTCCAACGTTTGGAATGGTGCCGGACCAGAGCGACGTGGATGGCAGAATGGCAAACCGTAGTGTTCTCAGATGTATTCTGCTTCTGTTTGTCCAGCGATAGTCATCGCATACGTGTGTGGCGTCGACGTGGAGAAAGATCGAATCCGGCAGTAACTGTGGAACGCCCCACAGCGCGACAACGTGGCATAATGGTTTGGGGCGCTATTGCATACAATTCCGTATCACCTCTAGTTCGTATTCGGGGCACTATGGCGGCCCAACGATATGTAGATAATGTACTGCGGCCGGTGGCAATCCCCTACCTTCAGGGTCTGCCAAATGCAATTTTTCAACAGGATAACGCCCGGCCTCACAGTGCTCGAATCAGCCAACATGCTCTACGAGGTGTACAGATGCTTTCCTGGCTACCATACTCTCCTGACTTGTCACCAATCGAACACGTGTGGGACGTTTGTAGAACCTGTCACTGCCTCGTTCAGAGGACGAACTGTGGCAAATGGTTGAAAGGGAATGGAGAACCATCCCTCAGGACACCCTCCGCAGGCTTATTGACTCCATGCCTAGACGTGTTTCTTCGTGCATCGCTGTCCGCGGGGGTCCTACTTCTTACTGAGCCGACGCCGTCCTCGCTCTAAATTTTGCTTATTTATTTTGAAATAAATATCACTTATTGTTCCATGGTGTCTCTGTCTTCTTACCAAATTTCATCAATTTCTGACCACTCCTTCTTGGTGTTGCATTTTCAATGTCGAGCAGTGTACATTTGAAAAAAATCAAAATAATAACGAGTAATCAATCTCACAGTAGAGTCCAGAAAACTCAGTCGTATTGAGGCAACCATAGTAATATTTTGTTTAACATTTTGTTTTCATTTTTGTTGTAACTTAATCGGTTACATTCCCTTAATTATAGTTCTCAATTTTGCTGTTTGTGTTTTTTTCGTCCACTTGCATTCAAAAAAAAAAAAAAAAACCCGCAGTGTAGATCTTTACTCTTGCGTTATAGCATAAAGAAGTGTGCAGCCTATATCAAAAACCTCCTTAAATCTGCAACTATATGTCATTCGAAGATCTAGTTGTTCACGAGAAGAGATAAACAGTAATAAATCCTTGTTCTTGTCTTGACTAGAGAAATTGGGGTTAGAATCTTGATTTTTCAAGTAGTTTCATTCAAATGAGTTTGAATTGGAATAACAGAACCAATAAGTTCCGATACACCCCGCATTTTTTTTTCCTATGTTATTTTTAAGAATTCTTCATTTTATGACAAAATTTTTAAAAAATGTAAATTCTAATGTGGTATTCAGTTGTTCAGATACGTGCATAATTAAAACATACCACTCTTAGGTTTAAATTATAAGAAGGTTTGTACTTACTATGAAGTTTTGCAGTCTATGGAAACGTGATGTTTTCTAGCATTCCACGTGCAGCCCTCCTTATAAGCCAGTAGCATTGCCAAATCGACAAAAGTAATGTTATCCTATTTCCTATGATCATACCTTTCTAAGAAAAAAATATGGCGAAAAATACCCAATAGTTTATTTATGAAGAATTTATTTGCACTGTCGAGAAGTTTTGTTCCGATTCACCCCGATGTTTCTATTTTTTATTTAAAATAAACGAGTCTGCTAAAAGAAGTTTGGGATAGAGACTATAATTATAAGTTTGTTTAAAAATGTTCAGTGAACTCGGATGTGATGAAATTTGCTTGAAAACTAATGTATATATATATATAAGAAACCCCTATAATATTAAAACTTGGCTACATCACTGGTTAAGAAACTCTGGTTTATAGCGTATAAACTAAGAAAAAAATTATATTTTGCCGAAAAAGGTTTAAAAGTGAACATTTCATTTTCAATTTATTTCAAAACGTATATCCAAACAGTCTATTTCCTATTTTATAGAATTATAGATTTGAAATCTCCAGGTCATAAAAATGAGTTGCTACCTAAAGTGATTCAAAATATGTGTGACACAACAGTTTGAATATTTCGCGTAAAAGTGAACTAGTCTCAAAAAAGCAGAAAATTCGGTTGAAAAAAGCCCATTACGGGTAAATGTGAGCAGTATTTTTCATGAATACATTTTCCGGGAGAGAAAACTAGAAACGAAATGGAAAGAATTCCAATGCAAACACGCTGAAACAAGCTTGAATTACACCCAAAACACATTTTGTGTCAAACTGTATTTTGGATTCAAGCAAAACATTCCGAAGAAGTTTAAAGAAAAAAAAAAGTTTGAAACACTGCAGTGGAAAATACGGTAAATGTTGTTAAAAAAAAATCTAGTAGCCAATATGAATATATAAGAGCATGAAAGATACAATATCGTTTAGATTATTTTTCTTTATGCTTTTAAATGATAGAAATTTATTTGAAAGTAATATTTTCTTCTAAAAGATGCAGAAGAAATCTAAACATGTGCGTTGTTTTTCAGAGATATTCTGTCGTTGACTTTAAAGCCTTATATTGAAATGTAGCAAATGGTATCTACAACCCATCCATATAGGAATTTTTCTTATTTTATTAAAGCGTCATAATATACTAGGGGAGAGTAGGGCTAAAAGTTCCACTTTTTACTCAAACTTAAAATTTGATTTGAAAACTTGGTTCTGGAATTAATATTCAGAGGGTAAAATATTCAGAGGTTAATATTCAGAGGGTCATTATTTCCTTTTGGTACATAGACTGTTTTTTTTAAATTATATTTATTAAAATTTTTAATAATATATTTTATAGTAAGTAAAGCCGAAACATAACAGCTAATCCTGATTTGGGGTTGTTGGGGAAGTTGTTTCGTGGGTGGGGCGAATTGTTTCGAGATTAACAAGATGAGGAATAACAATGCTGATTTCGAATGTAACAATTTTGTGGGATGGACAACTCATTAAAAACAAAATTTGTAAAGAAAACAAAATAGCTGGTACGAGAAGGAATTGATTTAAGGACTAAAACAATATCGTTCAAATAATCAGTTGATTTTCTCAAACTTACTACAACATTTTTCCTCTTTCTAACATTAATAATTTCTCAATGGCTAGTCTTTAAGCACAAATACATATAGTAATTAACAGCTGGTAAATAGTAAATTATAATATATCAATATGGCAAAATACACTACGTCTAGTAATTAGCAGCTTCAGCAGCTAATAAGTTAAGATAATTGGTTCAGTCTTCAGTTATAATACGTAGGTAGTCCTAGTCACCTAGAATTTTAAATCCGATCCTCCAAAAATATCACTTTTATATTAAAGTATGAAACGTATTTCGATATCTTACGTAGTTTTCTCTTCGAAAATGTCACACTTAATATCTACACCTCATATTCAAAATATTAGAATAATGACATTTTTTTTACAAGTTGCAAATATCGTATGGTAATGCAATGTCTTTAAATGCAAATATGCAAACGACGATTTTATTTAAGACTTATTGTTGATTTAACTTATTTGTTATCTTGAAATTAATATCATATTCGAAGATATGAATAGAAAAAAAAATATTTTAAAATGTCAAAATATTAGAATATTTTTTTAAGTGGTTCAAAATATTAGAATATTTCACATAAATTCTTATTTTATCATCACTAATTCATGACGGGTTGCATCCTTGATAAAGTGCAGACGATTTAGTTTAAAATTAGTGATCTCTTTGCAGTTTGTTTGATTTTTGTCTTGAAATGGGTCGTGTGAGGGATATTTCTGAATCGATTAAACTGTGTATAGTGGATTTGTACCGGCACGGTAAAAATCAATGCGATATTGCAAATTATTTATGCTGTTTGCAAACAATAGGTAGCAATATACTAACACAATATTTTAAAAATGGAAATTTTCAAAATAATCGCCAAAATAGCGGTCGAAAACCAAATCATCTGCTAGAGATGAGAAGCAACTGAAAGGTATTGTTAAGAAAAACCGTTTCAAAAGTGTGAGATTTTTGCACCGAAAATGAAAAGGTGGAGGAATTGAAATTTCTATGTCGACAACATTAAGACGTCTTCATAAATGTAAGTTTGAATTGCGTGTACCAAAAACAAAACCTTTCATGGTTTTAAAACAAAAACGTACAAAATTGAATCGGTGTAAATCAAGATGTTTATGGAGCGAAGACGATTGGAAAAAATACTATTTAGTGATAAAAGTATGCTTTGTGTTTCATATGGTCATCAAGGTACTGGAGTTTGGAGAATGCAGCAAAAAGAATGTCTTAAACGCTCAGTGAAATTTGCTGCTAGTGTGTGGCTAGTGAAATGACTTGGGGTTGCACGAGCGCCAAAGTTACCTGAAATGTTATGCATCTTCTACGAAAAGGTTAATTCTCAGATATATCAAGGCATATTAGAATATTACATGATTCCTTCGTCAGAAGATTTGTTTGAAGATGATTTCATCTTTCAACAAGATTTAGCTTCACCTAAGACATCAGTATCGACTAAGAATTAGTTCAGTCAGGGCACATTAAGGTACTTCCTCGGCCACCAAACTCACCAGACATCAATCCCATCGAAAACTTGTGGCATATAAGAAAGAAAGAACTCCGAGAAAATCCTCCTTCAAATAAAACTGAGTTAGTGGCACGTATAAAGTCTATTTAGTCTAATATTAATCGAAATGTTTGTAAGCAACTTGTTTGTAGCATTTCAGATCGATTAATCGTTCGATCTGGAATGCTACAAACGATCAATTGACTGTTGTAAAAGCTAAATGGGATGCTACAAAGTATTAACTGCCATTTGCTTCATATTCATACAGTAATATTTTGCATAAAATAAAATATTCTAATATTTTGAACCTATGTTAATTTTATTCTAATATTTTGATTTTTTTCAGAAGTCTATAGCAATATCTAATTTATTATTATTTTACACATTGTTTACGTTAAAATATTATTTAAGCTTTCCAGATTTCATTTACGAGCAATTTAATTGCAATTATTCAGCATAAAAAAATAAATAATTGGAAGATTATTTCCTTCTTATCACTTTTTCTCAATTATTCTAATGTTTTGAATATGAGGTGTATCTATCGGAGATTTAACTCCAAATGCAGACTCCGATTGCTCTCTGCAGACTGAATATTTCTAGATTTTTTTTTTCGTGAAATTGTACCTTACCACTTTACCCTCTCACAGTAACGCGTCCATACATATAATAACTATTTATATGTGTATTTAGTTACTTCATCACTGGTACAGATGAATAAGAGCGAAGCATTCCTTCGGGCTAGTTGCTATTTTTTTCTGGTGCAAGTTGTTCAGCGGAACAATTTGAGCCCAAAAAAGGGAAAAACTAGCCGCAAAGCACATCAAATTATAGGTTAGGTAATGAAACGCAAATAGTTTCAACATAGGATATCAATGTGAACAATCTTTCTTCACATAAAAACACCAAAAAACTAAACACTAACTATTAAATTTTGTACATAAGTCTAAAAACTTCAAAAACAAAAATATTTATCTTCATAGGTCAGTGATACGTGCTAGGCTTTTGATATACCGAGCGCCACTGGGCTAGCTAAAATGGCTGCCATTTGTGCGCTTTAACATTCTATTTCACGACGTTTTGACAAATTGCTGTTTATCTTTTTTTTAGCTGAGCTATTTCGAAGGTAACAACTTACTCGCGGAACTTTTAACTCCGCTCTCCCCTATTCTTAACGATTGAAGAACTCGGGTGTAAATAGTGGTAACTAGCATTTTTTTAAAATCAAAGATAGGGCTTGTGAAAAGTTCGAGAAATTTCTGTAGCAAGTATTCTGATCTTAAGAATCGAGTGGGCACATTAATTAAGTTCTGTGTGTCTCGATAAACAGTGTAAGATTTGTGCTTATATGACCACTTGTCAATATTTTTGAAAAATATTTCGATTTTTACAATTTTGTCAGAAAGCACAATTTATGCCCGAGCTCTTCCCCCTTTTTTTAATGTCTCGTTTATTTGCGCTTTTAAAAAGGAGAAAAATGAAATAACTTGTTTAAACAAACTCTATTTATATGCTATAACACTTTTCTAATGAAAGAATTAGCAACCTGCCAAAAACAATATCGTTTAAAAGAAGATTAAGCTAATCATTGTAACATGAATTAAAATTTCCTGTTGCGCTTTATTTTATATGCATTTTTACTAACAATTCATCTAGACTATATATCTTAGTTGTACCAAGTTTTATAAACTATTTCAATATATTTTATCTCAGAGAAACATTTCCAAGACGAGGAGTCGTTGTCTTACCTTGTTTCTAAAAATTTACATACACATTACAAGTTCCGAATTCTCCAAAAAACTGCTTTTTACTTTCTTCTATATCTATTATATAGAAGAAAGTATTGGTTTCGTGAAAATTTTCGACTGTCGAATTTTGACGGATTTGCACGTTTTGAGGTGCGCTGAGTCCATTTCGACTATTTTTGGAAAATGTCTGTCTGTGTGTCTGTGTGTGTGTGTGTGTCTGTGTGTGTGTGTGAGTCTGTATGTGTGTGACCAGTTTTTGTGGCCGCGCTAGAGCAAAAACTACTGCATGAAATCGAACAAAAATTTTTTCACATATGTACCACCATGTGAACTGGTGCACCTGACTTTGTTTAGCGAATTCCTCCAAGGGGGGTGGAGCAATCGCACGTGTTCTGCGCGTGGGTGATTGCTATATCTCAGGAAGTAACCGGCGGAATCAAACGAAAATTGGTCCATAGGTAGACCCTACCGAGTACAGGTGCTGATTCAATTTGCGTGTCAATATCTCGAAGGGGGGTGGAGCAATCGCACGTGTTCTGCGCGGGGGTGATTGCTATATCTCAGGAAGTAACAAGCGGAATCAAACAAAAATTGGTCCATAGGTAGACCCTACTGAGTACAGGTGCTGATTCAGTTTGTTTGTCAATATCTCGAAGGGGGGTGGAGCAATCGCACGTGTTCTGCGCGAGGGTGACTGCTATATCTCAGGAAGTAACTGGCGGAATCAAACGAAAATTGGTCCATAGGTAGACCCTATTGAGTACAGGTGCTGATTCAATTTGTGTGTCGTCAATATCTCAAAGGGGGGTGGAGCAATCAAAAGTGCTTATTTTGTCATTGCACCTACTGTATCTCGGGAAATATTGCTGCGATTTGAATGAAATTTGGAATAACACTAACCCAATATGGAAGCAAGCATCGATTAAATTTTGGCGCTAATCGCCACAGGGGGAGGGTAGGGTGATTTTTGCGCTTAGTCAACAATGCGAAAAATCAATTCATTAAAAATCGCTTTCACGCTATTTAATTATCAAAACAGCTGAAAACTTTCAATGATTTGAAATTTTTAACTGTTGCCAATTTCTTTTTACTAACAAATAAAATGTTTGCAATTAATCTAAACAAGGCTTTTGCAATGATTTCCAATTTCGCTCATTGATTCTGCATTTGCAGGGTTATTACGATAATTGGGAAATTGGAGCTGTTTCCAATTATTCGGGCGAGTACGTATTTTATTTTGTAACTGGAATTCATAAGATAGATATAGAAGAAAGTTTCGTGACGGCCACGACAGCTAGTTTAAATGAATTATTTTGGTAGTTTGGTAGTAATCTGAATAACCAGTAATATATTGAACACGACCACTTGGTTAAAAACTCTTAAAATGACCGGAGATCTACTGCTTGGGCGAAGTAATTATGAACAGATAGAATGAGTGTTCTCTGTATCGGTTTGCGATTTTAAAAATTTGTTTCGAAGTCATATTTTATTATGTCCATACTTATAGTGAATGCAATCAAGATTTTCGTGAGTTTTCAGTTTTTAATAATAATAACAATTAAAGTAAAATGCTATTCTTAATTTGGTTTTTCTTCATTTCCATTTCGAGTAATTTAATTCTGCCTTTTCAATTTCTTTTTTTTTCTAGTAAATTACTTTCAGCTTACTTTTTAGCCTACTTTCCCGTTAAAAATAAAAGAAAAACAAAAAAAGTATTAAAAGTAGCTTAATGCATCTAAAAAATATCGCCAAGTCCAAAAAATATCGCCAAGTTAAAAAAATATCGCCAAGTCCAAAAAATATCGCCAAGTTAAAAAAATAAAAAGGTAAAATGAATATTGAAAAATTAAAAATTTGAAAGTAGGGTATTGAAATGGGGAATTTGTGTGTCGGTCGGTCGGTCTGTCTGTCCCCCCCCCCCTAATAACTTTTGAATGAACATTCCGATTTTGACAAACTTTTTTTTTGTTGGAAAGATCTCGGCGAGTACAGCTCATTCCCATATTTGATTTTTCGATTTGAATAATTTTTGGTTCAACTTTAAACCGTTCAAACAACCTGTCCCGCGATGCTAACTTTTGAATGAACAGTCCGATTTGAACAAACTTTTTTTTGTTCGAAAGATCTTTTCAAGGATACTTCATTACCGTATCTACATTTCCGATTTGAACAATTTTTCGTTCAACATTGAACCGTTCAAACAAGCTGTCACCCCTAATAACTTTTGAATGAACAGTCCGATTTAAACAAACTTTTTTTTGTTCGAAGCATCTCGGCAAGGATACTTTATTACCGTATTTAAATTTTCAATTTGACAATTTTTGGTTCAACATTGAACCGTTCAAGCAACTTTTCCCCCCCCCCCCTAATAACTTTTGAATGAACATTCCGATTTGAACAAACTTTTTTTTGTTGCAAAGATTTCGGCGAGTACAACTCATTCCCATATTTGATTTTTCGATTTGAACAATTTTTGGTTCAACTTTGAACCGTTCAAACAACCTGTCTCGCGATGCGAGCTTTTGAGTGAACAATCCGATTTGAACAAACTTTTTTTTTGTTAGAAAGATCTTATCAAAGATACTTCATTCCCGTATTTACATTTCCGATTTAAACAATTTTTCGTTCAACATTGAACCGCTCAATCAAGCTGTCACCCCTAATAACTTTTGAGTGAACAGTCCGATTTAAATACACTTTTTTTTTTGTTCGAAGGATCTCTGCAAGGATACTTCATTACCGTATTTAAATTTTCCATTTGAGCATTTTTTCGTTCAACATTGAACCGTTCAAGCAACCTCTCCCCACCTAATAACTTTTGAGTGAACCGTCCGAATGGAATAAACTTTTTTTTGTTTGAAAGATCTCGGAGAGGCTTTTCCATACATTCCCATATTTCGTTTTTTTGATTTGAACCATTTTTCGTTCAATATTGAACCGTTCAGAAAAAAAAAATTAGCATTAGCGTCTACTGGGAATTTAAGTTGAATGTTGATCCTGAACTTACAGTCGGATTTCCTTCAAACTAACTCTGTAAGAAAATGGTTTTGATAAATAATGTTTGTAAAGTACTTTTCTGAGTAATCTTCTGTGAGGACTCTGATTCCGACTCCGACTCCGCAAACATGGCGGAAATGCAGTCTCGGAAAAAAAAATTACTGACTGTGCAGATGATTTTTTGTTTATTTATTCATTTGTTTTATTTTATTTATAATTATTATTTTTTTTTGGCAGACGATTTTTTTTGTAACAAAAATTTTTCATCCACGAGAACATTTTATTCTTTATTTATATTTAACAACTGGCAACGGATTAAAAGTGAAATTCGAGACATTTTATTAACGGACAAGTTTTTTTTTTCTTTTTCGTTCTTTGATAAATTGTGTTTTGATGATCTTTGTACTTTTATTTATTAACTTATTTATTTTATTATTATTATTATTTTTTTTTTTTTTGAAAACGATGGAGGATTTTTTCTACGGAGGAACTGTAACAGTTTCTCTTTAAAAGGTGCGACAAAACTGTATTTATTCGTTAATTACTTTTTACGTGTCTTTTTCATCTGATGAGAGGGGCATATTTTGCTTTTCGAAATCAGCTCTAAATGCTAAAAAGGTATGTTTGACATAATTTTTAGTCTCAGATAATCAAGAGAATAATGATCAGATGCGACAATGCCGATGTCGATGTACGGGAAAGTAGGCTCGTTTAGTTCTTGACAGAACTTCTTGTTCTTTCATCTATAGCTATTTTAAATCGTGGGAAGTCATTAGCTTATTGATTACTTATTTTAACCTACTTCTAAGGTGTACAAGTTTATCCATAACAAATTAAAGCTTAAACAGTATTTTCTAGCATTAAAATTTGAGTAAAATTTCAAGATTAGAACATTTACAACAGAAGAAAATTTACTTAAAAGGCCTATTAAATGATTTAGAACTAAAAAAAAAAAATACCGCGCAAATTATTTAAATTGACCGTGTCAATAATCCGGCCATGTTGGTAAAAAACATTTTCAATCAAATGTTGCTCAGATTCATTCAAAATTGCAGATATGTGCATTTTTGCAAGAAAAAATGCATAATTGCATTAATAAAACCCATTGTGGTTTTATTAATTTAAATTTAAAAGCATATTCAGCTTAAAATTTAGTCTCTCAAATTCAGGTACAATAGTGTTTTTTTTAATAGTTAACTAGTCCAGGCTAGTGTCCATTGAAATGTCATGATACCTAAAATTTTTATGTATATGACATTTTTTGGTGGTTTCTATATGAATTTGACCTGCTGATTCCGAACCCGTTGAGTGCCAGACGCTAAATCTTGAGTATTTTTGTCAAAATGGCGAAATCCAATATGTCTGCTGTAAAAGGTATGAAGCAAATTAATGGAAACAAACGTGCAATGAAACATATTTTACACGTAAAAATGATTGTACTCTTTAGTCAAAATACAATTCTATTGAAAATATATATTTATGAAAAGTATACGAATAAAAAATTTTACCAAATGGTAAAGTTCAAGATGTCAGCCTAAAAAGTTGCAAGGTTTGATTTTCAGGCATCAATCATTTTTTAAACCGTAATGGACGTGAAAATAGAATGTTTTACTAAAGATAAATATTTAAAATGATATGCAGGGATCATACAAAATGTGATTTAACCTAACAATAACACTAAAAATATTTAGAAACATTCCAAATTTAAGTTTCGAGATTTCGCTGGTTTAAACCAATTTTCTTGGAGAAACAAGTTTCTTTTACGAAAGAGCTTCCTATATTGATACAAGTTGCATGAACGCAGACTTCTCGCTGTTGTGAAAGGCATTTTTAGCTACCAGTTGGAAGGTATATCCAATGTGTTTGTTTAGTGTTTCGCCTTCAGCTTGATTGCGGATTGTCAAGATTGACTTCACCCAAATAAGGGTATGTGCAATCTTTCTATATTGTAGTTTTGCAAGATTTGCAGAATTAATAAGCAGCTCAGCTAAAGATTGTTATTCATGAAATTTTTATGCTTTCATTTGTTAACAAATTATAAAATGTTGCGTAGATTTCAGAATAATGGAAACCAAATATAAAATTTTTCCAACCACCAAGAGCTCGCGAGTCTTTCTTTGTCAAACTATGAATAAAAGTATATTTAAAGACATTTCAGTTTACTTTATCGTAATTCCTATCGGTTGATGGAGTGGCTAGCAAATAATTACTGAAGAGTAAAATAATTATGCAGCGACTTTTCACTACCAAAGCATGCAAGTAATAGATCAATATAAAACTACCATCAAGTATTTGAATGTAATAAATAGGATACATTTTCATCTGCTTGTGACGTGTGATGCTGAGTAAATCTCAAATGTAAGTTTTAAAAGTTGATTTTAAAGTAAAGTTTTTTGAAAAAAACATGTAAGATTTTTATTTCAAACTAACAAGAAAACTTCCTTCTAATTTCTTGATCATAAAAACATCATGATGTTTTCATTATGGAAAAAAAAAATGGCGCAGTTGTTAACTGGTAATCCAGAGATATGACCTATTGATCATACCAACTGAAAAAACACGTTTGATTTTTTTATTCCAAAACTACAAAAAGCACCCTCCTAATTTTTTTATACATAAAAAGGGTATGATGTAGTCATAACAGAAAAAAAGTGTCGTGCATTTCTTAGTTGGTAGTCCGGAGATATGACCTATTGATCATACCAACTGAAAAAACACACTTGAATTTTTTATTCCAAAACAACAAAAAACACCCTCCCAATTTTTTATACATAAAAAGTATATGATGTGGTCATCACTGAAAAAAAAATTGGGCAGTTCTTAGTTGGTACTTCGGAGATATGACCTATTGAACATACCAATTGAAAAAACACAAAATCTGACTTCAGACGACCATTGGCAAAATTCTATTTTTCACAATCTCATTTTTGTCACTAATATTGAAGGAAAAAATAATTAGCTTTAAAATGATACGTAAACTGGCTTAATTGAATGAAAAATGAGGAAGTTATAGAGCTTTTTCAAAATGCATACCAAAAATAAAAAAGCAAAAATTCTGAAAAAATCAAAATTTCAAAAAATTCTACAACCCTAAATTTTTATTCAAAAAATCTAAAAAAAATAATTTGAGTTTATCTCATAGGTATCTATCCGTAAAAAAATATTGAACAAAATCCGAGACATGACGGCACGGCCGACTATTTAAATTAGGCAATTTGACGTGGAATGAGCCATAAACTAATGTTCAACAATAAAATTTTGATTTTAAAAAAATAAAAACCTAATACATAGATGATGCCCATTTTAATTAGTTTTTTAAAGTGCCTTTCTGAACAGACGTTATTGTTGATGATTCCTAAAGAAGCAATTTACTGTTAAGAACCTCTCAGTTATTGTTTACTTCAGAAAAAAATTATCCAACTAAAAACTACTTATAACTTTATAAGTTGAACATGAAAACTGAATGCCTTTTCAAAAGATGGCAATTAAATAAAAGAACTTTCGAAGGAAATCAATCTTCAACCATTTGCTTAAAAATTTTGATTTTTAATGCTATAAAAGCATCGCTTTGATTTGTTTGAAGTAGTAATGAAAAATCAGACATTTCATTACGACGCATTCTTCGCTAAATTAAAAGAACGACGAGTGTTTTAATTTGGTTGGCGATGAACATTCGTAATGCAAACATTTTGCCGCCAAGATTTATGGCAAACCTGTAATTTCTTAACGTTTTGTTTTTTTAATTACTCCATCAAAAGTTTCAGTGTGTAGACCAGTATTTTGTTAAATTAGGGAAAAAGAATACACTTCATAACAGATTCTAACCAAATAGATAAGGTATCCATAAAAAAATCAGCGTACTAACTATGCAAAGATGGGAATTTTTCGTCGGAATTCAATTTTCTCGCCGGCAGTTTATAACCCAATTCTTCCTTCTTTCTTCACATGTTGGGAACCTAAACATCCGGATTTTATTCCTCAAGTGACTGCTGCAATTTATTGCAGCACAACCACCCATTTTTTTGTATATAAACCTACAAATCGGCGAGGTTTTCATTTGCAGAAGACACAGCAAGCACACTCGGTGGGAAACAAAATGCCTGACGAGTCAGCTCCTAGTTATAGTAGCCTTAGAATAGACTAACTAATTAATTAACACTTAAGCTCATCTTCATTTTAAAAATTTATAACACTATTTAAACTTTGACATTAAACACGGGACACTAAAAACACTTTAATTGATCATTTCATTATTTTTGAAGAAACGGAAAAACTTCTTCGTCTCTGTACCAGATGTTTTGGCGAGTTGACATGTAAAACAGTAAACAAAACAAGTAAATAAACAAGGAGTAACCCCATTCAGTAAAAAGCTACAGCATTTTCTAATTGTTTCGTTTTATTGAACGCATATTTGAGGTAAAAAACTTAATAAACGCTATTTTTAAAAACAGTATGAGTTGTTCATTCACTGTTGAAAAAATGGGGAGGGAGGAGGGGGTCATAATATTGTTCTGATCTTAAATAATGCTTCGCATTGCGTTTTGCAACAAGTCCTTTCAAGTAATAAAGTAGTATTAACACAATAGGAACTGGTTAAAATGATTATTTTCGCGTTGTAATTTCTGAACTACAAAACTAATTTTCCTCTGTAAAGTACCAAAGCCAACACATAAATAGTCTTGGGATACTTTAGGGTTACTTCGTAACTTATTTAATACTGCCCTGGGATGTTAACAAAATTCATTAGTTAATTTCCGCCTTCTTAATTTTGATTATGTACAAGCTAAACTTAATATTGAATTAGTTGTATTTTATCATCCTACGCTTATGTGCTGTACTCGCGTGATATGCTCTTGGGAAATCATTCGTTCTTTGTGTAGTAACTGCAGTATTTAGCAAACTTTTCTTGTTTCTCAATTAACTTTGGCAAATAATTATGTAATCTGAGTTCGTTATAAAACTGGAAACGTGAGGAACTTTACTGTTCGTTGTGTTACATATGTTTTTTCATACATTAAGAAATACCACAACTAAGTAATTTAATAAGTTATACAATACATAACAATCACAAAGGAGAGCAAGATAAAAAAAGGTTATTTAATGTTAATTAAAATATTAAAAAAAAAGATAGAACAAGGGAGTAAAATGAAATATAGGCAGAGCAGGACAAAACTTAGTATGAAAAAAAGGGAGAGAGAGACATTGAGTGAGAGAGAGAGAGAAAGAAAACAGAAACGAAAAAAAACAGGGACAATTGTACAAAATGCTTTTTTTCTCTTTTTTGAGAAAAAAGAAAATATGTATATATATACACTGAAGAGCTAAAAAAAACTGGTACACCTGCCTAATATTGTGTAGGGCCCCCGAAAGCATGCAAAAGTGCCGCTACACGACGTGGCATGGACTGGACTAATGTCTGCAGTAATGCTGGAGGTAACTGACACCATGAATCCTGCAGGGCTGTATATAAATTCATCGGAGTGCGTGGTGGTGGAGACCTATTTTGAACAACACGTTGCAAGGCATTCTAGATATGCTCAATCATGTTCATGTCAGGAACTTTTGGTGGCCAGCGGAGGTATCTAAAGTCAGAAGAGTGTTTCTGGAGCCACTCTGTAGCTTTTCTGGACGTGTGAGGTGTTGCATTGTTCTGCTGAAACACCCCAAGGCCGTCGGAATGCACAATCAACATATATGGGTGCAGGTGATCAGACAGAAGGTTTACGTACCTATCACCTGTCAGAGTCGTATCTAGACGTATCAGGGGTCCCATATCATGCCAGCTGTACCATACCATCACAGACCCTCCACCAGCTTGAACAGTCCCCTGCTGGAAGTTCGGGTCCATTGATTCATGAGGTTGTCCCCATACCCGTACACGTCCATCAGCTCTATACAACTGGAAACGAGACTCGTCAGAGCAGGCAACTTGTTTCCAGTCAGAAACAGTCCAGTGTTGGTGTTGACTAGCCTAGGCGAGACGTAAAGCTTTGTGTCGTGCAGTCAACAAGGGTACTCGAGTGGGCCTTCGGCTCCGAAAACCCATATTGTTGATGTTTCGCTGAATGGTTCTTACGCTGACACTTGTTGATGGCCCAACATTAAAATCTGCAGCAATTTGCGGAAGAGTGCGCGTCTGTCACGTTTAAAGATTCTCGTCAGTCGTCTTTGGTCCCGTTCTAGCATTATCTTTTTCCGGCCGCAGTGATGTCGTAGATTTGATGTTTTACTCCATTCCTTATATTCACGGTACGCTCTTGAATTTGTCGTCCGTGAAAATCTAAATTTCATCTCTACCTCAGAGATGCTATGTCCCATCTCTCGTGCGCCTATAACACCACGTTCAAACTCACTTAAATCCTGATAACATGCCATTGTAGCGGCAGTAATCTACCGAACAACTGTGCCTAGCACTGGTTGTCTTATATACGCTTTGCGACAGCAGCGTCTGACTCTGATTGGTTCCAGATCTCTTTATTTGCATACACATGCCTGTACCAGTTTGTTTGGCTCTTGGACAAATGATGTTGTGCTTACCCGTTTGCCTTAGATGTCTTTAATCACATGTTAAAACCCGCGGTTCAGTGTTTATTCACCGAATATGATACTATCACCATGTACGTATTTGCAGTTAATCCATTAAAAGAAGATGATGGGCTAAAAATGGTTAAGACAAAAAACTATCTGCAAGAAACTCTTTTACACTCATTTAAAAAAAAGAAAAAAATTAATTAAAAAAACAAATAGCTTTTAACTAATTCTAAAGGAATAATGTTTGAGATTTTAAATAAAATGAGCATGCAGCTAATTAATAATGGCAAAGCTGAGCTCAGCTTATTATAAGGAGTAAAGTCAGGTTAATATTTAAATACCTCTTATGATACTGAATAATAATAAACGTTAAATCTCTCTGGGAAAATGTAATCACTTTTCGTCACATATCATGTGAGTGCTCCGCTTTGAAATTTTAATTGCCAATGCAAGAAAACTAATCTAGTGAAGTGCGTGATTAATTAATATTTTCTCGGTTACGTTTTTTTCTTGCACTCATACATAAATTACCATCTTAGTTACCGCAGTAAAATTTTTCTAACGTAGACTTTCTAATTAGGGTGAAGTAAAATTGAAAAAAAATTGTATCACTGTATTTTTCATTTCACTGTCTAATAAAATATGGAATCATTTAGTGCATATTTAACCTACAATATGTATAAAAATATATCTAAACCATACTTTTATATTGTTTTTCTATTTCTCTTCTTGCAGTATCTTACATTTTAAACTTAATATTAAAACTGAAAAATTGCATAAAAAATAAGTTTAACTTATCCATTAGATTTGGAAATATCTTAAATTATAACTTATTTTGTTTCGACTGGATTTTGCATTGTAACGGTTTTGTTGATTTTTGAAATTTTTTGAGCAAACAAGTTCCTAAATGCAATTGGATGCACGTGATTTGGACAACATGAGGTTTAATTCTGCATTTTCTGCATTCAACTGCTTTTTTTACTTATTGTTCATACAATACTATATTTTACAATTAAATGGTTAGACGGGAAAAACCTATTCTAATGTCTTTTTACTGTAAAATCGGAATAAGAACTTTTAAAGATATAACACAATGACTAAATTACAATTAAAAATAAAAGCAACGTTGCGCAACACAGAATGCAAAATGAATTGCAGGGACTCGTGTATGATGGGTGTTAATGGAATCAGACGTAAGGTTACTTTTCCACAATCTTTAAGTATTTTTAAGTAATGGATAACCAGGCAGTAGGACAGATTTTAAACACTTTTAAATAAAAACCACACAAATCAAATATTACCACTTTTAGCAATTGTGAATTTGGGGGGGGGGGGAGATGGAGAAAGCAATTTTAAAATAATGTATTGTTACTGTTTATGTAGCAGCAACCTTGACCCTTCTACGGTTCAAGATTCGACCCGAAATTGAGCCGTTTTTTTTTTTTTTTTCTTTTTTTCATCATGCTATAATTATATAGTTTTCCTTGTTACATTTAAAAACATGTAAGCCTTTTCAACGTTAAAGGTTGATTTTTTTTCCAAATATTTCCTCCATAAATGTTTTATTTTTGAGGTATCTCCGAGACTTCCTCCCCCCATGTATTGATCAAATTTGAATGACTCTTCCTTCTAAACCTAGACACCTTTTTTAACGTTTGCGGGGATTGATACAAGTTTATTACATTCGTCAGAAATACGTTAAAGAAATATTCCGTTTCCTTCCTGTCCGATTTCTGATACTTGAAGATTTGAAAGTCTTTGATGCCCTCTTGTAAGTAGGCGCCTGACCAGGGTTTTTCGATATTATATTAGTTTGACTTGTATCTTTAAAAAGTTATCTGAATGTTGGATTTCTGGTGTTCAAAGTTTGAATGTCTTTTTAAAGTTTCAATCTTAAAGTAAAAATTCTGGATTCAAGTTAGAAACTTGTGTTGGTGCGGAAACCTCTTTGACACTAGCAAATCTGGTAGCAAAATATGTACGACATCTTGAAAGAGTATATACTATTTTTTAACTGAAGAAAAAAAAATAATATTTTGTAGGAGAAATCGTAAATTACGGCAAATGCAGAATTTTGCCGTAATTTTAGAATTAAAATCTAAAAGTACTGCATTGTAAAATCTTTAAAACTTTTCGAGTTTATATAAAATTCCTTAGGGTAAGTCAGGGATAGATGGCCATACTTTTTCAAGAGATAATTTGGTAATCTAACAAGGAAGCATTATATTAAGTTCAAAAGCACGTGCATATGGAAGCGAGTTAAGAAAATCATCAAGTATTGTATTACCGCCCGAAACATTTAAACAATCATTAAAATCAATTTGTTTTACAATTTGTCCACTCATTTTTCGGCCTAAAATCAGAGCAATAAACTTACTCCTTTGAGTCGCCTGTCAAACACAAATAAGTAAGTATGGGAAGCATATATATCGCATGTCTTTACTAAAGAAACTTCCCGTATTATTCAACTTACATTCTCCGATATGAATAGGATCAAATCTAGGGATGCGCCAATTTATCGGCAGTACCGATTAATCGGCCAATAAAGGTCATTACTGTTCAAGGTATACTTTCACCAAGGAACTATAATAAATAGTTAGAGTAAAATAAAAGTTCTACTACTTTTTAACTTTTAAACTTTTTCACGTAGCATAATTGGCAAGATTGCTCCCAAAAGCTGCTTTAAAGTATTAGTGTGTTATCTGTCCTATAGCGGGTTGGGATCTTATATTTCTGGTTCCGACAGTTTCAAAATAATTTTATTGAATTTTTTAAGCATCTTAAACTTTATTTCTTCGTAGCCCTACATTGTGCTAATTTGCTATGATAAATGTTTGACATTTCTGGAGGAAAAAAAACATTCCAAATGTGACATCATAAGGTAAAGAGTAAGAAATAAATCCTTTATTTCGCCTCCACCTACTCTTGCCTGGTACATTCAGGCGTTAAGAAATTAACTCATCTAGTAATATTTGCTAGATGCACACAGTGTTTAAGGCAATAACTTTTGATACTGAAGCCCTTTTCTCATAGTTGCTTAGCAACCTACGATCGAACATAATATAAAGTGCCGTTTGTTTTCATTTGCGATGTCTCAGATGAATACTTTGTTCTATTTAAAAGAAACAATTTGCTTCTCTGCGATCATGCACAATTTAAAAAGCTTGTTTCTGAATACTTAACAAAATGCTCGGGGTAAACACATTAGCCCTGAACAGCAGGTTTCTATTGAAAATAACTCTTGTTGGGATTTTCTCCTTCTTTGTTCAAAATAACTATATGTTTTCCCATTCTATGTAAATTATCTGTCACAGTTTCTGATTTTCACTAAGATTGTGCCACGTGACTTACTTTATTAAAGTGTCAATTTGTAAGAATTTGGGTTGGCGGCTTTATTTTACCTTACTAGAGTAGGGGAAAATGGAGTAAAATAAATATACTAAGGTTAAAACAATCTTCTTGCTTTAGGTTGTTACGTAAAATTTTGAATCTTATACCTCCGACTTCTTAAAATTGTTTAGCTTAGTAAAAACATTGAATTTATAGTTATATCTTTTTGAAATATGAAAAATACGCAATAAAATATAAATGCGTTTTTTGTCATTTATCCCATCTATGGGTAAGATGACAATCAGAAAAAAATAATATTAAGAGAAGAAAATGATACTATAAATGTATACAAAACCAAATTAAATTAGTAGTACTAGTGTGCACCCCCAAACAAATCCTAAACAACATTTTCAAAGCATGCTGTTCAGATGTATCCTTCTCAAGTATTTCCCCAGTTGATCTAGACTGAAAGGTTCTGATGCAATAGTTATCGACCATTAATTTCCGATGATAAAGCTCACGTACCTAACAAACTGCTTACATGTTCTTTGATTCTTGCTACTCAAAGGGAATCGTATCTGTCGTTAAAATGTTTTTTTTTAAGATTCAATTTTTGGCTGTTTTTGACAAAAACGGAATTTGTCACTTTTGGTTTGTTTGAAAAATTACTCGTGACGTATGTTTTTGTGGTAAGCGGTGGAAAGAAATGAAACATTCAAGTATGAAAGAGATAAAGATAAGGGGTTATTTACAATAAAAAAGGTCTTAAAAAAAGTGGTAAGATATATGCTCCTTTGTTTTTTGATGGGTCACCCTTAAGTTAGAAAATATTGAGCAAATAAATAAGACGCTACGGATCAAGTGTCAAGGAATTTCTGTGAAAGAACAGTTGCGAAATTAGCAGGATCTTGAGGTAGTGTTTCTAAAATAATTAGATCTGTAGAATAGTGGTAAAGAGTAACTTCTTCATTTTTACAATAGTTGTTTTCTTTCTCGGTCAGTCAAAAGGTGAGGGGGAAGGTAATGAGTATGAAAGAACATTACCCAAGTTCACACTGCGTTTTTTAAAGGTTCTAAACTGGTTATTAACGTTGTAACAACCGCTTAAAAACGTTTAATTTGTGATACCTGGGTAGTGAAGTTATATATTATAGGCTATTTTTCTTGCTGACGGATTATATTAAAAGGAAACTCAGAGGAAGTGTTAAAATAGTTGGCTTAGGAATTTTTCTTTCAACCTCAACACTAGTATATCAAGCTTGAAAATCTTGTATAAGCATAAATATTGGTGCTTTGAGTTTTACCTAAGTACAATATTTACTTAAAAACGTTACGAATAGCATGATAAACTAACGATCCCATTATCACATTACCCACCCAGCCAATTGGCATTCTTCCTCCAACCACAATCTACCAATCTCGCTTCTCTAGTACCGTAGTCGGTTGTCACCATCCCACACTAGTCCTGACATTACAACTTGTATTTTGCAGTTAGTTAATAAAAGAAAAAAAAGAACACTATCGTCGAGTAACTCTTTACATCGTAAAAGCAAATAATTACATCACAAAGCAGGAATTCATCTTACTAAAAATAAGAAAAAAACTTAAATTGAGTTATTTTCCACACATATTGGATGTCAGCACGTTTGGGATGTATATGTTTTAAAAACATCTCAATTCAATGTTTCGTAAAAGCACGTAGCTATGATATTTTTCTGTTTTTTTTTTTTTTTTTTTTTTTTTTTTTTCAGAAAGATTGTAAAATCAGTTCTACTTCGAGAAATAAACTTTTTGTTTTGTGTTTATTAAAATTTAACGAATCTATTGAATTAACACACGGCTATTGCATTCCCCCCAACATTTACTGTGTTAAAAGTGTCCCGTAGGAATGAAAAGAAATACAAGTATAGAAGACTATATTTTGGTTTGGCAATATTTATCTAAATTGCTAGCACAAAAAAATGCAGTTAAACATCTAAAAATTGTTCGTTTCCAAAACTTTTTGAAAAGGATACAACAAAAAATAGATCCAAATGAACTTAATATTTTACACTGTGATGTTGCATTCTACTCAGAAAAATATGACTTTTTTTAGTGGTCAGAGACGTCGGACTGTGGATGGTGTAGTTCCGAGTTTGAATGCCGGCTCAGGCATAAATGCACTTTTTCTCTCCTTTCGTTGTGTAAACGTGTTGTTGTGTTGCGAATGGTTACCTACCCTACAAACGGCTCTTCATGGCATCTGCGTACTCTGAAAGTCAGACTTCACACTAAATTACAGTTCATTATGAAACTAGATAATTTATGTTTTAACTATATGTAGAGTCGATTATTTGCACATGTAACAAATGCAAAATATATATAAAATATATTAGAAGCAACATTTAAATATGTCACTGAGATAGCTTAAATAAATTAATTATACATTGATTGTTTTAAAAACCAAAATTAACTATGCATTTAAATAAAGTTAATGAATAACTAACTAAATATGTAATTAGAGCTAAATCAGTATTTGTATCTACTCTGCATGTATCAATAGCCGCAGCAATAATTATCCGAAACGCTTATAGCAATTATGAGGGAATAAGAATGGATTTCAACGGGCGATATTTCAAGTAAGATAATTAGGGCAGTGTAATTTAATAAACCAGATATTCAATGCTTGCAGACTAGGAAAATTATAACACTGTTTCAAGCAGGGAAGAATTATTCGGAGTTGTTGATAGGAAACCATTATCTAGATATATGTGTTTGTATAACAGCAACTATGATATTTAGGACTATCAGGAATCGAAGAATGTGATGTTATGTTTTTGATTTAAACCCGTCAGCTGCGTTTAAAGTAGTTTAGTTTTATCGCCTAGAATACTGTGTAAGATTTAGTGGTAATTTATCTGCTTGGGCGCATGTTAACTGGTATATACTTTAACGTTTCATTCATTTTAGGTTATATTGTTTTATTACCTATATTTATCTATAAAATACGTTTGTACTTTTGGTTAAAATGGATTTTGAAATTAGAGTTACCAATTGCACATAAAGACGCACATACATTGGTTGAAATTATGATAATTAATGTTATTGGTTTATGGAGAAAGTGTCACATTTTCTCATTGCACATTTGCTGCTGAAATTCAGATCATTTTGCTTAAGTAGTTCAAAAATAGGGGAGACTGGGGACGGTTGTGACACGGGGCGGTTGTGATAAATCGTCATATTATCTAAACCATAATTAATACTTGGTTGAAGCAAAGAGAGAGAGAGTATCAGCATGTTTGTCTGAATGTGTGTCAAAGCATTGTGGTAGCCATCGAGCGACATTAAACCTAGCAGAGGGGTTGGTTACTTTTTGACAGTCAAAAGTACGTTTTTTGTTCGATTTCTTTTAGTAATTCCTGTTGAATGGGTACAGACAGCGAAATGAAAGTTTTCTCTCGTTAGTAGTGAACCTTAATAGTGAAATAGCAGTGATTACTTTTTATGTAGGCTATTTTGTTTTGCCATGGCGATTGCTGTTTTCAAAAGTAGTGGGTTGGGGTCGATTGTGACAAATTGAGTGGGGACGGTTGTGAAAAGAGTAAACCATGTTTTATCATATTTATGCCCATAATACGCTTGGAGATGACAGAAATAGGGCAGTGTGACCTAATGAAATATAAAGAAGCTAATTAAGAAGTGAAACTTTTTTTTCTTTCGGACAGCTTCAGAAAAGCAACGTTAATCGGAAGTCTACACTGTTAAAAATTTTCCTGAAATTTTACGGTAAAAGTTACTGGCATCCATGTTGCCAGTAACTTTCACCGTAAAATCCAATTTTACTGTAAAATTTTACGGTAGAGAAAAGTAGAGTTAAAAAATGCAAGACTAGGATCGAACCCAAGACGCAGTTATCGCACTTCGCTTCTCTATCCACTATACCGAATAGACGACACATGGCGAACAGAAATTGAGTATTACGTGCTTCGCTTAGTAAGTCACGTGGTTGATCAGCTGGCGCTGTAATCGTTTCTTTTTTATGGTACAATTTACTGTAAATACACTGGCGGAAAAAAAAATGCCAACACCAAGAAAGACTTGTGTTAGATAAACGAAATTTGGTAGGCGTGTTTATACAACTGAAAGATGACATCGATTGAAATTTCGTGTTCCGCGCATAAGTGTGGCGCAGCTGGCGTCACTCAGAACATGCAAATAAGGCTTGTTTTAAAAGCGTGTTGTGAAGCTCGTGTGTATTATTTTTCCGTGAAATTGGACGAATTGCGTTCATGTTAGCCAGGAATACCTTTTAAGAAGACGAAGAAGCCATTATCAACAGCTCACCGAGTTTAAACGAGGTAGTACAATTTGGCTACGAGAAGGTGGATTTTCATTTCGCGATATTGCAGAAAAACTTGGGTGGGAATGTTTCCACCATGCATGATTATTGAAAGCTATCTTCAAGGGATGGTACTACCTCAAGAAGATCGAGTTCCGAGCTGCCACGTGGCACGACAGAGAAGGAAGATCGTCGAATCTTGCGTACGGCTGTGGCGCATCGTACTGCATCTGCGGCTGACATTCGAGTTGCAGTTGG
The DNA here is from genome assembly GCA_038373865.1 of Uloborus plumipes. Lineage (NCBI taxonomy): Eukaryota > Metazoa > Arthropoda > Arachnida > Araneae > Uloboridae > Uloborus > Uloborus plumipes. The sequence continues at coordinate 286,599 of JAXGGA010000006.1, forward strand.
TACCCTCGTGACCCACGGAACGGTAAGAAACTGTTTACTTCAAGGACAGCTCCTAGCCAGGCCGCCTGTAGCCGGTATTCCATTGACTGCAAACCATTACCTTTTCCGACGGCAGTGGTGCCACGACAGAACTCACTGGAGGTCGGAGTGGAGATCTTTTGTAATGTTTGATGAAAACAGATTCTGAATTAGTGCCAGTGGTGGCTGTATATTGGTCAGAAGGAGGCCAGGGGACCGCCTGCATCCAAGCGGTCTACGGCTTAGACACACGGGACTCACACCTGGAGTTATGGTCTCAGGAGCAATGTCCTACGACAGCAGGGGCATTCTTGTGGTTATCCCAAACTCACTGACTGCAAATTTGTCGTCAGTCTGTTAATTTAACCAGTAGTACAGCCCTTCATGAGTAGCATTCAAGGGGGAGTTTTCCAACCGGATAACGCTCGCCTTCACATCGCTGCTGTAACTCAATGTGCTCTACAGAGTGCTGACATGTTACCATGACCTGCAAAATCACCAGGTCTGTCTCCAATTGACAACGTATGGGATATCATGGGATGGCACCTCGAGCATCATCCACAGTCAGCAATGACGGTCCTAGTATTGACACAGCAAGTGCAACAAGCATGGAACTCCATACCACAAATTGACATTCGGCACCTGTATGACATAATGCATGCACGCTTGCAGGCTTGCCTTCAAAATTCTGGAGGTTACACCGTCTATTAAATTAACATAATTTCACATTTTCACAGCATTTTCCTGAGCTTAAATTAGCCAGTGATCTTGTACATTTAATCAATTAAACATGTTAACTAGACAATTGCATTACCCAAATTTTATTACTCTACGGCAATTTTTTCTTGGTGTTGGGATTTTTTTTCCGCCAGTGTATTTTCGTTACTGTAAATGCAACATTTTATAGTAATATTTACCATAAAAGTTTCCTGAATTTTTAACAGTGTATGCTACGAAACATTCACTCGTAAACGCGATGGAGCCGGCCGGCGCTGTCACAATAAAAACAACGTGTGCATAGGTTATATTGCTCATAATAAAATGCTTTTGAGTTAACATATAAGCTGAAAGCAGACATGAGAGTAAAATGGCTACTGAGAAATGGTTTCGTTCATTTATGAATAGAAACTTTTCATGTCTGTTCGTGTAGCTCATGCAATTAGCCTTTCAAGAGCAACAAGCTTCAATAAAACAAGTAAATGTGGAATCTTTCTTTGATAGTTGAGAATTGTTATGAACAGACACGGCTATGACCCACAGGATGTGCATAATGTTGCCAAAACAGACATTACAAAATTCCAAAAACCTGATATTGTTGCAAAACTTGGTATAAGGCTACTTCAACTGAACGAGGCACGTTGTTAAATGTTACTTTCCCAGATGAAGGTTATGTTGAATTAGGTTCAATATTACTTGAAATTAAAAGTGATCTAGACTGTTTTGCTGTTTTTTGAACTTGTCACAACCGACCCCAAGCACACCGCCCAAATGTCACAACCGCCCCTGGGGTGGGGTCGCTTGAGACATTTTTTCCTTTTTTGTTTAATTTGGTCCTGTGAGTTAACTATTGTACTTAGTGAGAAAATTTTAGTATTTATATGCAGGCAAATGTACACTTTAACATAAGAACAACTTTAAACCAGCTTACAGGCATTATTACTAAGGGATCTATGGGGGAGCAAAAGAAAATTGTCACAACCGTCTCCAATCTCCCCTACTGCATGCTTGTAATTAATATGCGTAACTAATGCTTTGAGTTCAGAAGTTGGGCTTCACATTTGTACACAATCCAACAATCTGCAAGAACTCATCTATATGGTGTACGCAGAAAAACTTGACAACATCACACTCTTAAAGTTGTGAGTGAATCATGTGAGAACATATTAAATCCAAAAGCAGATCTTTCGCTGGGGCACGTCTGGAATCGGAAGTGTCTTATTTATCTTGAAATGTACAATCTCAAATTCTTAGTAACTGACGTGGAAAAGGTCATTGAATTTGAGTATCATGAAAGCAAAATTAAATTAAAAAATACTAACGGTACCAGAATATGGTATAGTGTAGTGTACTACGTACGGTAGCACTTACCGTTAATTGCGTTAAAAGAGAATTCTTCAAATAATATTTGAAGTAAAAATATTGTTCACACACACACACACACACACACACACACACACACACACACACACACACACACACACACACACACACACACACACACACACACACACACACACACACACACACACACACACACACACACACACACACACACACACACACACACACACACACACACACACACACACACACACACACACGCACACACGCACACACACGCACGCACACGCGCACACACACACACACACACACACGCACGCACGCACGCACGCACGCACGCACGCACGCACGCACACACACGCACGCACACACACACACACACACACACACACACACACACACACACACACACACACACACACACACACACACACACACACACACACACACGAGTTTGGAATAAAACTTCGAATTATTTATTATAGTATTAGCTTTATGAAAGTTAATGGATCTGTTAAGTAATTAAATGGAGGGCATATTGAAGGAAATTTAAAGGCAATAAAGTAATAAAAACAATTTTTAGCGTTGTTGACGTTTTTAACATAATATTGAGGGAGGTTTATCTCGTATGTAAAAGCTGAATGGCAGCTTAAAAAATGTTTTCTCGAAGACTTCTGAAACTTTTTGGTTCAATTACATTCAACATTGTCATCGAAAAACATCGATGTGTGTGTGGGTGTGAACTAAATACATATTTTTAACAGCTGTTTTAAGATTTCAATACAACTCATTTTCCAAATTATGTCGCTTAAATTCGCCTTGACGTCGAATCCACGAGATAATGAGATGGTAATTGGAACCGTAATTGATGAAAACGATGGGTGTTCTATTGCGGCTATATCTTGAAAACGTTTAGATTAGACGCTGATTTTAGATGTCTTGTAACAAAATTAAATATTGTATTGCAACATTATTAGTTATTAACAAGATAAAATGCATGTTTTACAGGGTAAACACAAAACAAAACAGTCATAACCATGTTAGGATATTTAACAGATATTTTTTAGCGAAAATATACACGTTCCATTTCTTAGCGTTCCAAAACCAGGTAAGGGTTATGATTTTGCGAACTAAATTTGCAAAGTACAACTGACATTTATGATACTTGTGGAAGGATTTAACTAAATTCGTGTTTTTCTATAAGATAAAAATAACGTAAATAAAAGAAGCTTCTCCCCCCCACCCCTACATTGTTTCATTTTTTAATGTGCGTGCGTCAAATTGAGTTTTTCTTAATTTTTTATTCGGGGGTTGGGATGGAAAGTAATTGGACTTGGTTGGCGAACTTTCTTTCTTTTTTTTCTTTTTCAAAGTATGATTCAAATTGATTTGCAAATAGCTTGGGGACTTTTTAGATACATGTCTGCATTTTTTTTTTTTGATAAATTTTATAGGATGTCCGTCTCTACGTTGTCTGTTGAAATTGAGTCAAACAATAGTTGATAAAGCACACTTCGTAAAAGTCAGGTTTTTACTTTTATTGATTTCATAATCTGTCGTAATTAAGTCTTAAAAATCTCACTTGCATTTTACAGCGGGAAAAATACTTTAGACGCATATGTAATTCACTTTTCATTTTGAACCTTATTTCGTGAATATATGTTTTAATTGTTACAATGGTATAGTAGCCAAAGTGCAGTGTCCCTAGCATCGAAAATTAAAAATGACGTCAAATACACGCACAATAAAAGAAAAAACTAAAGGTTAATGCAATTAATTGTGAGAGCTTATCAATGACAAACTGTACACTGCAAGCCCGTTATTTCCAGTTTTTTTAGATGGTAAGAGGGGGCAAAGGGTGCACACAAAACCCAACTTCATCGGGAAAACAAAAACCACGCCTTCCTATATGCAAATGCATTGATTTCTCAACATCAAGGGGGCCTGGTACACTGGTCCCCAATAATGAAACAATAACGGAACTAATAATGGTTGCGATAACATCAGGAATAAGTTATATGATGGCTTTTGGGTATCAACCCACCGAAACCATGATATTAGCACATACTGACAATTGTACGGCTGTAGAGTTTATAATAAAGTCAAGGTTATATATCATCGGTGTTCTGAAAAAAACATTTAGCCCTCAGAAAGTAAATTCTATCAGAACCAGTGCCCAGTGTGTATTTGAATATCTCTCTACATACTCACCAGAGAACAAATAATGTAAAAATGTTAAACATTGAGTCGTGATACAAAAATGTATCACAAGGATACATTTTTTGACGCAAAAATTATTTGCTCATGCGACCCCCGTTATCGAGATTTTAAATTCTGCCGACATTTTAAGAGACGTGCCAAATTTTAAGATTTTGAAAGTATGTAAGTCCTTTTATAGAAATATAAGACTTTTTTTCAATTAATTAAAACTATGTTCTAACCTCTGCATGTGGCAGAACAACCGTCTGTAATGGGAGAAATATATCTTCTATTATTTCCGGAAACTTTAAGCATGCTTTGCTATTCTCTTTTCATTGCTGTTAATTTAGATTCTGTTCATAATTACAGAATTGTGTAGTTTCTTAATCAGAACTATTAAAAGCACCTACGCAAAGTTGTATTAACATTGTGGTAAAACTCTTTATACGGTAAAAGATCAAATGAAAAAAAATCGCGCATAAATATGGAGTTTTTTTTTTCTGAATAAATATTTTTATTAGGATATATATTTTTATAAGTATATTTTTGTAAGTATATTTTTGTAAGTATATTTTTATTAGTATATTTTTATAAGTATATTTTTATAAGTATATTTTTATAAGTATATTTTATAAGTATAAATTTTATAAGTATATTTTTTATAAGTACAAGAATATCATAAAAATCCTGCTTTTTACCATTCAATAAGTGTCTTGAAATAACAACATCCCTCCCCTCCCTAGTTTTCCAAGTTAAGATAGTTTTACAAAGTTTTATTAAGCACGAAACAGGCATGTCATAACAGCCATACCTTAACCCAACAGCGTAGAATGCCACATTCATATCCTCTCAAAATATTAAGAATGTAAAGCCTCACAATAACTCTTAGCAACGTTTTCTCTCTTCTCCGGAAAAATACCACGAAAGTATCGTGTCCACTTTCTGAAAAACCCGTCCTTAAATTATGCTATGTATCTTGGTAATAAATAATTCCCAAGCGGACTTCCCAGTGAAAGTTTGAAAGTGGGCACTCAACACGTGACTGAATTTACTTCGGAGAGTTCATCGATCTACTTCATCATGGATCTTTGACAAGAAGCATTATCTTCTGCAAAAAGACAATTCTTTTATGCTTACAATGTGATCGTGATAAATCGCTGGGCCTCCGCATTTATATATTAATAGCATACTTCTCAAACACTTAAACGCAAAGATTTATTTTTTTTTAGTTAAATTCTGAAAATGATTATGGTAGGCGAACGTTCTAAATGTTTTTATTTTCAATATGCGTATGCTTCTGGTACCTTTATAAAGTTAAATTTATTACGGTAAACTAAATAAAATTCAATATTTAAAATTATGTCCCGATTATCCGTGGTTCAGATTTCTGGCGGGTTTTTCAAACTGTTTCTTTACGTTAGTAAAATCTGCACAAATATGATTCTGAGAAAACGACGAAAGAGAAATATTAACTCTAACTAAAAACAGAGCATTTGGGCTACTTACATTTTTTCCAGCTTTCTCAATAACTCATAGATGGATTTTTTTTTTCTGCTGATTCAGGAAATATAGCATTGAGGCTATCTAACTTTCTTAAAAGCTTAAAATCGACTTTCCCGAATAAATTGTGGTCATTACCTTAACAGTTTTTCGGCTTCAAATGATGGAAAAAAAGATGCATTGTTTAATGAAGAAACATAAGTAAATAATACAACTGACTTGAACTCAGCTATCATGTTTTGACTTCTTTATGTAATTTCTTTCAGTATAGCTGGCAGAGCTAAATCTTTAAAAAGTAAAGGATAATTACACATGAATTTACTTGCAACTAGATGCGAAAGATGTGAAACGTAGAAATAAATACTACACGACGATTCACAGCTCGTATAATGTAACTTTTGTTTTTTTAATTCTGTTTAATTTCCTTTAAAAGCTAAAGTAATATTATGGCTTGAGACAAAATATATGAGTAATCTATTTCGTAGGTCCTCGTTTATTCTTAGTTAATTGAACCGAAAAAATGAGTGTCTTCTCGACTTCCGTTTATACATCCTACAATAACAAAATAGAACTATTGGTACAGTTAATTGTACTTGTATTGAAAAAAATGCCCAAAAGTTCTTTTATAATTACAAAAAATATGTTTCTTAACAATATAACTATTTTTTAAAAATGTCTTGATCTTTAGATACATTTATTTTTGGACTTTTAAGAATATGTTTAAAACCTTGATACGTAGTCAGGGCAGTGAACTGAAAAAATCAACTATTTCACTTTTTCCCAGAATTTACTGTATTAATTTTTGCATTCATATTTTATCGCAAAGGTAATATATTCAAAAGTTTCAATACATGGTTTTAAATAACGAGTCCAGCATTTTCATATTTATTATTTAACATGACCGTATATTTCAAATTATTATTATTTTTTTAATCTCCCCAAATTTCTGGTTAAAACACGGCTAGTAAATTTATAAATACAAAGATTTTCTCTTGCCCACATCTCTACAATGGGAAGATCTAACAGTGCTCGAAACTAGAGAAATTCCCTTTTGTTTAACTTTCATTCTTATCAGAAATCGATTTCCTACTTCTAAATAGAGTTTATCTTAGTTATTTGGGGAATTGGAATTTAATGTTGATTTATGTTTGCTCTTGACTTTAGATAAAATTCTTAAAATAACGAAGGAAAAAATATAAATACGTATTTCCAATTCAGCAAAAGCTCTTTTATTACGTATGAGCGGTTGAAGTTTCAATACCTTTTGCATTCTAACAAAATAATCCACATAAATAAAACAAAAAGTATGTATGTATGTTTAAATATATGTGTGTACCTTATACAAATCCACAGTTTACGTCGGATCTGGACGAAATTTGGCCGAGAGATAGAGTGAACTCTCACTTATGCGCCGGCCTAGGGACCAACAGAAAAAGGTGCTTAAGTGAGAGAGACGCATGAATGAACAAGCCTTTTTAAAGCTCTAAAACGTATTATAAGTTCAAATGAGAGCAGGAAAAAGAATTTTTCTATAGAAAAGGTCATATTACTACGGTTTGGCAATAACTGTAAAGTAACTACGATGATAAATAGAAAACTAAAATTGTAGCCCCCCCCCCCTTTTTAAATCACAAACTGTTCCCTTTAAAATGATCCACAATATATATATGTCCCCCTCCGAACTCGAGTTCATGCGAAAAAAATGCCTTCCGTCAGCAATATAGGTGAAAGATGAAATATGCTAAAACTCGAAATATGCTACACTCGCAATATGCTACTCGATAACATTAGATATAGAATTTGCGAACTCAAAATGTACTACTCGAGAACTCGAGATGCAGCAATTAAGAATTCGTGATATGCTAATCGAGGCGGTAATCGAGATTTCGAGATGTTCTAAAGGGGATCTCGAGATGTTTCAATCAAGAATTTGAGAAGTTGCAAATCAAGATATGATAGTCGAGAACTCCAGAAGTGATAATCTAGTTTGCGAAGAATGTTGAATAATCAAGCTATTTGATTATGAGAACTCTATTGGGCCCATCACTATACATAACTAAAAAACAGTTTTTTCACCATATCCTTTCTCTTGCCATTAAGCCTAATAGTTTTCATATGGTTGATATGACATGAAGCAGGTTATTGGACTGATATAGGCCTTTCTCACGTGTCGGGCCCATGGGTTTAAGCGGACGTATTCACTTTACACCATGGATGCTCCTCGTAGATTTATTTCGAAAATGTTGTCACCGCATATTTTCAAATTCTTCATTTTCTGGTCATTTTTCAATTAATTCACCCTTTATTTTTTCAACATTAATTTCGCTTCAATGAGTGCCAATACAGTGAAGTAGCTGTTTCAAGAATATAAACTTCCCCCTTTTAATCCACATTACATTAAGGCGAGCTACCAGTTACAACAATGGCAATTAACAATCCTATTAAGAGCTTTGTAACTATATGTGTTCGTATAAAGCAAATGAAGTTATCTTTCATTCTTCAACTATTTTTTCCAGGAACAAGTTTTTATTTATATACCTTCTTAACTCTTATAATTAAATATCCTCCTCTCAATTAACTAAACGGATTACTAATATTTATCATTAAACTTTTTTGTAAATAACTGTGGTTATAAGCCAATCTTGTTACTAATAATAAATTAAGTTTAATAAATAATAGCATCGTTCGTTTAAATTATGGGATACTTGAATTTTATACATGCTAAGAATTATGTGCAAGAAGAAAAAAATATACATTTTTATAAATAATTTTTAAGAATTTGGAGCTGTTCAATTTTATAAACGATGTCATTACATAGTTTCTAAAATATAAAAATGGCATTTTAAAGCTAATGAAAGAGTTTAATGGTCAACATAGATCATCTCTAAGAGTTTTATATTTTGAAACGATTTTAATGATAATCTTTTATTTGTGTGTAAACACAATCTAATACTTTCAAATAGATTTTAATATCAAGCATGGCTTGTTTCATAAATAAATGCTCTATTCAACTAAAGTAAATGTTTAGAAAATATTTTCTCTTTCCATACAATTTGATTTTTAACTAGACGTTACAAAGCCACTATGATGGTGATACAAAAATGGTTTTTAAAAAGGCTTACCGTATAGTTAATTTATTGAAAAGAGATTGCATTTATGTTATTTAAAGTAAAAATAAGACTATACATGGGGGTTTGAGAGGAAAAAAAACACGGGGAGAAGAAAATTTCTAATAGTTTAGATTAAACCTCAAATTAAAATAAAACAGTAATATTGTAGATATTAAAGATGCAAAAAATATTTAACAATTTTTTTTAATGCTTTTACACGACTATGTTGTCTCTTTGCAAAATGATTTTTTTCTTGACTACTTTATTATTGCATTTCAGGTTTGAATTTTACTTTTTCTTTCAATAAAACATTTCTCAAGTTATGTCTATAGATAAAGTATCATTCAAAATATGCAAATTTGAGAAAAGTAAAAAGGAGAAATCTTCAATGCCGTTTTAGCTCCTGGTTTCTCTGTTGCTGTACTAAATAAATTTAGTGTGCGTCATTTTCTTTCGTCAATACACATATTAACGAAATTTGCATGCAATGTAAAAGTCTATATAGATACGATATGAAAATAGAATAATTAAGTAAATAAAATGAAACATAAGTCTTTGGTAAAAAAAAAAAAAAAATTCGGTGTATGGTAAGTTTCTTTAGATCTTAAAAGATTGTTTGCTTACAGAAATGAACAAGATTGTCTATTTTTCTATCTTGAACTTTAAGTCACATCTGCGGATGATAGCTATTTGCTAGATTTTCTAAATAAGTGTCACTAGGACTTAGTTATAGAAATATTTGGACAATAAGTTTTGTTGAAACCCAACTTTTTTTTTGACTGATGGAAGCTACATATTCACTGAAGAAAATAGTAAGGAGAAAAGCATACAAATATATTTGTCGGCTGTGTTGTAATCAACTTTCATTTAATATTAAATATAGAATGATTTAAAAATGAAGTACAACTTGAAAGAAATTACCCCACATAAACTCAAACATAATATAGCTATCTGAATTTTTTTAATTAAATGTAATCATTTTCTACTCTTAAGCGCTATTATTATTCTAACAAAGTAAATGTGCAGAAAATTTGAGATATGATTATTTTAATTCAAGATTATCGGATTTGTTCCGCTTTTATGGAAATCTTAGTAATTGAATTTCTTTGCAAATGTCAACACATTTGACTGCTTTCATTTTTATTCATTGAACATAAATCAAGCAACCATACACTGAACATTCATTCATTAAAGAAAATACTTCGCACGATAAAATTTAGATTAGATTATTGCATATCGAGTTTCTTCACTGTATGTTTCTTGCTAATGTTAAGATCAAAAGAAACTTGATAGTTTGGGTTGTCTAATCCAGAAACGACTTAATATTTATAAACCTTTATTTTATAAATACATCATACTTAATTCCGTAGTGTTGTAAAATAGCCCCTTATTTTGCTCTTTAATTGTTAGTATGATGAATTAAAATTATCAAATAAAAGTAGAATATAAATTTGTTATCTAATAAAGTATTGGTTCAATGATACTTCTTAAATTCTTTTTATTTCAATTTTCTTATTCGTATTTTAATTACTCAGCGTTTATTTAATTATATTTCAATTTATTTGAAAATTATAATGAATTAAATTATTTTGAAAATCAAACTTCAAGCAAAAGTTGCTCTCTGCTGCGATATCTCTTAACGTAATTATTTAGTACAACGCATCCCAGCATTAAAAAAAAAGAAAAAACTTAAAAACAATAGCATTAAACCCCTTATTTCTAGTACTTTAACAAACAAGACATCCCTTTAAGAAAGTACACACCATTAATTTGAAGGAAAATAACATATTTTACTCCTAAACGCCTTTATTCCAAGGAAGATAAAAAATCTTCATCACCCTTCATCCAAATGTTCGTGCGGAAAGTTTTAATTATATTTGAAGCATGAAAGTAGGTACAAAATAAATTAACGGGTTGAAAACATTAGAAAAGAAATATCTTGCCTTTCTTTTACAGCAACTGTCAATTTAAAGCGGCTTTCTGCATATTTATTATCATCTTCAACCAAAATATGAAATTTACAATGTAACGTGACAAAATAAGTTAATTTACTTGATTTATCTTAATTCTTAAAATGTTTACTTCCCAGGAACCTTTGACTAATAAGAAAGAATGTATGACACGTAGCTAAGAAGGAAGTTAAGATTTATTTAACTTAATGCATTGATGTTGAGAAATGTACGGTAAAATTTATTCTCCCTTTTTTTTTCGTGAAATGTATTTTATTATTTTAATTTTATTTTCGACATTTTAAAAGAGGGTAGGATTTCTTTCGTATGATTATTGCTATAAAAACAATTTTTATTCATTAAAATAAACTAGAGTTATATATATCTAAGTAGGGGAGAGTGGTAATGAATGGGCCACTTTTTGGTTTTGAATTTCTGTAATTTTTTCTAACACTTTGTTTTAAGTCTAAATTGGTGTTTTAGTTACTTTACTTATCTGGCTATCTAAAAAAGTCATAAAAGTTCGATTAGCACCTGTCTATAATGAATTATAATAGAATATAAAAATTTTGAAATTTGGCCCATTCAACCCCACCTATGGGGTTGAATGGGCCATCGAAGGTAATGAATGGGCCACTAAACGAATTCAATGAAAACATGTGGATTTAATCTTTTATTTGCTGAATATGACAAAATAAATGTGGCACTTGACATGATGATACAAAATCATACTGATTTAAAATTATATAAACATCAAAACTGATGCAATTAAAATAAAACTGATGCATACCAATTGTAGCAGAAAAATGACTAAATAATGAGATTGTAAGAAATAAATAACATAAAATATATATAAAAAAATAACAGATAATACACACTATCATTTAACAAAATTTATATATTTCAAAAATAATATTAAAAATCACTTTCAAAAACTTCATCTTCATTTTCAAACTTGTCAAAATTCAAATTTTTTTTTAAATTTACTAGACATCGGGAATAAGAAATATCTAACTTAAGTTACCAAGAAAGAAAATGAAATTGTACTGTGAGGAATATAATATGAAGGAGAGAGGGGGGCTTTTTCAAGTCACGCACTGCGACCAGAGGTCTATTGTACTATAGGAATATAATATAGATCTGCAAATTATATTTAGAAGTTACTACAAACCTATTTTGACGACAGTTATCTTAATCTATCTATGACTGTCATCTATGACAGTCTATGACAGTGTTTCATATTAATGCGAAAATCCAAAGAAAAGGCAGAAAAACAATATTTAGGTGGCCCATTCATTACCATGTCATAGTGGCCCATTCAGCCCCACCTATACTTTTGGAATACGTTTAGGTTTTTTGAGTACATTGAATTTAGATAACATCAAAATACATCTTAAGATTAGTTTATAGATATAGAAAGACTAGCTTATACATATGTATGCAGTGAAGTACTTGGTACACTTTAGCTAGGAAATGTTTTACTAAAAAGGGAAAAACTTACTTTTCAGTCAGATTCTTGACCATGCCACTCTAGTTTGAAAATGGCTCAGCGCAAACGAATGAAAATTGGATGAGTTCAGTAGAACAAATAGCTACATCTATTGGTGGCATCAAAAAAAAAAATTCATGCAAATACTTTTTCATATTTTGGTAGTGGCCCATTCATCACCATGGCCCATTCATTACCACTCTCCCCTACTTCATATTTAATACACTGCATTTACAATCCGGGAAAATTAATAAATAACCTTTCTCCTGGTTTGTTTGTTTTTTCGACATTTTAAAAGAAAGTATAATTTATTTTGTATGATTAGTGCTATACGTAAAATTTTTATTCCTTGAAATAAGTTAGAGTTACATATATCTCTAAGTACTTTATATTTAATACGGTGGGAGCGCATGAACTCTTGGTAGGACGGCAACAGGTTCACGTAGCGGGCGGCTGTCCTCTTGGGGGAGAACTTTAAATTTCCACAATTAAATATTTAAAAAAACATTTTTTCAATTGCTTTCCCTTTATCTACATTAAAAATGGAGTGGAATTGGTAAGTTAGACAACAAAAATTTTTTTTCAGCCCGATGGTCGTTATCATTGTCATGAGTTTAGCATTGAACGTGTTAATATTAATGGGCAATTACATCGTTACAGACGTAACAATCGCAGACTTTGAACACAAATATTTCTGGTTTGCGCTGATGAAAGTCTTCAATTTTTTTCCTGTAGTGTAACTTGATGATGTTTATGCTACATTAAATTTGCGTGCAGATTGCTTAATTACAAAAAAATTCAGAAATTAAAAACTGCCTGTTACAGACGTAATTCACAAAACAGCAAAAACTCGACTATGTCATATAACTTACAATATTCCTCTGAATTATACGGAAATTTTGAACTTTTTTTTAAATACGTGTTCTAGAGACTTCAAGCGCTCTAAAACCGTAAAGATTGTGTGGATTTTGACTGCCGAATTTGTGAAAAAAATTCATAAACTTGTTACGGACGAAACAAAGTGGTGTTACAGACGTAACATCTCTGATTTGAAAGTAGAAAACAGTACTTTAAAGCAGGAATAAACAAAGATTTTTGTGCTAAAACAATACAGTAGCATTAATTAACACATTATTTGAATATTTTAAGTTATACTGTAACAGTTTTAGAAAATTTGGGTAAGTCTGGGGGAGTTGAGAGCATATGCCGATATGTCAATATGTAACAATAAATTAATGCATCTTAAGACAATTATTTCCAAGAAAGATTGACACAAGAAAAGTTTAGAAGGGCCTTCACACAAATTTATTTATTTGTATTCTTAAAATAATGCATAATGGGGCTGCTGCATAAAAAAATCGGGAAAAGTAAATTCCTCCCTAGAATCAGTGATTGGTCTTAGGAGAACTTAAAAATTTGAAAATATTGGATGATATAGCAGAATACTAGTACCAAACTAAAATTTAACTTTCTTGGTGACAGTTGGTCAATTTTGATAATCTTTTTTTTTTGAATGAAAAAATGTGTCCTTTTTCGTCCGACGTTTTCAAAATTCGAACGGCATTTTCGCAAATAAATTTCAATTACATGCCGACGCAATTAAAAATTTCAAAATCAGAATACCAGAAACTTTAGTACTCGTACCATATTATGCTATATACATGTATTGTTCAACCTGTGCTTTTTACCTATTTAATTGGAAATTTACTTTTGCTACGGACGTAACATAGAGCCATTTGTTATGTCCGAAATGTTACGTCTGTAACAGCAGTAATTTAAAAACTAAATCAGTTACAATATTTTTAACTTTGGTGGGCAATTACTCTAAGAATTTGCCAAAAGGACCATTAAGGGTCTTTTTTAATTTTGATTTTTTAGGACGTAATCACAACTTTTGCTTCTTTTTTGTTACAGACATAACATCAAACTTTTTTTTTTCAAACTTCAATTACACCATTTAGATCAATTCAAAAGAAATTAATGAATGCATATTATTATAGTACCGTCTTAGTAGTTAAAATTGTGCTATAAGTAGTTATTTTTGTTTTTATTTTTCGATGAGAAATATGCATTTGAAAATGTGTTCTTTCTTCTGATTTTTACAAGTTTGTGAATATCGTACTTCCAACTAAGAAAACAAGTATTATTCTAACTCTCACCAAAAAACCAATGAAGGATTCTTAAAATATACATCTTAAGCTTTAAAATGATGTATAACATAGCAACATAACTTCAATATGAATTTTTAACCAATTGGTTTCACTTTTCATGGAATGGCCCTAATACATTTGAAATCCGGGAAAATGAATAAATAATCTTCCTCCTATGGTAGAAAGAACCATTTGAGCTGTATTTATCTTGCTCAGCTTTAGATCAGAATTAAAACGGAATATTAATTAGAATCTAGACATGTTATTAAGAAATTAGTTTAACGCCACACACGAAGTGTTAATAGAGATGGATTTTTACACAGGAGTTGAGGCTTGTAAAAATGTACTTCGGTGCAAATGTGTTTATGTTCTTTATGTCAAACATACTTTGAGTTTAAGTGCAATTTTTTTTCTCCTTGATTCTTTGAGGATATGCTCTATTCTTTCCAATTCGATGAATTAACAATAAATATGCTTGATTTTTCTTTTTATCTCCCCCCCCCTTTTTTTTTGATAAATTAAACTCGCTAAGGTTTTTCCAAACCAAAGAAGGTAAAATTACTTTAAAAAAAAAACAGGAAAGAAAGAAAATAAGAAATGTTACTGTGTGCATGCAGAAATGGACCAGAGTTAGAAACAATGTGACGCAATTTCAAAAATCCTAAATGGCTCTGTGCATAATGTGAGAGTAATTTATTGTGTATATAATGTATAACAAATTTGAAAATTTAGTTTCAAATCAGCACATAATAGTTACAGAAATCGCAAACTGCAAATATAACTGACTCTTACAGCTTAGCAATTTAAAGACTTGCAGCAAATCAAAGTGGCCACTATATAACTGAAACACATGTACCAAAGGTGAATCAGAATGCGGTCCTCAATCTTTCTTCTAAGCTCTTGAATTCGGATCAGCTCAATGCTCTCAAACTGAATAACAATTTTGCTTCTTCTTCAAAACCTTCATTTCCCAAATTGGTTGCTCCAATTGAGAAAGCCTTTAGATTTAGTGCTCTTACTGCTTCTCAAAAGGATTCTATTAGGCATCTCATTGCCAATACTGTGGATTTTAATGCTAAATTGACTTCAAATACTTTCAGCAAGCATGCTAAGTTTTCGGTAAAAGGTTTATGTTCCGATCCTGATATAGTAGTCACTAAGGCTGACAAAGGAGGTCAAGTTGTTATTCTGGACAAAAGCTCATATTTGGATAAATGCAAAGATTTAATTGAAGTTGGTCCATATGTGACACTTCATAAAGACCCGAGTACTAAAGAGGTCAACTTGATTAGAAACATTGTGAAGGCTTCTCCTATCATCAGTGATTCTTCAAAAAGGTGTTTGATTCCTTCTGTTGCACACTGTGCCCGATTTTATGCTTTACCAAAGGTCCATAAACCAAACGTTCCTCTTAGGCCAACTGTTTCAAACATTGGCACAGCTTCTTACAAACTAGCTAAGCATTTAGTTTCAATTTTTTCTCCTCTTTTGACCAGCAATTCTTTCACTGTTAAAAATTCCATTGACTTTGTTCAGAAGTTACGTTGCTTTAAGCCTCACGGCGTAACGATGGCTTCTTTTGACGTGAAATCACTTTTCACTAATGTACCTGTTATTGGAGGACTGGATTGTTTCAAATTGAGACTCCAGGAACATCATTTTTCTAGTTTTGAGGTTGATGAGCTTATTTCTCTTACTCGTGCTTGTCTTGAGCAGAATACTTTTGTGTTTGATGGTGTTTACTATCGCATGTCCGAAGGTTTAGCGATGGGTAACCCTTTGAGCCCTATTTTAAGTGACATTTATATGCACTATTTTGAGGTAAAACTTTTTGAAACCATAAAGTTTCCGTTCTATGTTCGTTATGTTGACGATTGCTTTGTTTTGCTTGACAAAAACCAAGTTAATAATGAGCTTTTACTTTCCACTCTTAATTCTATCGATCCTTGCATCCAATTCACTATTGAAATGGAAATGGAAAGTTCTCTTTCATTCTTGGACGTTTTGATTACTAAAAGTAGTAACGATTTTATGACTTCAGTGTATCGAAAGCCCTTTGCTATTACACTACCTCCTCACAACTACTCTTCTCATCCTCGAAACCAAAAGTTGGCCTCATTTAAGGCTTTTGTGTTTCGTGCCTTGAATATCTGTTCTTCATCCAGTTCTTTAAATACTGAGCTTTCTTATTTAAAAGCTGTGGCTCTTGATCGGGGTTACTCGCCCAAGATTATTGATTCCATATATAATAGGCTAATAAAGCCCTCTCATTCTAGCAAGGTTTCCGATTCTAAGGTTGGTTACACCATTGTTGTGCCTTTTTATCCAAAAATAAGTCATCAAGTTGCAAAGATTTTGAAAAAGTTTGGTTTCGATATTTCTTTCTCTCCTGTGAACAAAATTAAGTTTACAAACTTGAAGCATCCCATTGATTGCCAAATCAACTGGGGCATTTATAGCATCTCTTGCAAATGCGGACTTAGCTATGTAGGCCAGACTAAGCGGCCTCTTAAGCACCGTCTTATAGAGCATCAAAATTATGTTAAACATAAAGAACTAGCACGCTCTTCCATTGCTCAGCATTGTTGGACTTCTGGTCACTGCTTTGATTTTTCTTCGGCTAGAATTATTTGTAAATGTTCGTCAGTTTATGACCTCGATTTTTGGGAAGCTTACTATATTTGGAAAAATTCCCATTCTCTGGTGAATGATTTTTCCAGTGTTCCATTTTTCCCCGACATCTGGAAGCAATTTTTATAATTTCGTCTTCTAGTGTTTTCTCCCGCACTTTTTTCTTTCCCCTACTTTCCTTTGCTGTCTTCCCCTTTTCTTCGCTCTCCTGGCTGTTTCGCTGATCCCTGATTGGTCGGTGTTTTCCCGCTCTCGTCGTGAGTTCATACGCACTGGCCCATTTGTTATAAATACCGGGGCCCACGTGCTTCGCGCTCAGTTCTCTTACAGCTTTCATGTTGTTTGCTGAGCTTCTTGCACTGAGGAAGGGGCTCCATTGTAGCCTTGAAATAGCTATTTGCTGTACTTTCTACCTTATTTGTGCTTTATTTACGTTGATTTTTAACTTCAATTACACATGTAGTAGTCACTGTTCCAGGTGAATATTTAGAGAGTTTTTCCAACAAGTCGCTCAAGATGCAAAGTTCTTGGTTCTAAATTAAGTCCTGTCATTTCGATATTTTCCGGGAAGAAGGGGTGGGGGGGGGGGCAATTTATATCAAGAAACAACAAAAGCCACACCCACTTATATGTAAACTCATTGACTATCCAAAGCCAGTGGCGTGATATAGCGCCCCCCCCCCGGATTGGTATTAACATCGTTGATCTTCAAATGATACGCTCATCAAGGCTCAAAATATGTGCAGAGTAACCTAAAGATGAGTTAGTACTTGTGTCCAATATGGGCGTTCTAAAGTATTTGTTTCACCCCATGTACACCTCACTCCAAAAAGCATGATCACAATTCCTGAGCTGTTGACTATCATTATTAAAATTGGCGACTTTGTAATTACTGCGGTTTAATTTAAATAATAAAAGCAAACCAACAAAAAATGTTTACAAATATCCATATAAGGAACCACCTGCCCCTGTTATGGACATTCATGTCTTTTTTAGGGACAGGTGACTCTAACTATTATCATGACCCATTGCACAGTGGGAGGAGAAACCCTCTGAAGGGATTGTAGGAGGGGAGGGAGGACATACTGCATATCTTCAGTACATGCACATTAAAAAGGGGGGGGGGGAGAATTTTCGGTTGTGCTTCTTCGAAAGGTGTAAACATATCTCTTTATTCATAATATAATGTACATATAGTATAATTACGATTAAAAATACCTCATTAAACATTAATTTGTTGTGAATTAGTCTCTACGCAAAATAAGATGCATGATAAAAGAGATATTTTACAAATTTGCGAATATCATTATTTCCAATGAGGACCTAAGATGTCCAGACTAGAAATCAGGGGGAGTGAAACGTTTATATTATTATTATTATTTCATTATTATTATTATTATTATTATTATTATTACTATTAACTATTGTATTGAATGCAAAAGAGACTCTCCATGTAGTTTAAATTATGGCATGCTTTTTATTTTTTTTTGACACAAACATGCGAACTATAATTCACCCAGCCAAACTGCAGTTCATTTTAAGACTAAACTTTTTACGAATTTATTGACTTTAAAGATAACATTGGTTCGAAACACGCTCTACGTAACTATTTGACTTTGAACGGATTCCTAATGATTATTCAAGCGACTTAAGAGTTTGCTTCAGAGTCTGAAATAGGGAATGGATTTATGCTCGAAATACATTCCCTGAATATTAATGAACGGAATAAAATTTGTTAACATCTACGGGGAAGAAATTCCTTTTCTGGGATTTCCATAGAAGTTTTAGGACTTCATTAATCATGCCTTAAAATAGTCATTCTCCAAATTAGTTACTTCGAAGTATTTACTTTCATAGCATACTAATGATAATTAAAAATCAATAAACTTGAATCTAATTTAAGAAGTCCCTTCAGAAAGTTTTACTTTATCTCAGTTTTGTACTTCAATTTTATATGATTATGCTATAGTTAGCTTTAATGGTCTATAAGAATTTTGAAAGACTTAGTCTATACGCTCTATACTTATCTGTACTATTTTAAAAGTTTTTGTTATGCTTTCTTTGTCGTGGACAGTTTAAGTTAAACAGACGTTTTAATCATTGACTAAAAGGAAAGTGACTCAAATAAAAATGCCAAATAATGCTAACCTAAGTTGAAATGAAAAGGTAAGGCTAAGTTAATGTTTATGGCCATGTACCTCTATCATTTATGATTTATTCGGCTCCAAATTTTGCGCATATATTACACGAATCATAAAAATGTAGAAATTGGAAGTTTTAAATATGTTTTCCAGCAGTTTTATCAAATAAGACGATTTGGCTTTATCACGAACACAATTCTAAAATAACGCCAACTGAATATCTCGAAAATATAAAATACTATATATTATGATATAAGAAACGAGTAAAAAGCGTGAAAAGATAAACTAAAATGAGATTAACATTATGATTTTTGGAAAAGTAGAAGGAACACTTGGCTCCTGTATTTGGTTGCGAAATCTTAATTTGTAAGTTGAGGCCTAAAAGTACGCTGGATTACTGTACCAAAAAATTACATTTACATTACTTAATTGGTGAATGTTTCTTGTACATATAGTTTCGTTCTTTCGGATTTACTGGGTTGATTCCTTAAAAAGAATCTCTCGTAAACTGTAAAATATTTTCATGTCCAAAATTACAATAAAAAATGAAAAATGATGCTTCAGATTCATTCAAAAAAAAAAAAAAGTAAATGTTTTCTTTATTTCTTGTATTTCAGAACGAATTTTTCACAATATGGAAATGTACATTTTGCGTTTTATAAGCAATGCGTTTCATACTTTACTGAAAGGAAATCTATCTTTGTTATTTGCAAAATTTATTATTCATTTCCCAACACAAGCCTTAACTTGAAGCCCGTTCGTTGTTTTCACGATAAAGAAAATGAATTCTGTTACCAGAAAGGAATCCAGCACAATTTACTTTTAATGATTTATTTGTTGCTGTGTAACAGCAAGAGCACGTTTGAAACTGGAATAAATTGTACTCTTATTTTGAATAAATAAACCGTATTGTTTTCACTTATTTTGTGCAATCCCAAGTAGTCTTACCTCTTATAAAACAAACAAAAACAATTTTTTTTTTCTATTATATAGAGTGAAACTATTGGATGATATATATTGAACGATTTGGAGAGTGCAATTGTTGGAAAGATGGCAGAAAATAAATTATAAAATAATCATTATAAAACAACATATCTGTAAAGAACTTTAATAATTTCAAATCATGAAAGTGGAGAAAATTCTTGTTTACTATAAATTTAGGTTTAAAAAATGCATTTAGATTTTTTGTCTGTGAATTTGCTTATCTTTTAATTATTCTTTCCCCTTTTCCAGCATTAGTTACTTATTTTCGTTAGTTTATCTTTGAAGGGGTCTAGTCCCCTGTAGGAGTCGAAAAATCGATTTTTTGTATTTAACTTCTTTTTGGAGTGGGAAATAGGGGAACATTTAAAAACAAACTCTGTAAAAAAAATCAAAGTAGAACGGAAGCTATGGGGAAAATAGAAGAAGCCGAAATTCTTATATTGCGTTGTTTACGGGTTTGACAAATGTTTGACACTGACTTTAAAGTTGATTTTCTCAAAATTCAGAAAACGACGAATCTCAAGTATACGAAATTTTTCCATGCGTTCATGTGCTTATTGTGCCTAATTTAATGACAAAAATTTTTTCTTGTCTTAAAACTTTTCAAATTACAGCCCTAATACGCTTAAAAAATCGTAGAAAAAAAAGATATATATATATATATATATATATATATATATATATATATATATATATATATATATTATATATATATATATATAATATATATATATATATATATATATATATATATATATAATGTTACAAATCTTGTAAATAGTTGTTGTTTTTCCTGCCTTGCATCATTTTCATTAGTTTTGGTTTTATCTGACGTCATGTTGCAAAAGTATCTGAAGATATCACCTTTAGCACTTGTATACAGGCCCTGTAACGTTTTGTAGTTTTTACACTTGCCCTATATTTAATAAGCGTGAAGACATTTTCGCGTGGTTTTTCTTTTTATACTAGACGTTTCGTGAATGGATTGTTCAAGTTATGAATGAAACAGAATACTCCAGATTTTGCTAGAACGTAGTAGAAATGTCCTTCCGAGTATAAAAAGCTGGCCTTGAACACAAGTGAGTTAGTTCTTTTCAGATTTTTGATTTCTGGAGACTCGTTTTCGTTCGGCTTGGGCGAATGGTTGTTTTGCTTTTGTAATTGCTTAATTACTGTTCACGTTAGATACGTGGTGCTGAGTTACTGTTGAGAGTACAGTGTACTGTTTTGCTACCTAGTTGCTGGATGTTTAGCAATTGTTTCCTGCTCCTATTGTAAATAAAACTACATACTTGTAAATAAATTTATAGTTATTTCCTCAAGATTGGAATGCTCATTTAAGAAAGTTGAAGGTGCTACGGACTCGTTACAATATATATATATATATATATATATATATATATATATATATATATATATATATATATATATATATATATATTATATATATATATATATATATATATATATATATATATATATATATATATATATATATATATATATATATATATATATATATATATATATATATATATATATATGGGAAGGTGGGGTACCTCGGACCTATTTTCACTGTTCAATTTTTAATTTCGTAATTATTTGCCAAATCTAAATACAAATACCTTTAGTTGAAACTTTATGATTTTTTACACTACATATAATTATGTTAAAAATTTATTTAACTTATTTCAATTACATTTTTTGAAATAAACAGAAGAATGCAATTAGTACCGAGGTACACCATCGGTGGTGTACCTTGGGTCTTAGGATGGTGTACCTTGGACCAATGATTAACAGGTAAAAATACATGATTTTCAGTAAGAACATCACTATTTATCAATCAGTAAACCACACATAAATTTTGAAATATATTTTTTATTTATTTCAAACATAAATAAGAATTCAGATCTTATTATCTTGTTATGTTTCCTTTTTTGTAAAATAGCAAACTGCTCTAGCTTCTTAAAACCGTGCTAAAGATTATTTTTTAAGCTACACTTATTTTTAACCAAGATTGTAATTGGATAAGTCAATTCTAAATGTTAACTTTTCGAGCTGCCTTTCTGATCCACCAGATAGTATTGGAGCTATATATCCTTTTTTTTCCCCAACTTCATAAATGGTTGGATCTTCTCTTGTAAACTTCTCACAGTTTGGATTTTTTTTCAGAAATTCAACTTCATATTCATCATTAGCAATAGAAATAATCTCCACAAGAAAATATTTGATAGTTTTCTTGCCAGTAAATTTCACCAAATCAAAATCACCAATCTGAATATTGATATTATCTGTATCTTCTAGCTCATTAAAATCTTCCTCTGAAATATTGGAATCCTCATGTAAATCTTCAATATTCTCAAGTTCAGACTCTGAAGAATAATAAAGTAAATATTATCTGACTTGGTAGGGGGTTTTACTGTCTTAGTTTGCTTTACTTTTTTCATTGCCCCCTTTTAGCATTTTCTATTTCGACGCTCTTTCCGGGATGAATCGTTCAAAATACAAGACTTTCTTTTAGGTCTTCTACGGAATTTTTTTGGTAGCGCCTTTGGATATGGCCTTATTTCTTCAGGGGAGTGACTATGCTTGGCAAAGAAGTAATGGCTTCAGATGTTGATACACTGGTAACATCATTTTGTGTGTTATTTTCTTCTTGCTTTTGCACTAAGCAATCAGTGACATTTAATGGGAGGAAATCAAAATTTTCAAAAAATATTTTCATTCAGTGGATGTAAACCGTAAAAGGACTTCAATCCTTGGAAGGAATAACAGAGTTGATGGTGTATTGCACGTATAAATGTAGTTAAGAATTCATCATTAGCTTTACCATAAGTCATAAATATGCAGTTGCAAAACTGCATATTAAGTTTATAATTTAAGTTGAAGTTTTTAAGTTTTTGAAGGAAACATTTCACTTAAATTTTAAAAGGCATTTCAAAAAACTAGAGAATATGAAATTTTAGGAGTTGTAATAGTTATGCAGTGCATAAGTGTGTACGTTGGATCAGTCCAAGGTACGCCACTTGTATTGGGTTCGAGGTACACCACTTGTATTGGGTTCGAGGTACACCACTTGGTTATAAAAAACAAAGTAGCTGATTATTATATCACAGTTAGGATTAACTTTGTTTCAAGCACACAGTGTTATAGATGGAACATGACTGCATAATGCATGACCCTCATTTCAGAATAAACAATATATGTTTTAGAAAAAAATACCAAAAAGTATCCGGAAAAACTTACTTTTTAATGGTGGATTTTTTTTAAATAATACTTCAATCAAATGAGCTTTCAACAAAACAGAAAGGTATACACTGATACCTCTAGAGGCAAATATTTCAACTACACGCGTTGCTATTCAAATATTTTTATAAACAGAGCTGTAATCAGCCTAGGCCCAAGGTACACATATGTCCGAGGTACACCACTTACCCCTATATATATATTTTTCTACTCTTCTCTCTAGAAAAAAATAGGTTGATACCTCGTTTTGTCAGAAGAGTAAAACTGCGCAAAGTATGTTTCACTTTATCGGCTAACAAAACATTTCACTTTATTAAAATATTTGTTTAAAAACTTTAAAAAATACCTAGGTCTCATATTTTGTATCAAAAAGTGAATAGAGTTGCCTTAATATTTGGATAAAATTTATTTAAAAAAAAAAAAACACGTAATAGACCAGGAAATAGTTCAGTTTCAAAATAACCCCTTTTTCGACAGATTTTCGTCACCGGAGAAGTATTAGATCCCCTAAAAATTATATTTTCTGTATTGCTAAAGTGGACGAAGTATTGTTTTTTTCTTAACTAGCAATCCAACGTTGATATTTGTACTTAGTTCCTGCTTTTTTTTTTTTTTTGCTTCGACATCTTAACTTTCTTTTCCCCAATGCTTAGACTGTATGTTGTTCCCTTTTAATAACTGTTTGTCACACTGAGATTTATTCATGTAAAATGATAATGTCATAATTTATTATTTGATTTATTTAATGCCTACTTATACTTCTACAGATATATTTTTAACAGATTTTTGTAAAAACAGATTAATTTAGCAAATTCATTAAAAGAGACATTGAATATTCAGTATATTTTCAGGAATAAGTGTGTTCAAAGTTATTGTAGAACTACTATTTTTTAATTAAATATATTTTTCCTAAATTAAAAAAAAATAATAATAAAATAAAAATTCGATACCTTTCCAAAGTTATTATTTACTTGTAATTAGCACAAACTAACTTTTCTTCTAGCTTCGAAACAAAAATCTAGTAACTTCTTTGGAAGTTATTTTTCCTCCACCTAACAAAAGACCAGCAAGTGTTCCAGGCAGTGCAAATCCAAACAAACGGAGATATTCATTGCCAAGTGAAAAATTCCTTTCGCCATTAATCATTGGCGTAAGCTGAAAAGGTATTTAAGGAACAGCTGCAATGTGATACAAAGGATTTCCGAGTAAATATTACGAGTGGCCCCGAATCTTTCTTATGGAAGAATGGACAAGCAAAAGGTTTGTCTGAAGACTTGGCAAGAACAAAAACTTGATTTCTATTTTGGCGAAGAAGAGGAGTAAATACACAGTCACATTGTCCAAGGAGGCCGTACTTTAATGCATACAAAGTTAAGTTTCATTAAAATTAAAGATTTTTGTGCAGTAATTATAGATTATATAGTATTTAAATATTTTGGAAAAATGTAACGATGTTCTTTTTAAATATTATAGTCATATTTTTTCAACACTGAATCAATAACGTTATCAATTAATGAATGAATTTGGTTAATCTAAGACTAAGTGTGTCTTGGATTAAATATGTACGAACTAAGAGCAAATACAGCAACTTGAAAATGTCTATTCTTCCATAAATTAAATTTTTCATTGATAAAAGCGTTTCTTGTGACCGTTAAACAGGCACATGATGTGTTCTCGCTTATTTGTGTTTTTAAAGTTGTTTTACTTGCTTTTATTTCATTTTTCCTAGGTGTAAACTAGTTTAAATAAAATCATTATAGAACAATATTTCAGTAAAACCATAGAAAACTTTTCTATACAGAGTATTATATATATTTTATTTTAAACTGAAGTTGTAAGATTTAGTAATATGCTACATTGTTTTGCTATGCCAGCATACTGTCAATTGTGTGAGGATGTTTATCCTTTAGAATGTATGCTTAATAAATTGAATACTTTTTTCATATTATATCTTCCCTAAGTAGCACACTTCCTTTTTAAAAGGTTGTAAAATGGTTATTAACGTTGTAACAACCGCTTAAAAATGTTTATAAAACGTTTAAAGTTTGTTTGTGCTACCTGGGTCAATTACTTTAATAAGTTCATCAGATAAAGATCACTTGCACAGTAGAAATTCATGCAAAAGTTGCGGTTTATTTGCATCACAGCTAAGACGTTATGACTTCGTTTTTTGTTCCTGGGCTTCCTAATTAATGTTTTGAATTTTTTTCCGGTTATTGAGAAAGTGGTGTTACATGTTTTTTTTTATAATTGGATGTATGTAATGGAACGATAAATTTGTGAAATAAAAATGCTTAATAGCTGTAAAATTCTCATAATTCTATGTTTTAGCTTTACATTATTATTATTTTTATCCATTTATTTATTTTTTGTCTGCTAAAAACTATTAAAATCTGCAACTGTGTGGTCAATTAGCGCCACAACTAGCAAATAAGTTGTTATGCTTTTCAAAAATATTTCAACAAATAGTTGCAGTATTTTGAAACAGCCCTTGAAACAAAATATTTCTAGGCAGTTAATCACTTTTAAAGAACGTCTTTCCTACTGACGATTATTTTGACAAAAGTAAAAATATTAACCATACAACTGCTTAAAATGAGAGAAGGTCTAAATTGCATACACAGTATTCAATTTCAGTTTGAACTTGCTTTGTCTTGCGATGTCCAAAATGCTAATGATTGCTTTGAATGCTGTCCAAAAGTATTACAACGAGATCGAAATTGTGTTGTAAAATATACATTTCAAAGAAACAATTGATTCTTGCTCATGACGAACGTTTGCCATAAAACAGTAGTTCGAAATTCGTAAAATTCACATATTTCTGAAAAGGCTCTTTTCTATGGCTTGCAGAAATAACAGAACACAGTCACGGTTTAATAAACATGTATTTAGGGTTGAATTCACATTACAATGAATACTGTGATAAATATTTAAGCACAGTTACAAAGTTTATAATTTGAGCTGTATCGTATTTCACATATATTTTTCGTTTTTGTATTATTATAATGTTTGCAACAAACAACATTTTAATAGATATATTTTCAGTAGCATTTTAACTCTCACTGAAAAAAATATATGAGTTTTGCTATGCATAGGGATGAAGTTTAATAGCGATTAACTAAGATAAAATATAGACGAGTATTCTGTAGGTGTCTATCTCAAAGCCATTTAGTCTTCCTAGTCTGACGCCATGAATGGACATTATACGAGGCTGTGGTATGTAATGAAATAATTGCAATAATAGTCAAAACTAGAACTTAGTATACGAACCTAATTTTCATCGACTTCCTCATTAAATGAGAACATAAATATTAATGTACAGTGAGCATTCTGATGCTAAAGCTACCCTACAGCCTTATTTAAAAAAATAAATAAATAAATAAATAAAAACATTAAAGCTACGTAAAGTTTTTTTTTTTTTTAAATAAATATTCTTTTCCAGTTTTCAATAATACTCGTGATCCCAGGTGGAGGGGATACTCCCACTCGGTTAAAAATAGCTAAAGTGTCGAAAATTAGTAAGAGACATTAGTTTAAATGAAGCTTATTTATTTGTGCAATAAAAAATCTTACTAGCGAAATCTTTGCCTTCTTGATATGTTGTACTGTTATAAATGAAACAAATAACTAAATAAAAAATAAAAAAAATATTTACGTATGTACAAAACTTAGTTTACTATCTACTGTCGGGGTTAAGTATCACATGAAAATTTGAAAATGTTTTCAGCGTGTTACATGGTATTCCTTTAGTCAAGACGATAGTTATTTTTAAAGCCAAGTAACCAATTTAAAATATTTCCAAAACGCAATCATGGTAATAAAACACTATACTTCTGAATTTTTAACTCGACACGTATGTCAACAATTTCGTCTCTTTTTTTTTTTGTTTTTTAAGAAACATTACATTTAGATTTGTACATTTATCTTTATATATTTTAGTATCAGTTCATATTATTTACTTTATTAAATGCTTGTTTTGATTTTGGGAAATGTACTTGAAACCTGAACAGAGTTAAAAAAAATATTTTACAAGTTGCTCAGTATACGCTTACTATTTTGATTCAATCAATATATTTTTTATTTTGAATGCATACAAAAGTTCAAGAAAACAACATGCAATGTTTTGCATAACATTTAATAGTTTAGCATATTTTAGCTCAAAATGGTTTAAGAGTTAAAAAATATGTATATGTTTTCGGGATTGTGTAATAAATTGTATTTAAAACATGTGTTGGAGTTATGTGTTGGAGTAATTAGGATTTTCTACAAGTGGTGTAAATTTGTTTATAGAATTGTATGATAAACTGAAACTCGCATTAACTTTAGTTTTTGGGGTGTATGTAATATAATATATATCAATATGTAGACGGTGCACATTTTAAGAACTAAATGTATTGTCGTGTATCTAAAAATTCTTTTACATCATGTTCACGTCTTGTTCTTCCAATCTCAGGGTATAAAGATTTAAATACATAATACTAATAGTTTTAAACTTCTTATCAACTCTAATATTTAGTTTTAGATTAAGTAAATATCGCTTTGAAAGAGTTAACAACAAAGCCAGGATTTCAGGTATTTGATTTATTTAGTGCACGTGTACAAGTGTTTTTGGCTTTTTAAAAGTTATTAAGTGTGCAGTTAAAAAGTAAGAGTTAAAATAATCTGGGAGCGACCTCATAAAATTAGTGAAAATAATAAAAATTCTTTTATAGTATATGTTAAAATTGACAACAATAACTACCTTGTGTCTGCAGAAATAATACGTATTACTGCAGACACGATAACTATTTTGTCACATTTTCTTACAAATCACATGTACTTTCCGAAACAGTCAGCACCACTTAATCCAGAAATAGGCATTATTCCCAGTAAAACTTTATTATTGCCCGACAGTTAAAATAAATTGGTGGTGTAGGTATTAAAATTTATTTACTCCCATCCTCTGCACAAACCGCACCACAGTAAAGAAGATTCAACACTCTGCATACGTCAGTCTTAAAAGACAAGCACCTATCAACGCTTTACCTTTTTATTGCCCGGTATACACCGTTTGGAGCATCATATAAATAAGAAGGACATGGGAGAAGTTAGCCCATGTTTAATGCATGGAAAGCTTTCGAGATAATGAAGCAAACACTCAGAGCAGCAGGACTTTTATCTGGGGAAGTTATCTGTAGTGGCTTTTGCGTGTACTAAGTAAATTCCCGCTGATGTGGAGAATCAATCTTCCTTTGCTTTATCTGTGACTTGTTATCCTGACACGTAAGGAAGGCTGCCGAAGGGAAAAAAGAATCTTTCATTTAGTTTTGCTTTATTAATCAGGAACTGGGGAAACTATCATGTGCAATGTCTGAAAGTGAAGGTTCAGAGTTTGTGATTTTTTAATTACTTGCTTGAGCTTTGTGATGATCAATTTCTACTATACAGTGAGGTTTGAAACCCTTATGTTTACTTTGCTTGCATGAAATGAATGTTAGGAATCAGTTTGAGCTTTGTGAGTAGATTTTACCTTTTATTAAAAGAATAAGCAGGAAATGTTTTAAGGGGATTTAACAAAAATGAAATTACACCTTATTAGATTTGCTAAGTCAAAGGATTGTCTTCAATAACTTCCAGAGGGGTTTGATAAATGTATAATAAGAAGTATTTAATCACACGTAATTGTTTCAGGTACAGAAATATACTTGACAAAATTTACCTTGCCTGTAGAACGCTTTTGTTTTACAAAATTAAAAAAAAAAAAATCCTTTAATTTTTAATGTGTTATTAGACACATGGTTCAAATTGTTTTATTGAAAAATTTGTTCAAAAAAAAAAAAAAAAAAAAAAAACATCAAGTAACTGGTATTATAGAAAATGTTCGAGCTTTTTTTACCCCAGCCTTGAAAGAGTTTAGTAATGCCTTTCACAGAAATTAACTACTTTCATTACTATGTAGACGTTGGTAGGGGATGTGACATTTTTCAATACGGTTCGGGTTTTTTATCATATTTTATATCCTATGTTTTCAATTTGACAAAAAATACTTGTAAAAACACTAAATGCAATTATCCAATCTTTCACCTAAAGATGAAAATATATTTATATTTTGATTTTCAATATATATTAGTAGACATTTTATTTTTCATTTTTTACACTGCTCGAAATTGCTTTCTATCCCTTTCAACAAGGTTTTTTTTCCTCAGAAAGGTAAAAAAAAATTCTAATGATATCAATCAATTATTACATTAATGTTACTTCAATTAGAAACCAAGTCCAAACTGGTTGTTCTTAGGATCGTATCTTCGTTTTTTTTCTGAATTTTGCATTGTAAAAATTGTAATTTTGGAATATTTTTTTTCCTGACAAACGATACAATTACAATGTACGCCAGATTAAAATGGGGATAAAAACGGTAAGAATAAGATTTATCTGACTTGGTAGCGTCATTTTAGTAAGTGATGAAATTTGTCATTTCATGAAAGCACACATAGACAAAAAAAAAAAAAAAAACACAAGGTGCTGTATTTTTCAATGAAAAGGACGAAAAGAAACCGGCTTTAAATAGTTTTATTTAATCTAAGGGCCGAATTCAAGTGAAACACCATTGCAATCGCTTCGAAGCGATCGCAAATTGCAATTGCTACTGGAAATTAAATTACATTAGAATCGCATCTCGTTGCGATTGTAACGTGTCCAAATTTAGGAATTTGCGATTGCATTATTGAGTTGCGATCGTCCGCGTTTCACTTGAATTCCTGCCTAAAACTTAATTTATAATGTTCAATGCTAAGTCCGCAATTTTGTGCTGGTAAGCAAAATTCATAACTGCGCTGTGAACGGTAGCTCTTTGGAATGTCAAAGAATGTTTCAGATATTTAACTATATCGCAGGTTTCCTTTTTGCCATACAACTTATCACTATAAAAATAATACTTAAGATAGTAACATAGCCATAGTCATTGTAGTTAAATCGCGAGAGCTCGCGCCATATTTTGTCACACGAGTACTCGCGCTGGGTCGAAAACGACCCCAATGTGTTTTTCTTCATTTATTTTCCTTTTTTTCATAACTTCTTTATTTAATTTTATTCATTGTTTTTGCACTAACAGAGACTTCTACAATGATTAGTTTTTGACTTAAAAGGCATAAAGAAAATGTTTTATGAACTATTACGAAAATGCTCCAGCTCTCAAACACATCAGTAACAGTTTTTTGCGTTTCCCTTTGGTGCAGGAAGAAAAATACTTATATTTCGAACTGGAGTACAAATATTATCTCTAAATGTATTTCTTTGCCAAATAATTTCTTTATCTCTTCCAATAAAGATGTCATCTGTATCAGGATTATCAGAATTTTTGCTAAAAGAAAATTTGGTTTCACTGTCATAATCACTAGTTTTCTTCATTGCTAGTATTCTTCATCGTCTGAAACGACAAATATTTATCACTTTCTCCATCGCCTAGTAATTAGCTAAAATGCTTCATCCCTTACTCATTATTATGGAGTCGGCATCTTTTCTTTGTTATACGTAGTGCAAAAGCAATTGAAAAATATGAATTTTGCTTGGACAGAACTACATAATCATTGTGAACGACACGCTTGTAAACTGAAAATCATGGCTAGAAGAAGGGTTGCTGACAACTACTTCCTTTTCACAAAATGTTTCGAAATTCTTTGAATGGAACCGACTCCAAATACCTGTTCCGTTCCGAGAACTTTAATGACGTCAGTACTCGCGTGCGGTCGTAAAAGACTCCAATCGCAAGAACCCCCGTAGTTTACAAGAATTAAAAGGATTTAAGAAAATTCCAACCACACCTTCCTATCAATCAAGGACACAGTGGCAGCTACCCAAAAGATGGTTTCCTTATCTGTCCATGAAATTCCAAGAAATGGAAACAAAAATGGCTGGGGTCGTTTTCGACCCCGCGCGAGCTCTCGCATGTTAAGGGCCGATTTCATCGGCCTTAAAAGAGCCTTACTTAGAAAATGAGATATGTCGGTCAATAATCTTCTTGCACGTAGCATAGTTTTTGAACGGTGTCATCTGAAAGTCACAAAATGTTGAAATAATCCTGCTAACAGGTTTTTTTCAGAAAAAAAGGTTAAACACTATTTAAACCATTAGTTTTTCAACCTATTTCTGGCTTATTTAGAGTTCCTTTATTTATTTACTTAGTTTATTTAAAAATCTTCACAAAAGTGAGCCTTTTCGAATTGTTAATAATATATTTTCAAGTCAAATAATATTTGGTCCATAATTTATCTTTTGCAGCTTCATTATAGTTAAACTAATTTTCAAGCCCCCCATGTTGAGTTTAAAAATATGAGTCCATTTTCAGTAGGATCAGGTGGGGTAAAATGGGTCATGTTCTTTTGAAAATTCTTCAAAAATGTTCAAACAATATATTCTGTCTGCTCTGCCATTTTTACGTATCATTGACACCAGGCAAGTTTCAGCTCAAAAAATCATATAAAATACTTATTTTCAGCCATATTTTATAAACTATCTCATAAAATGTTACACGTAATACAAAAAGTCATGCAATCATGTCTAATGATTGTATCTGAAATTGGAAAAATTAATGATTGGAAAAAAAAAATTGTGACGCATGGAGCATTTTGAAATTTTGTTAAAAAACATTTAAATTTCAACCCTCGCAGTATCATCTCATCGGCCGATGATCGCCATTCACCGAAACCCGATGAACTTCTCACCGGCCGACGATGCATTTTCCGATGGAATATAGCTCGGCTTATTTTCATCGGGAAAGTTGATAGGAAGGATATCGCTTTCAGATGAAAAGTAGCTCATCAAAAACCGTGCTCGGATACTGATCGGAACGATGTCATTGTGGATTACGGGATCAGTTTACGAGGAATTCGATAATCAGCGAAGCAAAATCCGATGAGTTGATACTACTTGGGAAGTTTCAAAAAAAAAAAAATGTTTTTGCACCAATTTTTAATGCTTTTAGATGTAGCAATAAACAAGCACACCTAATTTTAGAAACATAGATCAATAATTGAAAAAAAAAAAAAAAAAAATATGTCCTCTAAAGTCTTAAGGATTTTTTTTTTTTTTTTTTGCGTTTTCTAGCGTAAAGTATTGAAGGTTGAATTTTGAAATGAGTTAATGAAAATCTAACTGCTATAAGTTCGTCGCGTAATTGAAATGTCAATAGTCTGTTAGTAAAACTTTTTACACTCATTTATTCCAATACTTTATGCAATTTAGGAATGATTTATAAAAATGCACAAGAACACAAAAGTAAAAATGTAAATAAATAAAGAGTTTTCTTTAGTTGTTTAGAAGCGTTTCAACTGTATAAAATATATCTCGTTTACTCTACAAATATAATGCGCATTCAGGAACTACATAAATGGAAGAGAGAAAATATCAAGCGATAAAAGCCGGACCTGCTTGGAAAACAATTTGACGCTCACTCCTTGTTATTTCTCCGCCCCCACTCCACAGTAAACAAAAACGTTTTTGTGTGTTCTTATGTTGAATATTATATTTTTAAATGAAGTTTACTTTTGTTAGTGAAAACCTAGCAGCCATAAATTCTCCGAATATGGAAATGTCAATCGTCCTGTCGTAAAACATTTAACGCGTATTTATTAAAATAGCCCATGAAATTTGGTAATGAATTACAACAGCATACACATGAATATAAAAGTAAAAAAGCTATTAGAAAAGCTAAATTAAAAAAGCTATTTTTAGTTGCTTAGAAGTGTTTCAGCTTTATAAAATCTATCTTGTTTCACCTAAACATATATAACCCACATTCAGAAACTAAATAAAGAGAAGAGGGAAAATATCAAGCTATAAACGCGGAGCTACTTACGAAAGCAATTTGACGCTCCCTTTTTGTTATTTCACCTATCTCATTCCACAGTAAACCGATTTTTTTTTTGTTTTCTTATGTTGAGTATTATATTTTTAAATGGGGTATATACGTTTGTTAATAAAAATCTGACAGTCATAAGATTTCTGAATATTGGAATGTCAGTTGTACTGTCGTAAAACTTTTAACACGTATTTATTAAAATAGCTCATGCACTGTAATAAATGGATGTAGTTTTTACAGTATAAGATAGCTAATTTTATAGTAACAAAATGTAAAAATTTCTAACTTTACTGTGATAAATTGTCAAATCTCTAATTTTACACTAATAAACTGTGAAGTTGTTAATTTTACTGTAATAAACTGTAAAACTGCTAATTTTATAGTTTTAAACTGAAACCTCAGCTGCCAGTATAATACTGTTGTTTTTACAGTATAATACAGCTAATTTTGTGGAATGAAACTATAAAATTGTGGTAATAAACAGTAAAATTGCTGCTTTACAGTAATATACTGTAAAATTGTTAATTTTACATTTTAATGCTGTGCATTTTACAGTTTAAAACTGGAACCTCTGCTGCCAGTATTATATTGTAAAAACCAAAGTTTTTTTTTGCAGTGTGCAATTTGGTAATGAATTACAAAAACATACACATGAATATAAAAGAAAAGAAGTAAATTAAAAAAGCTACATTTTTAGTTGCTTAGAAGCGTTTCAACTTCACAAAGTATATCTTGTTTCACCTAAACAAACATAATACGCATTCAGGAATTACATAAAAGGAAGAGGGAAAATATCAAGCGATAAAAGCCGGAGCTACTTGGAAAACAATTTGACGCTCACTCCTTGTTATTTCGCCTCCCCCACTCCAAATGTTCCATCTGCTCCCTCCTCCCGCTTTAGTATTCTCTCAGCACTTTGCGCCACCTTCAGAAAACGATCAGAAATGCCGAAACCACCTCAGAAGGAAGACGCCTCGATATTCGCTCTCCCGGATAACATTTCAACGTGACTCTTCGTTTTTGCTCTTCGCTCTAAGGGAGATTGCTGTCCTCGTTCTCTATCAGCAGTGTATTGCTTGTAAGTGCTGTGTGGACTTGCTTGGAAAGTTTTTGTGAGGACTTCACACCTTTCTTGAAGTGTAGTTTTGATTTAGTCAAAGAAATCAGATAATTAAAAATGAGCTGAAATGTATTGTCGTTATTCTCAACTTCACCAGATTTATTCTGTTTAAGGATTCATATGAAATGTCAACATACAAAAGTGGGTTGACATTGTGAAAAAGTGTGAGAAGTTCAAGTTTATGTCATTAATGACAACACTGTATTTAAGAGGCTGCGTACCTGGCTTGTTT
Source organism: Uloborus plumipes (assembly GCA_038373865.1). Lineage (NCBI taxonomy): Eukaryota > Metazoa > Arthropoda > Arachnida > Araneae > Uloboridae > Uloborus > Uloborus plumipes. The sequence goes on from JAXGGA010000006.1 coordinate 321,264, forward strand.
TCGTAACAATTGGTTATATAATTGAAATGCCGAACTTTATGTACATAAACTATTATTGAATATTGGAAAAAAAAAAAACTTTTATTACGTTACTAAAATTAAGCGTAAGTTTTTCACCAGGATACAATTACTTAAATTTCTCCTATAAAGTCGCAAGAAAGAAGAATAGTGATAATGAAGTTCGATTGAAACTCGTGATAGTATTTAGATGCACATAGTGGTAAACTGTTAGAAGCAAACATAGCGTAATTTGATCGAAGATTTTGTACTGGATCAATAAGAAAAGGACTTTTATGTGTCTACTGGTTTGTGTTCAACTTTTTCGGGAGATATTAAAGAGACAATTGCAAAATGGATTGTTATGACTATAAGGGATTTTTATACATGTAAAGATTTAAACTTTGCGATAAATGATGTGAAAATGTCACTCCATTTTCATGATAAACATTGAGAAAAAAATGTTTAAATCCTCAGAAAATATCTAAAACAAATTTTAAACAGGGAAAATCCATCACAAAATTACTTTTTTCAAAATGTTATGCATTCATAATCAACTTTTAAAAAATTCTTGAAGCGAATTTTATAATATACAAACTGTTTGAAGAATAATTTTTTAAATTGTTACATCTGTGAGGTGCTTTATTTTAGTGCAGCGATATTTCTCAAAGAGTGAGTGCGGTGTTAGTGATTAATTTTGACGTCTGAGTGGATAAATTAAAATGGCGAGACGAATTTCAGAAACTACGAGAAGAATAATGCCCAATAAAAGATATTAAATAGGAAATAAGTAACATTGAAGTAAGAAATTTTATTCTGCACCAAAACTGGGTGAATAATTAAAACATAATTGAATGTCTATGCTATTTTAAATGCGATTTTTTCTCTATATTTATCATTTTATAAAGCATACAATGGGTCAAAAATATAAAAGTGCAACATAAACTACAAGGAACAACAGTGCTAAAGCCACTTAATGTATCCTTGACAATCGACTAAAGACTATATCTGTTACGGTTATACAAAGAGAAAAACTAATTTTTGAACAGCAGAAACATTTAGTGTATCAAATAACTGGATTTTTCTACAGGTGATATATTTCTAATCGTAGAATACTTCAAACTACTCTTCAACAGTTCAACATGAAGCAGTCAAAAAACTTACCATTAAGTTTGCTTGTCTTTTTCTGTGTAATCTTCCAAAAGGGTAAGTAGTTTTTTATATTGCTCTTACTATTATTAATTACACGCAAGACAATTCTTCTGTATATTTTAATCAAACTTTTTTATTGGTCTTATGATCTAAACAACCTTTTTATCTCAACCTAATAATATACGAAAATTCAATGTATATGCATGCGATATGACTATAACAAGCATTTTCTGCAGGCACGTCTTCACTCTTTTAGCTTATATTCTCTTAGCAATAAATAAATAATTAATAAGGATAACCACTGCTTTGATAATACTACTCAGGAAATTAACAACATTTTGATAAATTAGCATTGACATTTAAAACAAACTAAAGAAAATCCTCAAAATAAAGAAATAAACAAATACATGACATAGTAAAAAAACATAATAATAAAAAAACCTTTCCAGTTAAAAGTTTTCGAATTGTATACTGCAGACAGTACATAATAGTTTTTTTTTCATTATTATGATAAAGAGCAATAAATTTAACTTGTTTTTCAAAAAAAGAATTAGTTTTGAACAAATTGAAACAAAAACAGTATTGTGTTAAAAGTGAGTGAATAATAATATTTCAAACATAATTAAGTGACATATTATCGAAAGTACGTATTCTCATTAAAGAACGTGTTGCACCACTATTTATAAAAATTAAATGAAAAATCACGATAAAAAATATTATACATTTCTTTACCTCTGTATGCTTTTTTAGTGCGCAATGTGTTTAAAAGGTAAAGCATCGAACTCGTGTCCGAAGAGACCCGAGTTCGATCCCAGCCGATCAAAGATCCACCGTCTTGATTAAGGCTGAGAGGCGTTAAAAATGTCGTGGTCACAAAGTCCTCCAAGTGAAACTATCCCTCTGGGGGTGCTGGGCCTAGGGTTTGCTCGACCCTAGGTTCTGGTTCAAAATTTAGAACAAAGCGCTCTTCAGGGCCCTATCCCGGTTAAACCACGAAGCTGTGGTAGATACGGGGGACCCTGGAGTGTGAAATGACATGAAATGTATCTCAAATTAACATCCCTGCGCCAAATTTCAACAAAATACACTGAAAAAATAAATTGTTGATTTTTACATTATAATACTGAAAGCAAAGGTTTCAGTGTAAAACTGTAAAACCAGCTATTTTATAGTTTATTACTGTAAAATTAGCAATTTTACAGCTTGTTACCATAAATCTTAGCTATATTATACTGTAAAAACAACAGTGTAATACTGGCAGCAGAGGTTCCAACTTAAACGCACTGTAAAACGCACAGTAATAAACTGTAAAACTAGCAATTTTACAGTACTATAAGATTCCTAATTACAACTGTAAACTAGGAATTTTACAGTTTACTACTGTAAAACTAGCATGTTTTTCAGTTTATTACAGTAAAATTACTATAAGATTAGCTGTATTATACTGCAAAAACAGCATTCATTTTTTACAGTGTAGATTTTAATACACAATATTGAAACTACCTTTAATATCTATTGTTACTCAAATTTAAAGTACATTTCATACTTGCAAATGCAATAAAACGTAACACGACTTTGTCTCGGTAAAGTCTCTTTTGTTTCCGCCCTAAACAGAATACTTTCTTCTGTTTCTTCCATAAATTGCTTGCAGGATAAGAATGTGTTTCTTCTTTATGGAACATCAAATATTTGGCAGAAATAGGTTTGTCGGAGGAGTAAATAGAAAGAAAATAGTGTGTGAGGAACGTCAGTAAACCTCATCAAGCATCCTGTGCCCTCCGTCATAACCAATGGCGTATCTCATAAAATGGACACGGAAGGAAGAAGCATAAATCATTATATATATTGTACTTTCGCAGGGAATTTTTTTTTTCTTGATTAAGAATTAAAATTGCAGTTGAAGACAAAATAATAAATGTTCAAATTATATGAAATATGAAAAAAATTGTGTTATCTAACAATACACTTTAGCAAATAATGCTGAAAATTCAGACATAATATTTTAGTTACATTTTTTGTGAAGAACTGTTACATTTTTGTAATTGATATTTACATTTTATAGTTATCCACCAAAAAGATATTTCTTTACAAACGCTTTTATTTGGCATATACGTAAATGATTTTAGGGGGAAAATTGCTTTTTAACTTGTTTTCGGAAAGATTATATAGTTTTGGTATTAAAAAAATCATAAACTCTTGCGTTACTATATAAATATAAAAATAAAAAGGAATTACAGCTTTTATTTAGATTTGTTCAACCGTGTCTTTAGCACAAAAACACTTTAGAAATATCTTATTTAATTCTTAACAAGAAAACAAATTTCAAACTTCATTCTTAATAGTTAAGTCACGACTTTTGAATTTAAATTAAATGCAAAGCGACGCTTTGTTTGAATTGACGTACCTAATATTATGTTTTTATGTTAAAATCGTGATACATTACCTTTTTAATACGCATTTTTGTTTTGAAATAAAATTAGAAACATATTTGTATTAATTTTGTGCAATGCTTTAAAATAAACTGTGTAACTCAATTGCTTTATCTAGCATGATTGCGTTCAGAAAAAAATGCCCTGTAAGTGCAAATCATTAAATAAATTTATATGTGAAAAAATAATAGAACACACAAATCAATTGCTTACTAAACTTGCTTGCTTAAAATTATTATAGAATTGTTTGCAAAACATGAATGACTTGGTACTGAGGGTGTTTGTAATGACGGAGATCCTACTTGATGTAATAACTTCCAGTGTCTTGAGGAGTGTGATTAGTGAGTGTTTCATAAAATGAAATCAGTCATAAATCATACCGTAATCTTAGAAATCCAAATGTGGAGACCGTTCAGTGTTCATGTATAACAGTGTAGTGCATCCAAGTGTAAGAAGCAGAGGCAGTGGACTAGGATGGTGAATGCTAAAAACATATTTATTAAAAGCACGCGAACTGTAAGAACATAAATGAGGTTAAAGCACAAGTTAAAACAACATTACATGACTAGAGACATAAGCGGCTACTTACAGCCGAGCTGCAAGTTGAAATACCAGGGGAACTACACGTGCAACATTTTCTACGGTGTTATGACGTCATTTGCTCGATCCAATGGTACGCTTCACTTCACTTCAATTTGCAAGTACGAAGGATTTAGTATTGTGGCTCAACAAACAGATCCTTCCGACATGAAGAATTCCGTATTTTAAAAAGTTTCTTGTTGTCCGTCTGTGAAAACCGTGCCTAGCACTCGGGAACCATTCCACTTAAATCAAGGGGTGATGAGTTGTGAGTGAGAACTTTTCGAAGTTTTCAATTTTAAAACTTGCATTTGCTATCAGTTTGACATATTATCTAAAACTATGTACTTGAAATTAGCATCGTTCTACATTGTTTGGTACCGTTCAAAATGATTCTTATTATTCTTCCCCTTACTTTTGTCTTACCTATCACCCCTATTTTAGTAAGATCTGAGAAAATCTGACGCATGCGTCAATGCGCGGAAAGTTTCACCTAAGAAAATCAGACGGTATGTGTGATATCTGAAGTAAAAGGCAACACGACCGTAATCATTTCTTGTCGGTTGCGAATTTTTACAATAGCTAGTTAGAAAATTCAGTACCAGGTACGGTCTGATCGCGAATAAGATAGAAATTGGAACATCGGGGATACAGGTGGAAACGGATGCATATGTCAGTTTTTGGGATGCCAGATTTTACAGATACCTGCTTTTAATGAAGCAGTCACATTGAAATGAGCGGAACACGCGCTTCTAAGTTTTCATACAGAACGTATAGTTAAAAGCCATCAGGTTTGTAAATAGCAAAACTTAGTTTTATATTCACTCCTGTTTGCAGACAATTTGTATCAGAAAGTGGAAAAGAAAAACCTATTTTATATATTAGCAGAAAAAGCTCCAGTGATGGGCGTTAAATTTCTTCTTTACATTTGTAACCGGATTGAAAATCTAAAATATGCAGTTCGGGAGAATATTTCTCTCCGAATCATCTCCCCTAGTCCTTGTGAAGAAGAAAAAATCCTCCCTATCTTTGGCAAACACAGCACTTCTCTGAGATTTTTTTAAGCAAAAAAAATACATTTTTTTGGTGATATTTCAAAGCGCTTAAGTCTCTACGTTGGGACATGTATTTCTGGGCAGAGACAAATGGCATTTTTTATTTTGAATGTTTCCGACAAAGGTCTGGAAGCGTTTTTCAGTTAAACTATTCGGAACTATTATTCTTAAACTAAATAACTTAAACGACAAGCAACGAATAATAAACATAAATTAGTAGTATAGTGATTAAGTATGTAACAAATTCTTGAAACAAAACATTAAAGTTAAATCTCTTAGTACTCATCAGTTACATTTAAAATAGAAGCATTTTTTTAATTGTATTAGTAAAAACCGAACATTTTGTTCATACCGTATTTTCTTTCCGAATACTTTTAATACCAAATCAATCAAATGTATCAGAATTCTAAGTTAATTATTAATTTTATTCTTAATTTTTTTAGCAATTCTGTATGAATATTTCGTTATAAAGTTTAATTTATACGAGCTTGATTTAGTAAGACTCTTTCGACTCATGAAACGCAAAATAGTAACCAAATTAATTCCTTATATCCTGTAAATAACGTTTTATCTGATGTTAATCATTAAAAATTCTAAATTAAATAATTATAATGCAGGTTTTAACTGCAAATCATATATCTGTATATTTTAAACTTTTCTTCTGTCAATCGAAGCATTGTAATTTAAATATATTGTATTTTGATACATTTATTTTCAACATGTTTGTCCTAAAAGTAACTTACATTCAAATATTTATTGTGCCTCTTGCGAAAAAAAAAAAAAAAAAAAAGTTGTTATTCGACAGAGAAATCGACCCAGGGGGAAAGTAACCCTTTGCAGGTCATCTGGGAGGGGGGAGGGGGGGGGCTGTAAGTCTGTTTGATGTGCTATGTTTTGTGAATATTGCTCTTGAAACGGTGAAATACATTGAAGCCTTATTGTCTATACTTATGGAATCAATGTGTTCACTGCAAAAATGAACTGTTGTTTTTACAGTATAATACCGGCAGCCGAGGTTCTAATTTAAAACTTTAAGTTTCACAGTAATAAACTGTGAAACTGGCAATTTCGCAGTTTCTTAATGTATAAAGAGCAATTTTAGTTTATTGCCGTAAAATTTAGCTGAATTATACTGTAAAAACAACAGTATAATGCTGGTAGCAGGGGTTCCAGTTTAATGTTTTTACTCTTTTCTTAATACAACCCATATTAAAAGGTCTTAGGTCAACTCTTGGGTGTATGAAAGATGTTCACTTATATGTGTGGCATACTTCGTTAAACCCCTCTCTCTAAAAACAAAGAATTGGACAAGTTAATGTACACGCCGTAACGTTTTTAGAGTTACCGATTATTATAATATATCGTTTGGAAAACTTACTTATAATCAACCTAGAAATGCTTTTCAGGGACATTTTGTGAATCATATTTTTAATACTGTGCTTATACATCTACTTTTAATACTTTAATCAACTATTTTTTCAATACTCAAATGCAGATTTCGTAAAATGATATGCTAAATTCTAAGCACTATAAGACCTAATTTTGAAAAAGTAAAAAGAAGAATTCATCATTCTGTGAACATTGTATTTTTAAGCAAAAAATGCAGAATGTTTAAAGAAACGTTCATGTCAAAATGTATTATTCATGTAAAGAAAGAAGTTCTCCTCGGAACCCAAGATGGTAATCCATTTTAAATATTTTCTGAACAGCTATTGATAGACTTTAGCTTTCTGTATTTACATTTGTCCTAGAATGCATACCGCTAAGAATTTGAAATTAGAATTTAAAGAAAACAAAGGAAACATCGTACAAAAGAAAGAATGTGTATGTATTATGTAACAAGGAATATATCGAAAAAACGAGTTCAATATGACATATTCTTTTTTTTTTTAAATTTTAGATGGAAACGATCACAGAATGCAAACCGGAAAATATTAAAAAGTCATCTTATGCAACTTAAACTAAGTCTAAATGGAGCAAAAATATGTTTCCCAACTAACATCTGTTTCCATTGTTTTAATTTGAGAAAAATTTCGCTTTAAAATAAATTTAATTTGTAATGAAAATATAGAAAAATTCAGTTTTGTTAATCAAAAATGCTGCGTGCAGTATAATTGATTTTTAGATGCGATTTACTAAAGCTATTTAGCTACTAAAAATTAATGTACATTTTATTCATTTCCAAAAGACTTAAAAATTGATCAATACTGCTTGAATTGCATTAGTGCTTTAGTGCAATTTCAGAAGCTTTGGTATGGGTCCGAGGTCTCATGTTGAAATTCACACTTGACTTTAATGCAAACTAAAATAATATAGGTGTGTGTTGTTGCTGTTTTTAATTAATTTTTCTATTCGGTTAAAGGAAAGGACAGAAATTAAAGATAATATAAATGCGTATGTTGAATAAATGCCATTGTGTACTGTAAAACATTGTATTAGCTTACCACTGTTAATGGGTGTAACATTACGCAACTTCGGGTGGAAGTTTTTCTTTTTAAGAAAACTTTAATTGTTGGAAGAAAGTTTCGTACAGTGTGTTTAATGTTCCACCTAGCGTTAAATAAACAGGGGCGTTTAAGACAAACCTTTGCGCATAGTTCTTAAAACCTTATAAAAGTGTGCCTTAAGCTGCGGAGTGGTAAAACACGCTTGCTTTGGGAGCTCTGCTTACGCGGTCAAAACACTGTTAGGGGCCCGTGTGTAATTAAAATAGCTTACGAATTTGTGCAAAGGTAATTGTGGTAGTGGGGAAAGTATGAACCTGACAAGCATTATTTTTACAAATAACTGAAAGTAATATTGAGTCTGATGAGCGCTCTTTTCTTTTTCTTCTTTCTTTTAACAAAGAATTATGGGGTAACCTTACGCTGGAATCGGTGAAACGTTCCTCTATGCATTATTACCATGGTGGAACCTTCCACAAGCGATGTGTTCCTTTGCACCAGATATATCGGTTGAGATAATCAGCAGTGGAGACAGCACTTCTACCATCGATCGTAATTATGGAGTAAGGTTACACAAGTTTTTTTTTAGTTTGCTTGAAAAGTAAAATTAGGTAATCCAACGTTTTATTGCACAAAAATGCTTTTTTTTTTTTTTTTTTTTTTTTGTATAATACAGAGTATATTTACCTAATTTTACAAATGTTTATGTACCAGGTGTGTAAGTATGAAACCGGAATTTCCCATAAGAGGCGCTAGATGTCAATGTAGATACCGACTCATCACGTCAGCGGTGTCTTGTTATTGTATTGATATCCGACAAAGATTTTCAACTCACAATAACACGAGTTTCATTCAGTAGCATTAGTTTATTAGAGATAAACATGTCGAGTTTTGTGCCAACAAGTTACGATTTGCCGACATCACTAGTTTTCTGTTTTCATCTAAACAAAACCGCAGCCGAATCGCATCGAATGCTTGTGGGAGGCGTATGGTGAGCATGTTCTCGGTAAAACACAGTGTTTCGAGTGGTTCAAACGGTTCAAAAGTGGCGATTTTGACGTCAGGAACGAAGAACGTGAAAGACCACCGACAAAGTTTGAAGACGCTGACCTGCAAGCCTTGTTGGACGAAGACCTGGGGAAACTGTCAATACTGAACGCTACCGACAACAAATGACCAATTTGAATCGAGCTTTGAGTGCAAAACGACCAAAATACCAACAAAGACAACACAAGGTGATTTTGCTGCATGACGACGTACCAGCACACAAAGCAAAACGAGTCCAGGAAACGATAGAGTCGTTCCGTTGGGAGATTCTTTTGCATGCGGCTTACTCACCGGACCTTGTCCTATCCGATTATTTTTTGTTTGCATCGATGGGATACGCACTTGCTGAGCAGCGCTTGACTTCTTACGAAGCTGTACGAAAATGGCTCGATGACTGGTTTGCCTCAAAAGATCAACAGTTCTTATGGCGCGGAATCCACAAATTGCCAGAACGATGGCAAAAATGTATAGATAGCGACGGACAATACTTTGAATAAGGTAATTTGTATCATATCATTACAATAAACGTGTTCCTGTAGAAAAATTCCGGTTTCATACTTAAACACCTGGTATGCCTTGTAGTTGAGTTTGGAATGAACTTAAAAAATATTTTTTTCAATATAATGACGATCTTTCCTAAAAACTGATACAGACAGTAACATATTCTACAACTATAAAGATCACATACTGAACCCATTATAATTCATTTTAAATTAGTATCCGTACCATGTTTGTAATAAAGATTGATCTCTTTAATGCAATCAAACACAAAAAACATGTTTTTGCAAAACTACAACAATGAAGAAAGATATGTCATTAAAAATCATTTGAAAATAGTGCAGCAGATATATGACAAAAAAAAGTGGAATTGTGCCTTTAATGATAGAAGCAAATAATTTGGTGTGCATATACTACGTATAATTACGAGTCATTTTGGATACGCGGCCATCTGAGTTTTCGAATATTTCAGTAATGACGGACATTCGAAATGGTGGCCTCTGAATATATTTTATGTGCTTCTTTGTTCCGATATTCACAAGGTTAATAGCGTACGTTGTGAAAAAATCATAGAATTTAATATCCTTTTCTAATAAAGTTCTATTGCATTGTGTGTTTTAAGTGGATTTTAACTTTTACCGCTAGGGGGCGCTTTATAGTTCTTTTTTAATCGTCCAAAACGCGCAACAGATATGTGACCAAAATTGATGGAATTTTGTCTTCAATAGTAGACGCTTACAAATTTAGATAAAGATAATAAATATAAACTCATGTTTGTGAAAATTACAACACCATAAAGAAATCGTCATAATTGAATGAAATTTAACACACAGCTGAGTGATAGTGGTACAAAAAAAATGAGTAAATTTAGAAAGCCAACAAATAATTAAAAAATATTGAAATTAGTATTTTGTGTAGCCAGCACGCGCTGCAATAAGTGCTGCTACGCGACGTGGCATGGAGTCAAACAAATTTTTAATGTCTGCCTGATCAATAGCATTCCATACTGTTTGTATGCGTACCCAAAGTTCGTCTGTAGAAGCAACCGTACGAGGATCACGAATGAACCACCGACCAACGAAATCCCACACATGTTCAATCGGCGATATATCTGATGGGGAATATGCTGGGCAGGGAAGAAGTTGTACTTGCTGTGATGTAAGGAAGGATTGAACTGTCTTAGCGACATAAGGGCTGGCATTATCCTGCTGAAATACAGCGCCAGGCAAGCCTTGAAGGAAGTTTGGGGCTGTAGAACTTCACTGATATCCCGGTTGATGTTCAGGATACCCACAATTCGGAGCAATTGAGATCGTCCGTGATATGATATGGCACCCCAGACCATGACTCCAGGTGTTCGTCCACTGTGACGTTCGATAATGCACTCTGGAAGGTGGCGTTCACCGGCATAGCGCCAAATGCGAATGCGGCTATCATGGTGCCACAAATTAAAGCGGGATTCGCCAGAAAACACAACATACTACCAATCAGCACGATAGTCCTTATGCTGATTAGCCCATTGTAGCCACAGGTGTCGATAGTTTAGCGTGAGCATAATGTGATAGCGTGAGTTTTCCTGTATTATAAAGGAGTCCTTGTGCGCAGTCCACGCTGCATCAGACGTCTACGAATTGATGAAGCACACGTTGAAAACTTGTAGCTGTTGATCACTGTGCTGCCAGTTGTCTGGAAGAAGCTGTACGGTCCGTCAATACCATGCGGATCAGGTGTCTATCATCGCGCGCTGACGTCACTTTTCAGGGTTCACTCTCGGATTTCCGAGCTATCCAACACTCGTCCGTCCACTGCTTCCAAACACGCATCACTGTGCTGCTGTTACGCTGCACACGAGCGGCTACTTCACGACAAGACAATCCTGCTTCACGAAGGCCGATGATTCTCCCCTGTTCAAACTCCGTAAGGTGTTGAAACCGCGCTCTTTTTTGTCCAAGAGGCATAAGCAACGTCTCATCTAACGTTTATCACAAGCAGATAACCACCTATAACCATACACATCTTGCTGCAGCCGTCTATTTATTCGGATAAATCTGGCGTTCAGAGGGCGCTGCTCAGCGTACGCGTGGGCTACGTGTCTAAAATTCTAATCATTTGCATATCATACCCTACTTTGAATTGCTGAAAATTTCAGCCCATTCGCATAAGTCCTTCATAGTGTTGCAATTTTCACAAACGTGAGTTTATAATTACGAGGAGCACACTCTTTATGCATGAAACAACAATAACTCTGTATAATTTTAACAGTTGTCATTTAACATGATTTAAAAAGGTTTGAAGGAACTCTAAAGATATTCAGAGGAAGCTTTGGATTTCAATATCCTCTCTCTCTTTTGGATATCAGTTCTCTGGTTGTGAACCGGAGCTTCCCCCTCACTCAAAACCTTTACCCTTTCTTACACCCTCTTCAAAATGTTAAATTCAATAAATGTTTACTTCATTGCTTATACAATGCAGGTTATTTAAAATATAAAGACATTATGATAAAACAAGGAAATCAACTAAAAATGTTCAAATTTGGAGAATTTGTGAAACTTTGAGAAGCTGTATCTCAAAAACTATTACAGCTAACAAGTCCATTTTGGTATCAACTTGTAGCAAATTTAATGTAGTTTAAATATGTAATGTATGATGTTTGTCAAAAACGTGCTCTTCCATGGTCAAAATGGGGAAATTTCGAAAAAGTACGAAAATTTAGCAGTTTGACGGCTGCCATTACTCCAATAGACGAAATCTCAGATGGCCGCGTATCCAGAATTAAATCATTTGATGTGTAGTATACGTGTGCCAAGTTTCATGTTTCTATCATTAAAGGCACAATTCGGTCACATATCTGCTGTACTAAAAGAGAAATGAAAAACAAAGAGAAATGAGGTGCAATTTTCCATATCAAGTAACATTGGAAGGATTGCTCATCATTTTAATTCAGTTTTAAATATTGAATATTTACTTTCCTTTCAACTTTTTCTTTTAGGAAATTATCTTTTGAATTTTACAATTGAAAAAATATTTTAAATGACTTTGGTAATAAAAGGAAAAGAAACGTGTTTAATAGTAAATAAGAACACATGAGAATATCATTATTTTCTAGACATATCTATGCGATAAATCGTATTTTATGTTAATGATTCGTAATAAATGAGAATTAAAATCCTGACATTTGTTCGAAAATTTTTTCAAAATAAAAATGCGAGAAAGAAAATGTGAGATCAAATCAAAACTTGTCGTAGTTAAAGTGAGAAAAAATATGTCCGGAACAATAATGTAATTCGTTCTACAAGAGAAAAATGCGGAAAAAAAACTCAAGCTTTTTCTGAGAGCTTTTGGTACATTTTTGCCTTCATACTATTTCCAGGACAAAAGATAAATTGCCTTTATACTGTGAAGCACTATCGAAGAAAAATACATCCTTTCTTTTGTGAAACAGAAAGTTTTGCAACATAATTCTGTTCCGGTTTGGACTTTACTTCAGTGGTTTATATTGATTTGTCAAAGTTCAAGTAACTTTATATATTTCAAGTTAGAAAACGTTCAAACAGCATACAAAGGATTATTAGGAAACTTTCGATAAGGGATCAATTTTTAATATACAAAAAATAAATTATATAATATTCACGAAGGAATATTGTTTATATTTATATTTTCATTCGCACTAAGTAGAGGATCCCAGTTCATGTTTATGCAGGTTTAATTTGACCCGAGAGCTTTAATTCTCGAATTCGTATGTTCCAAGAACTAGAGTCGTATGAATAAGTAACACTCTGAAGCTGATTTGACTTACGTAATGGAGAGAACCTGTATTTTCTAATTTGAGAGTTATTCAAAAAAAAAAAAGCTCTTTGTGCACCGAAGTAAAATTTAAAAGTTTCCTTTCAATTTGCATATAAGTTGTTTAAGTAAATACATCATACCAAGCAAGATACAACTGTGCTTCTTGCGTTGGACACATAGTTTTGTCAAATGAAATTTGCTTAAATTCAAAGCTGATTCTTCACGATATGGGGTTGAAGTTGAGTAAATTGTTTGATTCACAAGTTGATTTAACTCCCATGTATAATAAATATTCTTTCTTTTTAAATAAATGATAGGAAGTGATTATAAAAAGCAAAATAATATACGCTCCGAAAGCAAGTATACATACTCATGCTATTTTCCCCTTGTATTTATACTTCACAATGATGTAGTACTAAAGTTACGTGAAAGAAATCACATTTTTGGAACGAAATTTGAAACATTCATCTGTAAACTATGTTTTAACTTAATTGTTTCCTATATAGGAAGTCATATCCTTCCTCGGTATCTAACGAAGAGATAGATATAAAAATATTTTTGAAAATATTAAAAAGTGAACACATTGTTTAACATATAGTTTATTTCTGTATTAACTTCGAGTAAAGCACGAAAACTTTCTTTCTCATTTACAGAAAATAATATATGTTTAAGTAACTGAATCAAAAGTTGCACGGTTTCTCCTTTTTTATCAAGTGAAAATGTTCTTTTGTATTGCTTGACGTTTTTTTACTTTTAATAAACATTTTTAGAACCTGAACGCAATAAAAGCTGAGGTACTAGGTATCCAAATTCAGTATTGAAGTAACTTTTGGTATGAACCATCGTACTACTGATTTATGTTCCGATATTTCTGTACGTTTTACTAAAAATGTCGCTATGTAAAATAAGAGTTATTTTTACGTTATACTTCAGAAATGGCATGTACTGTAATGTAATTATATATTTTGATTCGAAATACTTGCATATATTTTAAAATACTGTATGGTTTTGCACTGTAAAAAATGAATGTTGTTTGTACAGTATAATACAGTCAATTATATGGTAATAAACTCTCAAATTGCTCGTTTTACAGTACTAAACTAAAATTGCTAATTTTACAGTACTAAACTGTAAAATTGATAATTTGCAGTCAATTACGGTGCATTTTACGATTTTAACCAAACCTCTGCTGCCGGTATTATACTGTTGTTTTTACAGTATAATACAGCTAAATCTTACGGCAATTAACTGTAAAATGTCTAACTTTACAGTTGGAAACTGTAAAAATGCTACTTTTACAGTTTATTACTGCGTATTTTACAGTTTTAAATTGGAACCTCGGCTGCCAGTATTATGCTGTAGAAACAGCAGTTCATTTTTTACAGTGCAACTATGACCGGATCTTGCAGAAACACTCAAAAAGCAAAAAACCTCTATGACAATGATTTTTTTGCTTCATTTGTAAAATTTTTATATCTCCTGCTTCGAAAAGTACTCCAATATGCACTCAATAGTGCTTTGTTAATTATACTTCAGAGACATACGCGAATGACAAGCGGGAATAATGAAAACCAATTTAAGAAAGTTTGTCTACTGCATATTTCTAACAATCATCTTCCTTATCTTGATGAAAATAACTGATGTTCCTTGTCACGCGAATCAACTACAATGCACGGCATGAACATACAGATGTCGTAAGGAGTTCTTTTTTACAGGACAATGGAAACTTCTTTTCCCAAACATTTTGCAATTTCTTTGTATTATAATACCATGCTTTTTTTCCTCTTTCGTCTTCAATGCTATTCAGTTCTGGGGGAAGAGAGAAAATAAGGTAATTTATATTCTTCATGTTAAAATATAAATGAACATAGGAATGAAAACTATTGCAATTTAATTAAAATGGTAATTATGTTTACACAAATACTTTTAAATTCAATAAAAAAAACTACTTTGTAGTTTTTAGGCTCACTGTTTGAGTATGATGAACATTTAAAGACATAGGATTAAGGTTAAGATAGTATATGCCTAGAAAACACTGCTAACTGTATTAAAATCCTTCCGGTATTTAAGAGGAAAATAAATGCTATAAAAATCTTACTTCTTATATGTTCATTTAGCTGCTATGAATTATTTCTTAATTTATATCATACATTTTTGAGGAGTAAGTAGTAAACGCGAAATATCATACTATTTTAGACCCATGTTTTCTGCATTTTATGTTCTACACTTTAGGGTGAAAAGTATATTTAAAAGTTTTTGTTAAATTTTGTATACAAGTAATTTCAAAAGCAAAACAATAATAAAAATGCACTTGAGAGACATATATTTTCTAATTTAGTAAGTACCATATTTTACGTGTTGAGAAAAATTGTCAATTTGTCTTTCATCTAATTTCATGCATGGAGAGTAATTTCATTTTGTTCGGAAATTTCACATGCTTGTAAAGCAATTTTAGTTTGCTAGGAAATTAAGTCACCCTCCATGTGAAAAGAACTAGGAACTAAAATGACAGAAAAAAAAATGCCTGAACGAGAGAAAAATGACGTCCGCCTTTTGCAAACGGTCATTAAATATCATATACTTTGAATGTACTAGAAAAACAAGGAAGGAAATTGACTTGCACAAGTATAAGCAAGCAAAAAAA
Organism: Uloborus plumipes; assembly: GCA_038373865.1. Taxonomy (NCBI): domain Eukaryota; kingdom Metazoa; phylum Arthropoda; class Arachnida; order Araneae; family Uloboridae; genus Uloborus; species Uloborus plumipes. Next base: position 336,895 of record JAXGGA010000006.1, read on the forward strand.
GGAAAGAAGATGGATAATATTTTGTGGCATAAGGTCCTGGTTATCGCTCTGCCTTTCCTGGTTCCAACAGACGCTAATGGCTCTCGGATTATGGAAATATTGACTTGCTGTAACGATAAATCAATTTTCAAAATAAATAGCGACACAAATACGTTTATCTGTAGAAAAAATATTAAGAAAGATGGTTGCAATAAAAAAAAGTTTCAATAAAAAAAAAAATATATATATATATATATATATATATATATATATATATATATATATATATAAGGAATTTACAGAATACATTGACAAATGCCAGTCATAGTCACCTACAAAATGCCAATGGCAGCCTCATTTATGTGTAAATGAGTGATCAGTCTGCTTTACGCTGTAATACATTTTTTTGTTGCTTTTCTGCACCAGATACATAAATATAGGTACAAATATCATAAACAAGTTTGGTGAAGATACACAATTGAAAAATCTATTTTATTTTACATCCGTCAAATACTTTTAAATATTTTGCTGCGTTAGCGTAATCGCATTTGTCATAATTAGCAAGCTGTCATATCTAAGCATATTTTTATGACCCAAAATGGTTTATATAATCGTCTCTCATAGTTTTTTAATCATTTTTCCAGTGGGTTGATTTTAAACAAACGATAGACATCTGACATTTACCTCAAAGTTATTTTTTTTATTGTTTAGAATTAAGAGTATGACAATTTGTCAAAAATCTTTGAACGTAGCTTAAAATTCTTAAGACGCATGTCAGACAACAGGTTAGCTTTTCTTAACATAAAAACATCTAATACAAATGAAGGAAAGAGATTTATAATGTATATCTAAAAACAGTTGCAACTCCGAAAAGTTGCTTTACACTATGCCAACGCGTTGTGACGAAATCATTCGTGATGCTTTTAAGATTATATTTTAGCTTGGATTTCAAGTAAGCAATGTAAAGACTGGACGTGCTGGAAAAAAATCTAAGGAATGCTCAATGTTGGTTTAAAAAATAGAAATAAGAGAAAAAAAAAAGGAAAAATCCGTCCGCCGTCTTGAGTGATTACGACGTTGCTGTTTGAAATGGAAAAGAAAGTACAAAATTTTACTTACGTATAAGTTTTAGGATATTTCTGAGACAAAGAAATGTACTTTCATTGTGAAGTGCTTCCACTAGGAAGCACAGCATATAATAGTAATTTATGTTTCTCTCAGAGTTAGATACATTTCCAACATACTCTGTTTGCCAAAAGAGTTCTTCTAATGGGAGTAGCATTTGTATGTAGTTTGTAATAGCAAACAACTTCGCTAGATGCTTCTTTATTTATTTATATGTTATTTTTTTATCTTTCTGGAATTTTGACAGGTGCATGTTTTTTTTCTACGTATAAGAATAGTTATTATGAATAGAAGCTTTGAAACTTATTTAGTTAATTTTAGAATAAAAATTTACTGTCCACATTGTTACGAGACAAAAATATAGTGATGAATATTGTTGATGACATTTTTTCTTTAAATTATCCAATAACTTTCTACACTGCAAAAAAAAAAAACTGTTGCTTTTACAGTATAAAACTGACAGCCGAGGTTCCAGTTTAAAACTGTAAAATGCACTATAGTAAACTGCAAAATTGCTGACTTTACAGTTGATTACTGGACATTTTCCAGTTTTAAACTGGCACTTCTGCTGTCAGCATTGTACTGTAACACAACAGTTTATTTTTTGCAGGGCTCTGTGGTTGCATATTTGAAAAAAAAAGTTGTGACAACCTTTCTTGACTAAAGAAGAGTCCCTCTGTAAAGAAAAAAAAATATCATTTTCTTTATCATATTGTATATTTTAGATTTAATGGGGAGCTCTTTTTGTTAGTTTGATATCCTGCTCTAAAGTTTATCCTTTAACTACGTTTATAAATACATAATATAAATACCACGTTTTCGATTTTTTTATTGTTTTGATTGAATTTTTATGAAACTAGAAACTTTCTGAGTAGTAAGGTCTGGAATAACTGACATAACTTATTCTTCTCACAAATATTACTAAATGCCTAATGATGAATTTTCTATTCTATCTATAGCGTGTAAATAATTATGTTCTATTTTCTATGGGATATTTGTTGTCTTTAGGTCAAAAAAACTGGAGTTCAGCTGCATGAGTAGCGTTACGCACATCATGAAATAGCTCTATCTTTACTTGCACATATAAAATTGATTAATCTTACTGCTTGCAGTTATGAGTATTATGTACCGATATCAGTCTATGGAAAGCTGGGCCTTTGTTTTGTTATTGTACTGCGCTATAATTTAACTATAGACAAAACTTAAAATAAAACCCCTCTTTTATGATTTTCTGGTGTCTACAAGTTAAAAGTTACATTCAATGTTTTTAAAAACCACACAAAGAGTTTAATTTGACTAAAAACGTTTCATAAATGAATGATTTTACTTTACGTTTAAACGCAGTTTGATTTATTGATTTAGAAGTCATTTACCGAACAGCATGATATTTTTTTCTCCATTTCCTCAAATACGGAAGGTGAGTCGGAAAAAAAGTACAAGCTTTGTGTGAAAAAAAAAAAAAAAAAAAAAAAAAAAAAAAAAAAAAACAACTTTTACGAAAACTTCTTTCTTGAGAAGAAAAAAGCCAACTATCTTGAGTGATTGCAATGTTAGCGTCAGAAAAAATCTTGAGATAAAAAAGTTTAGAGATATTTTTGAGTGTTCAAGGTAAGTTTCTGACTTGTGATATTATTTTTAAGACAGGAAACAAATCATATTTTCAATGTGAATTCTTCAGGTTTAAGTTTTTTTTTTTTTTTTAATTTTCTTAGAAAACGTAGCAATTTCAGACATTTTGTACGTACATTTTTTACCTCTAAAATTGCATGTGTTGCACATCTATATATATATAAATGGATGTATGTATAGACATTTGTATGTTTGTTCCTTATACAAATCCAGTTTTCGTCGAATTTTCATCAACTTGGCACAGAGGTTTCTTAATGCACTAGAATCCACATAGGCGGGGGTTTTGAAATTTTTAAAAAATCCAAAAAGCTCAAAATTAATTTTTTTGTCCCAAAATTGCCATTTTCTTTCAATTTTGAATAGATAGAGTAAAAGAGATAAGCCTTTAAGCATACAAATTGATACAATTGATACATATTTAATTATGAGTATTTTCTAACAAAGATTACGATTAACAATGAATTATCAATTTAAGGCTCACTAATTTCATTTTAGCATGAAATAAGTTAAACATAATGCAATACTAGTCAAAACCATGTAATAAGCTAGTGGTTGTATAACAATGTGTTCAACTTTAATCGTCGAAAAAAAGAAAAAAAAACACTAATAACCCGTAGATTTTTTTTTCAAATATATTTTTAAATCACAACAAACACACCTGTTTTAGCCCTTGAACTTATTCTCGACTGAATGTAAGTCGAAATATTTTGTAGTACTGCTTATTAGAAAAAGCAAGACGGCCATCCGGCAGAGCAGTGTTAAAAATATATTTTCTCTCATTTTTTTATGGAATTTTACTTATTTCCTTTAATTGATTTTGGAGCACGTTTAACATGTATGTAAGCTTATGGGTAGTAATACACAAGGCTCGTAACAGCGAAACGTCTGAAAAATAAGAAATACTAAAAACGTAATATTCATAAAATGCTAGGAAGTTTGCATTTTTAGTAAAAATGGAAAAAACATAGGTATTAATGGATGAAATAGCTTGTATTCTTCTTTTATAAATAGGCTTTTTCATACATAATAATTTTGTGCTCTGGTTTTTCCCTTTCTTCTTTGCCATTCAAAATTAGAGACACGATTTTTTTTTCATACATATTAATTTTTAAAGTTAAAATCATGACTAAATTCTAAAGACGGGAATAATAAATATTGTATATATATTGAAATACAATCTAGACCGGAATAAAAGTGTTCTTATGTATGCAGACATCGAGCAAAATATGATGTCTGTGCATCTATAAGCTCACGCTTTTGCATTGAAAAAGACGTTCTTTGTATCGCTATAACACATGTCTACAGTGTTAATGCAGATTTGTGCGTTTTAACATTGTATTATAACATATATTGGTTAAACAAAGGCGGAGTAATTTGACTGTAAAACGAATTCCTGCCAGGCAGTAAATCAATAAAAACAAATAATGTTTACCAAGATAAAAATGCCTCTGCATTTTCACAGGATATTATTTATATTATTTACCGCCTAACTGTTTAATAATATTCCGGTCACTGTCATTGTAGCTAAGACAGGAAACGATGGGAAGCAATTGACCAAAACTGTCCGCAGTATGATTCCAAACATAGTACATCTATTTCATCTTGACAGATGTGAGTGATATTTTTCGTCACGAAAATCATCTGCAACGCACGGAAAACATGCATCAATAAGAACACTCCGGAGAATGCTTATGAAATATATTTTTTAGGACATCGAAAAAATATTTCATGGTTTTCTGGCTCCTGCAGCACAAATTATAATGCAACTTTATAGTGAGAATGGGTTTTTGTTCACACACTCTGAAAACATACATCTTCTATACAAATAGGGTAAAACAACGTTAAAAAAGCAGTCAATAAGTGAAAAATTGTCGTGCTTATTTTTTCTTCATTTGCATACGAGACCGTGAGAAGCAAATGGATACAAGTTAACTTTTAAAGTTTTGAGTAAATCGAATTTAAAAATCAGATCCCAGATAGGATTTATAGATACAGTTTTTTTTCTAAATAATGCTATATAGAAGTACTCCCCCCTTATACTAGGGAATAAAACATAATAGAGGTTCGCCTACAATTTTTGCCGGTTTCTCTCAACTGATATTTAATAACAAATAACCAAAAGAAAAATATATTTATTTTCTTACTTTATGTGTGCTTTTTAATGTATTATATTTTAATACTTCTAGTGTTGCTCAAATAAAATATGTATGTTTCTGAAGACTCTATAAAAATGGAATGTAAAGGTTAGCATGAATAATTTATTCGTGAGTGTTCAAAGTAGGAACAGATAAACAAGTTATTTTTTTACAATTAAAAAACCTTTATTTTAAGGGAAAACACACACACACACACAAATACATATATGTATTTGTTAGGAGATAATTTGTTTTCACAATGGGCTTACAAAAAAGTAAACATTCGTTTGCTTTTTTTTAGGTAATAACACAACGGTTTTTTTATTAATTAATTGATAGATTTTTTTGTGGAGTTAATTTTTTTTCTTTAACGGATGCAACGATAGAATCAGCGATATTTGAGGAAAAAAAATCCTAAACATTGGTTACCATGATACAATTAAAGTAAAGAAAATGTTTGAAGGCAATCAAGGTAAACTGACTTTAATTCTTTTATCAGAAGTTGAAAGAAAAACACAATAGGTCGCTCTGTTATCCTTTGTTTCTGCAAAATGCATCTTTAGTTTTTTTTTTTTTTTTTAACATTTTTTATAACTAAGAATAAATTTTTTTTAAACTTCTTCATTGGCAATAGAGATAACTTCTGAGCATGCTTTGCGACGTTTCTACATGGAATGTGTTTTTGCAGTAATGATTTGACTGTATTATTCCCTATGCTATTCAAATTCATTGTAAAAATGAATAAATTCATTTAGTGTTTCGAAATAAACTAATGACCTAAATACCGGCCCACATAATTAAATTCATTTAAATTTAATGACATTTTTTTTCTCTTTAAAGCCAGTTAGGTTTATGTTAAAGGCAACTTTGATAAGTTTAAATCAAATATCCGTGCTATAAAACTCGTATTCTCTAAATATTTTGAAAAACTTTGAATGTAAATGTTTAGAAACAGCTGTCTGAAACAAATCCAAGTCAGTTTTTATGAGACATATACTATCGGACATATACAAAATAATAATAGCAATAAAATTACTAGCAATTATTACAATCATTATTATTATAATTTAATAGAATAATTAATTATTAAAATGGATAATATTTTCAGAAAAAAAAACTATAGATAAAAAGTTACAATTTTGAAATCAGAATTCTTTAATCTCAATATAAGACTTTTTTGATGCATAGTCTGTGGCCGTCGTTGTCTAAAACATGATGCAATTTTTAAAACGAGATTCGGGTAGATGTAAGCACTGTAAAACATAAATGTTGTTTTTACAGTATAATGCGGTTTATTCTATAGTAATAAGCTAAAAATCGCTAATTTTACAGTAACAAAATGTAAAATTTCTAATTTTACAGTACTAAGCTATAAAATTGCCAATTTTACTGTAATTAACTGTAAAATTGCGAATTTCAGTTTTTTATCGTACATTTTAGTTTTAAACTGGAACCTCTGCTGCCAGTATTATACTGTTGTTTTTACAGTATAATACAGCTAAATTTTACGGCAATAAACTGTAAAATTGCCAGTTTTACAGTAATAAATTGTAAAATTGCTAGTTTTACAGTTATTACTGTGCATTTTACAGTTGTAAATTGGAACCTCGGCTGCCAGTAATATACTGTAAAAATAACAGCTTTAACGCATGAGCGTCTTTATTTAGTCAACCGCTTTATTTAAATCAAAAACGGCAACAAAATACAGAAATTTTTGAGAAACTTTCTAACTATTGATTTATAATCTAAATTAACCCATTAATGCCTAGCGTCCCTTTTTAGGGACGGTCCAAAAAGTGAGTCTGAATTTTCCAAAAATTAACATTTCAACCAAATAATTGTGTTCAATTATTACTTTGGTATTGCTTCAATTCTGTATTAACAGATTTCAGCACATAACCGGTGTAAACTGTGATCTGTAGCCATTTGATTATAATCTTTATCAAAAATTACATAGCTCACGATCTCAAGAACAAAAAGCTAAGTTTTTAAAGTTATTAACAAGTAAATCTATCTGTGTTTGATATATGTGCTACTTCGATCGATGTTTTAGTTTACCTTTTTTTGCAATTTTGTAAATTTTAAATTTTTTTAGGATTTTATAGCAATTTAAGAACGTCCCTAAAAAGGGACGCTAGGCACCAAAGGCTGCATTGTTTAACCGTTGCTGGTTTCTTGCTTAGAATCTATAATTTATATCAAAAGAAGTTAGTAAATGTTTTTAGACTGAAAAACAGATAATAATTGTCATTTTTAAAACTTATTTTATTTTCAAAATCTAATTAAATTAAATTAATTAATATATATAAACTTAATTATACAACGTTCTTAAATATTTTCTCTTTTTTTTAATTACAAAAAATACTCAAGGTAAATTTTGAAAGAAAGCTATTTCAAAAATGTAGTTCTTTAAAACACTAATTATTCGTTGTATTTAATTACTTTTCCATTATGTTTAGGTGTCTATAATTGTTTATTCTGACTGTTGAAGAAGCCCTAAGCTCTTCCAGAAGCTTAGCATTTCACCTTGATGAAGAATTCAAGGATTGCATATGTGTCTGTTGTTTGAAAAGGGGGGGGGGGTTGCAGATTTAATTTCAGAATTCCCCGAGAATGCCAATTTCGATCTCTACTGTGACAATTTATTTACTTCTCTTGCGTTCCTACGTGATTATTTGTCTCAGAAAGGTTTTGTGCAAGAATCGGATTAAAAATTGCTCATGAACTAAAGTTACGTTGTTTAAAAAAGAAAAGAGAGGAAGTTTTGAATAAATGTCGATGACAGGTAAAATAATATTACGTTGGTTCGGTGGAATAATAGCAATGTCATAACTATTGCATCGAATATTTATGGAGTTCATCCTATTGTAAAGGCTAAGCGATTGTCCAACAGCGAAAAAAAGGAATTGAAATTGATGAACCAAATATATATGGTTGCTCAGTACAATCGTTGCATAGGGAAAAAGATCCCATGCATCAAATATCGGGAACTACCGGTTTTTGATTCACTCTAAAAAGTGGTGGTAGCCGCTCTTCATTTTTATTTTAGAAGCTGCTGTGCGCATTGAGCTCAAGAGTACCGGATTGAATTAGGTATTATGGGGCTAGTTGTTATATTGCTTTAAATAAGACTCAGGTAAGATGCGCCCATTGAAGTAAAAGAGCTTATCGGAATGCAGCAAATGCAATACGTTGGTTTGCAGAACAAATGCTTTGCTGACTTTCATACTCAACAACACCAATATTTCCTTGTTCTCTGAATCTACTTCCCAGCTTATGTTAATTGCTGCTTTTATTTCTTCTTATAAATTGTCATTTTCAATATTACATCGTAGGCAGAAAAAAAATTTTGGTAAAAAAGTATGTACCCTCTGGTGCCTAGCGTCCCTTTTTAGGGACGATTTTTCTTTCTTAAATAAAAAATTTAATTTTTACATGATAATTTTTTAACTATTTTTCCTGTCCATCAAACACTATTTGTAACCAGTATACAAAGTATCGTTGAAAAAAAAATGTCAGGCATTAATGGGTTAAATTTCGTTTCTTGCAATAATATGCATAACTGCTTAGCTTACATAATTTGTGTGTGATGGTGAAATGAACAGTATAACCAATAGTGATTCATCATTGAAGTTTAATAATTTAAAAAGAATAATTTCCGATCTTAAAGTATTTATCATTAATTTAGAAAACAAAAACTAACTGGTAGACGTCACATTATAATTCTTTTATGATTATTTGACTATTTGAGACGAAATCACTGAAAGTTAATTTTATTTAAATCCTTCATTGTCTCCAATGCGTTATTTATTTATTTATTTACACTATTTTACTTTTTATTTATTTGTTTTGAGACCTCATTTGCATTCTCGGGTTGCGATATTATGATTGGAAAAAAACTACGAAGAACATTCAAGAGTACATAATTTACTAAGAGTATTAATTTTTTAACTTAAATATTGTATATCCTTTTCCCACATCAAAATAAAAATTCTACCAGTTACTTCAGCCATTGCGAAACCTGCTTGCTAAAAAAAAATCTCAGGTTATGCTTACTGAAACTCAACAACCTGGATAAAGAAAACTTGAAACACATAGTGTAAGTAGAACATCAACTTACATGAATGGCTGCATATAATTAGAAATTTAGCAAATGAAATATTTAATTTACTGTTTGAATTCAGCTATTAAGAAGATACAGATATATTTACACAAACAGCACACGCAGCGAGTATTCCAATGGCAGCAATTAAATTGCGTCTAATTAAATTTGAACCACATTAACGTCCCCATTATACTTTCAGGAATATTGCTAATTTTCGAGACGTGAACTGAACAAAATAATTTTCACCAAACAGAAGAATAACGAGGGGCACAGCATTAACCGAAATTTAGACACCATTACAGTCCTGTATAAGATACACGTTATTTGTAATCGTCGAAATGTGAAAACTTCCTACCTGCTTTACAGCTGCACTTGTACCTAAAACAACCATTAACAACCATTCGATAGACAGCCTTAATGCGCATTTTTCGTTACAACATAATCATCCTTCATAATTTGCCTTTAATGATAAAACTTCAAGCGGAAAGTTCCGAAGCTTGGAAGATTTATTTTAACATGAAACAACTATTTTATGTCCATTTGCCAACAGTGATTATATTTTTCCTTTTGCACTAAAATGACACACAGTTGAAATATTTCTGATAAAATGTAACATTATTAACGCATTTCAAAATTTTAGGCGTTGGGTGATATATTCATAATTTTGTATACATATATAATTTGATTTTTAGATGCATTCTAGTCTTAAATATTATTAATACCCCAGGTAGCACAAAAAACGTTTAAACGTTTTATAAACGTTTTTAATCCGTTGTCACAACGTTAATAACCATTTTACAACCTTAAAAAAACGAAGTGTGCTACTTGGGACTATTTTTAAAGCTTTGTTAATAAACTAAAGCTTAATTTTGGGAGTAAAGGCCTTTTTTCGAATCATTTTTCTTTAAATGCCAACAACCATTGTGAATTGGAACAATTAAATGCATCGTTATTGTATCAATTTAGGATTTTAATGGCTATTTTTAAAGGAGTTTTGTTAATAATAATTTATTTTTTTAAAAAATAGTTTAGGTGAAGCGGAGAAGTACAACGCTTTTTCTTGAAGTCACAGAAGTTGCACCTCGTTGCATTGGGCTTGCAGGGATTCAGCAAAGAAGCGCGATGCATTCGAAAACGCAATATAACCAAGGCCATAAAAATTAACTATTCAATTAGCTTAGGAACTAATAACATGTGTCCAACCATCAATATCTCACCAATTGTTTTTAAATAATAATAAAATACTAATAATAATAAGAATAATTTAAATTAGTTCTATTATTGTAGGATGTACACTACTGATTATCTGCGGAATTGGGTGGCAGAGGTATCGCGGATAACGAAAATCACGGATAATCCGAAAAAAAACGTAAAAAAGGGGACACTACACTTAAAACGTGATATATACAAATAGTGACGATAGGTACAGCATAAAAAATAATTTGTATTTGAGGTTCTCAAGCAAAAAAATCTATAAAGAAGTGGTACTTACGATAACGCCCAGGTAAAATAATATATCGAATGGAGTACACCTCCCGCTTGGGTAAGAAATGTTAAGAAGAAACAAAATTTAAATTCTTTTTGCGAAAAAATCAGTCGATTGTGTTTGCTTCTTTCCCGAGACCCTCGCGGATAATCCTCTCCCGGATAATCGAGAGTTTACTGTAATATGTATCGAAAGTTTCAGATCAAAACTGCAACGAATTCAGATGCATGGGAAGCATAGAAGATTGTTTAATATTAATAACAAACTTTTCCCGAACAGTGTAATTTGTTTCTATTATGTCAAGTGTAAAGGAATGTGCCCAACACATAAACCCGTCGTTACATCGCTATCCGTTATATCACTCATTTAAATAAATCACGCTTCCCTCTTATATATGTATAATATATATGCATTTTTTTAAACGTGAATTTTTAGGAGACAAGAGGTAAGCGTGATTTATTTAAATGAGTGATATAAGGGATAGCGATGTAACGACGGGTTTATGTGTTTGGAACTATCTCTTAATTTTAGTAACATGCCCATTTGTAAGTTATGTGAGTAATAGTAATCAAAGCTTCAATAAGTCAAAAACAAATGTATCAATTCGCATCAACAAGTGGGGATAAATAATTTTATCTATTGGTGCACAATTGCATCAGAAATGTACTTTTAAATTATTAAAATAACGTACTAGGCATTGCACAAAATGTTTAAGAAAAAAGAATCAAGTACACAATATGTTTAACCCTTAATTAAAAAAAAAGCGAACTTTACATGCAAAGAAAAAAAAATCAAGCATCTATATACATAAATGACTAATTTTGTATGTATGTCCGGGGTAAATCCACATTAACCGGAATCTGGATTGGCTATAACTAATTTCTAAATAACTTAGTTTTAAAAAGTTATTATGGAAAACAGTAAAATTTCATGTAATTTCCCCATTACATGATTAAATTTTCGATCCATTGTTGCAAAAATGTGTTGCCTTGCAGCAACAATGTCAATAATAGTCATAATGAAATTTTGCATCAAGGCTTTTCTGGAGTAAGTATGAAATTTATTGCTTTCTTAGGATTTTTATATTCATCTATGCCAATAATCGATACCGGGTCAAATAAAGAGAGAGAGAGAGAGACTTCTATTTAAATTACTATTTTACAACTAAGAAAATAATAATCAGTAATCAAACATAAACTACAAATTAATACGGACGATTTCGTCAAAAGCAAGAAACAAAATTATTGTTGCTTACGGTTTTCTATAAAACATCTCAACTTTGCTATGGAATCAGCGTTGAATCATAAATTTAAAATATTTTACCGCTATTTATTTGGTAATACTTTGATTTATCGCTACTCCAAGTCAATATTTTCATAATCTGAAAACCATCAGTTGTAAGAGCTATGATTACTAGAGCCTTATTCCGAAAAAACTGATCCATCTTGCATTTTTGATTTGTTTTCTTTTTCATGCTTTCGCAAGTCGATTTCTTTCTAAGTTGAAGATTACATTTGGAACAGATGATAGCTGATGATCATTTGGCACAAGTAGATATCGTTTTGATTTTGATTGCAGTACTTTTTTCATACTGTTTTCGTTGTATGTTTAGGATCAATTTCCAAGAAAATACTCCAAGAACGTTTAGTAATGAAATCTTGCACTTATGTTTCATAAATAATCACGATTTTAGCAAAAACACCCAAAAAAGAAATGCAGTAAAAGTATAAATCAAACCGAATGTGGTCAAAATATCTACTAACTTGAATACTTAACTCTCAATTATTGAAAAAACACATATTTCTTATAAAGAACCATTTTCTTCAATAAATTTTAAGCAAAATTTAGTTATTGCATGTCTGAATCACAAAAGTAAAGGTAAATAACATAAAGCGTTTACACATAAAACTGAATAAAACGATTTATTTTTAAGAAAATTGCACAAAGACAAAATGCGTTTTAAGTCTCGACAGAACATTGTTATTTTTAGGCCGAAATATTGATGTTTTTCATACAACCAATTTGTGTGCCAAGTAAAATATTAATAAGCATGATGTTTTGTCTATCAAAAAAGTAATGACGCAAATCTAAGTTTTGATGTGTCTTTTTTTGTCTTGCTCTAGAAAAACAAAATAAGATTGCAAAGACTGTATTAACCCTATTTAGAGAAAAACGTGCCAAAGGATTTCAGCCTCCATGCATGCTTATTATCGTTTTTATAACAGAACTAAGCGCAGTTACATTTTATTGTTCTTTTATTTCGTTAATGAACATATGTCTTCTTTTAAAATACACATTTGTTTCCTCATCACAATCGTAAATTCTAAACTAACAAAAGAAGAGTTGAAACTACTTAAAATGGCATACCTTTAAAAAAAGGACTATTGAAATAATTATATGATGTAAAGAGTTTTGTTTGACAAAAGAACACAAATGTTTAGGGTTTAATTAGTACTATTTTGATCAAAGAAGTTTTTGTGCTCTTCATTTGGCTTTTTGTCAAAGTAATGCTTCTCGCATTTATCATGTTTTTCTTCCTGAAGGATGTTACTTTAGTTATATCAATTATTTTGCTCTTAGCAATCGCTTTTTCCTATTTTTTTGAAAACAAGATGTAGTAGAATTACTTAAAATTTTATCTCTAATTCCTGATTTATTGAAATGAGTACTATATTATAAGCTGTGTAAAGCTTTGTGATTCATGAAATTCAAAGAAACAATTTATATTGTTATAAGGAATGAGTAACTAAAAACACTTTAAACGGAGCAATATGAAAAATATCTTAACTATTTTACCATTTTAAGCCTCTCTATTTTCTTTCTTTCTTTTTTTTAAACTGTAAATTAAGTTGTTTTCTGTTTTATAAAACTCGGAAAATCAAAACACACACATAACTATATAAGCAGTGAAGAATTAAATAACAAACTAAGCGGAACTAGAAGAAAAATGGCGTATAACAAAAATCGTTTACCTTCTCAACTTCTTTCAATCTGTATTAATTGTTTTGTAAAATTTTAGATCATCTTGAGAATTGCGTTTTGACCCCGAACTTTGTAAATAGTCTATCAATATATTTCAATTTTATAATATGTGCTTTATCCAGAAATTATAAATGAAGAAATTATGATTTAGCCAAAAAGTTTATAAATGAAGCTAGCGACATCATCACATACTAATTATGTCAATAGTGTCAGCCGTGAAAGAATTGGTTTTATAAAATGAATATCCTTTTACACATTTTAAACATTAAAGAAGCCCAAACAGTTATACTTATTAGGGTGTATCTTGCAGTCCTACATTTGGCTAACATTTAACACTTCTTTTCGGTTTATTAAACATTTTCAATTGATCATATTGCTTACTTGTTTTACTTTTTAAATTAAAAATAATGAGTAGTTGATAATGCTTTAATTTTTTTTTTTTTGGTATGAAGTTAAATATGCTTATAAAATGCATTCTTATTTATCAGAGATGTTCAAAAGTTACTATTCGTTGATGCGTTTGTATTCTAGTAAAGTGATTTAGAGTTAAAATGGTTACGTAAAATTTTTGGCAATGATGTTGTGAAAACATATATGAAATGATACTTAGTCTGGCTAGTATAACTTAAGTGTACCAAAAAGTTTATAAACGCAGAAATTAGACGAGTCTTTCTAAAAAGTTTAACTTGTAGGGTGCGCTGAAAGGAGAATATTTTAAATAAGTGTCTAACTAAAACAAAACGTTGCGCGTTGGCATCCTAAGTAGGGGGGAAATAATAAATTAATAAGTACATTTTTATGTAATTAATTAAAGCATAACTTTAAAAGTATGTAATTATATCACGGAATGAATGATTTTCCCAAAATTAATATAAGAGTTATTCATAAGATGCAAGATGTGTGTAATAGAAATCAGATAAAGAATATTATCTCATCTATTGCTGTTTCAATTTTTTTTGCAATCCAGTCATCAGCTACTTGCAGATCAGTCTAATAAAGTTTCTTATGCGTACACGGCCGTGCTAAGCGCAAAAGTGGTATCTGCTTATGATCTCAAACTGAGATATTGCTGTTTAAAGCCTTGCGCCTTCATGAATTCAATTCCAAAGGCAATTTATCATTACTTAAAAAGTATATCCCGTTGTCAAATGACCATAAAGCATTGCATTTAGATAGAATAAGTTATAAAGAACTACCTGTTTTGAATAACTTAATTTTGTTAAAAAGTGCAGATACGACTTTTGTGCTTAACACGCCAGTCTACTGCTTTATACTTCACTTGTTTTTACCAATTTTTAAAATAATGTATCCCACTAAACCATTATTGTTTTAAAAATCTTACTTGTAATCCCTAACTCATTCCAGACAATGAAATCATAAACATAATTGACAGTGATATACAAAGTGCATTACTATAGCAATACCATTATGCTTCCGAGAAATATATTAATTTTTAGCATGGGTGAATAAAATATTTTTCATTTAATGGACATCGAACTAGAGCTGCTGCGTTAAGTGAATTTTAGGCATCGTTACATTACCCCTAGAGACACACGTTATTTGTAATTACTAAAATGTGCAAGGTTCCCACACGGGCGCTATCGTACCGATTGTAACCAGAACAACTCCCAGCCACCCTTCAATAGACAGCAATGGAGTGGATTTTTCGTAATAACATAATGACCTTCATAATGATACCTTTAACGATGAAACTTCAAACGAAAGTTTCCCTTAATATTTGAATTTCGGCTTAACATGAAGCAAGCGTTTTATGTCCGCTCATTTGTATTCATTAAATTTTCTTGTTACATGAAATTTCGGACATAGCAGGAGTACGTCAGATAAAGCACTAGAATTTATGATACAAAATTGTATAGTAAATTTACTTTAAATATGTTACAAAGTAGCAAAACATACCGCGCATTCTCGTAATGTGTGTTGAAGATATTAAAGTATAAACATATTTTAATAGCTCATTATATAGTACTTAAAGTTCTTTAAAAAATATGTACTGAACATTCATTGTATAACAATTCAAAAGAACATACTTCAGTCAAAAGGTAAAACTAAAGCCGATTATAAGAGTTAGTTGAGCTTCTTCTTCATCGGAAAAAAAAAAACAAAAAAAAAACAAGGCGAGTGTCTATAAAAAGTTATCGACTGCAACATCGAAACAGTGGTTATATTTAGCTGAATATATCTAGTTGATATCCGTTTTTTGCTGTTTTACTTTTTCTCCTATTCTAGCTAATAAGTTTTGGTGATTTTTAACGGTTGCAATGCTTGGTCAAAAGATGTTAAAAATATATCAAAACTAAATGCAAAATGGAACTTTTCGATCATATGTACAAGCTTCAACAACACACCAGTATGCGTCATATGTAAAGGAATGCTAAAAAGTATAGCGATCAGACTGACCGAGTATAAAAATGAAAAAAATAATTTACATGCTGAAATTAATTGAAAGATAAAATAATAAGTAAATTTTATCATGAGAGGGGGGGGGGCATAAAAAATATTTGCCCTATTTAACAAATTTAGAAAATGAAATTGTCTCAATTTATATTTTTAAGTCAAAAGTTATTATGATCAATCACTGTGAAACTTTATATCAATTACTTTATTTTGTTCGTTTGCTTGGTTACTGCACCAGTTTTCATTAGAACCCCTGAAAAATATGAAGCAACATATATGAAGCAACATCAATTCAACTGCCCCATTATTTTTAAAAATATTAACGTGTGTAAGTTTAAATTTAAAATGCTTCTACTGTACCAAATGTCAGTTTTTAATTATACTTGAATTTTAGTTTAAAAAACATTGCGAGTAATTGGTCCTGCACTTGTCCGACTTCCTTATTGTGTTCAGTTGGGTAATGTTGACTATTGTATGTAACTTTGCTTTGCAACTAATGAAGTTTGGGAAAGAAAAGAAAAGTTAAGTATAAACTGAGCTATGTTTCCTCGATCACCGTCATAAAATTTTCAATACTGAAAATCTGATTTTTTCTCATATTGGACTACAATTCAATAAGAGGACAACTGTATAGTAAAAATTGTCATTAAACTAACGGTAGCAATTGTTAGGAAGGTGATATAAGTAGGAATTAAAAACATTACTTATTTATGGTGTTTTAATTTAAAATGTGTCAAAAATTGAAGTTTAAGCAGAGCACAATATGCAGAAAGAAAATGTTTTGAAAACAGAAAACAGTATAAGGGCCATGCTCCACATCGACGTAAAGCAGAAAAAATAAGCAGAAGCGTAAAATGGATTCAATGGTATTCCTATGGAAAGTACCCGGATTTTCGGTTTCTGCCTTCAGTTTCGGTCGCGTTTTACGCTGATGTGGAGCATGGCCCTAAAAGCACCTGCTTTTTCTGTTCCGGCATTGCACTCAAATCAGCAGTAGTTATGGTTAATATTATTATTCTTTGTCATTGTATTTTAATTGAGAAGGGAAATAATATTGAATGTATAGCTTTCGGTGGTAAAATGAAGTCCTCAGTTGTCTGTCAAGTTACTTCACATGAGTAAGTATTTCTGCAAGGGAAGAACGAGAAGTATTATTATATTTTTCATTATTATCCCCAGTGTACTTACACCAACAGTGATATGGGACATACGCGCAGTAAAAAATCCACAACCTTATCTAAAATTCCAAAAAGTACTGAGAATCTTTAACATTAAAAACACTCAAATAGCCAAGTGTATGTAAAAAGTTTCTTTAAAAGAGTTCCCTCTATGGTAATACAACCAAAAATGTGTTCAAGCAATGCTTGTTGTTTGTTACATATCATGCAGGTTGGAAAACCTTTTTTGCCTGTTGTGAACATACGTATTCTAGGGTGTCTTTTACGTGGTCTTGCTGGACATGAAGACTCGCAGCGACTTTTACTTAACCAACTAACCCAGGTAGCACAAATAACCTTTAAAAGTTTTATAAACGTTTTTAAGCGGTTGTTACAGCGTTAATAACCATTTTACAACCTTAGAACACGAAGTGTGCTACTTGGGTAAAGTTGTAGACTAGTGAGATATATACCAATAGTGAGATGTAGTTAATAAGCCAAGTCACATTAAATCCCATTTCTGTCGAAAGAACACAATTATACGGAAAGAAAATTATTAATATTCTGTTAAGGAAATAGATCTATATGTATTGCTGGTCTCCGAAGTCAAATGTTGATTAGCTCTGCTACTAAAATTACCTAATTTGTAGTAAGCTCCCACGCAAATATAGTCTGAGGCTCACTCCACAATAAGGCACTGACAAGAAGCCATTCAGAACTGATATACGAACACATAGGCGAATGACTTTTCAGTAATCGTAATAAGAAATGGAAACGAACAGAAAAGGAAAACTTTTTACATTGAATATAAGTCGTTTACAAACACTTAGGAAATTGTATTAATTTATAGTGTTTTTAGAATGCAAACTCAAAGTTGTTCAATACTAGTAGTAATAAAATATTTATATGTATTCAAAATACTATTTCTCATTTTACAGGCAGCAGAGATAAGTGATGTGATGTCAGAAAGATATGTACAAAACGTGGTACAATTTAAAACAAGTTTTCAATAAAAACGTCTCTGAAATGATATTTATAAATATTCCTCTGGAGGCATTTTTAATTGGCGTTTTGTGCTGCTTGTTGCTATATAAGTACTACAAAAGTGAACTTTACTCTTCGTCCACGTTCAAATAATTCAGATAAATGATAAGAACAAGACAGATAATTTAATTTAAACAATTCAAAATAATATAAATAATAGCATATATACGTATTTTTTTAGTATTGTAAACATCAACAATACTGGCTGAAAAGTACGTCTAAAGTTTATTAGCAAGTGAATCACATTTAATAATTTCAACGTGCAATCGGTTTGCAAACGTACTAAGAGAACATTTTTATACTTAAAAGGGTATTTAAAAATATTTGTTACATTATCCTTGCTGAAATTCACTCAAGTGTAATACCAATTAGTCGAATGTTAAGAATTATCAACAATCAACAATTTACGTTGTCACGAAGGTTTCGCATTCATAGAAAATCTAATTAAATTATTTTGACTGCATATTTAGCTTAAACTCTAGTCAGTTTTTTGAGGAAAAACTACTCGGAATTCAGAAAATATTTCATTTCGTCTTCAATTAATTAGGAATTAGAACTATTGTCGTTGAAAGTACACAAAGTAGATAAAAGAAAACGCAGCAACTGCAATGCATAGATATCATTTAATTCCTGTAAACGAAAAACAGCTTTTCAAACACTTTGTTTATTAGTCGTCCCTTACTGATTTCAATTAAGCAAGTTTTACTGTCGAGAGTGAAGTATCAAAGATTCGTTCCAAATTATAATCTTTAATAGCGATTAACTGTTTTATACATTTAATTGAAAATTCCCATGCTTCTACTTTTGTTTAAATCCACTTAATTAAATTTAAAGTGAAGCCTGCATAAATGATTGTTGAATTTTTCAAACTCATTTTTAATATAGTGCTTTATATACTAATCAAACGTAGACAGAAGGCTAGCCAATTATTTTCCTTTCATAATTAAAGTTTCAACTTAAAAGAAAAAGTCTAATTTTTGACATGAAAACGTCTATTCGCTTATTACATTCAGTGAGAGACATGTTATTTTTGTGTTATTACAAAATACAGTCTCATTTCGTTTGCTCATAAATATGAGACTAATAATGTGTTAAAAAGGCTGTGAAGTCACATAGAATAGAGCGCGTCTGTACGTATTTTTCACGTACTATGTGTTAACACCATCATCGTAGTTTAGGTACATATGAGCGATTGTTGCTATTTAGCCTTGTAAATTATTATTATTGTAGTGTGAAAAATGTGTTAGTTATGTTCAGGTGCTATTGCGAACATCTTGTAAGCACTGTAAAAAACAAACTGTTGTTTTTTCAGTATAATATTGGCAGCAGAGGTTCTGTAGAGCAACAATTTTACAGTTTATTACCATAATTTTACAGTTTTTCACTACATACTTAGCTGTATTATGCTGTAAATACTACAATAAAAATCTGGCAGTAGAGATTTCAGTTAGCAATTTTACAGTTCACCACTGTAAAGCAGAAGTTTATTAGTGTAAAATTAGCAATCTTTGCAGTTGTTACTATAAAATTAGCTGTCTTATACTGTAAAAATCACATATTTTTTTACAGTGTATTAAAACTACAGGTTAATCAATACTTTTACTCTCAGGATTCTATGTGAAAATTAGCAAAAAATAATATTATCATTATTATTATTATTATTTTAATTATTAACAGCAATACTTTTATAAAGATGTTGTTCCAAGAAGTCATAAGCGATTTTTGAATGCTATATTAGTATTTCAGTAATACGCATACGTGCATGTCCTTAGATTGTTCTTGTAATTTAAACTATACTTCTTAGAAGATTTATTTTCTCCTCTTTTTATCGCGTAATAATTTCTCACAAGACTAGAAACTATATTTTCTTTTATATGAAGTAGTGTTATAGTAGGCGAAAAGAAAATTTCAGGCATGTTTATGGGGCTGATGATTACCGTCCGAGCATTTATAGTAACCTGAAAGAGATTTAAACTTACTTCCTGTTCCATGCAACGGCTTTCAAAGTAATTACCAAAATGTTTCACAGTCAGCTCTTTTAGTATCTTTCGCGTAAGTATCCGTGGAAGGCTCTAAAATATGTGTCAAGAAGGGAGTCTGTCTCACCGCCACGAAATTTATTATCCACCCTTCGTGGTTGTTCTTTGAAATATGAGTTTCTTTAAACTTTGTAAGATGGCATTCTAAGATATTCCGTGTGTGTGTCTAATCTGAAAGTGTAATTGAATTACTTCACGCGTAATAAACGTTGTCAGATGTCGCATAATAGCTGAAGAAAAAAGTGAAAAAAAAGAAAAAAAGTTTTACTTTCGTTGGAAGTGAAAGGGTGGATAAAATATTTGAATTCCTTACTATGCACTTAATTTTTCGGAAGAAAAATGAGGCATATATTGAGATTAAAAACATGTTTGTGGTTTCATGCATCATGTTGTTGAATATATGCATACGTTAATACTAATAAAAAATTAAATTTGGAAACTTTTTTGTGCTACAAGAATTTTTTTTTTTCTACGTTTTGCATGAGACAAACACATTTTACAAAAATAACTGCTTGTATTTTTGTGCATGTATGTACGGATTTTTTGATATACATTATCATAATACGCACATCTGTATTTCATTTAAAATGGTCTAGACGTTCCTAGTGGCTTCGAGATTTTAGAACTGACTGTTATTCATTGAAACTGAATAGTAGACGTGCAATATCATAAAGAACTGTATACTAATTTTTTACATTTTCTTAAAAAATATTGTTCTCAAAATTTGTTTTTAATAGTATAAATAAAAATGTTTGAATAAAAAGGTATACGCTCTAGTGAGTAGTAAATATGGTAGGTGAGAACGAAAAATACTGTTGAAAGATAAATTATTAAACTGTATTTCTATTCTAATGTAGTTAATCAGACTGCTCACTAACTCAGAGCTAGACAAACATGCAGGATTTTTTTTTTTGATGTAATAAACTTCAGCGTTTATTGTATATATTTACACATGCATTTCAATTGTGCAATTAGCTTAAAAACAGATTGAACTTTAGTTGTTCAGGTTATTCAAATAGAACATAATTGTGTACACCGTACATCGACACGCTATTACATGTATAAAAAGGTTTTAGATTTAAATTAAACCTTCGGCACAGGACGACAAAATCCTCCAATAAATCCAAAAACTTTCCAGCGGCAAAAGTGTTTACTAAATTAATAGTTTTAAGGAATATTGTTTTACATCTCTTTCGATTATTTTTTTTTATGAAGTATATTAAGAAAGTAATTAAATTGATATAAAAGAACTAAATTTTGATTTTTATGTCTCTTTTTTTGTCCTTAAGCAAATAAGCTTAGTTCTGAAATTGAAAACTACGAGTAATATTTTTCCACCATCGCAAAATTACCCTTTCATACATTTTCAAGCAAACCATTCCAAGGAATGGTAGTTTTGCGAAAAGCTTTTCGATATTTGTAAACAAATCTTTTTACGTTTTAAGCATTTGGTTTATGAATTTCAAACAATAGATATAAGTTCTACAATTACATATTCATGAGAAATGACTTATGCTAAATTATTCTACGCTCAGCAAAACTTTCATGGCATGGAATACAAATATTTTTAACATGTTAGAAGCAATGAATAAATTTGAAACTGTAACATCCACGTTTGTATGCATTTATGCAGTAATATTTCAGTGTAGCCTGGAATGGCATACATTAAGAGCATTTTTTTAGAATTTACACCACAGAGTCAATCTTTCATTTATTTTTTCTGTATCTAACAAAAATGACAAATGTAAAATAAATTCTCACCCAAAATTCAGGAAAATTTATGCAGAAATAAGTGCTAGAACTCAAGCATTGTAAATGATGTTTGTCAGAAACATGTCTTGATTGCGAGAAATGTTTGACAAAAAATAGGGTAAATATTAAAAATGTTAGAAGGTATTGTTTTTTTTTTTAATTTCAAAGGATCGTTTCATGCAAGCTTATAACTAACTACAGGGTGCGGCAGAAAAACCCGGACAAAGATTTATTGTGATAATTTTATTAAATAAAAGAAAATTAGCAAAACAACAATTAATAATGTTAACATAGGCTTCTTACAATAATATAATCAGCCGGTTTCGAAGTGGCTTCCTTCAGCGGTGATACACAGATCCAAACGTAACTTGAAATTTTCTGCGATGGGCCGTAGCTCCTCCAGCGACAATCGGGCTCATTCTCAAAGAAGCGACTGCTTCAGCGGTTCCAAGCTTTTGTGGGGCTTAGCGCAGGCCCTGGCCTCCAAAATCGACCACACACTGTAATCCATGGGATTCAGATCCGGCGAGTAGGGGGCATTCCGTAGAGAAGATGAAGTCTGAAAAATGGGTCCGGCACAAGTCCTGAGTCGTTTTTGTCCTATGAGCCGGCGCTGAGTCCTTCTGGAACATCCAATTCTCATCACCAAAATGCTGCTGGGCTCACAGAAGTACGACGGCCTGAAAAATGCTGCGGCGATACACTTCTTGGTTGATTTTGACCCCTTAATCCACAAAAACAAGAGGAGTTTCGCCGCTGTCACAAATTCCTCCCCAGACCATCCCCGATTGTGGATTTTGGTTGTGTTTGACGATGGTCGATGTGCCAGGAGCTTTAGTGAACCAGATTCTGTCATTTTGGCGGTTATGCGCCTGTTCGACAGTGAACAGCTTCTCATCTGTGAAGAGGATGCACCTCCATCTCTCACCTGCGGCCCGACGTTTGAGCTGGCGACATGTTTGAAGTCTTACGCACTTTTTCTCTTCAGTGAGAAGTTGCACTTTTAGGAGCTTGTACGGCTTCAGTTTGAGTTCTTGTTTAGCTATTCGCCGAACTGATCGGTTGCTGATTCGATCTTACGAGCGGTTTTTTGAATGGAGACCCTCAAATTTCGCTGCACTCGCTTCTTGATGAGCCTACGGTTGGAAAATGTGTTCAAGGTCCGTTTTCTTCTGCTTCCTGGACTGTGTAAGTCATGACCAAGCACTTTGTACCGGCTAATTGCATCGGAAACACCCTGTTGAGGAATTTTGAGCAAACGAATTGACGTTTACAAGCTCGAAACAGTAAAAAATTAGCAACGCATCTTTCTGTCATTCTACAAACAAAACAACATTGATGAATACAAAATCGACACTGCACTCCTCAATGCTGGAAAACATGTAGAATCTTTAAAAAAAATAATTAGCAGTATACGGTAAAACATGTTGGTGCCAGGTCGTGACAAACTTTGTCCGAGTTTTTTTGCCGCACCCTGTAATTGCAAGATTTTGTACCTTAAGGTTAACTGATTTTCGACACACTTTCTAGCGTTTATAAAAGTTATCAATTGTAAGTAAATACTATTCCAACTATCGTCATGGAATTATCTGATCCGTTATCATCATTAAAATTTCCCGAAAATGTTTCAGGTTTAAAGAAGAAGCAAAAGATAATCTTAAATTTTAGCAGGTACTTACATCTGCGAGTATAATATAAAATTGAAAATTAATCTTACGCAATCTTAGAGATACGAAAAAGCATTTTAAAAATGTTAATCAATTTTAATTAGTTTCTGACGAATTTAAATCATATTTTTCCCAAATTGACTGAAATGTATTTTCAAAAATCAACCAAAAATATTGCTGTTGATTTATGCGTATACAGTTCCTAAAAAACCCCATCAGGAGGAAGACAACCATCCCTTAATAACGTAAACGGGACTTTTAACGAGTCCGTTGAGATAAGATTAATGACAAAAGACTTTAAATTATCATTTGAAGTAGATAATAGTACGGAAAATTCTGCATTAGAAAAGGAAAAATATGTCTTAATATCCCCAATATAGTAAAGGCAAAGTGTCTAAAAAATCTCGATAAAATAACAGTAACAGTTTTCAAATAGCGTAAACCTTCCTTTAATATCTTCGTCTGGAATAGTTCCCAAAATGTTCATCATATCAGGTCTAATAGCATGAAAAACAACAAAATGTGTAGAATATTTATCACTAACTTCTACACCTTGTGTGTAGTTAATTTAGGTATTTCGAAACTCGAATTGGTGGCAAAATCTTCAAGGGATATTTTTACTGCCTTTCCATATGTATCGAATATGAAAAAAAAAAAAATGGAATTTTTTGGCACACTGTTATGTTCAGCTGCAATTAAAAAGAGGTTTAATAAAATGTACGCTCTATGACGATGAGAACAGACTCTCTTCAGTCCTCCTAAAATTTCAAATTTTTTGATACTTGGCTCGATCCTGAACGCTAGGTCGTACTCAAACAGTTTCTACATTAATGTAAAAGTGACTTATTACTTCAATTCCCAGCTCTTGACATTGAAATTTCGAATTCTATTTATTCTCATTTCTTAGTGAGTGTTTCCATTATGAAAAAAAACGTATGTTATAAATTTCTAATTTCTAGACCTACTAGTTTAAGCTTTTTCATATACAATTATGTAGATGCAACTAAAAAGAGTTTGAGAGAAAGATATGTAGAAATGTAGATAAATAAATATACGCACAAATATAAATACAAGCACTCATACTACTCAAGATACGTTGCAAAATTTCGACAATGTATAGAACCGTTATTAAACCCTTATGTATTTCTTCCCACGCTTAGAATTCATTTTATCATTTTCTTCAAAGTTTAGAATTATGCTTTTATTTAGGAGTAAGAGCTTTATATTTCATTTTTCAAACGAAACATTTTTGAACCATTTGTTGATTTTTTTTTAGCAATTTACTTCTCAGTTTTCCTCTTTCACTCGAAAACTTCTAGACTATTTCTTCAAGACTGACTTTTTTCGGATATATTCGTATTTACTGTTTTCTAAAAGAGGATCATATATAACCTCTTATGACATGGGAGAACGTAACCACTCAACGTTTTCAAAAAATCCAGAACTTTCGAGAGTATAGTGTAGGAAGAAAAGTCGTTTTCTTTTATGATCTTCTTGCTAAAATAATTCCTATCCTAAACTTGAGGGCTTCTACAGCCTTACATATGCTTTGCAAACGGTTTTGAAAACGATTGCACTCATTGCGTTTATGTTGCAGACAAAGAACTTAAGCATACATATTTTTGCAGTTGTTTTAGAACGGTTACTGAAAATTTTGCAAAAAAAAAAAAAAATCCTCGGAACACTTTTTAAGGCTGGAAAAAATGAAACTTCGTAATTATTTCTAAACGTAGAATTTTTTACTTACTTAATGACATTATTGCTTGCTTTCCATAAATTTCTTAACAACGAAATACCTTTTATGATTTTTAACGATTCCGAAAATTGTTTACCAAGCAGCATTTTCCCCTCGTGTTCATGTTTTGCTTTTTTTTCATATTTTTGTGATACTATTTCTAATGCTTTGAATAAATAAATTCCAGCCATTCATACTAATAACACGCTAAATTTTAAGAAATACACGTTTTGTTACAAAAACGCCATTGAAATAAATGATGTTTTTGCTGATATTTATCTTTCTACATAATACTCTTAGGCAAATTCTGCCTGTATTTCATCAGGTGCCTGTATTTCTCCCATCAAGACGAATATTCAAATAAAAAAAATAGAAATTGAATAAAAGTTGAAAATAATCGAAAATACTACGTAGTAGTGTAATTATATACCCACAAATGCAATGCCATTGCGCAAAAAAAGAGAAAACTATTATGAATGTATCTATTGTTACTGAAAAAGGATATTAAAGTAACATATTTCTTCCATCATTAACTTTATAATTTAATTGAATGGGCATTAGTGATGCTCTTCAATAAAAGATATTTCCAAGGTTTGTCAATTCAGTAACAGGACTGGTCTTAAAAAATAATTTTTATTGAAACCATATCCAAAGACTTATTTATCCCCTTAAGCACACTCCATTTTAATATTCTATCCATCGTTTCTGATAATTTTCTTATGTTCAAATCAGAACTGCTGGTCATTTAGAGTCATACCGCATGTCGTGAATGCTATTACCTGTACAACTTACAAAAAACGTGCTTCCGTAAATGCACTATTTACGTTTGGAATCAGATAAAAGTCGGGTGAAATGTGGAAAGTACTGCAGATGATCGAGCACAGTAATGCATTTGTCCGTCAAGAATAGCTTTACAGAAAAGGCATTAAGCATTTGTTCACCGAGAACAGCTTAACAGATAAGGCATTGAAGATTTGTCCGCCAAGAACAACTTCACAGAGAAGGCATTGAAGATTTGTCCGCCAAGAACAGCTTCAGAGAAGGCATTGCGGGCAGAATATGTCTGTGTTTCTGGTAACAGTTGTGCGCAAACTTTTGCCATTCAGGGTATTCCGTTTTAACCTGCAATGCCTTTATGTTCGCAAAATTTCGTCTTGCATGCGTACCTCCAATTGCAAAAATTTCAAAACGAAGTTATTCCTGCGCAAAGGATTTGAACGATTAGAGATTTAAGCTCGAAGAGATATTCGAGTTCAAAATTTTCAAGAACCATGCAGAAAATGAGATCTGAACGCATCGTCCATTCAGTAGAATGACCACTTGTCAGTCTACCGAAGCCGCTATGTTACTGTCAGCGTCTATATTTCCCCCAAAACGGTGTTATTTCTAGCGAGTGTCAAGTGGTGTAAGTCACAAAACTCAGCGTTCCATATCTCGGAAAGAATTGGTTACACTGATGTCAAAGTTTTGTATTCGAATTGTGTTCATGTTCTCTTGATTTCCCTAAACAGAAGATAGGTGACCTGCAGTCCGTAAAAAAGTCATTCCGTATTCTGGACATTTTTTTTCCTTTAAACTTTAAACTTATTAACTGACTTCATTTTCAGTTTTTTTTTCTTGCAGTTGGAAGTATTCCTCTAGGAGGAACTGTTACAGGTTAAAACGCTCGCACTTGTTAACGGACGCTGTAAGAGAAACCCTACAGGAGATCTACACTAATCGTAAAGATTCAGTAAAACCATTAAAGATAAATAGTGTAATTGCCCATATAAAATATTGAAATGCTAACATTTTCCGCTCCTCCGAAATATTTTTCGCTCATACAGCTTGAGATCTCTGCATATGAAGAAAGTTTGTTTATTAAATATACAAGTAAGAGTTATAACTGAAACTTTAGGAACTAAGCATGAGTGGAATTTCGTAACTTATTGTAACTGTCATCAACTTCAAATTTTGTCTCGGCAAGCTGGGAGAACATATAGCATCGCGGATAAATTCTTTTACTTTTAGTGGATTGTATCAAGTGATATTTGCTTTACAGCTTGAAGTGTTCTTTGCAAGAAACAAATCACCTCTTCTCGGAATTTCCACGAAGTTTTGCTTCTTAATTCCAGCATTCCATACATGTTTTGACAAATAAGAAATAAGAACAAAACCTGTTCATTAGAAGGGGAGAAAATAATTGCTTAAGTTTGCCTTACAATATTTATATTTTAGATGAAAAGGAAAAGTAATGAAGACGAAATATATTAATGCAAGAATTCAAATAAATAATGTATT
Organism: Uloborus plumipes; assembly: GCA_038373865.1. Lineage (NCBI taxonomy): Eukaryota > Metazoa > Arthropoda > Arachnida > Araneae > Uloboridae > Uloborus > Uloborus plumipes. The sequence continues at coordinate 364,425 of JAXGGA010000006.1, forward strand.
GAGTTACGAATATTTCCGGTGAACAAATTAATGTTTCAAAAAATAACGTTGGCGCTATTCATTTGCTAAATAAAATATATGTACATTTGTGAAATACTTTATTATTAGTTCACTGTGTGAGAAGTTCGCCTTTATGAATAAAGTGCTATGCTTGAAAACAGCACTTTTATGAATTGACTTAAATTATTAAACGAAATATTTTTGAATGAAATTTGGACTTGCTTTAACACTAGCATTACATCATTCCATAATAATGGGCGTGCAAAGCAATTCTTTTGCCAAATAGGAAAATTATTGCTTTTAGACAGGCCTGTCATTTAGGGGGGGCAGGGGGGTCAACTGCCCCCCTGACTTTGGGAAATCATTGTATTGGCATATAAGTGGGCGTGGTTTTTGCCACTTTTTGGTAAATTTTACATTGTGTATGCACCCTTTGCCCCCCACCGTGGAAAATTTCGAAATGACGTCCCTGCTTTCAGATTAATTTTAGACTCGTTTGTAATTAATTAAAAATACCAATACATCAAAGCAGAACCAAAAATGCATGATTGATGTGCGTTGTAAAATAGTTTCATTTATGGAGGAAGACGAACTGATTTGTGTCTATTATTTTCTTGTGTTGGGGGGGGGGGGGAGATGACTTGGTTTTTTATTCATTTCCTTAAGAACTTTAAAAGTTTAAATAAAATAAGAAGTTACTAAAGAAGGCCCGTCATGCATCTTTTTTTTTCTGATTTTGGAAACTCAAATTATTGTCATGTGCATATTTACTAATAATAATTCACATACCTAGCAATTAGACCCGAAAATGGGCTGTGGCATCCCCTAGTCCTTGGCCGAACAAGAACGGCGATCTTTAAAGGGCAGCTGTGGCATGCCCTAGACCTGTGCCGAAAAGGAACGGCGATCTTTAAAGGGCGAGCTATGTCCCGACTCACGTACCGCTGGCTGCGGTTGAAGGATTGACGTGACAGGGCCAATTGTGTCCCAAAACTGGAAGCCCACGTTCGAGAAAAGAGTCTGGAAGCTTCGCGACGATGTGGCGCCCAGTTGACACTATAGTAACGCAGCGGAACGGGTGTATTCCGACACTTCGGGGACCTGTCCTTTTGCTTGTCACCGCCGGGCCCAGACACCGCTAAACGACCTATGCTGATTAGGCGCCAGTTACATCGACAAATCAAGGCCTGTTCTGCAGCTCCCGTTACGCGTCACATGCATCGTCATGACTTCTGGGCCAATAAGTAAATTTAAGGGGGGCTTCAAGGCCCAACCCCTTTTTTGGCACAGAGCTTCGTCGACGGACTCTAAACTTCAGATTGCTCTGGGACTTTTGAAACAGCGCATCTCCGGCTTGTTAAAGTCGTGAGAATTTTTATGTATTGGACACCACTGAGGCAACTGTGTTTGCTGGAATTTGTTTGTAACCTCTTCAGTGTAACTTTTCTTTTCTTTTATTTTATTCGAGTTTTTTTTAATGTAAATAAATTTTTTTTGGTTAACTTAATTTGACTCGTCAAGTTTATTCTAGTGGTGATCCTTCTTTTTATCGCTCGGTTGATTACCAATTACTTCTGTTTGGCGAAGACGTCACAGGTAGTAATATTTAATCTGGTGGCAGCGTCGGGATCATGTTTTAGAAGATTAAAACAGACCCATTGTCACTTTTAGTCTTTTTCTTTGGCTTTTTTTCAAAATTTACTTTGTTCCCAAAATTCTGTTAGTTTACTAAAATACCTGTCCCTGAGTAATCGAAAACTCAAAAGTTTATTTTCTGTGGTGCCTCATATATCATATTGGATTACCTGCGGATCAATAGGATGCAGAAAAGGGTGAGTCCAGTCTTTGTTTCTCGTTTTCTGAGGGCAGCTTCAGGTTGTTGATAGGGAAATTTTAGGTGTATTTTAATGTAAAGAATTTTTTTTGGAAGTGATAAAATTTGATGAAGTAATTTTGAATAACTTGTGTAGTTTGAAAGAAAGACTTTAAGTGTTATTGTTTAATTCTGGATAGTTAGACTGCGAAAAAATTGTTTTGCGGATTTAAAGCAATCAGTTTAAAGGAATTCATGTGATAAGTTGATTTAGTGTTTAATTGGATGTCATTTTAAATTCGATTAAAATGGGCTCTTTCCTTTTTGAGGTGGATAAAGATCACCTAAGATCCATAGCCTCGGAGTTCGGTGTGGTGACGTCTGACTCAGACACCCGTCGGCAGATAGTTAAAGCAATTGTTGCGGCTACAGATTACGATGAAGCGTTTGCCATGTCCACATGGACGCTCTTGAAAGAGAAGGAAAGGGAAAGTATAGCAAGAGAGAGAGTAGAGAGAGAAATACGAGAAAGGGATAAAGAACGGCAGTTCGAGTTAGATAAGCTTAAACTAACATCAGCTGTAGAAACAGCGAGCCTAAACTCAAATTTGTCATCGAGTGGGGAGATCATTCATAGAAGAGCTAATTTGAAACATCTTGTCCCGAGATTTGACCCTAAACAATTGGATGTCTCGTTATTTTTCGAATTATTCGAGAGGCAGGCAAAAAAAGAGGAGGTAGAGGAAGACAGGTGGGTTTCTCAGCTGATTCCGCTGCTTCCCCTCGAAGTAGCAGAGCTCATTGTGAAGGAACCACCCGAAAAAAGTGACGACTTTGCTCACATAAAGCGTTTGCTGATGAACAGGTTCAAGTTAAATGCTGTAGAATTACGAATCAAATTTGAGGAACACAAACGTAAGTCAGGTGTCTCATGGTCGGACCTCACGTTTGAATTGAGGAGTTACCTAAACAATTGGCTGGAAACGGCAGAAATCAATTCATTCGAGGGACTTAAAGAGTTGTTGCTCACAGAGCAGTTTAAAAAAAAGGACCCCCGATGAATTGAGAGACCATTTTTTGGATTCGTGGGAGGGCTTTCGAAAAGCTTCAGAGTTGGCGGAAAAACTTGACCACTACGAGAGCCTTCGACGAACCTTCAAGAAAACTGAAGGGAAACCAAACGACTCTAAACCTTTCAAAACACAAAAGTGGGGGAAGGGAGTAGTTAATCAGGCAAGAGTAAACAGCAATGCCAAATCGGAGACTACCGATAAGAAAGAGCCCCCAAAAGTGGAAAAAAATAGTAATTTTGAAAGACGGAGAGAAATAGTTTGCTAATTTTGTTCTGAAAAGGGACATATTAAGCCAAATTGCCCGGAGTTCAAGCGATCGTTAGGAGAGCCAATTAATCATGTAGGAGTCGTTAAGGAATTAGGGGAAGGTTTTGCCCCTTATTTAAAAGAAGGGAAAATAAATGGGGAAGAAAGGCCGTTGCTCCGAGATACAGGTACAAATCTAGATCTCATCCCGCGAAGTTGGGTTAAAGCGAAAGATTTTACGGGGGAATACGTGTATGTAAAGCAACCGTTGGATGCTGAGTGTAAATGTTTGCCGTTAGCAGAAGTATGCATTGAAACAAAGGAAGGCCGTGTGATTTCTAAAGCTGCGGTTAAGACCGCTGAAAGCGATGCAAATGTTTATTTTTTGGGAAACCGGACGGCTGAATTGTTTTTGCGATTGAAGAGCGTTTCACCTGAATCCATAAACGCGGTTGAAACTCGGAGTTCCTTACGTCAGCGCAAGCTACAGGAGCGAATTGAGCCGGAGTCCCCTGGGGATATTGAGAGAGCGAGCACTTTTTCTCCGGCTGAAGAAGAGAAAGAGAATTGCAGCCTACCCCCCGCCGAGGTTTTCAAGGGTTTGGAACTGGCCGAAATCGACGCTGGCTCATTCGAACGTGAGCAAAAAGAGTGTTTATCTTTGAAACCCCTTTGGGAAGAAAGTGGGAAAGGGGGAAGTAGCGAATTTAAATGCCGGAAAGGAAAACTTGTCCGAGTGATCAAATCTAAGCTGGGCGAGGAAAGGGTGCAGCTTTGTGTTCCATCAAATATGACAGAGAAAATTATGAAATTTTGCCATAATGGCACATCGGGTCACTTAGGTGTCACGAAGATGAAAGATAAAGTGTTGCGACATTTCTTTTGGCCGAAGTGTTATGCACAGATTGAATCGTATGTGAAAGCGTGTGACGCGTGTCAACGCGTGGGAAAGAAGGGGGATCAAAAAAGGCACCATTGAAACTCGTGCCTATAATTTCAGAGCCGTTTTCTTTAATAAATATTGATGCAGTGGGACCCCTTCCGGGAACTACGAATGGGAACAGGTACCTGATAACGTCAATCTGCATGGCCTCGAAATACCCTGAAGCTATACCTGTGGCAGATATTAAGTCCCCAAATGTGATAGAGGCGTTGTTGTGCACGTTTTCGAGGACAGGGTTTCCTCGGGAGGTTCAAAGTGACCTAGGACGCTCTTTCACCAGTATTCTGACGACAGAGTTTTTTGAAAGGTTCGGAATTAAGGTTAGGCATTCCTCGATTTACCATCCAATGAGCAACCCAGTGGAACGTATGCACTCTTCCATTAAACGCATATTAAAAGCATTATGTGTGGAGTCAGGTGAAGATTGGGAAAAATATTTGCCTATGGCTTTGTTTGCGCTTAGGACTGACTCACGAGAGTACGGGTTTTAGCCCTGCTGAGCTAGTACATGGGAAAAATCTACGGACCCCCAAACTTTGCTGTACGAAAATTGGATGACCCCAGAAGAATCCGATCCCAACGTAGTTGAATACATACTGAATTTGACAAACCGCTTGAAAAGATGCCAAGAGTTGGCGGTAGAAAAAATGGGCGACATGCATGTACGGAGAAAAGCGTGGTATGATAAGAACGCGGTGAATAGGCAATTTAAGGTGGGAGATCAGGTTTCGGTATTGGCTACCAGTAAAGCTAACAAAATGGCAGTAAACTGGATGGGACCGGGAGTGGTTATGAGTAAAATCTCGGAAACCAATTATATAGTGGACGTCCCCGAGAGAAGAGACAAAAACACAATTTTTCATGTCAATTTGTTAAAACCGTATCATAAACGTCCTGAACGCGTGAATTTACTAATGGAGGAAGATAGGGAAGATGTAGAGGAGGAAGCGGAAATTCCTTTTCCTTTGGCGGATCCTACGATGTTTGATTTGCAAGAGATGCTAAGGGCAAGCGAGTTAGAGCAACGCGCTACAGAGAATCAAATAGGAAAATTGAGGAAAGTACTCCAGAAGCATCGGGGTGTGTTTTCATCAGACCCGGGAAGCACAGACTTGGTAACAATGGACATAGAGTTAACCAGCAATGACCCCGTCAGGTCGCGGCCTTATAGGATGTCCCCACGGCAAACTGAAATATTAAGAGAGGAAATCAAGAGATTACTAGATTTGGGAGTAATTGAGATAGGACAAAGCGATTATACGAGTCCAATGATTTTGGTAGAGGTTCCGGGTAAAGATCCGCGCCCTTGCGTAGATTATCGAAAATTAAACGCGATAACACGAACAGAATTTTTCCCGCTCCCAAATATCGAGGAAGTTGTTGAGCGAGTGAGGGCAGCCCCATTCATCACGCTCATGGATTTGACAAAAGGGTATTTTCAAATTCCCCTAACTGAAAGAGCCAGTCGCTACGCGGCGTTTGTAACCCCTTTTGGGACATATAAGCCGAAAAAAATGTTTTTCGGACTCTTGAATGCCCCTTTTTATTTCGTTAAACTGATCTCGCAAGTGTTAAATGGCCTAGAACATTTTACGGCACCGTACATCGATGACATTGCTATTTACTCCCTAACCTGGAATCAGCATGTGAATGATATAGGAAAAGTGTTGGAGCGTTTGGCCGCAGCTAATCTAACTGTAAAACCTGCGAAGTGTAGATTCGCTCAAGATTGCGTAAGATTTTTGGGTCATGATGTTGGTTCCGGGAAACGATCTCCTAGTGAAGCTAAGGTGAAAGCAGTGCAAGATTTTCCCACCCCCACCACTAAAACGCAGGTGCGGTCATTCTTAGGATTAGTGGGGTATTTATGGCAGGTACATCCCCAACTTCTCAGAAAAGGCTGCCCCTTTAACGAGTGCTTTAAAAGGAAGAATAAAGAAAGAAAAGGTGGTATGAACGGAGGAATGTGAGGAGGCGTTCCAAGTTTTAAAAGGTTGTTTGATAAAGAGCCCTGTACTTTTCGCCCCTGACTTTTCAAAAGACTTCATTCTTCAGACAGATGCGAGTGATAGTGGAATGGGAATAGTGTTAGCTCAGGAACATAATGGGGAGGAACACCCAATTCTTTATCTTAGCAAAAAGTTCTCTCGGGCCGAAAGGAATTACAGTGTGGTTGAGAGGGAATTGGCGGCAGTAGTTTATGGTCTAAAAAAACTGTCACATTATTTAAGCGGCCAGTTTGTGCTGATACAGACAGACCATAATCCAATCACCTATCTGAAAAAGATGATGGGAACGAATGCCCGGTTGACTCGTTGGGCTTTATGCTTACAACAATTCAATTATGACATTAAGCATAAGGCCGGGAAGAAAAACGGGAACGCTGACGGACTGAGCCGACAGGACCCCTAGCGAGCTCCGAGGTTGTTAATTTGTTTTTGGGTAATTAAAAAAAGAGAAAAAAAAACTAAAGACTGTTTACCTTTTGCATATCGGAAAATTTTGTGTTTATGTTTAATTTAATTTTTTTTTGTATTCAAATGGATTTTCCATTTTACTTATGCTAATTGTTTTTAGTTCGGACTTAACGAGTTCACATTTTTTTTGTGTGTTGTTTTTTTTAAATTTTATTTAAGATAATTCAAATAGAATTAAAAGTTATTTTAGACATCCTAAATCAAAGAGGAGCATGATGACTTCCAAACTGAATGGGATAATTACACTTGTGTTAAAATTTTAGTTTTATTATAAAGTGTGCTAAGTTTTGTGTTAATTTGTGGTTTACGTGATGCGGGTTGCAGTAAAGTTAAAGTTTTGGGGTTGGAAATCTGGGGCTGCCTTTCGGGATTCGGGTGCATGGGTTTGGACGCCCTTGTTTCCGGATTTGGTCCTGGTGTCAGCACCAACTCCCCATCTTAGGGGGGAGGAGCTGTGGCATCCCCTAGTCCTTGGCCGAACAAGAACGGCGATCTTTAAAGGGCAGCTGTGGCATGCCCTAGACCTGTGCCGAAAAGGAACGGCGATCTTTAAAGGGCGAGCTATGTCCCGACTCACGTACCGCTGGCTGCGGTTGAAGGATTGACGTGACAGGGCCAATTGTGTCCCAAAACTGGAAGCCCACGTTCGAGAAAAGAGTCTGGAAGCTTCGCGACGATGTGGCGCCCAGTTGACACTATAGTAACGCAGCGGAACGGGTGTATTCCGACACTTCGGGGACCTGTCCTTTTGCTTGTCACCGCCGGGCCCAGACACCGCTAAACGACCTATGCTGATTAGGCGCCAGTTACATCGACAAATCAAGGCCTGTTCTGCAGCTCCCGTTACGCGTCACATGCATCGTCATGACTTCTGGGCCAATAAGTAAATTTAAGGGGGCTTCAAGGCCCAACCCCTTTTTTGGCACAGAGCTTCGTCGACGGACTCTAAACTTCAGATTGCTCTGGGACTTTTGAAACAGCGCATCTCCGGCTTGTTAAAGTCGTGAGAATTTTTATGTATTGGACACCACTGAGGCAACTGTGTTTGCTGGAATTTGTTTGTAACCTCTTCAGTGTAACTTTTCTTTTCTTTTATTTTATTCGAGTTTTTTTTAATGTAAATAAATTTTTTTTGGTTAACTTAATTTGACTCGTCAAGTTTATTCTAGTGGTGATCCTTCTTTTTATCGCTCGGTTGATTACCAATTACTTCTGTTTGGCGAAGACGTCACAGGGCAGTATATCCTATTGAAACTTCAAATGAGGGTCGCCTGCTCAATTATTAGTAAATACTGTAATAAACTCATAAAATTGGAAAGTAAGTGGTTTTAGGAGGATTTATTGTTGACGTAGTAGCCTCATAGATTTGTTTGTTTTGGATGTTATGTCCCTTAAAACCACGTACAATAAGGCAAAAACCAATTTAGTAATACATTGCCAAACACGAACACGCAAAATTGTTTTAAAAAAATGCACGTGTCAGAAATATAGTTTCATTTCTCATAGTTTTGAAATTTTTGGCTGTTGTATCCCTTAAAACCAGGTGCTATAATAAAAAAAAAAAAACAATATTTTGCAATACTTTGCTTCACACACGAAAGCACACATATGTTTGAGGATTAAAGAAAACACATGTCAGAGGTTTAGCTTCAATAATAAAATTCAGTTTTATCACATTTAAAGACGTTTAAACTTAAATTTTATTTCAAAGATAATTTTTTGTTTAGATAAATGTATGCAAATGAAAAATAAGATTCCACTTACTCAAATATATCCCCCCCTCACCCCCTCAATAGTATTTTTTTTCGCACTGCATTTGAAATGACTTTCCTCTTTGCTGAATGACCTTCATAAAACTTTTCGATCGGATTTCCGAGTGGCAGAATGAAACGTGTTAGGAGAGGATTTTATGCAGATCGATGCGTCGATTAGCGAAGCGAGTGCATTTAAACTTTCAGAAGTTCATTCCAAAGAAATTCAATTTTTCGCAGCCGGGTGCTGCAGAACTTCAGCATCATTGCCATAAGTAATATGCTTTGCAAACAGAAACGATATTGAAGTAAATAAAAAGTCTTTAAATAATTGTATATCTGTATCACCTTTTTCTGTACACGCACGCACACACATGTATGGTATACAGATATATATATAGATATAGATATAAAAAGAGGTTTTAAACAAAGTTAAAAAAAAAAAAAAAAACACACACACACACACACACACACACACACACACACACACACACACACACACACACACACACACACACACACACACTCTTTTTTTGAAAAAAAAAAAAATCTGGTATGGGCCCCACACTACTTTCTTTTACGTGTAAATTTCTTAGTAGTTGCCTTAAGTGTCAAAAAAAGTGCTTGGAGTGAGCAAGGTAACAATTCAAATATTTACTCCCCTAATCTGCCACGAAACAATGCAAAAAATATTTAACAATGGTTAATTTTCTAAATATTGCTGATTTTAATATCATTCAGTGAATTTTTCGCAAAATATCGCCAATAGCGCCAAATTGAACCCAAATTTAAAAAAAAAAAAAAAAAAAAAAAAAAAAAAAAAAAAAAAAAAAAAAAAAAAAAAAAAAATCGCCAAATTTTCGTCAAACACTTGGCGACTAAAAGCTTGGCCACATATCGCCAAGTGGTCGCGCCAATTCATATCACTTGAGTCTGCATTGAAATTAACACTGCTTTACCCCAAAAAGGGGTAAAACACCCCCTTGGGAACATTCAAATGCAACCACAAGGGGAGGTGCACAACTAGACCATACTCAGAGCCTACATACCAAGCTAGAAGTTTCTACGGTATATAGTTTTTGAGTTATGCGAGCCACATACGCACATACATCCGCACATACGTACATACAGACGTCACGAGAAAACTCGTCGTAATTAACTCGGGGGTGGTTGAAAAGAATTTTTCGGCTGCTTATATGTTGGTAGGTACATATGCACGTGCTGACAGGTCGAAATAACTTCTGAACATTCATTCGGGGGTGAGCAAAATCAAAATTTAGACTCAAATTTGAGTGATTTTTTTTTTTCGCGATCACAATACTTCCTTTACTACGTAAAAGGAAGTAAAATATTTTACAATGGTTATTTTTCTAAATATTGCTGATTTTAATATCATTTAGTGAATTTTTCGCAAAATATCGCCAATAGCGCCAAATTGAACCCAAATTAAAAAAATATTTTTTTCGCCAAATTTGTCGCCAACTTGGCGATATGTCGCCAAGTTGGCGTCAAACACTTGGCTACCAAAAGCTTGGCGACATGTCGCTAAGTGGTGGCGCCAATTCATATCACTTGAGTCTGTATTGAAATCAACATTGATTTACCCCAAAAAAGGGGTAAAAGACCCCTTTGGGAACACTCGAATGCAATCACAAGGGGAGGTGCACAACTAGACCCCCCTCAGAGCCTACATACCAAGCTAGAAGTGTCTCCGGCATATAGTTTTTGAGTTATGTGAGCCACATACGCACATACATCCGCACATACACCCGCACATACATCCGCACATACATCCGCACATACGTACATACAGACGTCACGAGAAAACTCGCCGTAATTTACTCGGGGGTGGTCGAAATTGATTTTTCGGCTGTTTGTATGTTGTTAGGTACATATGCACGTGCTGACAGGTCGAAAAAACTACGCGACATTCATTCAGGGGTGAGCAAAGTCAAAATTTAGACCGAAATTTGAGTGAAATTTTTTTCGTGATCACAATACTTCCTTTACTACGTAAAAGGAAGTAAAAATGTATTTATCTCTGTCTCCGTCTCTCTTTCTTCCTCATTTTCTCTATGCGGGTGTGTGCAATATATATAGATAAATAGCTATTTGGTGAAGAGCATTCAGCTGAGAAGAGTAAACACCTTGCTTTGAATAATATATTTTACACGTTTAAACACGTTTTTCTTGATATAAAATATCCACATAAAACAATAAGGAAAACAATTAAAACCTGTGCATAGGTCCCGTTAAAATGTTAAATAAAAATGTGGTTTCATTTGTGTTATTGAGTCCAGCAAACGTCATTTTAAATAAAAATATTAGAGAAAAAATTAATGTTATAAGAAACGAAGATTAAAGATTTCAAAAAAAAAAAAAAAAAAACCTCAAAGCAAATCTCATTGGCCAATGAAAGAAAGTATAATTATATTAAACAATATTAAACTAAGCAATATTAAGGCGAAATTTGTTTGAAAGAAAAAATAAGAAGTTGCTTTCATCTCTATCTCTACTAATAATAAAGCTGAAGGTTTGTCTCTCTTTCTGTCCTTCTGTCTGTCTGTCTGTTACGCGCGTAGCACCCAAACCGTTCGGTCGATTTTCATGCCACTTGACACAAAATTAGCTTGTAGCATGTAGTTTTGCACCTCGAAGCGATTTTTCGAAAATTCCATTTCGTTCTTTTTCTATTCGAATTCTTAGCAGAAATTCGATAAAATAGGGAAGAAATATTTCATACACATTTTCAAGTCTTATGTCATTCGAAAGCTTGAAATTTTCTGCACAAAATGAAGTTTTTTCGAAGTTTCTACGATCATCAGGAGAGCTGTAACAATTGTTTTTAGAATCGCGGAATTCAAGGCTTATCTTCAGTAAAGCAAGCCAAACGATTCTAAAATGGTTAATGAAATGAATTATTTTATCAACGGAAATCAACTTTTAATGTTGTTACCATGGTTACGTTTTTATTTCGTTTATTTGTTTCGTTCTTTTTCCATTAATAATTTTAAAAATGTATTTGTTTTTGTAGCAATCCAAACTCCAAGCCTTATTAAAATTAGTCAAATGAAATATAATAAAATCGTGATAAGATGGCACCTGTCAAACAAATGAGAAATCGAGTCCTTTCTTTAAAAAAGGTAGAGAAGGAAGAAACTGACGCGTACCATTTTTGTGAGTTTAGAGATATTTTGGCGATCTGACGAGTTGTGTAGAAGGGGGAAACATTGTTTAACTAAATGAGGTCAAAAAAGAAACAACATGATAGTAAACCATTCTAAATTTATCGTCTGGCAAAACATATTTTATTTCCTTTTTTTTTTTTATTTCAATATAAATTGCAGTAAACGGCTTGAGTGAACGAGTTTGGCTTTTAATTTATCATTTGCTGGTTGATGTTTATTGTTTTTATTATCATGGTGAAGAATAATGCACGAAATTTCTATTATTTTGTTTTTGAAGTTAGGAAAGAAAACTTTCTTCTTCTTTTAAACTTTGGTAAGATTTCTGTGAGCAGCAAAATTGTTCTTATTTTCTCTTTTGGCTTATTTTTGTGCACCTCCCCTTGGGGTTGCATTCGAATTTCCCCAAGGGGGTTTTTACCCCTTTTATGGGGTAAACCAGTGTTAATTTCAATGCAGACAAAAGTGATATGAATTGGCGCGAGCACTTGGCGAAATATCGCCAAGCTTTTAGTCGCCAAGTTTTTGACGCCAATTTGGCGGCAAATTTGGCGAAAAAATTTATTTTTTTTATTTGGGTTCAATTTGGTGCTATTGGCGATATTTTGCGAAAAATCCACTGAATGGTGTTAAAATCGCGATATTTAGGAGATTAATCATTGAAAAACATTTTTTTGCATTGTTTAGTGGCAAACTAGGAACGTAAATGTTTGAATTGTTATCTTGCTCACTCCAAGCACTATTTTAGCACTTAAGGCATCTACTAAGAAATTTACACGTAAAAGGAACTAGTGTGGGGTCCATGCCAAATTTTTATATCATTCTTTAAAAGAATTATAGTTGAATAACTAAAATAGAGTATTTTTTCTGCTATATCAATTTTTTACAAATGAATTTTTAATTTTTTACCACGGGCAAAGCCGTCCGGGTACCGCTAGTAGAAAATAAGATTCAGAACTCAATGAAGAAGTTTTCATATGTATTGTTTGAAATTTGAAATTTAAAAAAAGTTACATAAAACTCAAGGTCATTTGACAGCACTCAATTATGAATGTCACCACGTAAAAATATTTTTTATACAAATAAAATTGAAATTCATAGAATATAATTACTTTAAAAATACCTTTTTATAGATTTGGTCGCTCTTTTCTAGGGGCTAAGTGTCAAAATAAATATTTTACTCGTAAAGGCAATAATTATCCAGAAAGATACTGTATACTAAAGTGGAAATTATATTTAATGAGTGGTATACTAAAGTGGAAATTATATTTAATGAGTGGTATACTAAAGTGGAAATTATATTTAATGAGTGTTAGACATTAGCTTTCTCGTACGTGTGTGGAGGGGGTGGGGGTATTCCTAATATATTCTAGGGCAAGAATGATAGTGGTGTAAGTACAAACATACAATTTAAGGTTGACTATGGATTTAAGTTCCTCCTTAGCTTCTCTATCAATTGTACCAGTTACAAACTATATAGTCTCTTAGAAGAGCATCTAGTTCTCCACAAATTTTAACTTCGGTTGAGGTGAGGATTAGAATGATAGTGTTTTAAAAGATCTTTGGTCTAAATCAGTTACTATGACGCTGATAAGACTAGCAGCTAGAGTTGTAAGGTTTCTTTTGCATTCTAACAGCCCTCTCATGTAGGGTGAGTTCTGGTAAGTGCGTCCACGGGGTAAGTGCGTCCACTGGGAATTATATAAACACTGTTCTGAAATGGGTTCTGCAACACATCGACTATGTTAGATAACTGTCTAATGATAATTTCAATAGGTAGAATTCATGCATGGATTCAATAGACAAAACACAATCAGAGACAACTTAAATGTCTTCAAAAAAACTCTAAAGTAAAGATTGAGAAGGTTTTGTTTCAGTTTCTCTTGTAGTCATACAAAGCAATTGAAGTCAAGAAATGCAAGTTGTTTCTTTTGAGTAATAGCTACTAATAACATACATGGGGTATTTTGATCAAATACTCTAAGTAAAATTTGTTTATATGTCGGTACGCACTTTCCCTTTCTTTAAAGTAAGGTGGGGGTAAGTGCGTACCACTATCATGAGGCATATGCGTACTATTATTCGGAGCAAGTGCGTACCATTATGATGAGGCAAGTTTGTACCATTGCGTGGAAAATCCGACTCTCGTAATTCACCTTTAATTTAGCTTATAACTTTTATAAGCCGATTATAAATCCGACGTCATTTCCATCAAGTATTTATATTTACATTGAATGCGGCGTAAGATTTCAATTTTAGTCATTATCTTTGAAATATATTGGCTTTTAAGTATCCGTTAGTACATTTTTCGTTGAAAATAGCTATCATAAGCAATACTTAATTTAAACCAGAATCACAAATTAAGCAATGAAATTAAGTGAAACACTTTATGAGGAACCAACTGACTCAAAAAACAAAGTTGAAATAATGAATAAATTATATTTAAGAAAATTAAGAACACCTTGTAAAAAACTATTTCAATATACAAGAAAAAAAAGTACAAGTATCATATCATGATCAATTATTATTATTATTATTATTATTATTATTATTTTTGCTCTTTATTTTGTGTTTTTTCTTACTGCTGCTGATTCTAATAAGAAAAATATTAAAACCGTATTTATTCAAAAAAAAACCCGAATTGTTCACTCAGGTCACCTAACGATCTACCATACAAATAGAATTAAAGAAAATCACAGTGGTACACACTTACAACAACGCTATTGAACGTACATATCTCCTTTTACATTTAAGAAGGGGTAAGTGCGAACCCTGGCTTAAACGCAGACTGATTAATGTATTAAACCGAAATAAACTATGTAGACTATAAGTGATTATTACTAAATAAAAACAACTTACATTTGCTCACTTGGTCTTATTAAAAGGACAAAGGAAGAATCACAAACACAACTCTCTCAAACTTTAAATCACAGTTGTTCGTAAGACACGTGGGATATCACTGATTGCGTTTCATCCATGCAAGCAAGTGCTGATCTCTAGTATTAGGAATTATCCCAAGGCAACTACCTAACATATTTAATATGTGCCAGAAGTTTTTTCCTGCTCATATTCACATAATTTAAGGTGGACGCACTTACCCCGCTATGTAGGGAAAGTGCGTACCTTAGAGTAGGTGTCATAAGCTAGGTCACAAAACCTATGCTTATGGTTTATTTGACACATTATATGCTTGAACATCTTAGTAAAGGATCTAGAAAGAAAACTAAAAAAAAATGTGAGTGTACAAGATTTTTCAACGGAGCAGTATCCTTGAGAACATGAACTTTGAAAAAAAGGGTACGCACTTACCAGAACTCACCCTATTTAATTTTGTTTTTATTATGACCAAATAATATTGCTTACAGAATAGGAGCGGTATAAGTGATTCCAAGTTAGTTTAAGTTATTACTAATTTTAGATAAAAGTTGATTCATGATTAAAAAAAAGGAGAAAAAACGATTTTAATACGTATCCTTCTCTAAAAGTTAAAATTTATGCAGCCTTAGTTTTTTTTTCTTTTTCAAATAATTTTTATATAATCTTTAAGTAGCTAAAGCTGACACAGGATGTTTTTTAAACTTTAAATTTAACAACGCCATGTAGATTTTCTCTTTTATTGAGTGCATTTTAAAACGTAAGTTTGAGTGCACTCTATCAGTGTTAAATTTCAATGTCACTAAGTAACCAATAATTACAATCATACTCATTTAGAAACCAATGGTTTAATTAGTAGGTGTTATTTTGGTTCTACTGAGTATTACTACTAAATTATATACTGTGGTTCACAGGTGCAATAGTTTTAATTTTTATGCAACTCTTGTTATATGGCAAAGTAGATTTCAAAAATAAACTATCTTTTGAATAATATTTTAGATAAATATTCGATGTCACGGATGTATATATATATTTTTTAATTGTCGAGTGCAGTGTAATGTCAGTTTAATGTCAGTTTAAGTAAAAACCCAAAAGACGAAAAACAAATAAGTGTTGAACCTATGCATTATAAAATATTATCCTTTTTCAAATTAGTACGTAGCTGGATATTTCACCAAGAGTAAATACTGCAGAAACTACAACTTTCTGTCCGTAAGCGTCATTAATTTTTAAATTAAAATAAACGCTCCATTAAACTCATAAACGATATTTATCAATTCATAGCAATAAAATTTAACTAAATTACCTAATGCGCATGTATTAACTACTTTTCTCGAAAAGTATATACTTCATCGTCATTTTTTAAAGACATGCACTTGCGTTCAATTAAAAGTGGAATGCAAATTAAGTAATTTAATGTATAATGCATTCTGCATCTACATTTCATTAGCCATTCCCACCGAAACTCGTGTCTTGCACGAACACGCGAGGCCTGAAATGAATCTGGGAAAGCTTCGCACATGTCATTTGCCGTGCCGCAGTTTTTCAACGGGGAATGAATTAAAAGTTGATATTTTTATTCAATTCCGGCGTTAATTAAATGCTGTGATATCTCTTAACCTACGGGAAGCGATTTCGATTTTTTGGGAGGATTATTGCAATTAGTTGAGAGGAGTTTTCATGCTAATTGGTATTCCTCGGAAATGTAAAGTTACTTAAATAAATCATAGTTTTAAATCTTATTTTAAAAAATCTACTTATCTTAGTTTCGCTTAGTGAACGGCCGCTAAAAGTTTTGCAAATACATTTAATTGTTTAATGTGTACTGAAATGTAGGGATTTAACAGTTGGATGTCTGGTATATTAGTTGAAACATCTACCTTCTTAGTGTTAATTTATTGTTTGTTATTATTTTCTGAGGCATTATCGTCATGGCATTTTTGGTGGCACATCTGATCTTTTTTTAAATGCCCCTATTTTGATAAAAATGTAATTTATTTGCATTAAAAGCATTACAATATTTATTTATTTTTTTTTTGTGTTTATTTCTTTAATATGATGTTTAAAGGCCTTTTTGATTAGTTTTCAATTTTCAAAATAAAAACAAGTTGAACAATATGTACGTTTAAAAGTTGACGGTTAAGTCATACCTGCCTATAGAAAGGAAATGTTTTGAAGAAAAGAACAAGTAGTTCACTCGAAAAAAACACAACACGGTCCACGACCTTGTTTTAATTTCAGTTTCGTAAAAAAATCTAGTCATATTTCTAGTAACGAGATAACAATTGATTAAATGTCCTTTTATGATGCATTAAATTAGGATCATAAAATATATTTATACTATAAAACATCTAAAAGTATTTGAGAAAAAAGAGCAAGCGTAACATGGCATAAATAAAGCAAGCACAAATTTTTCTCACATTTAAACGACGAACTTGTTGTCACCCCAGAGAAATAGCAAGATATATTTTCGAAAAACAAAAAAAAAAAAAACAGTAATGCACGCACTGTTGTTCTGAGGGGACGATATTTGCATGCAAATCTTTTGTACTTTTTGCTTGAAAAAGGGTCATTCTTAGATTTCAAATACCTTCTTTTAATAAAGTATTAAATAATTAATATATATATATATATATATATATATATATAAAGATTGAAATATAGAAATATATCCGAGTAGACAAGTAATACACTTTTTACCAAAAAAAAACCCTGGATCCTGAAATCTGTTTAGTATAAAATTTCCGTTCTGAAACAATATTTCTTCCATTTAAAATTTGCATATATCTTTAACAAGTATATTAATATTTTTATAATTTAAAAGCATTTAACAAGTGATTGATGCAAACACTAACTACTTCCTATTTGCACATTTGTAAAGGAACACCTACACAGTTAGTAGTATGCCGTAGGAAATGCAATAGCTAACTGCTTCTTAGATACATTGCTGAGGTTTAATGCTCTGATCAGCTGAATTCAGAATCCATTGCTTAATGACTTACAGATTGAAATGCGCATATCGCGCTGTGCATGAGAATGACTTCTATCTTCAATTACCAGAGATCTGACATTTGATGCTATGTGATACTGACATAGATTTCCGCCTAACGAAATTCTTGTTTGTAAGGTAGTGTTCAATGGTAAGGTATTGCAGATTTGCCAATAAGTGCATTTTGGAGCTTTGAAGAAATGATAGACTGAAACTATTAATCGTAATTATATGCGTTTTGTTATGTAGTTAATGTCGATTGTTTTAAGTTTTTGCTAAAATATGGACTTTTTTTTAAAATTAAAATTTCTTTTTGCTTGTATGCTATTTTTTTCCCTTTGTGATACAGCAGAAAAATCTTAATTTAAAAGTTAATCAGAAAATAACTAACGTTTTCCCTCGTTAAATGTAACGTACTTAGTTCTTCTTATTTACTTGTTCTCCGTAGCGGCAGTTTTCCTTAAACGATTGGCAATGTCTACAAGAGGTTTTCTAAAAATAAGGTAACAAGCCCATGCACTATAAGCATGTAATCATGAATTACAAAAAAGTATACATTGTTGGGAGGCAAAGGTATAAATTATTTCTCGACATAGAAACCATACTTATGAAAGCAATTGTTCCAGTGGTACACCCAACCCTCAAAACCAGCATGGAAGAAATCACTGTGAGGATGATGCAACTACGTAAAGACAGCTTGATGCGCCACAGCATCAGTTCTAAAACAATACCTTTTTAAGATTTTTTCTACATGTCTGGAATAAATTGATGGGAAGACGGTTCGATTCCTCCCACCGACAGCGTTTCATCAAATCAAGCGTAGCTGTGGCAGTACGCTGGCGGACATTGTAATGCTGCAACAATACGGCTGTTGTTTATTATTTCATAATAATGTTTTGAAGTTAATAACGATTATTTGCAAGTATTGTTCTTTTCAATGTTTAAAATAAAAGCAGGGCATAGTTGTGTTTTGTTAACAGTAACAATTAGATCTTATCGTAGCTATTCTTAGCTTTCGAAAAAAAAAAACCCATTTAAAAGGGTTTGTTTATGGTTTTTGTACTGCAGTTTTGTTTCAATTTAATAGTTTTAATTATTTTTACTTACTTCAACATAATAATCGACCTTTTTTAAGGTGTAAGAAAAAAAAGTAATCATAAACAAATTTGAATAAACAGATTGGGCTTCGATTGCAATACATTTTTGGGGTCCCAATTATCTATTACAAAACTCTAAAATATTTATCATGTACATTTTCGTATCAATTTCGCCGTCATTAATGCCATAAAAGGCCCTTCAAAATTGCAACATTTATGACATTAATCCCCAATGATGATAACCAATGTAAGTAGTAAAAAAATAGCGTTTTTTTTTTTGCTCTAAGTAAAAGAAAAAAAAGCATCAAGATAATTTTTTTATATCATGCATCACATGAAAAATGCATCACATCTCATGCATCACATGAAAACTTTTGCAGAGCATACGAAAAAAAATGTTGTATGCAAAAGAATGATTTTAAGTAAGATATTCAAAAAGTGTACTTTCGTTCCATTAGGGGTTAATTTCAACTACGCTTTGCGTGTCCTCAATTAAAGGAAGAACGCTCAGATACAATTTGCACAACTAAGGAAGAATAGAAATTGAGCTTTGTTTTAAGCACAGATCTCACGCGACTGTTCTCGAATTCCTGTCAGAGGGACTGTTGATTGCTTCTTGTTCTGTATTTTGTTGCATTTCATTTAAGGAATGTGTTCATTAATTTTTCACAAGCGCACATTTGTTCATGATTTCATTAAGAAAAGGAGATACAGTTATTGTCTTTATCTTTACGTTTATGTCATGTATATTTCCCATGTTACTGTTACTGTAAATATTTATATTATAATAAAAGTTTGTAAGAACTAAGAGAGAAAAAAGTAAGATTTTCAAAAGTTTTGGCTTTCACTTAATTTTAGGGAAAAATTAGTACGTTTTCCTATTTTGTTTTCTACTATTAGTGCCAGTTATAACATAATTTATAGTTTTAAGAAGTTCATCAAAAATATTAGCAATAGTGCCTTAAAGGAAAAGATGTAAAAACGGGAACATGTGTAAATATGAGCATCCCTTTTAAAGTGTTGATTTGAGGAAATGTAGACTGGCCACCAGAACTGTAGACTGTACCACTTGTTAGTATAAGGCAACAGATAAATATCATCAGATATATCAGCACCTACCAGGGCTACTAATACCATATTTTGTCCCAACTACAGATCAGAGGTTCTCCTACTATTTGCTTTAATTATCTCCAAACTTTATATTTTGGCACCTTACATATCCGTTTGTTTTTAACTGTCTCATATATAGTAATGATGCAATATGGGTTATATGAGATTTATCATTATTGTTTTATTATGAACATCAAGCTTTTGACATATGTCTGAAGTCGTTTGAATTTCATGTGTTTCTTATAGTAATTTTAAACAATTTCATCATAATATTCAGATATAAAATCTGTACCTCAGAACCAGACTAACGTAAGTCCATTTTCGTCATTTTTCGGTACAGGGGAAAAACGATGTATTCGACAATCGTTTTTCCCCTCTACCGAAAAATGACGAAAATGGACTTACGTTAGTCTGGTTCTGAGGTACAGAAATATTCTTAGCGGATTTTACGAGCACGCTTTTTGTCACGTACGCCTTAAGGTTACAAAGGAGACTAGCCATCTTTCTCAAAAGGGGTTGGTGCAAAAACGGGGAACTTTTCTCATTGTATATATTACATCCATTCATTTTGGCTAACTATAAAGATTCCAGGACACGTAGTAAGAAAACCTAGTGTTATCGCTGGATCACCATATAGGAGTTACTTCATCAAGTAAGTTGGTCAAAATGCCTTCAGGAAATTATACTTGATTTTTTAGGGGAAAGATAATACCAGAGAGCTAATATGGAGCAATAAAAGTTATCAAGAGAGGAAAAATTGACCCAAGAACCGGTACGATTTATTACCAGACTCACCCCTCAGAAGACTACTGTGGGCTCTCCTTTCGGACACCGATGAAGATACCAAGCTAAATATTAATTACAAGCGTGAAACAAATTTTAATGCCGCTGCATGACTACTTGGGATAGTTATTTTTAGAAAAGGCGTTGAAAATGGTTTGTTTAATGTGCATGAAAATTCAAAAAGTACGATAGGGTTTCGTAAGACTACTGATTTGGGAATATTTGACCTACAACTCGATGTTTGAACTTGACTGAAATATCTAGTTGTGGAGTTGTTAATCTTAAATTGACTACTACTACATGTCTTCTCGTGTTTTAATATGTAACAAACTTGTTGTTTACTATTCTGTTAATCAAAATTGTGGTCAAGAGAAAGGTGGTTTAGCTCTTTCTGGATTTATCATCCTTGGACACCAAACCTAATACAACGTGATTTTTTTCCTGTGGGGATTTTTTAAAGATATTCTTTATACCCCACTAATTTGATAATCTTGGCAAACGAAACATAAGATTGATCCAGCATTTAACTGTGTGGCTGTATTCAGGCAACAACACGTAGTTGCCTGCATACAGCCACTAGTATGAATATAGGTGTGCCTATAGAAAACATTTAAAATCAGTTAAGTTGTAAACAAATGTTTTGTATCATTTTTACTCTCATAAAAGCTCATATTTCTTTGAAACCCTTCCATTTTTTTTGAATCCTGATTTTTGATCCCTTTGATGGCAGGGGCTGAAAAATCTTTCGTTGTGTTTGCAATGTTTGTAAGGATTTGTAATAATTTTTCTCTTAAATAAATATGTTGTGTTTCATTTTGCACATTATTTTATGTTTTAAAACATTTGAAATTACAGCTGAGCCCGCTTCTGAAAATATCGATTAAATGAATTATAAAACACATTTTCAAGGTACCAAACCGTTGTATTGTATTATTTTGATCCGGGATGATATAGTAGTCCGCTGATTAGAATATTATATCATGGACAAATGGCTATTCTGTTAAGTGGGCTCCACTGTATTTTGACTTATTTTGGAGAAATCTCAGATTTGCAACCAATGTTTTAACCATCAATAAAAAAAGGATGTCTACGTCATTTTCTCTAATATTTACATTTTTAATAATTTAAATATTGGAGAAAAAGATGTAAACATGGACATCCTTTTTTTACTGATGGTTAAAACATTGGGAACGATTTTTTTCTACACAACGCTTGTACAACCATGCCCTTTACTATGATTTCGTCAATATTTTTAGTTTTTGTAAAAAGCCGTAGAATATTGTCCTGTTTTTAATTTTATCTTAACTATAACAACTTGAAAATGCTGAAATCAATTCTTTGCAATAAATAAAATTTCAAATCTTCGCCATAAAACTCATTATAAGTACAATCAATCTTCATTTCTGTAGTTTCAAAGCATAAAATGGTTCACAAAATTAATTCAGAATTTTAATTTCCTCTCCCACAATAATAGCTTATGCTCAGAAACTTACTCGCTATTTCAAAACAACGTAAAATGGCCGCGTACTTCAAAAACCCTTAATGCCGAATCATCACGGTTTTAGCTTCTATGAAATTTTTAATAACGTACATAGTTACAGAAACAGCAATTCTTGAAATTTACTTCTGATGTAACATAATTTCACAATTTATCTTCAAAATTCGCAAGTAGCACTTATGCAACATGTGTAAATTTTGAATCTCCATTTTCACTTGATTTAGCTTCATTTTAAATTCTCAGCAAAGCTTTATTCATTTTTTGCGCGGGGTGGATGCCACTAATCAGAAAAAGAAGTTTCTTGTATTCACTTTTTTTGTTCAAAAATGAACATAACCAACTTTTTAACTAGGGATGCACCGATAAGTAAATTGGCCGATTACCGATTACCGATTAATCGGCGAATGAGAATCGGCCGATTAATCGGTAGAGCCGATTAATGTACGGGTTTATTATTTTTAATATTACCAATTTCACCCTCACTGTTTTTACCCTTTCTAATACAATTCCGATTTTTAAAAATGGTTACTTATTTGTTTTTGACAGAAGATTTGTTTTTCTCCATTTTTCCATGTTAAATAATTTCAAAATTTTATCAACTTCCTTTGAAATTTTTAAAATTTTTTTGTAAATAAAATTACATTAACACACTAGACATAATAGTTATTAAAACAAATGGGGGGGGAACTGTGATGAACACTTTAATTTAGGGGTGTTCTTAACTTAAATTTAATTTTCAACTATAAGTAGCCATTTAATTCAGGACTTGTTCTTTGAAAATTAGAGTTAATTTAAAAGCAATAAGCTAAAGAGAAAAATATCGAGACATGAAAAATGTTGCAACACTGTCTATAAGTGTAGATTTATTCAGAATAAGAATATTAAATTGTTAAATTATTTATATCAACTGAGAGGCAATCTATTATTATTATTTTTATTTTGTATTTCATTCTTTGAATTATTTGTTTTGTTTTTACTCATTACACTTTCGTAAAACGTGTAGTTCTTGCTTGCTGAAAATTATTCATTTCTTGTTTATAAATTTATCCATCGTAATATTGTGTTCAAAAATCGTTGAATTAATTTTATTTAAAACATCTTTTCCGCCGGTTGATCAGCAAAATTTGACTGATTATAAATGAAATGAAATATTCATGTTTTTGAATTCCAACTTAAAATTTCAGGAATTTGCAGAGGGTTATCTTTTAATATTCCAATCAGTTTTACGTTTTCTATGAACTATTTGTTTTGTTTTAACTCTGTACACACTTTCATACTGTATGTTATAGTAAGGATTTCAGAAAATTACATTTATTTACTGTTAATAAAACAATTTATCATAGTTTCTTGGTGAAGGTATACCTTAAAAGATAATATAAAAAATTTAAAAATTCGCCGATTAATCGGCTAGATTTTACCGATTATTAATAATCGGCAAAGTGGCCGATTATGGCCGATTAATCGGTAATGCCGATTAATCGGTGCATCCCTATTTTTAACTAAACAAGTGTAAATCTTAAAGTGTTCAAAGGCTAGAGCATTTATTATCGAATTGCTAGTTCTTTATTAGTGCTCCATTAGTATGAAATAGAAAAAAATGCTATTTATTTCGTTACGTTTTCACACTCTAAAATGTAAGAGTTTCCGTATTCTTTTTTAGAAAAAAAAAAATATTTGTGAAAGAGGTCCATAAGCGTAAGTCTTATTTATAATTAACTAGTTTAGGGTTACTGGTTTTTTGTAAAATTTAGTATTTCTGTTTTTCCATTTAACCACTTTTCTTTAAGCTAAAATCCGTTTTTTTTCCTTTTGTAAAGTCGGGGACAGGAAATTATTACAAGTCATCTAGTGATTCCTGAGAATTAAGTCTGAGACGTTATGGATGCATGCCACACACAAAAGGATACAACCTGCCCTTGACTTAAGTGGCGATAAAAACGGAAAAGGGCTGAGATATGCTAAAATTGTCGCATGAAAAAATCCTGTAGATTCTTGTGTCAATGAAAAGTGTTAGAGGACTTTGGCAGAACAATAAACTTAAAAAAGTCATTTGATTGAATAAATCGTCGTAATTTAACCTGCTTTTTATAACATAATGCTAAGAAATACCACTCACAAACCATTTCTTTTTTGAATAACAGGTGTCTTATTTATTAGCTGCTTAAGTTTTCACTTTTTACTCTATCCGTAATTCCTTTTAAATGCATCGTAAAAATAACTGCTTTACGTTAGGTTGGCGATCTACATAAAAATATGTATCCAAACATACATGAAATAATCAGTAAAACTTAAATTTTTACTTTATCCGAAACTACTTTTAAATGTATCGCAAAAATAACTGCTTTAAGGCAACTCAACAGTTTCGATCTACATTCAATTATTTATTTAGACGTTAGTAAAATAATCCTGAAAACATCTTCGTACGACTTTAATTGATTAACCTACTTATATTTCATCTATAACGTTTTATGGGCACAATATAATTAATCAAAGCTATGAAAATTAGTTCTTATAATGAGAAGTTGAGCCGATATTTTGAAAAGTGCCAATTTGAAGTTTGAGTTTCGTGATAATTTTTTTTGCAAAAAAAAAAAAAATGGATTCTAAGTCTAAATTGGATCTAAATGCAAGAAAATGAAAGGGGGTAGGTCAAGGAAGTTATTTACCCCCTCCTTAAATTACTCACTTTTAAGCCGTTACAGACCTGATGAGTGTTACAGATCTGATGTAAATATGAGCTACATATCTGAGTTTATGCTTTCAGTCTTCATTAACATCTCTAAAAATGATATCATTTCCTTGCATTTTTAACATAGAATTAAGATAATTATATTAAAATATATATATTAGCTAAAAAATCAAATTTCATTATAAAAAAGTATTTCTTGGAAATAAAAATGAGCGATAAGGTTTTTAGATAAAATAAATTATGAGATTACCAAATCCAAGCTAATAAAACATTTGTTTTGTTTTGAAACAACACACAACTTCAACTTTTTCAACACACAACTCTGCTGCTTGCTTTTCTTTAATTAGTTGCAGGAAATTTAATTTCTTGATCAGAAATTCAAATTTAGCATGCTAGTTATTATCTAGTTATTTAGCGAAGTTATGAGAAATTGAAGCACCAAAAAAATAAATAAATAAAATAATAATAATTAATTAACTTAATTTCTGCAGTGTCAATTTTTCTTATTTTACTAACTTCTATTGTCAGGTCATACAAACCACAAATGAAGCAATTGTACTAAAACTCATTGCTTTTCATTTTTTAAGAACAAAAATATTCAATATATATGGCTAAAACCTATGATTTTTGCTTTTTAATAATTCTGAAACGTGAGAGTTAGTTCGGTAACATATTCGCTGTTTTTCAATGTTACCGCTCTGACTGTTACCGATCTGACAAACCGACAAAGTTTTTTTTTTTTATTTCCGAGTCGATCGCGCTAAACCAAAATCAAACACGTGGTTTTTTCACTTGTAATAAAGGACTATACTTATATATAAAATAACTTTTAAAATAATAAAAACTGCGCATTTTATCGCGTGTTACCGATCTGATGACTTAAATGACACACATATTATAAAATCACTTTAAAAAATCTTACCTGCAATTTTAGATGCAGAAATGCAAATTTTTAATTACGATGCGATAAAACATCATATCAGGTACTCAGTATCACGTGGTATCGGTGCAGGAAATGATTTTGGGAGCCTAAATATAGATCGGAAGTTATTGTTACCGCTCTGACGCGGAACTGAGGGACACGCTTATTTTGCATTGGCTAGAAAATCAGAAATCGATTCAAACAAAAATGAAGTAAAATATTTACAAAGGGGTAAAAATAGAATCGTTTTTTGTGCAAGTGCGTTTTTTTTTGGAAGTTAGAAAGTGCGCATGACCTGTTTGCATGCTAAGCTTTGCTACAGGGGACACGTTATCGATCTGATTTTTGACATATAAAAACAATATTTTCTGAAGAAAATTTTGTTTTCTTCTAATGTTAATAGATAAAATGAAAGCAAAACCTTATCTTCTTTCTGGGGAAAATTGTTTTTTTAACTAGTTATTAAAATACTACTGAAAACTCACTTGGAACTCAAATTGGCACTTTTCTAAATATTAGCTCAGTTACTGATGACTATCCGTTGGGATACGTTTGACACCTTCATTCCAAACTCAATAAGCAAATTACGCATTGAGGAGATGTCTGAGATATTATGGTTTTTAGGAAGAAAAAGTATATACTGTCGGTTCCGAGATATATTATTCGATTAAGCAGGGTATTTGATTGAACGGGGATCTTTAACGTTGCGTCAAAGGCACGGGAAACATTTGGTTCCGAGTTATTTTATTCGTATAAGCGGGGTATTCGTTTATCGGTTACCCGATTAAGTGAGGACGACAGCAATTCCAGTCTCAAACAAAACGTTTCATTTATTTACAGGCAATTCCAGGATAACAGGCATAACATTTTTTTACAATCAGCTCACCAACACTATAAATATAAGGCATCCTTATTTTATTTCACAAACTTTATGAAAAACGGTCTCTACATCTGTATAATATTGTTATTGACAATTTTCATAAAACTATTTATGAAATGTTACTTTCTCCGTAAAAAACCTATTCGTAAGATACGTCCATTAAAGAACCTAAAAATGATATATAAATACCGTTTCTAGAAATATAAAAATTAATAGTTTGTGTTATTAGTGTTTAGTAATAGTTGTAAATTAGTATTTTTAAGAAGTAGAGTTAATGCTGTTCATAAAATTCATGCAACCGAACAAGAGTAACATAAAGCAGTGAGTTGTACCGTACTAAGTGCGGTCGCTCGCTGATATTCTAATTTCACATTAGCTACCAGTTTTTTTCGGCTGTCTTTGCTTTATAAGAGGATTTTGCCTCCAGCTCGGCTACTTTCGTATTCCATGCTGATGAGTGCATAATAAGTACGAAACTGCGGTTCATGGATCGAAATAGCCGAGTTGGCGGTGTATTGCTAGAGTAACATATTTGGAATATTTTCAGGCTGTTTCGTGCAGCAATTGAGGATTTTTAGGAAAATAGAATTGCTCTTATCTAGAATCAGAAACAACCATGTATCTAGGATATAGAAAGTTTAAGTGTTTCCCCCATTAAAAATAATTCATTTATATTGCTATATATGAAATAAACTCTGCCTCAGAACTTCAACTATTTTGCTACCAAACAATTACAATACAATCGGATTTTCCAAACGTATTTTAGGGTTTCAGAATGAAAACTTATTTTCAACCAACTTGTCGAAAATCGACGCTTGCTTCACAGAGTTGAGAAATTTCAGTTTTCGATATCTTATCAGCAGCACTTGCACTTCCTGCATCTGCCTTAAACATTAGAAAAAGGATTTTTGCTTGAAAGTGTCAGTGATTGTTGGTTAATATGTTAAGACTAAGAGAAGTGTTTAAGCAATTGTCAGAGCGATAATTTATATATAAGAAAAAAAAGTTGTGGTATTAAAATTATTTTCAAAATCTCATAGTTTAAAACGTGTGTATTATCAATGCCTCCTATATACTAAATACCTGCAACTTTCTAGTTTTTAGCACAAAGCAAAATTTCATTCTTGGTTCAAGATACACTGCCATCTACCAGAGTTCTTCGAGAAAAAGAAAATAACGATTGGTTCATTTCTAAATTTAAATTTAAAAATCAACCAATCAAAAAATTTAATTCGAATATTGTTTGGATCCATCGCCAATAGCTGCAAAATGCCCTTGGTTCACGATACACTGCCATCTACCGCAGTTCTTCGAAAAAATAACGATTTGTTCATTTCTGAATTTTAATTTAAAAATTATCCAATCAAAAAATAACAACGTCATTATCGGATTGCCGCAATGTGGCGTTTAAAGTGGAACCCATCTCGGCGGTAGCGAAGCAAATGTTCTAAGCATTTAGTATTTAGGAGGCGTTGGTATTAGCATTGCTTTGCGATATTGTGAATGAAGATATCCGTTTTTTTTTTTTTTCATTTTTCAGAGGTTCCAAAAAGTTTTTCTCCAGTAAACATGAGTTTACTTTATTTTTTACTTTCGTAAATTCGGTAAATTGTTCAGCTGGAATTCATCTAAATGGACGCATGCTTAAGTTAAAAGAACAATTTATTAGAATCCTGTTTAAAGCAAAACTACACGAGGAAATTTTCTATTTAGGAATTTCGTCAATGCTTCAAATATAAAGTCTTATTTTTCTTGCTTATCAGAAAGAAAATATCAACTTAAGAGCATTCTCTGATTGTTTTCTTTAGACGAGTAGGTAATAATTTGAAGAATATTGGTCGTTTACTGAAAATATCCATTGGTGATTTATGATACACTCTTGAGAGGATTATTGTTATTAATAGTTTTCAATACTCGTGCCATGGGTAGCCTCTGAAATTTTCAAAACATGAAGATAACTTTCTTAGAGTGATATCAAAAATAAATAAATAAATAAATAAATAAATACAAATAAATAAAAATAACAAGTTTACAACAAGCAGTCAAATTCGTGACGAACTGATGCAAAAGTCGTAGCTAGTGCACCAATATTTTCAGTCGAATGACGCCTCCAACAGGCTTTAAAGCATCTACAAACATTTAAAAAAATGAAAAAAGGAACAACAACGCGCTTTAATGGCAAATCGTGGAAGGAAAAAATGTTTAACTGGACTTGAAAACACAAGAATGGAACCTGGGAGAATGGAGGAGAATGAAGATTCCCTTCGATTTTTAAAGGATTGATCAGTAAAAACGTACAATCCACTGATGAATAAAAATTCTAACTGCTCTGTTTTAAGAGGCGTTATTTTGTTCGGCGTGTAGTGGTCCAGCGCTTGTTATCCACGCGTATACAACCAGGTAACAAGCATAGATAGGGTTCATTGTGCGACATTCTTTTCCTTTGTAACTTCCTTATTGGTCTTGGATCCGATGCAAAATATGCCTCTAATTAGAGTGGAAAAAGTATGTTTAATCTAAACAACATCAACAAGTGCTCTAAACCTGGCTCGGTCGCTCGCTCGGGCCCCGAAGTCTGTAGAATTTTTTAATTTGTTCATCTAGATAGGTGTATCAGAAACATTGCAAGCAAAAATCATATGTGAGATGAAAATAAGCTTACGTAGAACAACATTGGAACCATTTTTTTTAAATAAATAACATAATGCTTCCGTGTGTGACGTGAATCGCTTCTAAAGGGATTAATTTGATGAAGGGAATATTCAAGATATAAGTACGGGTCATTCCACGTCAAGTGATCCAAAATCTGAGAAAAATTTTACCTTACATTTTTGTATTTCTTTCACATTTGGCTCATCAATTGTACTCCTTGAGGTAATCAAAAGTCTCAATTTTTGGATTTTTATCTCTATTATTTTTTCATTCATGAGACTTTGAACTTTGGAAAAACCCTCGTTTTTTTCATGGATAAGGGAACATAAAAGGGACCATAACTCGGCACCAAATATAGATAGAACGATTTGGTAAATGGCATTTTAAAGTACGTTAGTTGCCGCTTAATCGGATATGCAACATGACTAATTTGATAAAAATTTTCTTTTTCAAAAAATGAAATTTAAATTTCAAATTTAAATTTTTCGAAAAACATATATTAATTTTTTTTGAAAAAAAACTCAAAAACTCTTGTGTATTTTATCTATGTTTGTACAAATTTTTAGATTGGGATCTCAATGGGATAATATTTTTTTGAAGTTTTGAATAAAACTGTATAGGAAAAAAAATATATTTTTTAGATTCTATTTATTTAAATACTAAGTTCTCTTGCTCGTGATGGTCTAAAAAGTAGTAAACAAACATGAATATATTCAAAGTGAGCTGGCATGAGCTTATAGATTTGTCAGGTTCACCCCCTACCCCTTCCACCCCCACACAACCACTCTTTTTTAACTCAAAACTGTTCAAAATGTTTAAAAAAAACAAAAACTCTTTGATACAAAATGAATAGTAAACTTATTTAAAGTGGGGAAATGGGTTTCCTTATAGCTAGACGAAGTATCCCCCCTCCCCACCCAAATATACCATTCACACTATACTAATATGACGTCTAACCTGGGGATGGAGTTGAGGATTATTTTCACCCTAGGTATATATATTGTTTTTCAGCCGAAGTGTTTCTTTTTCGATCCGAACTTCAAAGTGTACTTCCATTCAATATCTGAAATTTAACTTTATGATTCATTTCATCTTCTACCCCAGCACCAATTTTCAATTTTGAAGGGAGGAAATAAATGGGTCGCCCCAAGATCATAGCAAACAGCAAAATAGCACTGTTTCTCCTTGTTATCATCGTTTTTTCTATTCTTTTCGCACAAAACTGAAAATAAATCAAAATATCAGATCATATGTCTGTGTCCCCATAACTATCTTTCCACATTATCTAGTGTGCAGCTGTTATTTAATTTTTTTAATCGTTTGTGTTATTTTTCATTTTGTTGTAAAGGAAAGTAATGCAGCAAGATATATCTATATACATATATTAAACAAACACTGCTTTTTTGAGCACAACCTCACATGTTGCACAACCTCACTTCTTTACAGATTGCTCCCCCCCCCCTTACCCTACCTTCCCACTCCAAACTTTTATTTTTTTTATCATCCCGCCTAACCCCATTTCAAAGCCTTAGTCTCTACTGATGTCTGGTAGTGTTTCAGTTTGTTCTGTTTGTTACTCTTTCCTATTAGCTCATGAGCTTTGTACAATAAGAGAAAGGAAACGCAGTGATGAGAACTGACATATAACATGACACTTTGATTTCTTTTCAGTTTTATGTGAAAATAATGGGAAAACATTATGAGAATAAGGGGAAACAGTGCTATTTTGCTGTTTGCTATGATCTTGGGGCGACCCATTTATTTCCTCCCTTCAAAATTGAAGATTGGTGTTGGGGGAGGGGATGAAATGAACCATAAGTTTAAATTCAGATATTGAATGGAAGTACACTTTGTGAAGTTCGGATTGAAAACGAAACACTTCGTCTGAAAAACAATATATACCTAGGGGAAAAATAATCCTCAAATCAATCCCCAGGTGAGACGTCATGTTAGTATAGCATTAATGGTATATTTTGGTGGGGGAAGGGTTGTTCTTTGCCTTGTTATAAGGAAGCCCATTTACCAACTTTAAATAAGTTTATTGTTCATTTTGTATCAAAGAAGCGTTTTTTTTTAGCATTTTAGACAGTTTGGGGGAAAAATGGTTGGGTCAGGAGGGAAGGGAGGGGGAGCTGACTAATGTACAAGTTAACGCGAGCTCACTTACCTAGACTAAAAATAATAGTCAATTCAAACCCAAGGTTAGACGTCATAATAGTACAGCGTTAATGGTATATTTGGGTGGAGGAGGGGGATACTTTGTCTAGTTATAAGGAAACTCATTTACCAACTTTAAATAAGTTTACTATTCATTTTGTATCAAATAGTTTTTTTTTTAACATTTTGTACAGTTTTGAATTAAAAAAGAGTGGTTGTGCGGGGGAGGAAGGGGTAGGGTGTGAACCTGACAAATCTATAAGCTCATGCCAGCTCACTTTGAACATATTCATGTTTGTTTACTACTTTCTAGACCATCACGAGCAAGAGAACTTAGTATTTAAATAAATAGAATCTAAAAAATATAATTTTTTTCCTATACAGTTTCATTCAAAAATTCAAAAAAATATGATCCCATTGAGATCCCAATCTAAAAATTTGTACAAACATAGATAAAATACGCAAGAATTTTTGAGAATTTTTTTTAAAAACATCATTATATGTTTTTGAGAAATTTAAATTTCATTTTTTGAAAAAGAAAATTTTTATAAAATTAGTCATGTTGCATATCAGATTAAGCGGCAACTAACGTACTTTAAAATACCATTTACCAAATCGTTCAATCTATATTTGGTGCCAAGTTATGGTCCCTTTTATGTTCCCTTACCTATGGAAAAACGAGGGTTTTTCCAAAGTTCAAAGTCTCATAAGTGAAAAAATAATAGAGATAAAAATCCAAAAATTGAGATTTTTGATTACCTCAAGGGGTACAATTGATGAGCCAAATTTGAAAGAAATACAAAAATGTAAGGTAAAAAACGTTGGATCACTTGACATGGAATCCATGGAACCCGTACGATAGTTACGCTTTTATGCGTAACTATCTAAATAAGGCATACTAAATAAGGCTTACATAGGCTTTACATAATACGTACTTAAAAGTACGTATGCCTTATTTTTTCTTCGCTTTATTAAAATTTTCATTCGTGCTAAAGTTTACTAGTATCTCTTGAAAAAAAAGGGGGGGGGGAAGGTTGCAGGGAAATGATGAGCATTAGTCTATATTTTGACAATAATGTCCATCAGTATTTGAGTCATTTTGAAAAAAAGTCTTTTTATTTTTATGCTCTTAAAATATTTTGTATCTCTCCTAAAACCAGTAACAACCTTTTAGTACACGAAACTAATCCTTTTTAAACTCATAAAACAAATAATTTATGTTGAAAAAGTAATGCTGCTCTGAGTGCCATTAAAGTTAATTAAAATACTTGAAAGAACATACTTTCTAGCTTACATTTAATTGCACACACGCGAGCCACAAAAGTAACTTTCAATAATTATTTAATAACTACACTTAATAATGCAAAATATGTCGAAGCTAGCATGATGTTTTCGCATGAGCAGACGCAGTATTTCCACTAATATCATTAAATAATTAGACAATTTCAGACCTTTTATTTGGTTTACAAATATTGAACTAAACATTAAGCACTTTACTGTAATACTTTTATCTCAAATTCAAGCTTGCAATTTCCTAATCATTATATAAAACGCATTGCTTGTAAATTTATTTTATGGAACTATTAGAATGCAAATTGGGATTGGAATTGAATTAAATTATAGGCTGTGCAATATGTAAACTAGTGAAATCAACTAAGTTTAGTAATTTGTTGCTAGCTATGAATTGCTTTGATTGATAATGATTGTATTGTACGTTCATTACGAAATGACCCGATACATTGTAGTAAGTCAGATGTTAACTAAATGCCTAAAATCAAAGAAACAATCAAACTTTAAGTCTTAATTTTCAGCATTAATTTGTAATGTATTGCGGTTGGAAGTGCAATGAGCAACGCATTCCCGATTTGCATTGATGGAGATCGGGAAAACTATTGCTTGGGATTTTTCGGAAATGTTTTTCAAACTTGGTTTAATGTAGATTACTAACTTGAGAATAAAATGTGGAGCATAAGTTTTCAACACTGCTTTGATGCTTTCTTTTCTGTGTCTTAGTTTTGAAAGTGAACAATACTCAGTTTTTAATTTTTGAAATTTGCAGACCTTTAAATATCAGCTATGCTAGCTTTATCTGCTACTGATCGGTGAGTCTTAAAAAGTGACAGTATAACTCGTAAAAAACTTTTCTTCTTTTGTATCACATTTAAGAACAAGGAAAATTTTTTTTTTGCACTTTAAATGTTTCAATTCTAAAGTAGCTTCTCAAACAACTCTTTATATAATTTCTTAATCATATAGGATAAATGCTGTTGAAAAGAAAAATGTTGTTTTTCTTTCATTTCAAAAACACAAAATAAATAAAAAAATAAATGAAATAAAATAAATCAATAAATAAACACAAGCTTACATTATGGGTGCTATATTTTGAAATGCATGTTATCGTAGCTCAGACATTTTTAAAAGCCCATTTTGTGCCCTTAACGCATTGAAAAACGCAACTGTCCTTAAAAAAGAAACAATCATCTATTTTATCTTTCAACTGAAACGTAATGCATCGGTCGGATGTTTAGGCGAGGAAAAATTCAATATTTTCAACATTCGAAGACATTCTTTTAGTCCGTTCGAGAGACGTCATTGAACCATATCACGACTAAACAATTCCAATCGAATCTCCCGATTGGCTTTTAGATCTTCCGGATAGAACATTGTTTTGGAACAATTTTACTTAGATCGATGGTTCCGTCAAAGAACCCAAAAGGGTTTAGAGTTTTCGAAGCCTTATCGACGGTATTCAATTCTTCCAGTGCCCCGGTTCTTTATTCAAAAAGTCACATGATCGAAATGTCCGATAATTTGAAGCGCTGCAGTTAAGAACACAATAGCGTATGCAGTTCTTAAGCAAATCGCTTCTCTGAAGGAGAAAGTAATTTCGTGCAAGGAAAAGAGCTTTGAAAGGTTATATAGTCTATTCATAGTTGGAAACATTTGGTAAAAATAAATTGTTAGTGATTTATTAGATTATAAAGAATACGTTCTTCCTAAATGTCATTAAATAAATTGAAAGTTGCTGAAGCAATATTTCTGTTATATTTACTCTTTATAAAAAACGTATATTTTTTAGGGTAACATTGAACAATTCCGCTTATTGTTGTGAAACTTCGAATAAAAAAAAGCAAGCCATTTTGTAAGATAAACGACTCCAGAGGCAACTGAAGAATGTATTCAGATAACCAAAATTTTACACACTTATTTACAAATATATGGCAAACTTTTCTGCAGTTTTTAAACTATGGATTCCATTTTTTTATTAATATGTATATATATATATATATATATATATATTGTAATAAAGATAAAATTATCGAATATTGTATAATGAACGACTTCAGAGGCAACTGAAGGTATTAATTCGATCAAGAATTTTGTGCACATATTAATAAGGCAGATTGGGGGATAACGCCGTAGTTTTCAATGTTATTTTATATAAACTATCGCATTTGTTTTGTTTTAAAAAATCCAATTTATCACGACTTTTGCGATTGGTAAAAAAAAAGTTTCGCTTTGAAAAGCATTTTTGATTTTACCACTAAAAATTAATTATTACAAAACCCTCCCATTTCGCCATGCCGTTAGGGAAGATGATGTTAGTGCAATTCCGCAGGGAAAAGATGCCGTACATGATGTTCTTGCGCAAACTGCTGCATACTTTTTATTTTATTGAACCGCCTTTTTTCCGACGTTTCAGTGTAGTATTCTAGGCCTATGTTTCGAGTAGAATCATTGTTTTTCTAGGACGTGATTAAAATCTACGGCATCTTCCTCAAACAAAAGTACGGCGTCTTAGCCAAAGGCATTTAACACTGTTTCGGGTACTCCTCAGGTAGTAAAAATGGCAAAACACTGCATAAAAGAACCCTTCTAAACCTGAATTAATCAAAACCGATTTGTGTATACTCTCAATGTGCATGCTCCTTTAGTATACTGTCTGGCTAGCTGTTTTTGTTAATGCTTGTGAGTGAAGCACATGATACGGCATTTTCTCCCATACGGCGTCATCCTCCAATCCACCTTAATAAGATAAGGTAACTTTTCCTCACTATTAGAAATTTGACATTTAAAAAAAATATGTGCATTGGAAAACGTTTACTAGCATTGCTAGGGTGTAGAGAATGCTCTCTAGTGCCCATCCTCAATCTATCACTCCTTTTTAAAATGGCACCTATTCCAAATGCTTGTCATTGCTTTCAAAAACGAACGTAATTTAGTATCTTCATTTCTAGTTTCACTCAGATACTGAGTTGGATAAATATATATCAAAATTTTAATGCTTTAAAAAAATAAAACTTAAAATTTGACACGCATCTTTCTACTAAGTACACGAGTGAAGTACATGATTATTATTACATGCGTTCAACTGCATGTAGAACTCTATCTGCTTATTGAAATTTCGTGTTTAATTAGTTTTTACGATACAATCAAAGTGTAACTAGCCATTCGCTAGTGCACAAGATAAAAAGTGTTTAATTGGCTTCAGTTTTACTCTGAAATGTCTTCCATTTCACCCTCGTTCCCAATAGCTAATGCAAGGCATAATTTAGGTTGAAATAATGCGCTTTTAAAATGAAATCGCTTTGAAATTATGCTTCTGCTGTGATGATACTGCTTAATTGATCATTAAATGTTCGGTAATGAACATTAAGATCATAATCGGGGAACATTTGGATATCCTTTAGTATAATCATCAGAATTTATGCTTATGTTCAAAAACGTGTTTCCTTCATTGATTATTGCTTTTGTTTTTCAACGACAATTTCACTGTTCATTAAAATCAGTTACTGATTGTTATCAGATTAAGTTGTTCTAGAAAGCACATAACAACCAATCAATCCATGTCGTTTCTTAAATTATTTCTTATTTTTGCAAATACTAAATACGCAGTTGTCGTTACACAGTTGCACTAATTATTTTGTTTTTCTGAATGTTGCAAATATTGCTGTACAATAATTGTAAAAAATTCACAAACCAAAGTATTGAAAATATGTACCACTGTAATACTGTTATGCAAAATTATGTTGTTTCATGCACAGAATTCTTTCGTTCATAAATCCGGAAAACTAAGCCTAATCCTTTGACATAAACTTTGCAATTTTGTTTCTTGTATTTAAAACTAGCTGCGTGGCCCGGCTTTGCCCGGTATAAATAGAGAGTAAAATTTATGTCAAGTAACGCGTGTCTATAAAAGTCCCGATTAGATTAAAGTCGATATTTTGCGCAGTACAAAAAATGAATCAATCGCCAAAAAAGTTTTAAATCCCCGTTACAGGAAAAGCAAAAGTAAGAAGTTTATTTGTTTATGTTCAAGAACAAAATGGCAACACCTTTTTGTTATCAATAGTTTATTTCACGCTGTTTAATTTCACGCTCGTGCAGGCGATTTTTATAAATCCAATTTAAAATGGATAGTTCCCAATTTAAAAACGCTCGTATCTTTTTTCAGGTATAGCGCTCAGGATAGCAATTAGTGGTTTTAAAACCATTGGAAGGAAACTTCCTAACAGGTATTATTTGCGTTCTTTCAAATGAGACCAAGATCGAGAAGATCCGATAAGTATTTCGCTAGATAGAGCCATTTTGAAGTCCTTTATTCGAAATTCGAACGAATCGGAACTTTTTTGCCGCTTAAAAACCACCCTATGATCGTACACGGCTGCCCAAGTATCTTCCTGCCAAATTTCGTCCAGATCCGACGTAAACTGTGGATTTGTATAAGGAACACACACATAAATATACATATTTTTTGTTTTATTTATATGGATAATTTACATTTTATCACTAAAGACATATGTTGTACATTAGTTGCACTTTTGTTCTCACATTTGCTTACATTGACTTAAATTTCTTAATTGTAAATATAGTGGTAATTATTGAACATAAATGCTGTTTGAAATGTAAGAATATAATTGAAAAATCAAAATATATTTAGTACACTAAAAGGCTAGTTTATCAATTACTGACTTAAAATAATTCTTTGAATGAAATGATAATAAAATGTGTAATGAAAGTTTATATGCCTTAACAAAAAATTGGTGAACCACATATAATTCAAGAAGGACAAATTTGAGATAAATCTCAGTCCTTCGATATCAACCTCGATAACGTTTCTAGCAAACATACCAGGACCAGATCTCATTACGGAGTTACAAACCTCATGAAGCAAAAACCTGCTGATTAAGGCTAGCTAAGTTTTTATCTCTTCTTTTTTTGCGCAAAGGTCCGAAAAAGATGAAATTCTTCTTTATCCATTTCTCTCTTAAGTTGGAAAAATACTAGTCGAGTATCTTTAAAAAAGAAATAAAAATGTAGTATTTTTAAATTAAAGAATGCTTCTAAAGGAGTAAATCAAACTTTCTAAAAATGATATTTTACAGTCAATGGGAAGAGTTCCATGTCAAAGCAATTAAAAAATGCTAATTACTTTAACAATCTTTTAATTAGCTATGCATCCAAAACTATCAATTGTTTGATCTTTGACTGATTGATTTTGTTTCTAATAAATGATTTAGCTACAGAATGAAACTATCATATTCTGAAACTTTCTAAACTTTGTACAGGCTCATTTAAGTCGCACCTTTGAATGATAATGCATCGCCGTAATTTAATTGGCTGATGAAATTGGAAGATTTTAAATTATCATAAATGAAAGGCCTATAAAATCAACGTTGATGCAATTATAATATTTTTTGTACACTTTAATGAATTGTTTGCACTATATAGAAATAACAAAAACAAAAAACATTACATCGTTTTTCAATTACTTAACACAAGCTACAATAAAACATGTTTCTGTGTTCACACAAGAGTAATGATTTAGTACGAGAATAATATACACAACATAATTATTTACAGGTTATTAGGGAGGTATGTTTCTGATGTGGCCAAACGGCCTTTATTTGTTAAATTTTTTTACGAACACAAATGATCATACATTTCCCGTGGAATTTATTTGTTCTTATTTATTATGAGTCAATTGAAGAATGCTGAAACAAAGGCGTCAATTGAATCATACTTTAGAGATATATTAGGGCCTGAACCTTAGGATAGCCTTATTTGGCATATTGACCTTAAATGGCATATTTTAAAAGATGCCTGTTTTTTATGCATAAACTAATCAATTAATTATATATTAATGCGAAAACGTTTTTATTTTGCTTTATTATTAAAATATAGGGTCAATATGTTTGTATTATTACTAGGAAATTCAATACTTGGGGTTTTGAATCCGGAAAAGAAATTATACATTAAAATGACTGCCATTTGTAACTCTTAAATGACTAAATGGAATAAATAAATATGCTCTTATCATCAAATATGTTTTAGTCCACTTTCAACTCAATCTACTCCATTAAACTTTTCCGGTTTAAATAAATGCAAAATAAGACTGTTCGCAAGAAAATTTATTCTTAAGTGAAGCAGAACTCTTTAAACTTTTATGGCTTTGCTAGAAATGTAAACTAACTTTTCAAAACATCGAACCATTTCATTGCTAAATTAAGGTAACTATGTGGAACTTATGAAAGTTTTCCTCTTCAGGATTAAGTAATGGAAGAATGTTTATTAATGATCATGTTTGTGATGGGTTTTAAACAAATGATGTGTTTCCAAACCAAGAATTTAATGGAAATGAAAAGTGCTTCAAATAATAATTTGAAGCTAATAACAATAAGTCCCGTCCAGAATTAAACGATCCTACTTTCTCATATACCAACTTCAACATCCTAGCATCTATTCAATAGTCTCTTAGTTATCTAAGACTGCAAAAGTAAGATAATAAATAAATAAATAATACACTACACTCTTAAATACATTATTTTTGTAAGAAAAAATTGTCTGCGGAGCCTTGTATTTATGTTAAAAAATCTTATATCTTACAGGTAGAAAGTTAAAGTTTTCAAAAATTCTGATTTACAGACTTTTAAATATAATGACATATTAAATATATTATTTGAAAGAAAGTTAGTTTTTAAGTTTTAATGCTATTTCTATCAGCTTGAATTCAGCTTCTCATAGCATTAAAAATGAAGACATAGTATAAGTTATGGTTTCTTGATTATAATTATAAAACTTTAAATTGAAATTGAAAGAAGCAGAAATATGTTAGCAGTAAATTAAAACTACTGGTACTTGGCATTATACCACCTAGTTCTTCTCTTAAATTTTTTATTTAAATTATATTGACTGAGTATTGTTATCAATAAAAACATACTTATTTTATTTAATATTTTTTAATGCAAAGTAAGCTAATATAAATATTGTTGGCATTTAGAAAACATTTTTTATATTATGTTTTAGCGTGTTTTCGGTTTTAAATTTATTTGGATAGAATACTTTTGTAATTAATATTAGTAAAAAAAACAACGGTTTTGGAATTTTTTGGTACTGTGTATAAAGAGAGAACTCCTCATATGTATACTTAATCTGTTCAAACCATTGAAAACTTATATGCACGAATTTAAAAGCAATTTCGAATATGAACATAGTAAAGCACGCAATCGGCTTTTCCGCTGATAACCTGACTTGAATCAAAGAATGATTTTAAAGCCCGCCCAATTTGAAAAGTTTAAAAAGTTCAATAGCTTTATATATGCCTGCATAAGTTAAGGCCCGAAATTTGGTTGGTATATTTACTAAGTTTTTTAATTAACTATTATTTCACGTTGTTTTGTTCTTCAAAGCGGAAATTTAAAAACATAAGTAAATTACTTGCTATTATTTTATTATTTTTGCAAGCATGGTAACATCGGGAGTAAAATGAATATTATGACGGAGAAAGCAAGATAAGAATTCGCCTTTAATAAAAATTAATAAGGAAAAAGACGAAGAAAAGAAACATATTAACGTTTCTAAAATTTTCTGGTAAACACTAAGATAAATCTGGTTACTTTTAACTAATCTCAATAGTTTTCATGACAAAATAAAAACGTTTGTTACGAAATGTTGGTAGTTACTATTCGCAGTCAGAAACTCCTACAGCATTCGTAACAAAGTTATACAGACTAGTCTCTAATTTCAAAAATTGCAACTCTTAAGTACTTGTATAGTTTTATTTTTATTTTAAGTTTTAGAAACGCCATTAATTTTGATGCAGAAAACTTTAAAACTACACATTTAGCTACTAAAGTTTCAGAATAAAGTTGTATTTAATCTGCATTAGCACAGAAGGATATTCATTTTTTACTAATCTTATTTATTTAGCGAAGACTGCAATAAAATGAGTAACTATTGTTTTATGATTAAACATCAACATCATCGAACATTACAGGGAGGAAAAAATGGTTATATTTAAACCATTTTTTTTTTGTTTCTAATTGAAGCCACGCTTACATGTTCGAAGATCATAAAACCAATATGCTTTTAAATTAACACAAAAATGGCACTACATGATGCTAAGAAAATCCTTGATAAAAACATATGACAAACACCCTTACCAATGGCTTAGCCTAAAATACACATAAATAAATTAATTGAAAAAAAACTGCATAAAAAATGCACCGTTCAATTTTCATTTTATTTTTATCACTGAAATACATGACGGAACAATAAAAAAACATTTCAGGCTCTCCTTAGGTATACCATTTTCAGTCTTATTTTGCCTCCTAAGGAAAAGCTGGGAAAAATATTTAATAGTTGCGTTAGAAATATTCAAGTAATCATTACAATGTTGTAAGATATTTGAATGAGTTTACAAAAAAAAAAATAAATAAATAAAAAAAACCCTGATACCCATACATTATGATGACATGTAAATGAAAAAAATAATTAAGAACATTTTTGGGGCTCCTTAATTATGCGTGACGTCATTTTGAGTCTTATTTTACATCAGAAGCATAAGTTGGGAAATATGTTAAAAAGTTGTGTTAGAAATACTCAAGAAATCGTTCTAGTGTAGCAAAACATTTGAAATTGTATGCGCAAATGTGTTTAAGTGATGAAAAAACTCATACCTTATTATTATATACGTTAACTATGAAGTTTATCAGTTCTTAAAAAAAAAAAAAATATATTTAGTTGTCCCTGAGTTGCTACATACACGATGAGTAAATGATGCAGAAACTGCGTAATCATATATATCAATGAAAAATACCCAGTCACGAAAAAACATATGAAAGCAAAAAGCAAAAGTTTGTAAAAAATTTTGTAAGTTAATTCTTAAAAATCAATAAAAAATCTGCCTAAGTCCAAGTGTGACGTTAATTTTTTTAAATCTACGAAAACCATTTACAGACATATTATTTTATT
The DNA here is from genome assembly GCA_038373865.1 of Uloborus plumipes. Lineage (NCBI taxonomy): Eukaryota > Metazoa > Arthropoda > Arachnida > Araneae > Uloboridae > Uloborus > Uloborus plumipes. Next base: position 405,818 of record JAXGGA010000006.1, read on the forward strand.
GCAGCAACAAAAGAATCAATACACCTAAAATATATGTTTTAAGTAAAAATTAAGTAAATTCAAATGTAAAGTAAATTATGGATGCATATATTGATTTTTACTTGCAAAAAAATGGAAATGCATTTCCATGTCAATATTCTTACGTGATGCAAGGATGTAGGTAGAATGGGCAGAAAAAAAATGCATACTCTCATTGGTAAACTCAAACGGAAAAAAATGTTTAAAACATAAAAAATATTATGCTCTTTCTTATATTTAGACATGCAACATCTTATAACTGTGTGACAGAAAAGTAAAAGGTTTAACTTACTGACAAATATTTCAATGTCTCAAATAGTCTTTAAAATATGAAGATATTGATACTTTGTTTTTCTTTTTTTTTTTTACTGCACAGGAATTTTTACATGAGACTCGACCACATTTAGCAAACACATCTTAATAGAAGATACGCACTGAAAATATAGTTGGATATCAAAAAGGATATTTGTTTCAAAAATATAGGAAACGTATTAATAACAAAGTAAACTGGAATTATTCATCCGATATACTTTGAATTTATTTTTAGCTTACATTTAGTCTTAAGAATTTTGTGTGAGCCCCTTCCTGTATTTTAATGCATTTCTTAGCAATGGAAACACGCCTATTCTCATAGAAACACAAAATAATTATAATTCCATTGCAGCATTGGAAATACTCAACATCATGTATTGATAATATTTCGGTGCATTTCTCCCACTTGCGTCGTTAAAAAGTATCAGAACAATTGCTCCATTCCTTGGAAAATCGGCGAAAAATAAAGCGCAATTATATGAACGCTTACTAAAATGGGCTTAAATTCATTCCCTTTGGCATGGAAATGACGGAGGAAATTAAGTTTAAAATCTGCTTAAGGCGCTTAATTGATCATTAACTCTGGATAAGTCAGCAGTGGGTTAAGCCAGAAGAACGTTATTAGGCACCTTTTGGCACAGTCAACGAATTTCAGACTCATTATTCAGTCCCTCCATTACGATTCGCAATGAGCTTGCTGCTTGTTCCTTAACGAATTCAGGTTTTATTCTCGGATTCTCAGTTAAAACTCATTGTAGCTTGAAGATTAATTTGTTTTAGATGGAATGTCGGATTTTCACTTTTGGCTCTGTTCAGGTTCACTTTTAACCGTTTCATCCTGTCTTGCTTTGTTCTAGAAGGATAGCTGAGAAATATATTAGAAAGGTGGGTTAAAAATATTCAATAAATCAATATAAATGTTCAAGACGTTTGAAAGGGTATGTAATAAAATATTTTACTAGTAAAAATACTTATAGCCACATATATTACATACTTTGACAATGCTTGTTCATCAATTCTTTAAAATAACAATAAACCATATTCGAATTAGTTTAAACAAAAATAAAAAGTTGAAAACCACAAATGTGCACGAATACTTGGTACACGTATTTTGACTTAAAGCTTTTTTCACTGCAAAAATGTGAGTTTCTTGATTCAGAGACATCCGACCAAATTATTTGTCTTGTCGGATGTCTTTGCATCTGTAAGCTCACATTTTTTGGAAAAGGCGCTCTTTGATACACTGAAACACGTGTATGTGCATTTGTGCTTCTCAACACTGCATTGTTGCTTTTATTTTTGATCACAAAGGTATTTATTTATTTCGTTTTTTAGTTGCCATATATAACTAGTAAGAAATGCAAACGCTAGGTACTAATTTAAAGTAATTAAAAAATACTCAACCTGACTGTATTTAACGTTATATCAGTTTTAACACTGATGTTAAAAAATATATATTTCATATTTTCCTGTTTTTTGATCGCATTAGAAGTGACTTGTATTCAATGTCTAAAAATAATAAGAATACACAAGTTAAAAAAAAAAAAAAAAAAAAAAAAAAAAAAAAAAAAAAAAAAAAAAAACTGGGGAAGTTTTAAGCTTTGTTTTAACCCTAATAAATTATTGAAGCTGAAGAAATTGAATGAACGTTTATGATATTGATTTTATAAACAATGATGCAAGTTTAAAATATACTTCAAATCACTTTTTTACCAGGTACGTTTACCAATGAATCCTATTTAGGTTGTCTTGCAGAGTATTTTCTTTGTTCTCCAGAATTTAGGTATTTATCTCCGAAATTTTAAGTTAAAAACGTTTTTATTTAGATCCGTTTAAGAAATTATGAAAAGAGACATATTCACTGAATGAAAAGTAATCACCTTAGTGGGCAAATATTCTGTTATACAGTGCAGTAGTACGTTGTTTTCCTAATGTCAAAACCACTTATTGATGAGAGTCACTAGAGAAGCAAGAACTTACCTTCGCGGTTGAAGGTAGATCATTATAATTTTTTCATGTATAGAAAGTACCTTTTTAGAATGAAACAATGCGTGTTTAAACCACTGTATCTAGATGCGGAGGTGGGGACGTAGAAACAATTCTTCGTTCCTCTTTATACATCGTTCTTTTTTTTATCATATGGGGTTTGAATATTGAATGTATTAAATTGTAATTATTCTAGCTTCCATTCGTTTCTTATATACAGAATATACTGATTTTAGGTTCACATTTCTTACCTCCTACACCTTTTTTTGGTTTTGAATCTGAAGGGACAAAAAAAACGATTTCATTTTTAATGATTACGTTTTTAATGGGTGTACTTTAGACCCCAAGCCGACAGAGTGGTATAGTGGTTAAGACGCTGGCCTCTTAAGCCCAAAAGCGCGGGTTCGAACCCGGCTCCAGTCGGTGGATTTTCATGATGCAGAAAATCGACTCATGTCGTATGATTATGCGGCATGTAAAAGATCCCTCGAGTACTTGTTTGGCTTATAGTATCTCGTGGCAAAATTAAATTCCTAGTGCAGTTTCGCATCAAATAGAGCCCAGGTGCCTCCATCTAGTGGGGAAACTGGGCGTCAAAAATACTTGTGGCAATGGTATCCCACCAATGGTGGTGCCGCATGAAAGAGTGGATGCTGCTTTGGGGAATGCACTAGGTCTGCAAATGGCATGAAGCTAAACGCAGCCCCATTTGAAACAAACTTTAGACCCCCAAAAAAAATAATTCTGCAGAATATTCAGAGAAAACTGACAGGAAGAAAAAGCGGGTTATCTGGAGATTACATTAAAGACAAAATGCAGATTTTTTTCTGTCTTCTAAAATTCTGTAGAAATATTTAAAAAAAACTTTATTATATATATATGTCTTTTTTTTCCCTTTTTTTAATCAGGGGAAACTATAACCTCAATCCGTTTTCCCATATTGATTATTCTTGGTATGTGTTTGCTGCTACGGAAATAATTATCGCCGTCTAAAAGCATTTCAAAGAACGGTTAAAGCCTCCTGGAATATTCCACAGAATAAGCTTATAAAAGTCCGAGAAGGCAATTTAATGAGGTTTCAGGAATATACCTAAATACCTGTCAAACTGCCTTATTTCTGAAAGCACTGTTTGTAGCTTCGAGGTTCTAACTGAGAACCATCTGGTTCGAAGAGTGCATTACAGCTGGCCACTCAACAATTAACATCAGTGGGACAATGAAAGCTTTGGTTACTAAAAGGCAGTATTGCATTTCACACAGCTAAATCACTATAGCAGAGTATACACTGCAAAAAAATTAAGTGTTGTTTTTACAGTATAATTCTGGCAGCAGAGGTTCCAGATTAAAATTATCAAATGTACAGGAATTAAGTGTAAAATTAGCAATTTTACAATGTATTACTGTAAAGTAGCAATTTTAGTTAATCACCGCAATTTTACAATTTATTACTTAAAAGTAGCAATTTTACAGTTTATTACCACAAAATTAGCTTCATTATACTGTGAAAGCAACAGTGTAATACTGGCAGCAGAGGTTCCAGTTTGAAACTGTAAACTACACAGTAATAAACTAAAAGTAACAATTTTACAGCTTATTACTGTAAAATTGGCAATTTTTACAGTTTGTTACTGTAAAATTGGCAATTTTTACAGTTTGTTACTATAGAATTATCTGTATTAGACTGTAAAAACAACATCTATTTTTTTACAGTGTATTGTCAAACAGTCCTTTTTTATAAATCTTTTAACTGTCATACCCGAGAGTATATCGGGCACAGCACTGATGTTCCAAAATGTCACACGCGAGTAATATTTGGGTATAATATATTGTTAGATTTTTGCTTAGTGTATCGTACTGTTATACCCGAATATATCTCGGGAAAAGTTAATTTCGGCTTCTTCTCTCTGTGAAACTCGAGTCCAACTAGGTTTATGTTGAAAGTGCATCGGTGAATATGTACCCAAACTATGGAAATAACTTGACAGTTAAAAGGTTGAAGAAAGTTGGCAATTAATTTCAATGAGTAAACTTTCGCATACATTGAAAAAAAATGTCATGCGCCCTTATTTCACAAATAAAAAAAAAATACGGGAGGCACTTGGAGACAGCCGAGGTAAAGCTATTGTATAGCATTTTTTATCAGCTTATGCTATTATAATTATTTATTTATTTTATTTATGCAGTATTTTTTTGTTCTGTAATATTAATTCAAGTTTTTTCTTTGATGTTAGTTCAAGCATCAACTTATATTAAAAACCGAGTATCTATCTTTCTTTCTATCTTTCTTTCTATCTTTCTTTCTTTCTTTCTATCTTTCTTTCTAACTATTTATCTATGTCACGCTTATTTCTCCTGAACGCCAATGAACTGAAAGTCGAACCAGGTACCGATAGATAGGTAATTTTTCAGGCTTTATTAGTTTCAATTTATATAATTATACGATTTTAATTAGCGAAGATATCAATTAATAAGTAGTCAAATTTTAAGCGATTAAGCCTAATAAAGGATTAAACTTCCAAGACATTTTTTTCTTACCGTTGCCATTTTGAATTAAAACGTTAATTAAATTATTGAACTATTTAAAACTCCAAGATATTTATTTCTTTCCGTTGCGATTTTAAATTAAAACGTTAATTAAATTGAACTTTTTAAAATGAAAGAGTGTTATTTTTTTCCATTGTCATTTTGAATGCGTGTTATAACAAAGTTCTAACAATTGTTTTTATTCTAATTATTAATGACATATTTTTTCTCTGGTACCATTTTGAAAATGTGTTTTTAAATAAAATTGCAATTGCTGTTTTTAGAAGGGACTTTTTCTGGCTGCGATCCATAAGTAGTCAAATTTAAAGCGAATGTTTAATTAATAAGTAGTCAAATTTAAAGCGATTAAGCCTAATTAATGATTAAACTTCCAAGACATTTTTTCTTACCGTTGCCATTTTGAATTAAAACGTTAATTAAATTATTGAACTATTTAAAATTCCAAGATATTTATTTCTTTCCGTTGCGATTTTAAGGCAGGAATTCAAGTGAAACACGGACGATCGCAACTCACCAATGCAATCGCAAATTCCAAAATTTGGATTCAAGTGAAACGAATTCACTTGAATTCGACTTACAGTAGCGGTTGCAATATGCGATCGCCTCGAAGCGACTGCAATGGTGTTTCACTTGAATTCGGCCCTAAATTAAAACGTTAATTAAATTGAACTTTTTAAAATGAAAGAGTGTTATTTTTTTCCATTGTCATTTTAAATACGTGTTATAACAAAGTTCTAACAATTGTTTTTATTCTAATTATTAATGACATATTTTTTCTCAGGTACCATTTTGAAAATGTGTTTTTAAATAAAATTGCAATTGCTGTTTTTAGAAGGGACTTTTTCTGGCTGCGATCCATAAGTAGTCAAATTTAAAGCGAATGTTTAATTAATAAGTAGTCAAATTTAAAGCGATTAAGCCTAATTAATGATTAAACTTCCAAGACATTTTTTCTTACCGTTGCCATTTTGAATTAAAACGTTAATTAAATTATTGAACTATTTAAAATTCCAAGATATTTATTTCTTTCCGTTGCGATTTTGAATTAAAACGTTAATTAAGTTGAACTTTTTAAAATGAAAGATGTTATTTTTTTCATTGTCATTTTGAATACGTGTTATAACAAAGTTCTAACAATTGTTTTTATTCTAATTATTAATGACATATTTTTTCTCAGGTACCATTTTGAAAATGTGTTTTTAAATAAAATTGCAATTGCTGTTTTTAGAAGGGACTTTTTCTGGCTTCGATCCAAATATTAAAAGAACTTTTTCGTTTAGAATTTTGCAATTAATTTTACCGGAAGAAAGCGGTTTGGAAATAATTGTTTTTGGAAAGGAATTTTATTTGTTATTTAGGGAGAGTGCTAAGTATGCGCTACTTGACATCGTCTTTATTTTTGAGGAAGCATGTGCAAATAATTCGATTGATTCTTTGATGCAGGAAAGCTTTTTAGCGAGCCGCTTTAGCGGGGAGTAGTTTATTAAACTTTTCCTTGGTACTTTAAAGGCGAGCCGCCTTGGCGGCGAGTAGTGAATTGAAACTTTCCTCGCTACTGTAAAGGCGAGCCGCCTTGACGGCGAGTAAACTGTTTAAACTTTCCTCATTTCTTTAAAGGCGAGCCGCCTTGGTGGCGAGTAGTTTTCTCAAACTGCCTTCACTACATTACAGCCCGTGCAACGCCGGGCTACGCAGCTAGTCTACTTATATTAAAAACTGAGTATCTTTCTAACTATCTTTCTTTCTAACTATCTTTCTATGTCACGCTTCTTTCTCCTGAACGCCAATGAACTGAAAGTCGAACCAGGTACCGATAGATAGGTAATTTTTCAGGCTTCATTAGTTTCAATCTATATAATTATACGATTTTAATTAGCGAAGATATCAATCAATAAGTAGTCAAATTTAAAGCCATTAAGCCTAATAAATGATTAAACTTCCAAGACTTTTTTTCTTACCGTTGCCATTTTGAATTAAAACGTTAATTAAATTATTGAACTATTTAAAATTCCAAGATATTTAATTCTTTCCGTTGCGATTTTAAGGCAGGAATTCAAGTGAAACACGGACGATCGCAACTCACCAATGCAATCGCAAATTCCAAAATTTGGATTCAAGTGAAACGAATTCACTTGAATTCGACTTACAGTAGCGGTTGCAATATGCGATCGCCTCGAAGCGACTGCAATGGTGTTTCACTTGAATTCGGCCCTAAATTAAAACGTTAATTAAATTGAACTTTTTAAAATGAAAGAGTGTTATTTTTTTCCATTGTCATTTTAAATACGTGTTATAACAAAGTTCTAACAATTGTTTTTATTCTAATTATTAATGACATATTTTTTCTCAGGTACCATTTTGAAAATGTGTTTTTAAATAAATTGCAACTGCTGTTTTTAGAAGGGACATTTTCTGGCTGCGATCCATAAGTAGTCAAATTTAAAGCAAATGTTTAATTAATAAGTAGTCAAATTTAAAGCGATTAAGCCTAATTAATGATTAAACTTCCAAGACATTTTTCTTACCGTTGCCATTTTGAATTAAAACGTTAATAAATTATTGAACTATTAAAATTCCAAGATATTTATTCTTTCCGTTGCGATTTGAATTAAAACGTTAATTAAGTTTAACTTTTTAAAATGAAAGAGTGTTATTTTTTTCATTGTCATTTTGAATACGTGTTATAACAAAGTTCTAACAATTGTTTTTATTCTAATTATTAATGACATATTTTTTCTCAGGTACCATTTTGAAAATGTGTTTTTAAATAAAATTGCAATTGCTGTTTTTAGAAGGGTCTTTGTCTGCCTTCGATCCAAATATTAAAAGAACTCTTTCGTTTAGAATTTTGCAATTAATTTTACCGGAAGAAAGCGTTTTGGAAATAATTGTTTTTGGAAAGGAATTTCATTTGTAATTTGGGGAGAGTGCTAAGTATGCGCTACTTGACATCGTCTTTATTTTTGAGGAAGCATGTGCAAATAATTCGATTGATTCTTTGATGCAGGAAAGCTTTCTAGCGAGCCGCTTTAGCGGGGAGTAGTTTATTAAACTTTTCCTTGGTACTTTAAAGGCGAGCCGCCTTGGCGGCGAGTAGTGAATTGAAACTTTCCTCGCTACTGTAAAGGCGAGCCGCCTTGACGGCGAGTAAACTGTTTAAACTTTCCTCATTTCTTTAAAGGCGAGCCGCCTTGGTGGCGAGTAGTTTTCTCAAACTGCCTTCACTATATTACAGCCCGTGCAACGCCGGGCTACGCAGCTAGTATATAGAGTAAAATGAGACATTAAAATACTATACTTTTGATGCTTATTGACAAATTTGAAATTTGAACGTTTTCATACCCAGCGTATTGACATTTAATATCATGAAAAAAAAATTCAAATTTGAAAAAGTGAAAGCTAAAGACAAAAATATTATTATTTGAATTGAGAAAAACCCCGAAGAATCACGTGAGAAACAAAAATATTATCAAATTTGAAATTCGCTATACGCAAAATGTTGAGATGATGTACTGAATAATGATTTAAATGGAGGAAAGCCTTCGAAAATAAGGGATTTAGATTTTAGTAGCATTTTTTAATTTCGCAGAAATTAAGGGGGCTTTAATTAATTTATCCTGAACTAATTGATATTTCGAAAAATCCTTTGGCAGGCATGTGGACATGCTTGCCAAATTTTAAGTCCGAGGCTTTAGCGGTAGTGGCTGTGAGTTAATATATATATATATATATATATATATATATATATATATATATATATATATATTTAAATATATAGATACAAATTTTTAAAAAGACCATAGAAATGAATATCCAGAGAAGCCCTACATTCAAAATTGTCATTATTACGATTACTGGGATCACCTCGGGGTGGTTGGTGTTAGGTTTTTTTGTTATGGAATTTCTTGATTCAGTCCTCCCAAAGCCTGCAATAATAATTATGCAATAGCTTAAAAAGTAACATAAGTTAAATATTCAAGTACATGAACTGACAATAAGTACCGTAATCAATGGAAATAAATAAAACGAGTTAGATGCAATGTTTTACATAATGCATTACTTATTATTACTTATTTTGGCAATTTATTTCACTATTTAACTTTTCTCATTTATTGAGAAAAAAAAATGTTCATTTGTTGACTATAATTTGACTAATGAAAAATCGACGCAACTTAAACAGATAAGAAAATGAACAAATAACAAGTGCCGTAAGCAAAGCAAATGAGCGAAAAGAATTGAGTGCAATGTGTTATTTAATACCTTATTTAATATCGTTTATTTTTTTTTTTTTATTACAGACAAAAAATGTTGAATGTGTGATAGGAAATCTAAATATTTTACTAAATAAAAATAAAAGTTGTTATTTCTAATAATGTATTCAAGGGTCCTAACTAATAAACAATCACGAATAAGATGAAACATACTTATTGCAAATAATATCAAAAACAAAAAGTAAAATCTCAGACTTTGAATCGCGATCGAGAAAAAAAAATAGAATAGCTCCTCTTGAATTGCTTTTTCAGTCCCCAGAAGAATTCGTATCCAATTACTTTAACTGTTATTTGGAGTTGAAAAGACAACTATGAATATGTTAATTGTAACAATGCATCAAAACGTTCATACATTCAAAGCTGCAAGGAGGAAAAAAACTTGAAAATGGCGCAGGTCTAAAAGATATGTGAAAGAAACGTGAAGTATTTAAATAATTAGAATGTCTTCTTTTTATAGAAGCAAAGGCAAAATATTTATAATGGCATTCTCTCCGTAATGCAACTTTTTATCACGAATTTTATGCTCCAAGAGCAGAGCGTTTCTTTTCTTAAGCCCATTACACAGAAGCATTTTAAAGAAAGAAAAGTTGAAGATTTATTTGCATAATGTGAAGTACTTTTCGCTTCGTTATTTGTTTTGTATGTCACGTTTAATGAAAACGATAATTAAAATACTAGACTAGAAAAACTAAAATCACAGGAATAAATCTTGAGTGCTGAATATCTGTGGTTTTAGTAAGCTCATTTCTTGTAATCTGACGCATTTAAGGGCACCACATTTGAGAAGATTACAAGTACTTTCATCACAAAAGAAAATCCCTTTTTCATGCATTTACATTTTTGGAAGCAAACGATCGTTGAATTTCAAAAAAATAGAAATAAATAAATGAGAATGAATCCCCTCAATTTTGAATTTAAGAAGTGTGATCAAATGCATTGTAACGGGTATGAGTTGCGTGTTTTGTACGGTTTTTTTTTCTTTAATTTTTTTCTAGAACTTAATACTCAAAACTAAATGGAAATGTCTTGAACTTGCCATCTTACACTTGCAAATGTTGTACGTAAAAGTTAATTAATTTCAAGGGAAACGCTTGCTTTTAATAGAATAGGGAAGGAAAACTGAGGTTAAATGCGACAGTGGTAAATTGGCAATGTTACAGACGCGGTAGTCACTAAAAAATAAAGCTATACTAAAATTGAAGTTAAACAAATGGTATACGAAAAGCGAACACCACGTAGCTCACGCCATGGACGCTAACACTTTTGTGAGATAAGTCAAGAGAAGGTGATGCTAATATTTAAACCCAGCTTAAAGCTTTGATTTTTATTACTTTAGTAGTTACCGGCTCTATTAGAAAGCTTAATCACAATGAATGCATCTTTTCTTTCGTAATAATTATGATTTATACAAATGCTGCTACGATATCAACAAAATCACGCGTAAAACGTTCAAATAAGAAACTTTATCTTAAACAGAGAAAAATGTATCTGTCTTGATATAAGGAAAGGGGAATGGATATTGAAAATACAATCAGAAAAGAAAGACAGCTATGGAGGAACGTTTAGAAACTAATTAATGAAAATTATCCAAGAAGCTATCAAAACAAGCAAAATGGTAAAAAGACTACACTGCGAAAAATGAACTGTTGTTTTTACAATGCAAAACTGGCAGCCGAGGTTCCTACTTAAAACTGTAACACAGTTATAAACTGTAAAATTATCAATTTCACAATTTCTTACTGTAAAGTGAGATTTTTTACAGTTTATTGATGTAAAATGTAGCTTTGCTATATGGTTAAAACAGCAGTATAATACTGGCAGCAGAGGTTCCAATTCAAAACTGTAAAATGCACTGAAGTAAACTACTAAATTAGCAATTTTACAGTTCAGTACTGTAACAGTAGCAATTTTACAGTTTAACACTGTAAAATTAGCTATAGTATACTGTAAAAACATACACTGCAAACCGTTGTATACGTCTCTTATAAAAGCAGCCTAGAAGATGATAGTATTGTCTGGTATTTTGTGAAAAGTTAATGCACTGGTGGAGAATATACAGAGTGTTATTTGTAAGAAATGGTAAGATGTTAGCTTTGCTAATTTAAATATATTGTGCGTACTTTTGAATAGAGAAAGTAATTTTCAAATTATTATGATGCAATTTATGTGGTGTGGTTTTATTTGAGTGTTAATGTGTTTGGCTCAAGAATGAAGCATGCTTTTCGTTCCATTAATAAAGCGTCATTCTTTATTAATGTATATTACCAATACTAAAACTATGTTCAAGCTCAGAAGCTTCATAGTTAAAAGAAATTACTTAAATCGGCTTTCACGGAAAGAGAGAAACTCTGACAGTAAGCTTTGTTTCTTTGAACTATTGAAGCATCAAAACAAAAGGAATGATAGAATAATTGGTAATAAAGGTAACAGTAGTACCTCTTTTAAGGGACGCCTCTAAATAAAGGACACCTCTATTTAAGGGACACCTTTTCTGGTGTTAGTCCTTTTGACTGGGGACCTCCATGTACTTAGATATGATTAAGGAACAGTCCATTTCAGGGAGTCTCAGAGAAAAAATTTGAAAAAAGTCATGCGTAAAAGACAATAAATGAATTGAAATCTACGGTTATTTCTTGACAAAAAGTTAACTGTTCGAAGTATGTCCTGACACTTACATGCAAAGAAACACATATACACTTTAAAGTTATTGCTGAGATTTACAACAATGCTTTTCCTATTCATTCATGTGTTTAACTCAGACGTACAGTTTGCATGTTTTTTTTCTCATGGAAAACTTAATACGTGATCGTTGTTTTTTCCCCATTATCTTGCATTGTTAATTATACAACATAAAGCAAACCTACGTAATAAATTACTTCAAAATAGCTTTGTACATTACAAAACTGTATTCTACTAAATTTTTGAGCAATCTTTAATTTTAAAGTAATATTTTTCTCAATTTGAATGATTGTAAATTGTATTTAACATTTAAACAACATTTTAATTGTTTTTCTTAAATGTTAATAGTATACCTTTATTATAATTTTATACCGTAATAAAAGCATGACATTCAGCAATTCATATTCCTCCGAATAATTGACAGCTTTATTTAAGGGACAAAAAGTGTCCAGTCTATTCAGTGTCCCGTACTGAGATGTTCTACTGTATATTTTTTTGCATTGAAATTATTTTTTCGTTAAACTCATTTATTTTTATTTTAAAATACCATCTTACACAATACTATAATTTTCGTTTAATTCACCTTAATTATATATTCTCATCTAGCACATTGCACCTCAACGCACAACACGAACAACAAGTACTAAATATAAAATGAGAAATGCCCTTTGAAGTTTATCGCAAACAGTGAAATCAAGCCCCTGCTTGGCAGAAAACTTTTGCCCTCGAGGCGATCGAAGTATCCCAGAGGTCTCTGCTCCAAAATGATTTTTCCCCATCCAGACTTGGAGAGATTCGTTATGCGAGCGGTCGTGTTGATCTTGCTCTCGTCGAGGCCTTTTCAACGTGCTCGTCTTTCCGGTTGAGATGCGTTTAACGGATTAAGTCCTAGGTGTCAGTAGCCCAGAAGATGGATTAATTCCGAACAAGCCACTGCGAGGGGCTTAAATCTCGAATGTACTTTTAAAGTCGTAGTTTTCAAAAAGTGAAGTCTCGGAAATTTAACGCTTTTAAGATTTTAACATCGACACTGCATAATTTTACACTTATTTTTCAAAGTAAGAGCTAATTAATATAGAGCTGAAAATGTAAAATTTAGTTTCATATATTAGATGCATTACAGTTTGTGACTTTACAGCAATTGTTGACGGAAAGCATGCTTACAGTTAGCGTTCGAATATGCACTGAACATATGAAATGTGTTGCGTACTATCGGAATGAAGTTCTCTATTTATATTTTTCAAACTATTGTTTGTAAGAGGTATGGAAAAAGAAGCCTAGCAATGCAATTTGAAACTGAAAACTTTGGACGAAGAAATCTTCCTGTTTCTTCGTTATTTCAAAAACTGGAACCACATAGTTTATATTACAGAGCACAGTTAGAAAAATAACACATTTTATTTTGATTACATTGTTTATATGTGATGCAAAAATGCTAAATATACTTTCAACTTAGTTAAGAATATTGAATATGCATCACAAGTTTTTTAAAAGTTAAATACTCTATATAATATTAGCTTTTTTTTCTGTCTATTTAAAGGAAAATCATTTTGTAATTTCTTAGAAAAGAAAGGAATTTTGCCACAGTAAACCCACTGAAAACGTATGAAATTGCAAATATTCCAAAACATATCCTCTAACTTTTGTGTGTATTGTGGGTATGTTTTCTCAAACAAGTTTACTACCTTCAAACCTTTGCTAAGAAGAACTATTGCTTGTGTTCCAAACAGTGCTGCTGAATAGAGAAAAAAAGCATAACTCTTGAAACACATTAGTCGAAAAACACGAATGCTATTCATTTTTCTTAAAAGCTACTATGTGATATTTCAGAAGACAGTTCAATCTACTATTTAAAGATGTTGCAAGATTTTAAACATATTGCTATCATGAAATCAAGCTTCAGTAAAGTGCGTTTGATGAGTATGCTTGCATACCTTTGCATAATAAGAGGTAAGCTTTATTTTGTATCTAATTGTTTGCTGAAATTGATCAATCTAAGAACTACTTCTAGTTAATTTGCGTCAGTTGCCCATTAAAAATAACGAAAAATAAACAAAATTATTTATTGACAAATTTACCCCAAAAAGACACTTTTAAATCGTACAAGTCAACAGCTGCTATAGAACATAACATGTTAATGGAAAAGCATAAATACAGTGAAACCCCGATTTTACGTTGTCCGTTTCGTAAGTTATTCCGCTTCCAACGTCATTTTCTACTGGTCACCATAATAGGCGTTATTGATAATGTTAAGAAATTCCGGATTTTACGTTTTTCTTTCTCAGGAAGTTCGCTTAGTACGTTTTTCTACAAACAGTATAAAATCGTTTTACATCTATAAGTCTCACACTTTTTTTTATGAATTAGTTTTATAGTAATTTAAAGTCGATCTGACTTTTTTTCTCTTCTGCTTTACGGTTCTTTCCAAGAGGAGGCTTACTTCTATTTTCCTGCACAACTGAGGACCAAGAGGTGCCGACACTCTTTAATTCTCCCGGAAGTCAATGTCTCATGTAACGTCTATCTATCACATCACGAATTCTCTCAATGACTTAATACTGGTTTCCGATGATAGTCATAAAATGATAAAGACGAAGAAGAAATAATAGAGGGTAATAGAGGGTGTTATCACCGCTGACTACGTGATTCAAAGCAAGAAAAGAAAAAAAAAAAACACTCGAAAGCACTTTTTGTGAGAATATCAAGTAAAAAGCAAATTTGCAAAAAATGTTTGTATAGTTCGTGATGTAAATGAAATTGTATTTAAAACAAAACAAAAAAAAAAAAAAAAAAACCAAAGAAAAAAAAAAACACGTAAAGATTACATATTTCTCCAACTAGTTCGTCGGATAAGTGTCAATTTTTAAACAATAAGGTTAAAATATGTAACCTCCCCTTCCTATGATTTTATGTTTTTCCTATGAGTATGTGTTTTATTGCTGGTCCAACTAAAAACGCAAAATGTGGGTTTCACTAATTTTATTAACTGATTTTTTTCTTTTCTGTGTTGATGTATGACAGCTCGCCTTATTATTATTTGCGGTATGTTTGAGTAGGGCAACAGGTTGCTTCGCTAACTAACGAGGCGAGTTCAAATAGAGATACAGGTTGGTCGATTCTATATCAAAACATACTATGGGCCCCACCCCACTCACCATTGACACTGACTTAATCAAACGTCATTGACATAATTCCCGGAGTAAGCCGTTTACTCTATTCAAACATACCCATAATGTGTTATAAGAATTTTATAATCACAAAACAAGTTTTGCTATTCCTCGCTCACCCCCAAATCGAACACTTTCGAGTGAGAAGAATTCGTTCGTATATTTATGAACTATAATTACCATATTATAATTGTCAATGTGGCTAAAAGCCACACCTTAAGCGGAATTGCAGAACCTTGCTGAGCCTTATCGAAATTTCATATATATATGTACTACTGCCATTTCATTTAAATATTTTGTAAAATATTTGGCTGAAAATCGCAATCAATACATTTTAAAGTGTGAAGTGTTTTTCCCAATCATTTGATTTAACTCTGATTTTGAATTTTTGATATAAAGGCATCGCCAATTGATTTGCCTTAAGAATGATTATGTTATGTGTATATAACGATGCATGGAGTGGGGAAAAATCATATGTTCGTGTAGCAACTGCTGTGAATTGCTTACGTAAATTTTAAGCATATTTAATATTTTTCTTCTTAATACTTAAATTTAGTTGAGATGCGAAAACAAATCTTAAACTAAAACTTTTGCTCGGAGTTCAACAATCATACTTTAATGCATGGATTTCCTAACTTCAAAAATATATAGAGTTGCATGAGGAAGAAAATTGCAACAAAAAATATTCTTTAAAAAATATTTCTTGCTGCTGCAACATTGTAAATTATAGACCATTAAATTAATACTCAAAATAAAATATCTGTATTGAGAATATGGGCAGTTATTGTAGAATAAAGCGTGTAATGTCACATTCTTGCTATTGATTCCATTCTCTAGAAGCCGTTTCCAAAGAAAATATATGACGACCCTTGCGTGTTTAAAAACTGTCACAGTTATCTACAACATTTTCACCAAAAAGTTAGACCGCAAGTAAACAAATAAGTTCTTATAAAGATTTTACTTAGCGATCATTGTCATATAAAAATTTTCTAAGTGTGGCACACCATTTTGGATCATCTTATCAAATAACCCAGCTACCTGAATGGTTAACCAGTTAGTAAAAGTTTCAAGTAGAATTTCATTGATTTGAAATCGCTTTGAATCAAGAAATATGACGGTTTGGAAAAAGATAAAGCGCTGATGATACCTTGCTAGAACTGAGTGGCGGATGGTCCCGTACCTGCCAATGAATTAAATTCAGTAACGTATTTGTTCTTATAGCCTATTTCCGCCGTTCATTAAAATTTCAGCATAAACTTTAACAAACTGCAGATGAATTTTAGAACTTGTCTTGCAGATAAATTTAACAGTGGTAAGAAGGAGGCTTGAAACCCACAATTCCTTAAATTGGTCACTTTTGAGGAGATAATAAACTTTACTTTATATATATATATATATACAGTGCGTCGCAAAAATTTAAGCACAACCGAAATCTTTTGATAAGACGAAAAGTATGCACCAAAAAGCTTTGACATTTTTACTGTAATTAAACAAACAGCTTACAAATCCATGTTTCAAATTTGGAAACAATTCATAGAAATTAAAATACGATTACACGATAAAATCAAAATTTTGCTGTCGCAAAAGTTTAAGCACAAAAACGGAGTATATATTTTTTAGAAAGCATTAAAGTCTTTTAGTAGTCTATGGTGTTACCGTTGCATCTGATGAGTTCGAATATGCGATTTTTCATCGATAGCACGATATTATGGAAGGTTTCGGGATTTAGTCTGTACCAGGCTTCCTCGATTGCAGATTTAAGCTCTTGAACAGAGCAATACTGCTTCCCATTCTGGTATACGTCACGTGCGAGAATTCCCCAGATGTTTTCTATGGGATTTAGATCCGGGCTGAGTGCTGGCCAGTTCATTACACTAATATTTTGAGAAGCAAGCCATTCTTTCGTACTACGGGAATTGTGTATTGAAGCGTTGTCTTGCTGAAAAATCCAATCAGGACCATGTAGGACTTCACCAAATGGTAACAAATGCTTTCTCAGGGTATCTTGTTACCTTTCTAAATTTTGTCTACCCTTTAAAAAGCTAAGAGAAGTTTGTCCGTTGAAGCAAAAAGCTCCCCATACCATGACTGAGCCACCACCATGTTGCCTATTGAATACGCACTTCGGATCTTTCCTCAAGTCACGCCAGTAGTATGAGAACCCATCTAGACCGTCTAAATTCCATTTTTTTTCATCAGAGAACACAACAGTAATCCATTCGTCACTATAATGCATACGATGCTTTGCCCAGTGCAGTCTTGCTTGTTTGTGACACTTTTTCAGAAAAGGTTTGCGAGCTAACTTTTGTTTTTTGATAAATCCCGATTCTTTTATTCGTCTGCTTATGGTATCACGTGATAATTTTGTCACAAGTCTAGTTTTTATTTGATTAAGTGACAAATTTTCAGTTAAGGCCAGTTTTTTAATTCTTCTATCTTCACGAGAGGTAGTTTTTCTCGGTTTTCCTGAGCGAAACGCAGGTTTAAATTGATTTCCACGTTTCAGAACATTATAAATACCACGTTTAGATCGATTTAAAATCACTGAAATTTGCATAACAGAGTTACCTTCTGCTTTCAGCTTCCAGAGTTTCACAACTTCTTCAGACGAGAACTGTAGAGACTTCGGCATCTTGATAACACTTTAAGCCATTGCTACACTATATAACTCGTTCAAAAGAACCTCACTGGTTCTTCACGCATGACGTTTCAAGAGATATTTGCATAAAATCTGATCTGTGCATAAACTTTTGCGACAGCCAAAAAAATATCTTTTGTATTTTCTGATTTTCGTTGCGGTTATATTTTTCATAACTTCAAACACTTAATTAGGATCATAGTAGCCACTTACAGTATAAATATGAAAGCATTCTGCTGAAAAGATTTCTTTTTATTTAAAAATTTGCATAGTGCTTAAACTTTTGCGACGCACTGTATATATATATATAATTTCTTAATGTCCTCTTAGGGATCCTGATCTTTTTTGCTACATATTTTAAATTATCTAGTTTGCGATCATTTAGGAAAAGTTGTTTGAAATGACATGAAATAGGATTCGGCGTTTAACATTCCAAATATCGTAAGCAAATAAGTTACATTTAGCTGCGAATTTAAGATAGCCAGATATAAGTGGCATTAAATATTAAACTCTAATAACCCGGAGATTACATAACTGCATTTAACAGCAACCTCTAGAAAAACAGTTTGTGTGTTTTTTCAACAGAAAAAGAAGTAGTTAGATACTTTGAATGAAACAAAAAAAAAAGCTACTCTTACGTCGCTGAATTTTAAAAAGAACATCGAGCATAAAATTTATCTCTAAAAAAGAGTCAAAACATTTAAAAGTGCCTGGAATTGCCATCTATGTAATCCAGCTAAATTTAAAGAAAAGCTTTAGTGCAGGAAATGTCGAAAGTGGGTTAATCAAGACTTGTGCGAAAGTTGGACCTGTGGGAAAAAATTAAACTGTAAATCCTTAAAAAAATATAAATAAAAGTAGTTTAGTTACATTTTTTGTGCCATTTGCTATGTCAGTCCAATTTAAGAAGCGAACATTTCTAATTTAGACTTTTGAAACTTTGTTATAAATAGTTTATTCACAAAAAGCATTTTCATATGTAGAGAAAATGTACCCACTTAAGTCAGTTCTTTACTAAATTTGATTTGGGATATCGCACCCCTCCTTTTTTTTTAACTTTTTTTTTCTGCTTCATATTTAGCAACACGGGCGTCTTTTTTATAAGTTGTTTAATGTAAGGCCGATCTTCCAATACCAGAAAAGTGTATAAATTTGTTTGTTTGTTTCAAATGGGGCTGCGTTTTTAGCTTCTTGCCATTTGCAGACATAGTGGATTCCCCAAAGCGGCATCCACTCTTTCATGTGGCACCACCATCACCATCGGCGGGATACCGATGGTGGTGAATTATGAATTTTGGAGTAATACTTCATTTTTATGACTTTTATAGACACGTACAGCACTTAGTTCTTGCTTTAAAATAATCTTTGTAAAAAAAAAAAACAAAAAACTGCTCTTACGTCCCTAAATTTTAACTAGCTGTCGTGGCCGTCACGAAACTTTCTTCTATATTTATCTCATGAATTCCAGTTAAAAAATAAAATACGTACTCGCCCGAATAATTGGAGACAGCTCCAATTTCCCAATTATCGTAATAACCCTGCAAATGCAGAATCAATGAGCGAAATTGGAAATCATTGCAAAAGCCTTGTTTAGATTAATTGCAAACATTTTATTTGTTAGTAAAAAGAAACTGGCAGCAGTTAAAAATTTCAAATCATTGAAAGTTTTCAGCTGTTTTGATAATTAAATAGCGTGAAAGCGATTTTTTAATGAATTAATTTTTCGCATTGTTGACTAAGCGCAAAAATCACCCCACCCTCCCCCCGGGGAGATTGGCGCCAAAATTTAATCGATGCTTGCTTCCATATTGGGTTAGTGTTATTCAAAATTTCATTCAAATCTCAGCAATATTTCTCGAGATACAGTAGGTGCAATGACAAAATAAGCACTTTTGATTGCTCCACCCCCTTTGAGATATTGACACACAAATTGAATCAGCACTTGTACTCAATAGGGTCTACCTATGGACCAATTTTCGTTCGATTCCGCCTGTTACTTCCTGAGATATAGCAATCACCTCCGCGCAGAACACGTGCGATTGCTCCACCCCCCTTTGAGATATTGACACACAAATTAAATCAGCACCTGTACTCTATAGGGTCTACCTATGGACTAATTTTCGTTTGATTCCGCCAGTTACTTCTTGAGATATAGCAGTCACCCTCGTGCAGAACACGTGCGATTGCTCCACCCCCCTTCGAGATATTGACAAACAAATTGAATCAGCACCTGTACTCAGTAGGGTCTACCTATGGACCAATTTTCGTTTGATTCCGCCGGTTACTTCCTGAGATATAGCAATCACCCCCGCGCAGAACACGTGCGATTGCTCCACCCCCCTTGGAGGAATTCGCTAAAAAAAGTCAGGTGCACCAGTTCACATGGTGGTACATATGTGCAAAAATTTTTGTTCGATTTCATTCAGTAGTTTTTGCTCTAGCGCGGCCACAAAAACTGGTCACACACATACAGACTCACACACAGACACACACACAGACACACAGACAGACAGACATTTTCCAAAAATGGTCGAAATGGACTCAGCGCACCTCAAAACGTGCAAATCTGTCAAAATTCGACATTCGAAAATTTTCACGAAACCAATACTTTCTTCTATATATTAGATATAGAAGAAAGTAAAAAGGACATCGAGCATAACATATATCTCTCAAAAAGAGTCGAAACATTTACAAGTACTTAAAACTGTTAGCAATGTTATAAAGCGGAATTTATGTATAAAAAAAAGCTTTAGTGCATGAAATGTCCAAAGCGGGTTAATCAAGACTTGGCCAAAAGTGGGACAGCGTCAAAAAATAAATAAATAAATTGCGAAGCCTGTGAAAAAAAATAGTTTAATTAATTTTTTTGTGCCATTTGCTATTTCAGGCTACTTTAAGAAGCGCATGTTCCATTTCATTCCTAATTTGGAATTATAAAACTGTGTTATGAAGTGTATTCACAAAGTATTTTCATATTTAGAGAAAATGTGCCCACTTAAGTTAGTTTCTTATTAAATTCGGCTCAGGATATTCCACCCTTTATTTTGAAATTCTTGTTTTGCTTTATATTTAACAATACGAGTCTCTTGTTTGTAAGGGGTTCACAATATGGGCCGATCTTCCCCTAACAGAAGAAAAAGGATTTTTAAGTAATAATCCAGTTTTTTATGGTTTTTATGGACACGTATAGCACTCAGTTCTTGCTTTAAAGTAGCCTTTGTAAAAACAAAAATAAAAGACTCAGAAAGAAATAACTCTCCTCTTTATTATGCAAATAAGAATTGTTTAACACAACACATTATACAATATTATACAAGAAATGCATTTTCATTCTCAAATACATGACAAGAAAACTTGAATATTTCTGACTCCTAAGGACCAGAAATAATGAATTGAAGGAGCATAATTTTGTGTAATTAATAAAGAAGAAAATTGAAAACGATAATGAGTGAATTTATAATTTAGATTTCCATCCATAATTTGTTCTCTCGCTCGTAATCTAGGAATGAATCACATGGGAATTCGAACAAATTATTTCTCGTCCTCGAGGTAATGTTCAACGTGAAGTATAATTTCTCTAACTGATACAAGCATTTGCTTTGCAATTGATGGAATTTAAAACAATTGATTGAAGAGACACGGAGGTTTTTCCAGGAAAATTTTGAAAAAAATGTATGGAAGTTATTTTTTTTCTTTTTTTTTTTACTTATTTTTTTGTGTGTAAAAATATATTCCGATTTAGCTAGTCGTATTTCAGACACGTACACTTTTATTTTTATTTTTAAAGAAGTTACCCCCTCCCTCCAATCAAAAAATCCTGCTATAAAATAAATATAGATAAAATATAGCCAACAGTCTTCGTTAGCTTACACTGTTAAAAAAACCCTGAATTTTCAGGAAGATTTTTACTGATTTTAACAGTAAATTTCCGTTTTCGTTTCAAAACAGAACTTTTCCTTGAAAAAACGGAACTATTCCGTGAATTACCAAGTTGGAGAAACAGAAAACGGAATTTACCCGGTTTTGTGGTTGAAATATAACCGAATAAGAGAGTTAAAGACAGTCTGAAGAGACTTGGCGCGTGCGCAGAAACGACGTCGGCAGCATAAATGATTCATAACTGAATCAAAGTGCGCAGCAAAAGTAACGCAAAGTCATCGAGAATTAATATGCATGTTTAAGCTTTTGTGAAAGCGACTTGTGTTATTCGCATTAGCATGGAAAAGAGGACGTCTGTGTCTCGTCGTTTGGATTACAAAAAACATCACAGTCGAATGTTATTTTATCGTGTTCCTCAGGACGTTATTATGTGTGCCATTTTGTTTCAATTTGAAAATACTTCGTCGAAGAGCGTTGACTATTGTTATAGCATTCGAAGAAGAATTATTCCAGGAGTTCTGCGTAGTTAATCAAATTGACTGGAAAAATAATTTGGATCTTTTCATGTGATTATTCGGTATACAGCATTTCCTCTAACTCAACATTTTTAAGAAGACTTCGTTTATCGCAATGGATAGGAGGATCAAAATGGGCAACAAAAGGGCGTGTTAGTATATTTTAAAATCTACTCGCTCTATTGTTGCCTTTTTTGAGCAACAGAAATTAAATTTTTATTTAAGAGGTAAGAATTTTTATTTTTGTTACTGCTATTTTTATTTTAATCTGAATCCAGACTTAACAGTTAGTTATTTCATGATGTAAACCAATTGTGCATTTTAGTAGTTGCATGTATAAACTTACTGGTGCTGAGGGTTAGTAAAATTTAGTGAAATGATTTTTGTAATTTTATATCAAGATTTAAAAGCTTAGTTTCAAAACTTAGCTTTTTTTACTTTATGACTTTACTTCGTTAATGTGACGAAATTAATGTTGTCAAAACTACGAAAATGATTGTCAATTTGACGATACTAGGATAAAGAAATATTTCGCTACATTTGACGAAATTCATCCCCCAAAAAATGACGAAATGTTCGCTCGGGGTATATTCTTGGAAGTGATTTCATCAAAAATAAAGAAAATTCGTTAATTTTGAGAGTGCATTTCTGAAAGTGTTGATCACTATGAACACCATAACGTAAATATATATGAAAATAAAGGAAATCAGTAACAATACAGGATTTTTTTTTTAAGGAACCACGAATGTTTCAAATTCAGAAAGGAAAAAAAGAACTTTCGGAAGAACTTAGTTTTTATTCAAACATAAGAGAAAATATTTTTAAAAGAGTGCACCTTGTTAATACTTTTTAATTTTTTGAAGTTATGCGCTCAGAAATACTATGCATTGATCATTCCATCTTCAAAATATTTGAGTATTTTATGCGAGATTGATGTAATCTTTTCAAAAAAATCATGTTATTTTAATGAACTAAAATTTTTAATGAAAAAAAAAGCCAATTCTTGTATTGCTTTAGTATTTTTTTAAAGGCAAGATGTTTAAAAGTTTGAAGTATATGAGCGGATATTTTCAAACTTTTTCTAAAAAACAAAATTCGTAAGAGTTTTAAGTTTATATTTTTGCTCATCATTTTGTCTTATATATATATAATTATCTGGTGAGCTAGTTTACGCTCCTTTTTTAATTGCTCTATTTTTCTGTTTCTCATTTTCCCATATTTTAATCACCCACATTTTTACGTTATTGGCTTATACCTATACGCTTATACTTATATATGAAAGATGGAAAATTATTGAAATTTTGCAAAATAAACAATAGCAGCTTAATATTAATAGCAAATAATACATGAAAGTTTAATAAATTAGTCCTTTAAGTGGCGCAAAATGTGTAGATTGGAAAAAACAACAAATGAACAAATTGAAATTTTAAGAAACTTTAGAGAAACATTTGAAAATTTACGAAACATGTTTGTTCTTTTTATATGTTTATATTGTTTCGCAAATTTTCAAGTGTTTCTTAAAATTTCAATTCGTGCATTTGTTGTTCTACACAATCTACGCATTTTGCGACACTTAAAGGACTAATTTATTGAACTACCATAGATAATTTGCTATTGATATTAAGCTGCTATAAAAGCGCTTGTTAATTTGCAAAATTTAAATAACTTTCCATCTTGCATGTATACATATAAGTCAAAGCGTATAGGTATAAGCCTATAACGTATAAGCGGGGATAATAAGAACCGAAAAAATGAAGAACGGAGAATTACGAAACGAAAAAATGCCTAACGGAAAAATGACGAACGCTCCGTTCGTAATTTTTCCGTAAAATCACGGAAATATAATTAACGAAACGGAAACACTCCGGCAACTCAGCTGCCGTATATTTTTTCGTTATTTTCAGGAAATTTTTTTAACAGTGTAGGAAATATGCATTACGAAATCCGTGCAAATTATGAATTTAACACGGATATTGATTCCTTTAAAAAAGTGTGGCTCTAAAGTAGTTCATTTTGAATTGCTATCTATGTGTTTATGTACAGCTGTGTTTTGAGTATTACTATGCATTGACGGGTCTGCATATTATGCATATTAATCTAACACTCATTTTAAATTTCGTAGATCAATAAAATTTCGAACACACTCATTGCTTAATATTGTTTTTAGTATATCAGCATACAAACTCTTCAGCGTGAAAAATAGCCTGAAAGGAAAAAGAAATGCTTATTTTATCAATACTTCTGCAATGTTAACGCAGTTGCTTTAAGTAGCCATCAGAAATTCACACAAATTTGAGTGTTTTTGATAACTTTAATGCTGCATGATGTTTATGTAATTTTCAGTGATTATTGAGGCAGCATATTTGATAATAAATGTAGGCTCAAGAACAGCATATGTCGAAAATACTGACTTTCTAGGTCGAAACAAAAGACAGCTCTATTAAAAACTAGTGGGCACATTTTTAAAATAAATAAATAAATAAACCATGTTGATAAAGGATGATAAGCGTCTAAGCTTCAGTTAATAAATTCTCAGATTTTATAAATTTTACTATTCCACATTTGAATAAGTGATACACTAAACTCACTCACTTATATACTAAATATTACAGGGTTTTAATTCAGGTGAGACAGTAGAAGTGCGACACCATTAAGAAAAGCCGGGATGCCACGTCCCACCTAAGGGGAAAAAATGTTGTGCTAATGTAAAATGGAAAATAAATCCAAACTTTTTTTTATGTAGGTCTAGATGCTGTGTTAAATTTATCAGTTCTAAAAAGTACGAAGTAAATAATTTATTATTAAAAAAGGAACGGTCACTTTGAGAAGAACTGCCCTGACAGCCAGGCAATTTGTCCCAATTCACCAAATATGATCTTTATTTAAAATAGCTTTACACAAAAATTCTTATAATTGAGAAAATTGTACTAGTCAGCTAAATTAATGTGAAAAATTATATACGTAACATTACAAAAATTAAGTTAACTTCACATTACGAAAATGAAAGTTTCATTTATTTTATTTAATACTTACGGCTTTTAGCACTATTTTGTTTGTAAAATTTTCCGAAAGTATTGCCTTTTTAATAGCCTTCTGCAAACTTTTAGTGCAACTATCCGAAGAAGTTTCATACATTAAAAAAGGGGGGGGGGTGGAATAATCCCCTTTAGGGATATCAGTGGGGCAAATAACCCGTTAATCAGGAGGGGTGCATAAACTTTTTGTCAAAGTTATTTTCTTCCCTCTTAGTGTTTAAACAAACTGCCCATCTATCTGGAACGTTATCAGTATTTCTCATGATGTTCCCTGACTGTTTAATTAGAAAAATCAATCGGACAATGGAACGGTCGTTCTTTACGGTCGTTTCTTAAAGTACTAAGATCACATGCTAAAAGATGCCACACTTTCCTTCAGGTTTCCTTTAGAACTGGAATTATTGGTAGAAATCAACTACTGTAAGTGTTTCTGGAAACTTCTTTGAAGACCATTACCTCTGAAAATAAAAAAATATTACAAGTGGACTGTGCGCGTGTAATTATGAAAAGTTATAACTGGGGCATTTTCCCCGGTGTGGCGTTTAAGACTAAATTATCTATAAATGTAAAAAAACATATTTCTAGCTCGTTCACCGATGTATCCACAAAACTTTGTTATATCTACTGGAAATAAAGGACATAATTTTAAACACTTTATTTCTGCCTAAATGCGGTCCTTTCTCTTTTGTTCTGGATTTCCTACAATCAGTCAGAATTCATAATTACGAAGTAAGGTTTTTACATAAGGTGATAATATATGGTGCTTATTTAGGGTTGAAATATAATTTTAACTGTTTTTTTTCACGAAACACCCAACGAAGACCATCAAAAATGTTTTCTCACGGTTCATTGCATGGAATTGAGTTGATTTTTGTTCTATATCTCGTGCAGAACTCAAATACTTATATTAATTTTAATAAAAAAGGGAGCTGTTCGGGTCATTTTTGCAATTATTAAATTTATCGTGAATACCAAACCCCAAATTAAAAATAAATCCATCTGATAAGAGAGTATGCTGAAGCATCATGTTTGCATTTTATACAAAATGTAGAGAAATGCTCAAATTTGTGTTACCTGAAAGAACTGACCATACAAATAGCTTTCCTTTAAAGTACATTTGTTCAATTTTTAAAACAGACTTTATAATTGAACGGTTATTTTAAAAAGTTTGAGAAAATAAAATTTATGTGCTTAACGAAAAAGTTTTTTTTTAATTTATTTAAATCCTTAAACTTAATTCATAAATTTTGATGCTTTTCGGCAAAGCATTTTCTTACTTCTTTGAAGTTAAATAACTCGGCTAAAAGCCTTTGCACTCTCTGTAAAGCGCATTTATCCTAGATTCTCAAGGAATAAAAGTACTTAGCTTTCTTTAAAAGCTTTCAGAAATTTCACGTTGGAAGAAAGCGGAAAAAATGCATCAGGTTTTATTTTATTAAAAAATCTTTCGAGCGCTATATTTTGTTTTATCCTTTCGGTAACAAGTAAAAAGGCATCGGATGAGTTTAATACTATTGCTATCTACTTTTTGTATTAAAAACGGAACGGTTTCCTCATCCAAAGGTTTCTATAGATAAAGCAAACATGTTACGGCTCACAACTGATCTTAACCTACTGAATACGCTTGCTAATCTGGCGCTTTACTAGTCAAATATGTGTGTGTATATATATATATATATATATATATATATATATATATATATATATATATATGGGTGATTCTACAAAAATGGGAATATTTCTAACATGTAGATTTCAAAAAATTAATTTAAAATTAGAAAATCTATAAATACTCATATAATGACGAGGTATTCGAAAACGGAAGCTTGAATTCGAAGTCAGGATTTAGTTTGGCTTGGCTCGTTTCCAATTTATCACCGATGTAAGAAGAACCGATGCATCACCGATGTATCACAGAAATAACTTGGATCGTCGTCGTTGGTTGTTATGCTAGATTGGCTAGCTGCCAACACAACAACGGTATGAGCAAAATATCAAAATTGGTGTATTGAACCGGTGTGCCCTACATCAGTGCGGTGCCTATTCATCGGTTTAGAAAATAATTCTAAACCGGTGTAACGATGTAGGGCCTACACCGGTGTTTCACCATACATCGTTACATCACCCAGCCCTAATATATATGCAACATTTTGAAGGAATGAGCCGAATGAAAAAAAAAATAGCAGGTAATTTCAGTTATATAGGATGTTATGCACAATCGTAAAGATTCAGGTTCAAACGTATAAATAGTGGGCTGAAGTTTCAAGTTAAAAATAGTTCATATTTGTATAATGCCCACTTGAGAAAGATAATTTATTTCATTGTAGCCTCAAGTTCCGATTTTGAAGCTTTAAGAAGCGGATCACAAGCGAAACGTCGAACCGACCAAAATTTACACTTGTTCAATATGATGCAATACCCAGCGTTGTAAGCAGTACAAGGAAGAAACTTTATGTTCGGGCTGAAAAGGTACCTCAAAATTTCCTTGCAACATCGGGCGCGTTGTGGAAAGACTGCTCCAACCTATGCCTCGGAGGGAAAGAACGACTCATGTTACCACTATTCGTAGCAGCTGAGGCATTACATGATGAGAAATCTTACCCCTGGCCAGAACTTCTGGTGTCCGACCTCTTCGATAACCTACTCTGAGAAGCAGTGTTCATCAGCCTAGCGTCTAACACTAATGCGGCAGTACAGATATACAAAATCAAGCGGAATTTGTAAGAAAAGACGAATTGTTGCCAACTAACGTACCAGGTTGTGTGCTCATGATCTCATTACTGACGTAGAAGTCAATGGTTGTCCTGAGAATCATCCTGCTTTAACGAATCCTTTCAAGCAGTCCACGGTTCAGTAGACGTCAACGAACTGACGAATTGGACAGTTGTAGACATGAAGAAGTAGACTAAAGCGCTGCCAACTCCCGGACACAACTGCCTTCCAGTCTTTTACTATTTTTAAAACATATGCATTTAGAGATGATTATGAACTGTCGAAGAAGTAAAATCTGGAAGTTGTAATTCATGCTCGCGTGTTGCATAATATTATGGGTAAAATTGATTTCAAAAATAGCTGCTTGTTTTTGCCTCAAAAAATAATAAGGAGCTTTACAAAGCGCAAAAGGATATGTAACAATTATTGTTGAGGTTAAACAGTATGTAATAAACAAGTTTCTTAAATATTAGTGGTGCTACGTCTCAATTTTTTTTTTTTTTTGTAGTTACGTTTTTTGAAGACAATATTTAATAGTGAACGATTCAAAATAACAGATAATAAGCCTTTAAAGATAGACCTTAATTGGTAAAATCCAGGTTCACTTTTTAAAGAAAAGGGCTGCATCAGGTTACATCGGCTACCACACTTAAAACCTTGAATAGATCTGCAAAGTTTTAAAAAGTCTTAAAAAATGAAACAATGATAAGACAAATAATCTTGCAAGAACAAGTGATGCAATTAATACTTCTTATCAGGGGGGTCAGGGCACTGCATGGTGAAGACTATAACATTGAAATTTTAGTGAGGACTTATTTAGGGGTTCTTTTCCTTTATCGGGGACGAGAGGCGGTCTCAATTATAGCGGGTTCAATAGTATTTGGGGGGGGGGGACACTAGTGCTCTTTCAGCGGCTGCATGTCTAATTAACTTTTGTAAATAAAGTAAAAAGCATGGATTAACAGTAATGGAAGGGTACAATGAATGCCGTACAAAAGCAATACGTGTTAATGCTAAATAACTAGTTCAGAAGTAAATGTTCGCACTTGCATTTTATTGCCCTAAGAGATTCATACCCTCATTTTTATTTTACTTTTATTTTATTTTTTGGATTTCTGTTAAATTAACGTGTTTTCTGGCTTCATAGAAAATTTCTAATTATTTCCAGGAATTCGAAAGTTTCTATCCCTTACTGTAATTATATTTTATTTACGAGATTAAAACCACATGGTGTGTCTTGTTGAATTTTTTAAACAATCAATTCAATTTGAAAAATATTGTGGAGGACACGAGGAATATTGGGGTTATATACACCTTACTTTAACAATTACGGTGCAAAAAATTTAACTCGTTATGTATGAGTTAAGGCTGTACATGTTATTTGAAATAAGATTAAGCTTAACAGTTACGCAAAAACATTATTTGAAAGAAACTAAACAAACAGGTTTTTTGTTAATGCGTCAATTATTTCCCTTAAACCATCTATTATAGTGTGCGCGAAGTTACTAAATTTAATTCAAATATTTTCCTTTTAAGCAAAATACAACGAAACACATTATACTGTTTTCCCTATTTTAATTCACCAAAAGGAAGCTACAGAAAAAAAATTACTGTTTCCATATAGCTTTTCCATTAATGGTTTCCGAGTAAATCTAAATGATTTTAACGAATCAATACTCAGTATAAATATACAGGAATAATTTTAAATGTCACGAACGTGCTTTGCGGTGCTCGGGACGCTAACATGAAAAACAAATCTAATTACAAATTTATTACTTACATTCTAAAAATAAAAATCCAATTTAAAGAAAAACGGACGTCAGTCACTATGATTGATTACGAGCGGGCAATGGAAATCTGCTTTAATTATAGCTACGCCTACATCGGGTCTTTCTTTTACTCTTGATTTCTGGGTCACTTGTTTTGCCTCTAATCTGTCTTTTTAGAAATAAAAGCGGAAATCAACTAATGCAGATCAAGTTAAATGACAGATTTATGGTAATCCATACAAATTTATATGTTTATTAGATTAAGATAAACGGAACAACTAATGATTCAAAAATATTTGTATCACTGATAAGATCTAGAAAAAAAAACGAAAAAAAAACTAATTTTGTTTTGTAAGTAAGTGCATGCAATTCGCTGTCAGCTCGGTTATTTTATGCAGATACTGCAGTTTCGTTTTTTTTAGAACTCATCTGTCTGGAATAGGAAGTAAATATCATCTTATGTTGTTGTTCTGTCCATGGATCGAAAGTAGAAAGTCAAATTAGGCGATACACTGTCCACACAGGGTCAGTAAATCGAATACAACGGTCCAAGTAGAGGTCCTGGAAGGGGGAGTTGTTGTTGAGACTTGCTATCACCTTATAGAAGCTAAGAATGGCAACAAACTGATAGAAAAAGTTTCGGTATATTGCATTTATTTCTGCCAAAGCCACAAATTTGGGGCCAATACTCAATGCAAAAACGAAAAAAAAAAATATATAGAAATTTCGGTCATCAATCACTTATGACTTAATAATGGTGAGCACAAAAAGATGGCAAACGTATATATTCTTTTTCAAGCAACAGGTGTTTAACAAGACCTCCACTTTCTTAGCATCAAATATCAGTTCTCAATCTGCGGTTGAACCTCCCAAGAGCGGCGTGAATGAATGAGATAATTAAGTAAAACAGTATTATTAATTGTAATCTAAATGATTTACTCAGTTTTTAGTCTCATGTAAATATTTTCAATCTTATCGCCTTTGTTGAGGTTTTAAGCGTGTTTTTAATCCCCTTTCCTCTGAATCTAGATTTTGATCGTTAGTATAGCTAAAGTCAATTTATTAAAGTCGTTTTAGCGAATTAGTCAAAATATTGAACTATTACATCAGACAGGATATATCGGTACAAAATATGTAGTTTGTCGAATAAATCTGTATTTTAAAATGAATTTTAAGATAACTGCTATCCTCAAGTCATCAGAAAAGTTAATTTTGTTCGCCACCTGTTTTGCGGTCAAAACGACTGAAAAACATCCCATTACTTCCATTTATAAGATTTCTAAAAAAATATATACATATATGTATAAAAAAATAAAATAAAAAAATAAATGAATAGTAATAATAACTGAGCAAAAAGCAATGGAACATGACAATACCCCAATTGACACGGGAAGGAACCAAATTTGACATAATTGGTCAATATTAGTCTGAGGTTTTATACTGTTCCGAAACTAGAATTTAAAATCTTAGCAAAATCCGGGTCTTTCTGTTTTCATCTGGCATAAATGTAGCTTAATAGAGAGCTAAAAAGTTTTGAACGTTCTACATTATCCAACCATCAAAAGAAATTTGCCGTGAGGTGTTAACATTTTGGGTAATGGTGGCCGCCATTGTTATATTGCACAAAAAAAGGAGCATTTGGTGAATGAAAAAAATGGAGCATTTGGAAATACTTATTAGAACAACTATAAAATAATAAAAATATTTTTGAAAAAAAAAAAAATGATTCGACTTCAGAACTGCACTCGGCAAGTGCTCTAAAAAGTAAAAAATAATTTTATTCTTTGATTACCATCGATATTACATTTAAGCATACGTTTTGAAGTCGGAGCAAAAACACTAAATAGTATCCTACGAAACTATAATTCAACTACAAATATGAACTTCAATGAATCCAGGTTCTTTAATCGCATTCGCAAACACTACATCGACAACCACATATTTATGTAAGGGTACAAATATTCAGCTCTTAATTTTCAATGATTTCTCTCAAAAATATTGGCAAAATATAGCTTAACATCATTTTACTTATATTTTTGCCCCGACTTCAAAACAAAACAAATGTAAAAAACAATCAAGTGAAAACACATAAAGAAAAGTTTACAGCATTTGCAAATTTTTTGCACATTTTCGGCAATAATGAAGGCGTTTTATGTTTTAAAAAATAATTAAGTGTCACTAATGAAAATATTTCCGAAGAACTTATAAACATAAATTAATGTATTTTTTCCCTTTTAATTTACTTTTTGGTATTTACTTCTAATTATTGAACACATAAACTATTAAAAAAAGAAAAAATAAAAAAAAAAAGGTGAGATAAATATTAGGACTGTATTTTTATGCATTTGCAACAAACCAAATCTTGGGACACAAACTTTTAAGTGAGAGTTTTATGACACCTAATATACATTTTTTCCGGATTCATCATCGAAAATATAAAACAAAATTTTGGTGATGTGTTTACAGAAATTATCTCAAGTAAATAATAAAATACAAAAGCCATAAGAGTTGTTTCATTTTATTACCTAATCAATCAGTTTTAATTACATCCGTTTATAACATTTTTTAAAGACTAGTTATATAACAATCAACAATTTATAGAAAAAAACTAGATCGTCTTTTAAATATCCAAAAGCATAATGTACATAACATTTAAAAATAAAGAATAATTTTTAAGTACATTTTTTTTCTTCAGCATCATCTATTTCAGAACATATCATTGTAAGGTATAATATACAATCGTCATTCCTGAATTATTTATTCATGTATTTAAATGTTTACAATTGCTCGGTATGTTTCTAATACAACTATTTTGAAAGCATTCTCTGTAGATTACAGCTGAGTCAATTAAGAGAAAATAAGTAAATAAATCGAAAGAATTAAAAAAAATGATACAAGCTCAGCTTTTTTCGAACCTGCAATAAAAATTAGATTTTTCAACGTCCCCAATTTTGCTAATACTGTGAAAATAATTTCTACAGTGAAACGTCCGTTCCTGTCTATTACAGGAATATAAGATAAGTTTCTTTTCTTTCTTTATTTTCTATATATTGGTAGGTTGTTTTCCATGTCTTAATTAAGTGCATCAGTCCTTTCGCTATGATTGCGAATTTCAAACTACATAAAGAGATGAAACAATTTCATAAACTTAGGTGAACCAATTTATAAACTTGTAGTAGAATGAATTGAAAATTGTGCAGCTGAATGTTTTCAGGAGCGAGTGTGCTAATAGGATAAATCTAAATGTTGTTGATTAAATTTGGTAAAACTAATGTCAGCAATTTAATGTCTAAATGGACTGAAATTACGAATACCTTTTAGTTCTGAATAGTATATTCAATAAACTCCAAGTATGTAATTGTAAAAGAAAAGACTATGTGCTATATACAAAACTCGATGATTTTTTTGGTCACTTAATTTTTTCCAGAGTTAAAATTTCAAACAAAAGTTTATTTATTTATTTTTTTATGATTTGGTCACCTCTAAAATTTCAGTTTTAGCAGTTTCCTCGTTGCTCTTTTAAAACAGCGATACATATTTTTAACACTGTTAGAAAAATGGAATGATTTTCACAAAAGTTCAAATTCAAAACTAAACTCATATCCCTTTTAAATAGCAAATTTTAACCTAAATAACGGAGAGTAGCAACTGAAAATAAAAACATTTTTTGTAAAGGAAAAACGGAAATTCTAGTCTTTTTATTAAAACAAGAATGCAGCCTGAAAGTTTACTATGAGTTTTAATTTTGAAATTTCTCTTAAACGCTTCACCAGAGAAACGCTAATTATTTCCCTGCTCCTAAGAGACTGCTTTTACAGTGTGAAGTTTTCTTTATAAATGAAGAACTCACACAAAGTATATGTAATTAAATTAAATGCATAAGACGCAGTCGGCTCTTTATGCTAGTGCTTTACTTTGCGTAAGTAACTTTGGAATCCCGTAGAGTAAAACTGCATCGTTAAGCTAAAGCTGAGGCTCTAGATTTAGGATTGAGACAAATTGCGCAGACCACTAATTTATTTCTGCAACAAGTGCGGTTTAATTCCGGCTTATTTGTCTCGTAACTTTAATTTAGCCTATTGATTTTCCTCTTCTTGAAAATTGTATTAATGAAACTTTTGTATGTAGAAATACAATAGAAATGTAACATTTTTGATTTAAATAAAAAAAAAAAAAAAAAAAAAAAAAACCCGCACACGCATCTTCTTTTTTTTCTTCTTTTATGATAAAAGATCATTTTGAAACATCACATACTATTTTCGGTCAACGTTCAGGGATGGCACGAGTTTTCCCCTGTGTCCTGTGGAAAGCATGCCAAAAAGTCCTTAATTAAAAAAAAACAACATAAATGTAGATTTTCCTCTATCGTTGAAGTCATTTTTTGCAACCAGTGTTCACCCCCACCTCAATTACGGCAAGTTCAGATTGAGAGAGTCCAAATGAAGAATAAAAGTGCTGTCACTGGATAATATCTCATTGAGAAGAATTGGAAGCAATTAAGGTGTTAAGAATTAGTGTAAAGTTCTATATTGGTTTTAGCCATGTTTTCTAAACTGTGCTAGGAGTCTTCTTATAAATCAGGTTGGTACCAAGCTGGTGCTGCTGGTCGTTGGTAGCAAGCCACCATGGTTGGTGTCAAGTTCCAGTGTTTTTAGGATTCCAAATATTTCTAGAAACGTAACTAATATTTTTTGGGATGGCTTCTAAATTTTCAGGCATATTCTACCCCATCTTCAGGAAGGTTAATGGCGTTTAGTGGGAAATTCCTGTTCTCTTATCAGGTATGGTTCTGGCGAAAATTGGGCACATCAGGTGCTTATTATTTTCCAGGAACATTTCTTTTTATAAAATGCTCTAAAGTTCGGACTATGGGTTCACAATTGTACTATGCTAAAAATTTTAATACCAGCCTAACATTACTTTCACTATACTTCTGTTTCAACTTTTTTTTGAGACCCACTGAACATCAAGAATGTGCAGCTACTATTCAGTAAATGATCTTGGGTAATTTGGTTATTGCCCTATACGGAAATTAACTATTTAGCAAAATACTTTGTGCTGTTATGTTATTGAAAAACAGTGGGCCCAAAAAAATTATTAATTCTTTTTTTTTTTAATTTCGAAGTTGTAATAGAGATGAAAAGTTGGGAATTGTTCAAACAAAAAAAAAGGAAAAAAAGTCTCGAAATCGATTACGCGCATAAGGCCTAAAATTTAACAAAAAAAAAAAAAAAAAAAACATTTTTGCGTTTTTTTTTTTTTTTTTGAATAAGACAATTTTGTAATGTAAGAATTTGTAACGTTTTCTAATGTAGAGTTAAAACATTGTGTTTTGGTTTGGTTTTAGTCTCATATTATCTTCCGATCATGCATTAACCCTAAAATTACCATAAAAAGGAAAAAGCTTCTTATACGTTTTTTAGTTTTTGATGAATAGTTAAATTTTAAATGAAACAGCAGCAGTAATTTTTCAGACGAACTGACAATAAGATAGAAAAATAAACTATTAGGTTCAGTCAATGTTTTGGAGTTGCGAAAACCCTTGAAAACTCTCATGCGCAGACGTCGGGCAGCAACTCAGGCTATGTCGCTCGCCTGGCTGAGACGGCTCTCTTGCACTCAATCGGCGCCTACCTAGGACCATGTCAGATGTCCGCCTATATTGTTTTTTCAGTCAGCGTTTCTCAGTAGTAATCGCAGCGTAATATTGTTTAGTTCAATCTAGCTGTTTTCATTTTGAAAATCACGGGACGCGGGAGCGTCCCGCCCCGCCAAGAAAACCAAATACAAGCCGCCAAGAAATTTCCGTCGCCAATAAAAATGTAAAAGAGCGACAAGGACTGTTTACGCGAGTAACCAAACCGGGGTTTTCACCCCTCTGTATCTCAGCCCCATAAAGATCCTTAGAGTTCATTTTTGGTATACTCAATCTCCAGCGGTCCCTGACGGCACATACTAAAGCAAAACATCCAGGACCCTCAGGGGGAGGGGTGATATATGTTATAAAATCGCTATTTTTCGCATTTTTTAAAAATTGTTCGACAGGGGTCCAGACTAAACGGTAACTCGGATTGAGCTCTCATTTTGCACCCACATTTATTTTGTCCCAAAGCTCGGCATAGGGGTTTTTTCGACCCCCCACCCCCTCCCCCCTCGTTTTTATTTTTCGTATATTTTCCCCCCGGGGGTCTTTAGTGTTGATTTTTGGTATGAATATTCTCGATGAGATTTTGAGGACGTTTTCCCAAAATTTATCCCCGGGGTCATTGCACCCCGGAGTTATTAATGCTTAAAATTGGTCCGATTTCTATCTACTAGCTCTGTTCAACATCTGAGCATTTATGTTGTCATTGTTGGGCGGCGAGGAAAGAAAACTCAATGATTGAAATTTCATCTGTTGCCAGTTTCTATTTGTTAACAAATAAAATATTTGTAATTGATTTTATTGCATAAGGCTTTTAAAAGGGATCTTCAATTTAGTTCATTTTAATGTGAGATCGGCAGTAAGGGTTGGGGTTTTTTGTTTAAACTTTTAATTTAATCGTAGTATTGTTAGCAACTAGCTTCGTTTTGCGTCGGTTCGGGTGGTACATTGTGATTGATTTCAAATTTATCCTAGACTGAAGAAGATCCTTGAACTTTTGCACCAAATGCATGCCAAGAAAACCACATATGTCGGACCGCCAAGAAAAATTTTGAAGGGAAAAAAAAACATGCAAAATAAATTTTGAAGAGAAAAAAAAAAACAGGCAAAGAAATAATATTAATGCAAAAACATGTGATATCTCCCCAAAAACAACAGTGTTGTAAAAAAATCCCCCGCCAAGAAAACCTTAAATACTCAGCCTTAAAAAGTTATGATATCGAGTTTTCCCGCCAAGTTTGTGCCAAACTACAACTAACCTGTATGTATAGTTCTTTTAAATTGTTTTCAGTCCTGCCAGGCGGGAAGTTTTTACTCATTAAGCAACCACCTCACAAGACAAAGTTTCCCGCCTGGCAGGACAGAAAACAATTTAAAAGAACTATACATACAGGTTAGTTGTAGTTAGGCACAAACTTGGCGGGAAAACTCGATATCATAACTTTTTAAGGCTGAGTATTTAAGGTTTTCTTGGCGGGGGATTTTTTTACAACACTGTTGTTTTTGGGGAGATATGGAAGTCTTCTGTAATGATGTAGTTTTCTGCTGTAAAATACGTCAAAATGCATTTAAGGAAAATATATACGATTTTCGAAATTTTTCAAACA
This sequence comes from Uloborus plumipes, assembly GCA_038373865.1. NCBI lineage: Eukaryota > Metazoa > Arthropoda > Arachnida > Araneae > Uloboridae > Uloborus > Uloborus plumipes. The sequence goes on from JAXGGA010000006.1 coordinate 442,594, forward strand.
GCTGAAAACTGAATATAAATAAAATTGTATTTTCTTTTAACGTATAAAATCAAGTTTTCAATGTTTAAAGTATTTTTTGCCCTTTCATGCCAATTAAAGGAAATAAACTTTATGAATGAAAACATGCCGTACTTTCTGCCGAAAATGAGATAAATTCATATTTTGTAACCGGTGAATTGGTAGAAAAATTTAAAAAAGAAAGAAAAGTTAATCTCTTTAAGGAAAAAAATCTCAAATCTGTGGAAAAACAGCAATTTCATGTTTCTCTGAAATCCATGAACAAGCTTTTTGAAAACTATTTTTTCTGCAAATTATTACATTCATCCTTTATCCAATAAAGTAAACACTCATTTTTTCTCCCGACATTTATCTTTTTGGTGTTTTCCTTCCACCCAAAACAGACACTCCATTATAAAGATATAGGGAAAAAAGTAAAATTCAATTACGGTTCCAGACTTCAATAATTTGACAATCTAATCTCCCTTTAAATCTGATGTCAAGCTCAGAAGAAGGACAGCCGAAAAGACGTGGATTATTTTAGCCCTTCTTTTATGTGTGGTTTTCTTTCATACTATTACATCATTTTTTAGATTAAAGCAAGCAGTTCAACTACGCTTACATGGCCCACTATTTACTTTAAATAGACACAACATTACTAAAAATACGTATAACATAAACATATTGCATTTTTTAAATGTATATTTTCTTTTCTTTGTAAGAGAACGTATATTAGGTAAAATAAATCAACATGATTGCAATGAGAAAATAGTTGTCATTTGAAAGTGCAATTATTATTATTATTATTATTATTATTATTATTATTATTATTATTATTATTATTATTATTATTATTATTATTATTATTATCATTATTATTATTATTATTATTATTATTATTATTATTATTATTATTATTATTATTATTATTATTATAATTGTTATTATTATTACATCCAACCACAATTTGGTTTATATTTAAAATTTAGCGAACTATTACTTAGTTCGCTTTTTGAGTTACTTTTTGAATCACCATTCAAGCTTGTACATGACATATATTTTCCTTTCTCACTACCACATCAGATGTACATTGTTTTATAAAAACGTAAGGTTATTGTTGTCAATGGGGTGTAACGTTACCCAACTACTGGAGTCAGCCAATTTTAAATAGCCTCTAATTGTTGGTGGAAACTTAAATGTTGGCTTGTGTAACGTTCTATCTAGCGGCAAAACTACTTCAAAAAACTGAGGTAGACTTAGGGTAGTAGCCCATTCGTAAAGCATCAAAGCAGAGCTCATAAATTCCTATACAACACAACTCGAGGTGCCTCAGTGGCGAAGCGGTAAAATGCGCGTACTTGGAGATTCGTCCTGACGTAGTGATACCGAAATTTAGTGTTGACTCCACCCAAGGTGTTATTTCTTTATTTTCTTTCTTGAGTGTAATTATAATACATTTCAAATGAGTAAATTTTATAGGTGCACATTAGTGTGAACCTGACAAAAATTGAATAAACGAATAATTAAATTCATCATAGAAAAGAAAAGATGTAATTATATATGACATGCATAAAATCATAGGCATATGGTTAGCAGTTTCAACTACTGCAACCTAAGTATTTTTCATACGTTCAATTTGCCTTTTTAAAAGACGTTATTACCTGATCATTTAATAACTTTGTTATTTATAAATCATTGAATACTTGAAGAATGAGTTAATTTGCACTTAAAAGTGAGTATTTTTTTTATTAAGTCTAAGGAAAGCTTATTTTTGCTAAAGTGTAAACTTTGAAACACTTTATCTGTAACCTTGCAGATAATTCCGATGTAAACTTACACATAAATTACTGAAAAGTTACAAAATAGTATAACTACATTGGTATAACCTTCTCAAATTTATGCGAAACGTTTTAGCAGTTTTATGAGTCAAATTGCTCCAGATCATTACATGCTGCAGGTTTTGAGATGGTGAAATGTGAGTTAGTTTTTTTTCTTAGTTATTTAGCAGTTTAATAGCAGTTATTAATAGTTCTTTAATTACGTTAAATGTTTACAGTTAATACGCTATGGTAGTGTGCTATGGTTGTGATGTATTATACAAAAATATGTTGTTTTAATGCACTCAAGAGCTTTAAAATAATACCTAAAAATGACGATGTCATTATTATTATTATTATTATTATTATTATTATTATTATTATTATTATTATTATTATTATTATTATTATTATTATTATTATTATTATTATTTCAATCTAATTCAATAGAAAAATTTACTTGAAGTCAAAATTATACGTACTGAAAGCTACTTCAACATGTCCATTAGTTACACTTTTTAAAACTTTTATTTCGGGAGAAAAAAAAATCCTTTTGTCTTACTGGGTTTCGAGTGATTTTAAATGTGATGTCTTCTTGTAGAAATTAATAATTTTTTGAATCAGAACTCAAACAGCTGTCGTAACATTTTATATTTAAAAAATAGTTTTAAAAACTGAGAGCTCTTGCATCTAAAATATGTTATACCATTCAAAACCTGTTCTGGAAACCTGTTCGAAAAAGTAAGAAAAGCGTAAATATCCGAGATAGAAGATGGTTACTTTCGGTATATTTTTACCCCTTTTCCATGCATTTTTATTTTTACTTATTTATATACTTTTTTTCAATTTCTATTTCGAAAATATTCTCAGCGTATTTCGAAATCCGAATATGTTATCAATGTAAAAGAAAATAAATATTTTATGAGAAATGTGCATGAGGAAAACAAACAACATAAAACATATACGTATTGTCTTTGTTTGATTGACATATTTCTCCTGAATTTTTTATTTTCTAATCTACGTTTTATCCAAGAAAAATATATTCTGAAATGTAAAATTTTGCATAAAGCAATCGTTTTCGGAAGCTACTGAAAACATTTTCAGTGTCTCACTAACATTTATAGACCCATACATTAAATGGGGCTGTAAAGAGTGTCTTATGCCAAAAATTTAATCAATCTATTTCATGGTTTATTTCTCAAGTACTATCGATAGTTTTATTAAAGCAAAATTATAATTTCTTTTGAATGCAAAAACGATGTAAGAATGTGTCATAATACATTTGAAGATGTTCACTGCAAAGGAAACAGTGAAATGACGCATTACAAAATGATGAAACGAAATAATGAAGAAGTTACAGTTTTATAAATATAGTGAAATACGCACTAGTAAATAATTTAGCCGTTGATGTTACAAATTCCCGAAGGAATTGATTTAATCTAAAATGATTAATGAATGATGTTGTTTAGAAGAAATCAAATGGTCAAATTAATAGAAAATAACTTGTATAAGATAGTTATCAACATAAGCACTACATTTGAAAATACTTAAACTGCTTAAGTTGCAGTATGAAGTAAAATTTCCTAGAAGGTATTTTCCCCATAAATTGCGCTCGTCTTGGATCGAATTATATGTACCAGTAGCATAACGAGAGAAATTTATCTATTGAGTTGGGCAATGAAATTGATGACTGCTCAATTAGTAGATATAATTGGTTGTATTTGAATTGATCCAATCAGTTTAGAGTATAATATGTGCCTCCTATTTTTCGACATTCGTATGTAGCATATACATTTATTTTTTCCAGAACTAAATATCACTCTCAAAATATCAATGCTTTGTACACGTGTTCACTACATATGTCTTACATTTAATTTGAATTCCAAACGCACAAAGTTTCGTGGCAGACTAAATTCAAACGTAATTTTATCGAGTTGAATACGACCAGTTGTATCTACCAACGGCGCAGCTATAAATTTCCTTTGCCTCACTCAGAAAAATGTTTCTTGCTACGCTACTGATGGGTAGAAACAGATCGAAACAAACACAATGGTCCAATTTTGGTAATCCTCTAAGCTTAACACAGCTAACTTTTTTGTAGACCTGTGTCCTGGTTGCAAATTCGGATATGTATCTGTTCAGGAGAGAGAAGATTTCCTAACAGAATCACGCTAATTTAAATATTAACAAGATAAGTTAAGATAATACGTGTACTTTTTAGATTAATGACCTTTAAAACGGTGTTGTACTTGCCTTTTTATTTCGCTCTGATGTTAGAGTTTTATTCTTATTACATCTAAAAAAGTTGATCTGAAACGTTTGTAATATAGTATAAAATTATCTGTAACTATAGTGTAAGAAACTTAGCAGCAATGTAAAAGTTACAAAAGCTACAATTGTGTACGTTGTTTTGCTCTAATATAGTTTCTGAACAAAAAGTATTTACAGATAGAATTATAAATATTAATATCATATTAAAATTTATATAATTTAGAAACACAGCTACGCAATCATTATTTGCATTATATACTAAGCAAGAAACCTAGTCTTTAAAAATTTTAAAGTCCTCAAAACGTAATATATAAAAATTAATGTAGTTCTTTTAATTTAAATTTAAAAAACGTGTACTTTAAATATTAGTATGTGGATGGTTGCTAATGAAAATCGTATAAGTTTAGAACCATTAAAAAGAGATAAGTTAGATGATTAACATAATACAGAAAAAAAACAATGAAAAACTCGTTAACCAAGTATATATTTTCACAGAAATATGAAATGCAGAAACTATTTTGAACTTAAGGCACCAAACAACTATTACAAAAGCTACAGCTTCATTGTATATTTGTAGAAAACAACTAAAACGGAACTTACAATCATCGGATACCCGAATACTGTCTGTTTTTTTTTCCATTAATACAAGAATGAGAAAAATTACATTATATATTCATGTTTTTAAACGTGTATTTTTTTATATTTTTAGACAAAGAGAGAGAGAGAGAGAAAAGCAGCATGATTTTACTTTTTCTTCTTTTTTCTTTTTTTTTTATCTTGACCTAAATTTTGAGAACATTTTTTAAATTATAATTTCAAATCTACAGAAACGCAATAACTCCTGCTGTTTTTTTTTTTTTTTTTTTTAAATTCTGCTTCAAATGTCGTATGAGTATGAAAAAGTAAAACAAAACAAAAAATACTAAGTAATAACTATTCTTTGATTTTAATAAACTTCTATTTTATACTTAGTTATAAATCATTACCATTGAAGATTTCTACAGATTAAATTCTTCAACCATACTTCTGATTCGAAATATTGTTTTAGCTCAAACGTTCTATGATCCATTTTATGAATTTTTCATCAGTTTTGAAGCCAGACGTTTCAATTACGTTACTAAAAGAATACAGGGCAGCTAAAATTAAAAAAACTGCGGATGCAAATTTTCTTGAAAATATATGCTCTTTTTAAGCATAATATTTTAAAAAACTAAATAATTTTTTCAAGCTTAAGATATAGAAACCCGCAGTTATACATGTTTCTGTACAACTTTCTTAACAAAACTATCTTACAAAGTAATGAAAAATGTAGTTTTTATGTCACTTGGACGATTTGCATGTACTGTATTTTATTTATTTGAGTATTTATTATTATCATTATTATTTAAAATGTAATTTATTATAATCAGTTTTCAATCATGTTGCATAAAGTAGCAGTTGAGAACGAGTGCTGAATATATATTTTTTTATTTTTAAATTCATGAATTTTCTTTAAACTGTAACCCCCGTCACTTACAAAATCGCTATTGTTAGTAAACTAAGATAAAATTATGAACAAATATCAATGAATGTATTATATTTACTTGGTGTCTTCTTATTCTGGTTATTATATTCGAGAGCACCATTTTGCTAACTAAGACATACATTGAGCTTAAAAGTGCAATTCAAATGCATTTGTTGTTTTTAGATAGTTTAAAATTGATAAACAGAGTGTATATTGATTTTTTACATTTTCTTTAATATTAATTTCACTATTTTGATCCAAAAATGACATTGTCCACATAAAATAAAAACTTCTGCAGTGAAAACTTTGGTATGATAGCGGACACATTAAAAGAGCACTTTTCGGGACGATTTTTTTTTTTTTAATTTTGAGGGAAAAAGCTTTAAAACTAATCATTTCAGGTGTAAACAACAACAACAAAACAAATAGGGTACAATGGGTGAGAACACAGCAGTTTTCAACGTTGTTTTACATAAAATCGCTCAGTGTTTTTATTTTTAAAAAAAGCCCAATTCAGCCACAAATAAAGAACTTTTGCGATTGGTAAAAAAATAGGTTTCGCTTTAGAAAACATTTTTTTACCACCGAAAATTATTGATTGCAAAACCCTCCCATTGCTGCACACCCCATGTTTACCCATATCGTAGAGTTTGAATGCCATTTTTAATTTTGTTTAAAAACTATCAAAGGGCTGTCTTTCTCTGAAAGATTGTTTAAAAACAAAATAGAGGATGGTATCGCCTAATAATAATTGCTATCTAACCTTAACCAAACATTGCAGCAATGAGTAAAGTGAAAAATAATTGCTAAGATTTTAAATTCACAAAGTAACATACCTATAAATGATAATGATAGGTACCATCTATTATAATAATTAAAAAATACGTATTGGTACAATTATAATCCAGATTTGTTTTCTTTATTTTATTTTTGTCACTTAATCATCAGTAGTTGAGACTGGGGACGGTTGTGACAGTCGTCATATTAGCTAAACCATTATTAATACCTGGTTGAAGCAAAGAGAGACAGTATCAGCATGTTTGTCTGAGTGTGTGTCAAAGCATTGCGGTAGCCATTGAGCGACAGCAGTGATTAACGCTAGCAGAGGGGTTGGTTACTTTTTAACAGTCAAAAGTAAGTTTTTTTGTTCGATTTCTTTTAGTAATTCCTGTTGAATGGGTACAGATAGAGAAATGAAAGTTTTCCCCCGTAAGTAGTTAACCTTCATAGTGAAATAGCAGTGATTACTTTTTATGTAGGCTATTTTGTATTGCCATGGCGATTGCTGTTTTCAAAAGTAGTGGTTTGGGGTCGGTTGTGACAAATTGCGTGGGGACGGTTGTGACACGAGTAAAACATGTTTTTATCATGTTTGATGCCCATAATACACTCGAAGAAGACAGAAATAGGGCAGTGTGACCTAATGAAATATAAAGAAGCTTATAAAGAAGTGAAACTTTTTTTTTCTTTCGGACAGCTTTGGAAATGCAACGTTAATCGTAAGTCCTTGCTACGTTCAATCGTAACATTCATTCGTAAACGCGATAGAGCCGACCGGCGCTGTCACAATGAAAACAACGTGTGCATAGGTTATATTGCTCATAATAAAGTGCTTTTGAGCTTACATATAAGCTGAACGCAGACATGAGAGTAAAATGGCTACTGAGAAATGGTTTCGTTCATTTATGAATAGAAATTTTTCACGTCTGATCGTGGCTCATGCAACTAGAGTTGCAAGAGTAACAAGCTTCAATAAAACAAATAAATGTGGAATCTTTCTTTGATACTTGAGAATTGTTATAAACAGATACGGCTATGACCCACAGGATGTGCATGACGTTGCCAAAACAGACGTTACGAAATTTCAAAAACCTGATATTGTTGCAAGACTTTTCATAAGGCTACATCAACTGAACGAGGCACATTGTTAAGTGTTAAACTTTCCCAGATGAAGGTTATGTTAAATTACGTTTAATATTACTTGAAATTAAAGGAGGTCTAGACTGTTTGTTGTATTTTTGAACTTGTCACAACCGACCCAAGCACTGTCACAACCTCCCCTGGGGTGGGGTCGGTTGTGACTTTTTCCTTTTTTGTTTAATTTGGTCCTGTGAGTTAACCATTGTACTTAGGGAGAAAATTTTAATATTTATAAACAGGAAAATGTATACTTTAACATAAAAACAACTTTAAACCAGTTCACAGGCATTACTAAGGGATCAATGTGGGAGCAAATGAAAATTGTCACAACCGTCCCCAGTCTCCCCAATAACTTTCGCTACTCATTTGCAGACCTGCGCAAAACTTTTTTTCACCATTTTTTTCCAGTATTTGGCGGATATAATTAAAAACAATTTTAATGCAATCTTGTATTTAATGTTGTTTAAAAAATATTAAAATTTTAATTTATTTGAAAGTTTATAGAAATGACGAGAAAGAGTGTTGCATTGCCTAGCAGTATTTTTTATGTAACTTTAATAAAAAAACCAATGTAGCAAATGATCGCAATGACAAATTACTGCTAAGAATTTAAATACACCAAATAAAGTACCTATAAAAGAAAAGTTCAAACTGTTATGATACAAACAACCAACACATTTTCGACACAATTTTGACGTTATTGTATCGCTATTTAATGCATTGTCATTATTTTATGCAGTTTGTATTTTATTTTATCTGTTGATATTTTTACTCCTAAAAAGAACGTTAAATACTCATGAGCAAAGACCCGCATGGAAAACTTTAATTCGCCGAATTTTGAACAAAATAAAAACAATTAACTTTTATGTTGACACCTAAGTATTGAATTGTTGATCATTTCATTCAATTTTACACAAATTATGTTTCTTATATTCAGAATTTGAATGATAACCTAATGTGCAAAACTAAACTTGATTTACTGCAATTGCAAACTCTAATCTTTGCTAAGAAACCTATCTCGATAACGTCTGAATAAGCTTTACTTTAATGGCATTTACGTCCTGACTCATCAAAGTTAACCTAAATAAATTGAGTTTCAAATAGCTGAAGATGCGTGATATATCATTAAAGTTATATGAATAAGCAGAACACATAAATTATTTAAGAAATATTATTCAGCACTTTAACTTAATCAGTAATGTCGATGTGGGGTTATAAATTCATTTCAAAATACATTCATTGCCCTAAGTTGAGTAGGTATAAGCATTGTTGTTACAGATAAAGCGAAGCATTTCTAGGTAAACATAAAGCTAATGAAATGCATTTTTAATTATCTGCGCAAAATTCAGTAAATAATCAAACGACTTTGTTTTTGTAAGCAATTTTAGCCTTGATTAGTAAGGAATTGTAGGGCAAAATAAAGTAATTAAGATAACTCATGTTTGACATTCTAAAAAAATTCGATATTTGTTTTGAAAATGTTCGTGCATAAAGAAATAACGGTGTACTTTAGAATAAATTTTAAATGAAATAATACTTCTTTTGCTTTACATTAAATTTGTACCTTTAAGAAAAATGAAAAATACAAAATTTTTAGTGAAGCATTTTTTATCCGATTATTGAGCATATTTTTCTTTGAATGAATGAATAAATATTTAAGAAAAAAAGGGCTCGAAATACGGTCGGAGAGAAAAAAAATATGAGCATTCAAAAACACGTAGCTATTTCTGAAATATGTAATCTAACGTGAGTTCATGAGTAAAGTTAAGTACATGAGTTACGTTTAATTTAAAGCAAACACGGGTTCTTTAATAGGCATTTAAGTCTGTCGTGTGGTGCCCGCAAACAAGTATATATGTGTTTTCAGTTCCTTTTTTTTAGTAATATGAATCATTTTTTTTGTTTATTTGTTTATTTCTTTCACTCTTTTTCTTTGTTTTTTTTTTTTGCTAATATTGATCAGTATCTTTCTTCCCGTTGTTTTTTGTTTCACTTTTTCCCAAGTCTTTTTGCTTACGAAATAAGAGTCATTTTGAAATTCATATGTAATCGTTGAATCAAAATATAGGCAATTAAGTCCAAATGTATCATCTAAATAGGGGAGACCGAGGCTATTTGGCATAGTTTTTACTTCTCGATTTTTCTAATTTTTTCTATTGTACTTATCGTAAGAGTAATTCATGCCTCTGACAGGGTAACATCTTGGCTACGAAAAAACAGCTAGGAACACCATCTAAAATTCATTGAAAATATCGTGAAAAATATTCTTCGAAGGCTCCTCAACAGTGCCAACTTACCCAGGAGTCGGGATAAGTTGGCAGATGCATCGGGGTATGTTGGCATAACATTATTTGAAAGGATGAATTGGCAGCAAAATATATTTTTTTTAATATTTATTTAAATAGATTATAAGTTAATATGTCAAAACCAAGTTTTAAACATGTATGAGCAGGAGCCCTGTAGGTAGGATAGAAATATTTCATGTCAACTTCAAAAGATGGGTTCTTACTAATCTGAATGGAGAGGTAATCTACATCAGAACTTTGTTCTTGGGGTGCCAGATTCCGTCGGGTGGCTGTGGTCACTTCCAATACTTTGTAGTTTTCACAATAACGGAGACTGAAATGTCCTCGTTATCGACTTTAAGTATTTTCCATGGATATTTGCTGGCCTCATATTTTACTACTCCATACTAACCTAATTAGCTCCAACAACGGCATTCAATGCTCTCTCATCAGCCGTTGGGGAATTCGTAGGAAGGTTGGGCCAGATCCAGTAGGAATGGCTCATCCCTACATGATCATCATTGTACTGAAGAACAAGAAATCATAACTATCCTCACTATCAGCATACGGTATAGCATCACAGAAAGGCTCATCAGTTTCAGTGCTACTAATATCTTTCTTCTTTGAACGTTTCTTTGCAATATTTTTTGATTTAGTAGTCATGGTTTTTGTTTTCTTTCTTTGTCCTTTCAACGTAAAGTGTTTTTTTTTTTATTTTCTTCAGCTTTTTTTTTTTTCCAGTTCATTTTCAACTGGAGTGTCGGGTCAAATTGTACAGTACCTTCTCTTTTTTCTTCTGGTTGTCTGTTTTCATGGCTCTGCTTTTGGAAAAGGCTTTTTGTCTTCAGGTGTCACAAGTCGACGTGTTTCGGAGAAGTTGGTTGCACTAGTGGGATTGAATGTTCACTCCTTTCAACCCTATCAAAAGGGACATTTTTAACACTAGCACTACCCCTAACCAGTAGTAGGAACATTTTCAACACCAGCATTACCCGTACTAGTAGAAGGGACAGCATGTAGGTCTGTGTATGTATCTGTAACTATGCAATGTCATGCCAACATCATGGTGGGGTAAGTTGGCATAGATCGCTAGCTTATGCCAAGATACTCCAAGCAGACTTTGCCAACTAGCCCCAAAGGCATTTTCTGGAAAACATGGTGACCCTGCCCAGAATACAAACGCCTGGAAATCCGGCAACTGCACCAATCGCCAGGCTATTGGTTACTGTGTCCACCATTAGCTTGGAGTACTTGAACAAAAATTTTAAGGGTGCTGAAAAACGAAAAGCAAATCGGAAAAAAAAATTACTTACCAGAAAGAAAAGCACAAAAAAGTCCATATTCTCCGAACGCACGCTAGCAAGACACTAAAACTGTTGTGGGTGACGCAGCAGGTTGCTGAGTATGTCTCATCACGACGGCAGCTCTGGGCACTGCGTACTAGAAATTAAAGGCACAATGCCAACGAACCTCTTATGCCAAATAGCCCCGGTGTCCCCAATATCATACCTGTATAGCTATATCAAACTTTTACTAGATCCGCTTCATCAATGCAAAAAGTTCACCACACAACAAGAAAGCCACGAGAGATGAGTGCCCTCACGGCTTTCTTGTAGTGGGGGGAATTTTTTGCACTGTAGAAGAAGCTCCATTATAACCTTAAAATAGCTATATGATGTAACGCTTGCTTTATTTACGCTGTTTTTTAACTACATTTATATTGTTGCTCACATTTTTTAAAAGTCATTTACCATTCATCAGAAACTTGTTTTTTTCTTTCTAATTTCAATTAAAGGCATTAATTCTTTTACAGGCAATTGTGATCAAAGTCGGAAAGATGCTAGAGGACCTATTTTTCGAATGGAACCACCATCACGAGTAGAGTTCTCCAATAACAGTGGAACTGAACTGCGTTGCAGCATAGATGGATCCCCTCCGCCGAAGCTTGTGTGGTTAACGAGAGAAGGGAATGAAGCCCATGACATTCATGGACTTCGCCACACTCGATCAGATGGTACACTGCTGTTCTCTCCTTTTCCAAGATCTGAGTACAGGCGAGATGTACACGATGCTGTGTATCAGTGTTCCGCAACGAATAACATCGGAAGCATTTTAAGCAGAGAAGTTCACGTGAGGGGAGGTAAGATTTTCCTTTCATAGACCTAATGCCTGTGGATAATTCTCTGCAATTGTATAAATCGTATAGTTGGGACTTATTACAGATTAATAAGGGGGGAGGGGATAGACCTAAACAGTTACCAAACTAACTACATTTATTAAATGAATAATTACAATTTCGTAGGTGTATTTAATGGTGGTTCGTACACACTTTTTTGCTTACATTGTATCCATTGAATACCTCAGTATCCTGTTCTAAACATTGTTCTAACCCTTCACGCTCCAAGGTTCCCCGTACTTACCGAAATTCGTGGTTTAACCAGAATGGTGCCCTGAAGAGCTCTCTGTTCTTTTGGTCCAGACTAAGGGCTGAGCAAACCCTTGATCTGGCTCCAGAAAAAATATAAGGTTTGCTAAATAATAATTCGAAGAAAAAATATATTCATAGTACATTTTTATGACGTTGCACTCCTACCAAATTCAAACGTACCATAATAATGACACAATAAACTTCAATAGTAATATATAATGGTATACTTCAATAGTAATTATTATTCCCATGTTCTTTGAATGTTACTATATACTTAGGACGTACAAGTTATGTGTGATTAATTAACACACACAAATAATTTTAGTGTCACAATAAATTCTCTAAGATTAAGAAGTAAATGGATTTTTTTTAAATCTCTTTTTCTTTTACTGAGATCAATTTACTGAGACTTCACATTTTTTTTTCACAAACAACTAGTAAATATTCTTTTATTTTATTTACAAATACATTTTAGTCCATGAAATTGATTTATTTGGTAGTAAGAAGAACATAATTATGTAAGAAACATTACATGAATAACATAATAAAGATGCGATTTTCAGATAAGAGTTAATTTCGCATCTGAAGATAAAATTCCTTTTCTCTTAGATATTTACTTTCTCTTTCTAAGTAGTAAGTTTATTGCTTTTAAATTGCAGCAAGAATCTGGTAATTTCAGCGCTAAGAATCGGTTTCTTTCGAGCTTTAGTGGAGCGCTGAAAGCAACATTCTTTCCCCTTTTTTGCAGCCAAACGGTAAAAGAGTTTTCAATTGATTTTGGAGAAAAGAATTTCCTGCTTTTTATTGGAACACGGAAATGGCAGAATTATATCTTTTGCTATTGTAACCAAACTCTCAGAAAGGAACCAGTTGAGTTTTTAGAGAACTCTTGGAAATAACTAAACACTAGAGTTTATTTCTTTGAAGTTCGGCTTTTCCTGGAAATCTGCTTTATTTTATGAAACGGATTTTTGTTATAGTGTATCTTAGGAACGTTCAGTAGCTTAGCAACATATCATTACGACATTTGATAGAAAAATAATTCCGTTTCTGAACAAACATAATATTTTTTATTTATAATTACATAGTAGATATATTATTTTAATTACTTCATCTATTATTTGTATGTCTAAATGTCTTTAATTACGGTTTATTTATTATATCAATATGCATCTATTATAATAACTAAAAATGTATACATTTAGGAGTGATGTATTTCTGCATTTCTTGCGCAAGAATTATATTGAAAATATAAATAATACAAACGATGCATTTACTTTTTAGTATGAAATAATTAATTAACATTAAAAAAGCATAAAATAAATTATTTGCTTTTATTTACAAACAACACCTTAGGATATCCCTCATAATGCCCAGCTCTGCTCGATATTTTGAGTTTATATACACTAATACAGAAAATCCCGATTCACAGTGTAAGCTGGAAAAAAAAAACTGCCCTGAAAACCTCAAATAAAAAATGCATTGTCGAAAATAGTTACACACCGATAAAAATAGCTGCGTTTAAGCAATTGAGTAATTGTTTGTCCATTTTAATTTTTAACTTTATTTATTTATTTTTGAATACATTCATGTTCCCATGGAAACTTTTTGTGCTCCCCAAGAACGTCTGTCCGTCACTTAAAGTACCTCTGCTTCATAAAGCAATTTTTATTTTGATATGTACAGAAGCCCCGCATATTCGAAGATTTCTGATTTTTATTAAAATGCAAATTGTTTTTTAACGCATTTTCTTCGTCCTAAGAATTATTTTAAAACTGGCTTCCTTTGAAGCTACTTAGATTAAGCTATTTAGAACACCACCAAAGCTTTATTAACCATTTATTGGTTTTAAATAGGCTTTAGAATAATACTACGAGAAGGTGAAATTTTGGATGACGATATTGCGGTTTTTTTTTCATGCTGTAACAAAATCTTAAGTCATCAGCAGTCTCACGCATTCTTCAGAAACTAGGGCGTTACTGCAAGAAAGAAGATGCCACTTGCAATATAACTATAAACTATCGTATATTCTTGTATACTAGCTCTAAAGAGCAGACATGAAGATGAAATTTCATCGGTGTTCCCATTCTGTAATTTGTATTGCGCAGTGATTTACACTTAACATAATCTGAAATATTTTTTAATATAATTTTATCTACTTATATAAGACTAAGGTCTGTGAGCTAGTGCAAGTGTTATTATAGCACTGTAAACAGCAGGTTAAAGGGAACAAAGTAAAGCTTTTAAATGCGAGAATACGAACTTTGTAACGAAATATGAGCAGAAGAATGAAAAATAATATGCTTTCCTTTATGGACCGAAAATGTTTTCTTAGTTTGGACCGGTCGTTAAGAGCGAAACTGAACAAGGGTTTTAGTCTTCACCTCAGATAATGTGATTGACCAAAGCTGTTCCCTTAAAGGAAGAAAAAAACCCGTCAGTTTTAAGGTGTTTTAAGGTGCATTAGCTTCTAGGAAAATTGCTTCATAAAAATATGTAAATGAATTTCTGATAAAAAAAATTAAATGCATCATATTTAGAGTTTTATTCAGCAGATCTCTTGGAAACTGAAATGCATAAAAACTGATGGGCTTTTTGAGGGGAGTAAGAGCTTATGTTTCAGTTTTGTAAAATAAAACTTCTGAATTCTTTAGTTTACAGAATTGTTTTCTTTCTATCGAAAGTTGTTGACCGAAAGTTTTATTACATATATAAGTACCAATTTAATTGGTTCTTGATTTTAAAAATTAGCAAAAAGAAAAAATATATATATACTTGGAAGATGAAATGACGGTAGGCACACTAACTGCTTCTAGGAACAGTGATACTGGACTGAATTGGATAGGTTGTACGCATGATAAAGCTAACATTAGAAAGTAAACCTTGTGTCTAAGCTAATGCCCTAAAAATGAACTACCCTTTAAGAATACCGTTTTCCCGATAATTTTTGCTGATTTTAACTGTTTTCCCGATATAAAGTTGCTCATTAAAAGTGCGTGATTTGCGTTTGTAGGTAAATAAATAAGTAAGTAAATAAATATAAAAACAAGGAAAAAAAATCCCGTGCGCAGTAATACACACAGAAAAAAAAAACAAGTAGCACATTTCGTTTTTTTAACGTTGTAAATTGGTTATTAACGTTGTGACAACCGCTTAAAAACGTTTATAAAACGTTTAAAGGTTATTTGTGCTACCTGGGAAGGCTAGCATAACCAAATCATGCTAATTTTCCATTTTTTAATGCAAATATTTATATTGGCACCATTCATCAAAAAGGTTTATGTGTTATACAAGCATATGATACTCTGTCGCAACGAAATATTTATTAACTATCCAAACACAATCGACGCTATGGGAGTTGATCTCTTAATGGCTTAGCAGTGAAATGTTTGATAAAGATAAAATTCCCAACTTAACGTAACCCAATCAAAAAAACTCAATTGGTATAATTATAGCAAAAAACGCTTTCCGAAATCAATCGAAGTTGATAAATATGTGGCTACTACGATTAAAGCTAAAATAGAAAAAACTTGTTTTTAACGTATGCCATAAATTTCTTTCCTGGTCTACAATAAATCACTCGTGGAGAAAAAAAAAACAATTAACCAATTTTTCGAGGAGAAAATGCCATTAATTATCTTCGAATGGCTAAATATATTCAAGAAATGATTGAAGTTTCGCGTGCAAAGTGTAAGCAGTTCGTCATAGAATCTGCACCTTGAGATTATTATATGTTTACTGAATATGGGAGCATTTGTTTTATTTTCGTCTTTATGTATACCTATAATGCTTTTCTTGTCGATTGAAGTAACAGGATATTTGTATCTTTAATTACAATTATAGTAATTTTCTAATTTTCGTAATGATATGATATGGTTTGCTGGATTTATTACGCGCATGTATATTGTCGTTTAAAAGGGCTGTTGTGCCCTTTACAGTAAAACTAATAACATCGCTCATGAGCAAGAAAAATGACATAACTGAAAATAGTGAAAAAACGTACTGACTTGTGACTCAAAATCTTTGCTGGATTTATTAATCGCATGTATGTTTTTGTTTAAAACGGTTGTTGTGTCCTTTTAAGTAAGACCAATAACATCGCTCGTGATCAAGAAAAATTACACAACTGAAAATAGTGGAAAAACGTACTGACTAGTGACTCAAAATGTAAATTAAATGCTCTTTCTTGCCGTAAAATTCATAAAAAGCTAGCTTACATAACCGGTGCTTCGTGGCATAAACACGATATAATCACTACTGAACCATCATTAAAACTTTATAATTTGATTTAGGGGAAATTTTTCAAACTTTAAGTATGTATTATTACATTAAAAAGCAAAAATTAACCAGTAACCATTTTATCGTAGTTCTTTTGAGCCTTTTCGTAATATTTAAGACTACATCACTAAACATTAGGGTCATTCCATTTTAAATCAACAAATTTTCAAAAAAGTTGTTGCATCACCATTTTTGATTTTGATGAAAATTTGCATGTGTATTCCTTTTACTTCCCATAGCTCAAAATAGTGTTCATTTTATTTTTAAAAAATTTACTCTTTGATATATAGGCCATTTTTGTTGTTGGCAACAACGAAAATCGGGCGTTTTGATGCTTTGTCTTATGAACTATAACTTTTTTTCTGTCAAAGATTTTGAGCTCAAACATAGCTCATTGGAAAGTTAAGAAAAATATCTTTTTATATATGCTATTAACAAATTTCAGATTTAAACAAAATATTTATTTTTTCAAGGTTAAATTTTACGACGAGAATGACATGTTTACTACTTTTGAAAATTAATAAATCCATGAAGGGTTCAAAGTAACAAGCCAATTTTTGTATCATATATTCATAGTCATGGTTACTTACTGTATAAAAAATTGGCCTGTTACTGCACACACTTTATGAGATATGCCCCCCCCCCCAAACTTGTAAATTTTTTAAAAAATCCAATTTTCAACGCTAAAAAAATGCATGTGGGGGGCAAAATAAAAAAAAAATTATTTGTAGTATTTTAAGTACTTTTTACCAGATTTCTAATAAAACAAAAGTTGCTTTGTTATTCAAAGGCATTTGGCAGATATAAGGGACTGAACTTTCAAAAAAATGGCACAAAAACAACACGATTATTTTCATTTTTTAAAATCTTTTCTTTTTATTTAAATGTAATTATATACCTTATGCTTTGCTTTAAATGCTAAAAAAAGACTAAGAAGAGCAATGAAGAAACATATTAAGTTTAATAAGATAATTTATTATTTTTAACACTTGGAAATATAGAATACTATTAAACTTGTCTGCTTTTTAAACATCTGATTGCTACATACAACAGGACTGAGCATTTCTCTACTTGTCCAGGTTTGTTCTTACCATGTGGTCATCCTTGTTCTGGCTTGCTCTCACGTGTGTATCTTAGTTGTCTTTCAAATTCTGAAAGAAATAGGTTGTTGAGCTAGTGTTTCTGCTGTAAAATCTTGTGAAGCTGATGTGATTTCTTTTCATTTCAAGTTCATTCATATTCACAGAATGTTTTGTTAAAGGTAAAGGAAGAAATTCTTTAGAATCCTTAAATATAAATTTAAATTTGTCTTTCTACATGTAAACTGTGAATAAGTTATGGATAACCCTAAATGCTCCATAGGAGTTTTTGAGAATGATGATTGTAATATTTTAAGTTACAGTAGGCAGTCTACTGTAAATAGTATTTCTGAGTACAGTGATGATGATAAAACTTTACTGCACCTGAGAACTGGGTGTAAAACTATTGAAACTGTTTGTACCTACCAGCAAGAAGTTCCATAAAGGTGGCAAAACTTGTCAAAAAAATTTTTTGCATGGTACAAACAGTTTCAATAGTTTTACACCCAGTTCTCAGGTGCAGTAAAGTTTTATCATCATCACTATTCTCAGAAATGCCTACTGTAACTCAAAATATTACAATCATCATTCTCAAAAACTCCTATGGAGCATTTAGGGTTATCCATAACTTATTCACAGTTTACATATAGAAAGACAAATTTAAATTTATATTTAAGGATTCTAAAGAATTTCTTCTTTTACCTTTAACAAAACATTCTGTGAATATAAATGAACTTGAAAAGAAAAGAAATCGCATCAGCTTCACAAGATTTTACAGCAGAAACACTAGCTCAACAACCTACTTCTTTCAGAATTTGAAAGACAACTAAGATACATATGTGAGAGCAAGCCAGAACAAGGATGACCACATGGTATGAACAAACCTGGACAAGTTGAGAAATGCTCAGTCCTGATTTTATTGATAGCATATATAAAAAGATATTTTTCTTGGCTTTCCAATGAGCCATGTTGGAACTCAGAATCTTTGATAGAAAAAAAGTTATAGTTCATAAGACAAAGCATCAAAACGCCCGATTTTCGCTGTTGCCAACAACAAAAAGGGCCTATATATCAAAGGGTAAATTTTTTAAAAATAAAATGAACACTATTTTGAGCTCTAGGAAGTAAAAGGAATACACATGCAAGTTTTCATCAAAATCAAAAATGGTGATGCGCACCCCATTTGTTGATTTAAAATGGTAGTTAACCCATTACTAATGCAAAAAACCGTGCTTTTCCCCCAATGCTGCTTTTTACTCTTTTTTTTTATTTGTGTCACTTTTCTTGCTCATGAGCAATATTCAGACAAACGAAAAATTTAGAAATTGTAAACTATTCACGATGGTATCATATACTAGTTTTTCCTCAAGGAGGGAGAGACTAAGATTTGTGAAAGAGTATTAGGAATGGAATTTCTGTTGAATGCACCAGATAGGCAGTGAGCAAGGGACCAATGTGCTGCCATTTTAGAAAGAAAATATTTTTTGGTAAAGGGTCTTGGTGTGATCATAAACTTCGTAGTATAAACTTGGAGTAATAAACTTCGAAACGATAATAAGAATGCTGCGGAGAAACAAGATTCACTCTCCCTGGATTCCTATAAGGTAGAGGGAAGACGTGGTAGTTTTTAACTTTTTTTGAAATCCAAAATAGCGCAACAGTTTCATTTTAAAAAATCCAATTCATCCACAAAATATCTGCCTTGTGATTGGTAAAAAATAGTTTTCGCTTTGAAAAACATTTTTTTTTTTTGTATACCTAAAATTAATGGTTGCAAAACTCTTCCATTTAGGCACATTCGTCAAACCGTTGGGGGAGATGCCGTAAGGTGTATTGCCGTTAAAGGGAAGATGCCATGTAGGATGATTTTACTTCAACAACTGCATACAACGTATTTTGTCGAATGCACATTTTTTCTGACTATTCGGCGTAGTTTTCTTGGTCCTTGTTTCTAGTAGAATCTTTGTTTTCTGCAGAGCTACAGCATCTTTCAAAAAGAAAATGCGGCATCTTAGCCGGAGGCAATAGCAGTATTTCCAGTACTCATTAGAGCCGTAAAAATGACGAAACACTAACTGCTGACACTGTTTGCTGCTCGCAAACTGCGGTAAATAAAACCAATTTATGTATACTCTCAATGTGCTTGCTCCTTCACTCTAACTGGCTTGCTGTTTTTGTTGACGGGAGTTGTTGGGGGAGCACATAATACGGTATCTTCCTCAATACGGCGTCTTCCCCCAATCCACCTTACCTTCTCAACTAAACTCACAATTACAATAGACGTAGTCTAGAAGCATAGAAACTTCCACATTATCGTAATATGTACTAATAACCTTAAATGTCATTAACCTTATTAATTTTAAGATTTTTACGCCGTACATTCGCAGAAAATATGCAACCACGCGTACTAGGTTTTAATAATTGTATTTACATGTTTGTAGCTCTTCATAAAAAATAATTCGCTGTAAAGGAAAGTTTGTCAAAGCGGTTACTGCGAAAAGCAAATCTGCTGAATATATCATTGAAAGTATTTCGTTGCTAAATGTTTGGAAATCTTATCTGTAAATGAATATGATTATAAGTTTTAAAACATTGCCTCTAGACGTAAGCAAATAATTTGACTTATCGCAAATAAAAAAATAAGTAAACCTTCTTTTAAACGAAAAAAATTATATATAAAGCATACACTTATAATACGTAGTAACACTTTTAACCCCCATTAAGTTCTGCATTTATTTATTAGTTTAGCAAAGTTTTTTTTTTTTTTTTTTTTTCAAATTGAAAAAAAAGAACAATTTTTAGAAATGCCGACTTAATGCGTAAGTTATTTAGTCATTTATTTATTTTTTAGAAAGACATTTGATCAAAACTATCTCTAAGAATAAATGAATTCGGGAAATAATAAGAAAATGAGAAATGCCTAAAGCAGCTTTCTTTAAGAAGAAATATAGACGATTTATAGGGGAAACTGAAAAGAGAAAAATAAATCTAACGGGAAAATTTAACAGAGCAAATACTTCTTAGATATTTGTTCATCAAAATGAAAGTAAGCTCTTTTTCTATTCATCGTTTCTCAAAAAATGTTTCAGTAAAGAATTCAACATTGAACAAATAGTTTTTTTAACTCACTTCTATTTTGGAAGTAAAATGTGTATAAAAACTGAATATTTGCCATGATGGTTTGGTTTTGTACAAATGTACTTCTTTGTGATATTTTATGCTGTAAGAAGAGCAGTTTGAAGCAACTAGTTTTCGTTTGGAGATAATTTGTATCAAGCATTAAAAAAAGCATATAATTCTTCATAAAGTAAAAATTTTGATTACGTTTTTAATTCTAACTTGCTAATATAACATTGTATACTCGTACAAATGAGTACTTAGACTATTTTCAGATCATGTTAATAATATTCAGCATGTACATGAGTCCTTTATTAAAAATGTTAGTTTGATTATGGATTTTGTATTTACTACATTTGAAGCCTATGAATGATTAAAGTAATTTTTTAACTTAATGTCACGATAACAGCAAACATTATAGAATAATACTACAGCAATCAGAACACTATCCTGTCGTATATTGCTTTACAGCTCCATTCAACCGATATCATTCCTTATATGCCATCGCTCTCCTAGAAAGTAAACGAATGTATGGTTACCGGAGCATCATAAAATGAAATGAGAGAAAAAGGGGTTCAAACGAACCAAGCACTGCAACCAGAGGTCGGTTTTACTAGTCGTCAAACAGAAGTTTTAAAACAGACATTAGCTGAAGTAAAATTCAGCAAACGCCTAACAGGAATGTCATGAGAGCAACAGAGGCAGCACAAAAGAAGCGACGGATGTGCTTTCTGATAAAAATGCTCCGATAAACGATACCGGCTAGACGGAAAAACTACGATCGTCCTTGAATCAGGAGGTCGAAAAGTGCATAGTCAATGCTGCGCCCACATCGGATAGCGACAATCGCGTGTGATTTGTCGCGGTTTTACCATAAATGGAAACGTGCCTAAGATAGGTTGTCCGGCATTCTGCTTTCGACAAAGTGTATTTTGGCCGTGCGGTCAAAGTAACATATGAACTTTAAGTCGACCTGTGGAATGCATTCGTTTTCATTTTTTAATCTTTTAATTTGAAGACGCCGACGAATATATATTTCAAGAACTATACAACGAGTGACTCTGTACCTCAGAACCAATGACGCGAGTTAAAAAAAAAGGCAATTTTTATTTTAATACTGTATTGTACTCGTATGTGTTAAACTTATTCAGCGTTTATCCATGATAATATTATTCTATTTAAAAAAAAAAGCCTTCCTACTCATTTAACAACGTTAAAAGAGCGCGAGTCCCATTCTTTGTACGCATCATACAAACATTTTCACGTTCTGCTAAAAAGTAGCGAACGTGGACACACGTTAGTCTGTCTATGAGGTACAGAACTAATGCCATAATGATGTATTGCTTGTTTACAGCTGCATACGCCTGCACGTCGTACGTAGGCTTCTATTTTACTGTCGTCTAACCTTCTTATCAAAAGTTACTTTGTTTTACAATCAGTATGCCGATTTTTACGTAATTTTAGATTTACAGTGACCCATAACAAGTGTACCTGGCACGATTGAAACAATTTTTAAGGGTCGGTTTAGAATTTTCAAACTTATTTTATTTGTTTGATCTAATGAAAGGTGTTTTTTTGTTTTACTTTACATAATCGCTTACTTACATATTCACTTACCTCAAAGTATCAGCCACAGGCTTTTGATCAACAAGGTGGAAAAAGATACATTATGAAAGAAAAAATCGAAAAATAAATAGAAGCCAAAATGAATTAAACCGACCTCGCACAAAAAAATTGAGTAGTCTATATCCGAATGGAAAAATATACTGTCACAAAAAGATAAAAGGCAGAAACGACTTAATAGGATATTTAAAGAAACGTTTGGGGGATTTCACACTAACAATACAGCAATGTTGGTACTTGACGTATTTTGGTACCTATTTTCAGCAAAACCAAAAAAGCAGTCTTTTGCAATAAATAAAAAGTATAATAGATGAGTAAAAATGCATAAACATGGAAAATGAAAACACAAAATCTGTTATTTCAGTTTGCTTTCCAGAGGCAGAATTATGACGTGAAGGACATTAAATTTCCTATGAGTTAAAAGTTGCTTCTGCGTTGAATGTTACGGAACAAACCAGGGCCGAGTGAACTTTTGCACCGAATACATGTGTTGTTTCTTGTTATTTGCTTCATTACTGAGACTTACTGAATAGTGTTTTTTTTTTTGTATTATTATGACTAAGTTTTTTGCTACAAAGAAATTATTTTCGATACATTAATTAGAATGTTTTAATTTTTTTAACTTATTTTAAGAGTCTCAACCAAGACATTAATGATGAATTTTAATGGTAATATATATCGTATGTAGTGTTTACTTAATAAATATGAATCAACGCATTTCTTATTATTTGTCTCGTATTTCTACAGCCCCACGCATAATATCGGTTGAAAGTTACTTTGATTATTTTAAAGCGCGTCTCGATATTTTTTGTTAAAACGATAATGTCAATATATAGGCTCTTAATTTTAAAGCTTGACGACAAAACCTCATTTAAGGTATGCTATAAAATAAACTAGTACGAAAATACTATACAATTTGCTGCGGTTAAATCGTCAGCTGTCTTTTTATCCACATTTAGTTTTTTTTCCTTGGAAATTGCCAACTTAAGTTACAAAATTCATATTTTACATCACTTGTATTTATTATACTTTTTATAACTCTACTATCAAAAAATCAATTATATGCTTTTTTTTAGTTTTACACAATTTTAATCTTAGATTTAAGCCTTTGGTAAACTTTGATATAATAGAGAACAATAAAAATGTTATTAAATGTTTACAAATAACTGTTTAGAGATGTTTACATGAAGCAAGTAAATATTTCATCTTATCTCTTTTGTTAACTTATTGTTGTTTTATAAATATTGACATGCGCTTTATACCTCATTCCGACAAATAGATCAATCTTACTTGGAATGAAAATGCTCTAAAAGCATAAACACCTTTATTTACTGAAACATTTGGAATCATTTGCTACATAAAAACGTGAAAATAAAGAATCTTTGAAACACAAAGAAACGCGAAAAAATCATTAATTAACCACACCTGTCATTGACTTGCATGGTGCTTCTCAACAGTGATTTGAATTTTGCGTGACCTGTTTTCTGTCTTTATGCTGCATGAGTGTCTGCCTGTAGTGTTTACTTAACAGTTATGTCTTCCGTCCATGACAAGTTCCTGGGATGAATGATTGAATCCGTTTGCGTAAATATAGTGAGGCTTTTTTTCTGCTTTCTTTATTTTTCCTTTTTTGTGGTGCTTTGGAAAAGTTTAGAGAAAATGTTTTTACTGTTGTGTCAATTTACATTGATGTTTTATTATTTGAAAACTCAATGGTCAGCTAATAGCACTCAGTTCGAAGATTTTTTTAGTAATATGAGATCAGTTTTTAGGTTGGAAAAATCTAGTCTTCTTTTCGTATATATAAATTTGGCAGTTATATCGTTTCAAATGAAAATTGATAGGGCTGATTTTTTACACCAAAATAATTGGTTTTTGGGTGTGGATTAATTTATTAATTTATTTTAAACTCGTCAATTGAACTTTCCTAGGTAAGACATGTATTAGCACTATTTTTTATTGTTGCATATTAATTTACATTGAAGTTTTATTATTAGTCTCGGTTGTAATAGCACTGGGTTCGAAGTTTTTTTTTTTTAGTAATATGAAAGCGTTTTTGTATGTTGGAATAGTCTGGCCGCAATTTTCCTAGTTGGATTTGACAATTGTTTATTTTTAAATAAAAGCTGATAGGACTACTTTTTCATGATAGCTAAAATACTTGTTATCAGGGTCTAGATTCACATACTGAGTTATTTTTAACTCGCCAATTTAACCTTCTTATGTAAGACATGTATCATCACTAAACTGCAAAAATATACTGCTATTTTTACAGTATAATACTGGCTGCGGAGATTCCAGTTTAAAACTAAGAACAACAGTTTATGTTTTCCAATTTAGGTTTAATTTTACAGCCTTGTTAATGAGCTTTGATGTCATATGTTAAAGCATTCTTTTTCAAACCTATTGTATTTTTTATGTCACTTAGTTGAGAAAACATTCTTAAAATTTTTCATCTGTTAAGAATATTACAAATAAACTTTTCTTAAAAAATATAGTTGTATATTATCTTCTTATTAAGTGCGGTTAGGTTTTATTTTATTATGACATGTAATTTTAAAGCTACTGTACTTTATATACTAGCTTGAAATTTGTATATGAAATTTACGTGTTTGACATTGCTCTATTTTCAAAGCTATTTCTTCCCAAACAGTATAACCAACTTTTCTATAAGCTCTTACGACGCAAATCTATTGGCCTTCCGCTAGAATAACACCCATAAAAGTTTTGTATTTTTTACTTTATTTGTTTCATAACTCAATTACAATCGGCGACGGAACAATCATTAATTTCATCCCAGTGTGAAATTCAGCTTTTCAGAATTATTTCTTTTAACATGACTTCATTTATCAAGAAAAGAACAAAGTAAAACAATTTATAAGAGTGTGTTAAATTTTACGTTGTAAAAATACAAAAAGGTACTGAATAAGAAAGCCCTTTCACAAATCATCTAGGTATTGATTTCCTTTTAGATATCTTTTATTTTTCCCCTTTTCCTACTTCCCCTTTTCCCCTTTTTCTGCAAAGTCGTCATCTAGATACAGCTTAAGGTTTCAGTTTCAGGGACTTAAAAAAAAATATATTTTCTATTTTTCAACTTTTGGTTAACAATACAGACTTTTTTTGCATTGAATGCTCGAAAAAACTAAAATGTGTAACTTTTTTTTAATGGGCTTATGAATAAAGATATTGAAAAAGAGTTAACTAAACTTATTAAATGTTATTGAAACAGAAAACATTGTGTAAAAGCGTTATCTATTTTATGTACTTTAGAGATTCAAATGCATTGTTTAAGTTCAACTTCTCGATTGGTATGCGAGTGTACACATGTGTTTGTATCTTATGTTTGAATCATCACTAGTGACTGACTAAACAGGAGATTTTTTATTAGACATGTAAAAAAATACAAAATGGCGGGGTAGGAAAAAATAGAAAAGTTCATCACAGATTAAATTTCTAGATATCCCATTTTTGAGATTTCAACACTACGGCTAACCCACCTATTAATCGACACGCTGTGCTCAAGGTATTCACTAAGTCTTATCTATCACAAGAGTAATATATTAATTCATAATCTCCATAATTTTTTCAGAAAAAAGATCTTTATTAAGATATTGCAAAGTAGAATCCTACCTTTATATACTCGCTCCTTTAGCTTTGTTTTCTTAAATATTTATAATTAAAAAACACGTTTATTTCAGAAATATTGAAGGTGCATTATCCAGACCTACCTGATAATCCAAGCGTAAAACATTAAAGCATATATTTTAGATTTTAGGCGAAAGTCTTAAGAGGGATGCTTAGTCAGAATATCTAAGTTGGAGTTGACCTTATGTTAGGGAAAAAGTCTTTCAGGATGACCCGGGGTCGGATTTGTACTAGTTTTGGTTTAAAGTAATCAGAGTTAGATGAAAATGCTAGGAATCGGTGTCTGTAGTTTATCCTCTCATTTTGAAGCCCTGGTGTTAGAAGTGAAAAAAAGCAGTATGTGATTAGCTTTCTTGCAGAAATAATTCAAGCGCAAAAATATATGTTTTCGCCCTCATGCGTATAAAGAATTCAAAAAAAAAAAAAAGACAGAGACATAATATGTGAACATTTAAATATTCAAGGTATCTCACATTTGTAGTATTATAATGCATAGCGCTTTTATTTTTTCAAAAATCAGCTGAAAATAAAATCAAAAATTAAAATATTGTTCAATAAATTTAACCTTTTCCCACAAAAGCATACACAGTACATAACCCAACAATTAATTCTACACATCTTATCCGTGTTTAGTTTATTAATCTATCATTTTCTGGTAAATTCATTATTCAAAACACAATTTGCTCTAACTGATTTATCGCTGCTTCGTCGGTCAGTGGGATTTCCGAACTTTTGGAACTCTACGCGTGAATATTAATAACACTTTAATTCTAAATTGAGTCCTCACTTCCGTGAAGGTTTGTAATCCGTTAGCATGGATGTAAATTAGTGAGGTATATGCCCGGAATGAATTAGACGTTATTAAAATGTAAGTTGATTATCACGGTTTTAGACTTTACATGATTCACAATCATTTTTCGGATTTTTATGATTGTAATTCGGTGGTGTAGGTTGTAAACAGCTTGGATTTATTAATTTTGATAGGTTAAGGGGCATTTCACGGAATTTGTGACATAGGGGTGTCCGTAACAAAACTTTTTGAAAGTTTAAATTTTTATATATATATTGAACAAGTACATTCTAAAGTATATGAATATCATATTGCTTTCATAGTTCACTTTATATTATGTTTGTAATTGCACTCAGAGCATTGAAAATGTAATTTTCACTGTTACGGACTCTACATTGAATTTCTTTAACTCTGTCTTAAACCGATTTTTAAGCCGAAACTGGTACTTGAGACTGATAAATAAAGGCTCACCTCTAATATAGCTAACAATTTTAATCAAAACGTGCGTTCAATAAAAAAATATGGATTGTGAAAATGATGACTGTAGAGTCTGTACCAATAATTGGAATAGAAGTTAAGTTTTTAAAGAAAAATTCAATGTAGAGTCCGTAACTGTGTAAATTGCATTTTCAATGTTTTGAGTGCAATTACAAACATAATATAAAGTGAACTATGAAAACAATATGATATTCATATACTTTAGAATTTCCAATTCAATATATATAAAAATTTTAAACTTTTAAAAAGTTTTGTTACGGACACCCCTATATCACAAGTACCGTGAAATGCCCCTTAAAGCATCGATGGATAATGCCTTTCTATATATCGATGTGTTAAAGTGCTTTTCTTGTGTTTATACAAAGCATTTAATTTAGATCTTTATCATTTCTTAGATTCAGTGCACAATTACACTGAAAAATATGAACTGTTGTTTTTACAGTGTAATACTGGCAGCCGAGGTTCCAATTTAAAACTGTAAAATGCACAATAATAAAATGTAAAACTAGCAATTTCACAGTTTAAACTGTAAAACAAATAATTTTACAGTTTCTTACTGTACAGTTTATTGTAGTTGATTCGCGTGACAGGGAACATCAGTTCTTTTCATCGAGATAAGGAAGATGATTGTTAGAAATATGCAGTAGACAAACTTTCTTAAATTGGTTTTCATTATTCCCGCTTGTCATTCGCGTATGTCTCTGAAGTATAATTAACAAAGCACTATTGAGTGCATATTGTGGTACTTTTCGTAACAGGGGATAAAAAAAGTTTATAAATAAAGCAAAAAAAATAGTTGTCATAAAGGTATTTTTGCTTTTTGAGTATTTCTGTAAGACCCGGTCATAGTTGCACTGCAAAAAATTAACTGTTGTTTCTACAGCATATTACTGGCAGCCGAGGTTCCAATTTAAAACTGTAAATTGCGCAGTAATAAACTGTAAAACTAGTAATTTTACAGTTTCTTACTGTAAAATTAGTAATTTTATAGTTTAGTACTGGAAAATTAGTAATTTTATAGTTTAGTACTGCAAAATTAGAAATTTTACAGTTTATTACGAGAAAATTAGCGATTACTACAGTTCATTACAACAAAATTAGATGTAAGCTGTAAAAACCAGATACATTGTTTACACTGCAGAGTCTACCGTTAAGATGCATCTGTATTTTCTTAAATTAATTTTGAAACTTGTAAAAACTTGTGTCTTTTTGTTGTCAAATACAGTAGGACTGCAATTCACCTAAGTTTTTGAGACCGGACTCCCTTAAATCTTAAACTGGGGGTGAAAGAAGTTGCTTAAGAATTGCTGACAGAAAACCGCAAAAACTGTGACTCTAAGTCAAAACGGTGCACATATACTAAATGATCACTAGACGGCATGTTTCAAACTATATTAGCATAATAATATTTTTAAAATGTGTCCTATATATGATGCATCACACATGCAAGAAAATACAATGTAAATTGAATAAGTGAATTGAATTTTGTAAGCTCTAATATTTCTTGTGTTACTAAAAATGCATTTAACTGCATTTCTTTTTCCCAATTTTGAAATATAAATAAGCAGTTAAAAAGTAATTGCGCATTCAAAATTTGATTACTTCTAGATTTTATCGTTTTCAAACTTAATAGCAGTTTAACAGCTGAAGTTGTGAAACTTGAAAAATATTATTGGTGCTTTCAAAGAAGGGGGTGGGACAGAAGTGACAGAAATCCACTAAAAAAAAAAAAAAGCTCCTGCAGTGTGAATGGAAGCTACATCAGTGACTTTTATTGCTTGTTTACTTAACAAGAAACATAATTTTCAAAAAGCGAATGAGTATTCGTTTATAAAAATTCTAACCATCAAGGTCCTACAGTAGCTTAAAAAGTGCACCCTAAAATTATATCATATCTAATCAAGTTTCATCTGCCCATCAAAATATTTCACTTTGCAGTAAGGTCTAATGTTCATTCAATTAGTTTATCACAATGAATTATTGGGCTTTGAGTGTGTTCTAATCAGAAATCTGTCCTCATTTCAGACACACGTCATTCTTTAAGTAGAACTTTGAGCCTTGCAGATGAACTGTACCCAAATTTATATTTTTTTCAGTGCGTCTAACTTCAAAAGAAGTGGTAGGAACCAAATGATGTTGTTAGTTACCAAAGTACGCGAATTGAATTGAAAATTGAAAGAAATGATTAAAAGAAGATTATGATGAATTAATAAAAATAATGATTTGTTGAATGTATAATTTACGGGGAAGACGAAGCAAGTGCATATTGTTGTAAGACATAGAAGCTTCCTAAGTTTACCCATTATCAAAAATGTTCGCTATCGAACTTCCTTTCGCTACTCTGCAAATGTATCATTGAAGAATAAGGTCTTGCTGCAGATTTGTCAACATGTTTCATACGGTCGAAATAAATGCAGTACAGCTTCTTTGATTTAGTTCAAGAATGGATAAATGACGTAGCAGAATGTTAACTCACTTGGTACAGTCAAAACGTTATCACCAAAATGTTGCGCAATGTATGCATTATATTGAATATTACGTTTGTGTGATTTTATGCAATTAAAAGAAAATGGCTCTGGAACATTTGTAATAATTTTCTTCTAGTTCAAAATTGAATACTTTCATTGAAACAAGTTCTTAACAGGTCATTTTACCTATGAATGATATTATGTATAGAGAGGTCAATAAACCTTTTTTGCGGTTAAAACAAGGAACTAAGAAAGATATTTATCATTTTTAGGAACCACGTTTTTGTTCTTCAGTGCATTCTCCTGAAACTTTTAAAATCATTATCTACTCGTTCAAAATCACAGTACTTTCAATGAAGCAAATTATTTTACAAATCATTTCACATGTGATAGCCATTATGTGTGTAAAGATACATATCCATTCTTTACAGATAGATCAGATAATTGGATTCATGATTTTTAGGAACTATATCTTTTTTTTCTCGACCGATATTCCCTACGTACATTCCAGTAATTTGTGAATTTTAAGACTAATAAAAGTACTATTTTTTTATTAGTACTTTTAATAAGGTAATGATACTCCCTGAGCTATCTAAAAGTTGATGATGCCTATTTTATCCACTCAGTTTAGAATTAAAAAATATCCATTGAGGATGTTTAAAAAATACATCACGTCGATCGTAACTAAACAAAACTTTAAATTAAAATAGAATTTAGATCAAAAACATAAACTGTTTTTATTGGACTAGAGTAGGATTATCTAAATTTAATTAATCAGCAGAAAAACGATTAAACTTTAAAATACACCTATTTTCAGAAGTTTTTGAGAAAACGTACTAATGAAATGCATAAGTGATAGGAGGCTATTTATTTGAAGTATGTGCTTTTAATTTAGTCGGTTATAGCACTGACAAAGTTTTTTCCCTATAAGGTCGAATTAATTTTTTAAAGCTTAATCACACTAATTAGGTTAATTAAAGTAATTATCGGAAACTTAATTTAGGAGTTTTTTTCGCCAACGAGCTAGTTTTGCTTTTGGAGAGAAAAAAAAATTATATGCGTATCAGGTATATTTCATTTCTTTAATTATAAATGTGAAATAAGTTTTATCACAAATTATAATTAAAAAATTCATTTCTAACACTTTTCTTTAACCATTTTCCATTAGCATACAAATTAAAAATTTAGCTTTTTTATTTAATTACAAAATTATTTTAAATTGTTACTCTATTTAAAGCTAAAACTAGTGATTTAATTATAATTTTTTTCCACTTGTTTCTCAATTATTCAATTTAAAGATTAAATATATTTGCATTTAATTGAAGAACTTTGTATGCGCTTCAAATTGGGTAAGTAATCTGAACATATAAATTATTTCGTAGGAAATATAACTAGCAATACTTAATATTTCATAAGAATATTCTATGTAACCATTGTATATTGCAATTTTCCCAGTAAATATTGTAAACTGAGTTTATCACTGCTTTCCGTAACACAGGTGCAATACTTAATCGACTTATTTAAATTTCAATTAATACACTGAATGAAAGATTGAATTAAGAAAATATTACTTAGGCATTTTTAAAAATATACAGGGTGGTTATAAATTAACAGGAGGTGTTTGGAGCCCTCTAGCTCGCGAACTACTGGGCGAAATATTGCCGAATTTCGTGAGCGTGCATATTAGACCATGGGATTTTGATTTCATGAATAAAAAAAAAATTAGTTTGAAAAATCACCACCAGGGGGAAATTTGGCGCTGTAAACGTGTATTATTCTGATTATCGAAGAATTAATTGCTACTGACAAAATATGCATCCATTTTATTTGCAAAAATGACTTTTTTTGTCACAAATGTGGTTCGATATGATCGCCATTGTAAAGTTGTTCGAACTGCATACGATGCACAACATTTTCTACGGCAGCTCGTAACATATCAGAATGGATTTCTTGATGAGAATGCTCCCAGTCCGTCATTTTACAGATGATCGCTAAACGCAACGCGTTTATGCAAATTATTGCATTCCATTTGGTTAAATGGACCGCTATTTTGTTCGTGGTGATTTTTTTTTTAAATAGAAAATTCTACGGCGATCATATTAAACCTCATTTACAAAGCACAATCATTTTTGCTTGGCGAAATTGATTTATACAGAATCTTTTCAAGTTTAATTCGCGATATTCAGTGTAATACACTTTTACAGCGCCAAATTTCCCCTGGTGGTGATTTTTCAAACTATTTTTTTTTATTCCAGAAATCAAAATCCCATGGTCTAATATGCCCGCTCATGAAATTTGGCAATGTTTCGGCCAGTAGTTCGCGAGCTAGAGGGCTCCAAACACCTCCTGTTAATTTATAACCACCCTGTATGTAGCTAATATATTGAACATATGTGAGTCTTTTCAAATCATTTTAGTTATACGTGTTATTAATAATAACTATTTAGGATTGACAGTTCTTGTTATTTACCAATTAAAATTCCATGTATGCATTTCTTAATAAATTCACTTCAATATCGAAGTGAGTGAAAACATTTGAAACACATTGTAGTCGATTAAATTGCAGTATCAAATTAAATAACAATTTAAAATATATTACCGAAATCATACTACTGTTTTTAAATATTCCCGTCCAATTTAGTATTAAATGGCTTTCAAGAATACATTTTGAGATCTTATGGACATAAATAGGATACGGAAATTATTGTCTTTAGTTAGTAGTCGGTAATTTTACTTGTCAGTGTAACAAAATGTCGCAGCTAAATGAACATTTGTTAATTTATTTAGACTTCACTTATGATTTAATGACGCAATAGTTGAATTTTTACCTTCTGTAGATATACATGAATTTTCCTGCTGTAAAGTATTTAAATTTTTTTTTCACTCGTTCAAAACCGAAAAATTGTTGTTATCTTTTTTTATAATTTTTACTGTTTCAAATACTGCATGCATCTGTTCTGTAACTTTTACACTTGCTTTAAGTCTTGATACATTGATAATGGTGCATAAAAATACATATAGCGGAAAAGTTATATTTATTAGCCACTTAAGCGACCTCATGAATGTATTTTTGAATTTAAAATAAATAAAACAGTTTCATATAAACGAAAAGCTGGTCGTATGTATGGTCGTGTGCTGGCGACATGATTATGTATTTATGAGTATATTAATGAACTTATCAGTTCATATTGTTTTTATGTAATTTTTGGATACATATATGTTTTGAATAATATCTGCACAAAAATGCAAGTATCAGAAAAAAACATTCATCTTCCACCTTATTACGGTTATGGTTCATGAGATTGTACAATCATTTACCATAAAAAATAACCAACTGAAACAAAACTAACTAGAGTAATATTCTAGGTTTTTTATGTACCCCCACATGCAGATACCTTCAAATGTATGGCCAGCTGAACTTCTCATTTTGACCGTTCTCCACTTAATTATTATAAGTTTTCTTGTGACGTCTGTACAGTGTACATACGTATGGGGGCCGTGGTGGCCCGATCGGTAAGGCATCGGACTCGTGTCCGGAGGGACCCTGGTTCGATCCCAGCCGATCAAAGATCCACCGCCTTGATTAATGGTGGCTGGGAGGCGTTAAAAATGTCGTGGTCACAAAGTCCTCCAAGTGAAACGATACCTCTGGGGGTGCTGGGCCTAGGGTTTGCTCGACCCTAGGTTCTGGTTCAAAAATTAAGAACAGAGCGCCCTTCAGGGCCCTATCCCGGTTAAACCACGAAGCTGTGGTAGGTACGGGGGACCCTGGAGGTGTGAAATGAAATGTACATACGTATGAATGTATTTCACATAACTCAAGAACGGTCTGCTGAAATTTCGTATGCAGCGTTTTCAGGTGAAATTCTTATTTCGATCACATTCTGGTGTCTCAAGAACGGGTCATTCCATAGAAAGTGGGACATGCAAGTCATTTTTCAAAGCAAATTTTTTTGGATAATTTTTATTTGATTTTGTTAAAAATATGTTAAATTCTATTATCAACATTGTTTTTTAATAGCTTGTTTTTTGATAGCTTAAATTAATTACTAGAAAAAAAGTAATATTGAAAGAATTTTTATGATGTGTCACCTGAGTTACCATGGAATTCCAACCTGAGTTATTGAGCGAATAATTAATGAAAAAAACTCTATGTAGTTGCTTACATTCAAATGTAAGTCTTAAAGTAGCTAATATTCTTAAGATTTATGTACAATACTTTGTATCAATCAAAAATTTTAACAAGAGCAGAATTTTAAGTTCTTAGTGAACTAAGTATGTCAGATGTCTGTTTTCGGTAACCTGAAATACAAAAAGAAATTAATTTATTGGTTAATAACTATTTTATTTATTAACATGTTTTGCATGTCCTAAATAAGTTAAAAGTAGTTTAAAATTTTTAAAAAATCAATAACTTTTCCAAAACATTTTTTTTTCATTAGAATAAGTGTTAAACCAGGCACAAGTGTATCAAATGTTTCCTGAGTTACCATGGAATGACCCAAACAGGGTCTTAACACGATTTATGGGAAAGCGAAATTTGTGTCATTTCAGACTAAGCATCATGGAGACTCTCGTACACACTTATTTAATTTGTCTATCGGCTTTAAGTGCTGCGGTAAACTGTGTAGCAAATGGGTCTGTCACTTAGACTTCTACAATAACGTCGTGAAGAGAAGGAGGCCGACTGAGGACCGGCCGCAGTATTTTGCACCGATGGATATAGGCATCATGGGCATTCTTGTACTCACTTATTTAATTTGTCTATCGGATTTAAATGCCGCAGTAAACTGTGTAGTAAATGAAAGGGATATTCACATATCGTCCGTGTGTCACGTTTTCTGCGTAAAGCGGACTGACGGACGTGTTCCGAGACGGGAGAAGCAATCATACTGTGCGTACTCACGCAAACACGTGACTGTATTCGTACATCCCTCTGTATTCAAAATGGCGCTTGTACCCGGCTCTGATTGGCTGCTTTTGCCGTGCGTACGTCAAATATCTACTTTATGACTTTATTAAAAATGACGGGTTCAGTACACTACGGCATGTTATCATGGCAGCAATGACCAAAAACTGTTTTTGGGGAGAAAAATCGTGACGGACGTGACGCGCGGACGATATGTGAATAGCCTTTTAGGCTCCGAATCCTGACCGGAACATTTCGATTTCAAGTCTCCTTCCTGCTCCACTAGGCTACTCACGGACTTTTCAAGACACACAAGAAAAATGTCATAAATTTATGATAACTTGGTGATATGTATTGCTTAACTTTTAGTTGCAAGATATTTTTGCCAATTTAGCAATATGTCGCCAAAGTTGGCAGGAAAAAGAGACAAAAATGATAATCTAAACCCAGAGTCAGTCTGAAGATGTTGGTAACATTTATTGAAATTCCCGAAATATCAACGACTCGAAAATATCGATATTTGAAGGGGCCAATTACAATGTTTTTCAAAATAAATCTGGCAGTTTTTGGCAGCTAATACAAATATATTATTATTTTGCACCTCAAGTGTGCTTATTAGACATTACATAAGTATACTTTGTCGGAATTTAACACCTGTACCAAATTACTTTCATTTCAAAATATTAATATATATATATAATAAAGTCATTATAATAATAAATTCAACGTTTTCATCAAAAAATATCCTGTGTTTTTTCCTGCTTTAAGAAACAATACAAAACTACTAAATCACTGAGCGCAAAGTCGTTAAAATGCTTCAAATACCAATTAAACATTCTAACCTTACATATGGTTTTTACCTGGCTTTTGACTAGAGGGTTGCTAGTTTTTTAGCATTAAAGTTGAAATGTACAATATATGTATGGTGATCTATAACTATATCATTTCTTATACACAGACAAACAGACACACCCACAACAGCAACAACAAAATATTTACATGCATACATACATAGGTTGAGAACGAGAGAGAATTGTTTAAAAACTTTAGAGTTACACTTAATTAGCCGCAACTTAGCATTGAGTATGATTTTCGATCACGTCACATGAATGATTTGATTTTCGCGTGACATGGTTTCTGTGTCAATCTACAACGCTCTGTTGCTATCGGTTATGAGTCGGACCCCGACAAGCGCTTCGGATGACGGATTGAAACTATTAAATGACAGCACTCACAACTCGTAACTGATATTTTGAAATGGAACTAAAACAAATTATTACTTTTGGCTGATTGCTTTGTTTTATAAGTATGCAGCATTATGATGTAATTACACTTAGGAAGCAGATTTTCGCATATTGTATTTAATAACACGTTTAGGAAGCTTGTGTTTCAGATATAAGAAACTTTGCAAGTTTGTGTGATTTATGTATGCTTCGTTTCTCTTACACGCAAATTGTAATGTTCCTTTTGCCTGCTAATTTAGATCTAATGCGTAGTTCATCCAGGTTTAAACGACCCCTCAATATTGTTCTGCATAAGATTTTTGTCCTCTCAGCTGTGCAGATTCAAAACTAAAGCTAACAATCCTTGGCAACATTTTTGAACAGTGTGTTTGCATGCGTTTGTTAGCATTTTATCTTATTAGTTAATTATTATTATTATTTTTTAGTTTTTCCACATTTTATATAGCAGACAATGTTTCCGACAAACTTTGTTCTCTCAATTGGCTTGAGACTTAAAACTAAGCAATACAATCTAGTATTAATAGTAAACAAGATTGCTCTGTGTAATATTTTTTTTTTTCAAAATAAACAAAAAAATGCAATAAGCAATAACAATTAAATTAAAAAATAAAAATTAAATAAATAAGAAATGTGTATACAATCTTCTCCCAAGAGTGGACTAATTAAAAAAAACACTAAGCTGTAGTATTTCGAAAATATATATTTGCGGAAAATTCCCTAAAGTTCTCTCAAAAGCAGATGAGAACGATATTTCCTTCGATGCACAGCTGCATGATTAGGTTTTAGTTTCTTTGTAAAGAAAGGAAACAGAAGAAAATATAGACAAAAAATATATAAACAAGAAAATTAATGAAATCAGCAGATAAAAGAAAACTTAAGTTTCAGGAAATATGGCTTTTAATCAATTCTAATATTTACATACACTGTAAAAATTAATGTTGTTTTTACAGTATAATACAGCTAATTTTACAGTAATGAGCTGTAACACTGCTAATTTTGCACTAATAAACTGTAAAATTGCTATTTTACATTAATAAACTATAAAAATACTAGCTTTCTGTAATAAACTGTAAAACTGCTAGTTTTACAGTTTTTTGCTGTGTATTTTAAAATCTTAAACTGAAACCTCTGCGGCCAGTATTACACTGTTGTTTTTACAGTAATACACTGTAAAAGTGTTAACTTTACAGTAGCAAACTGTAAAATTGCTAGTTTTACACTTTATTACTGTGCATTTTACAGTTTTAAATTGCAACCTCTGCTGCAGGCACTACACTGTTATTTTTACAGTATAATACAACTAATATTATGGTAAAAATCTGTAAAAATTGCTAATTTTCCAGTAAGCCCCCTGCCTAAGCAGTAGAAAATTAAACCCTTTGCAACAACTGATTCATGGTACCCTTGAAATTTAAAATTATGTTCATTTTTAGTAATTTTTATGTTAGAATAGAAAAAAAATTCAAGTTTGCATTTAAATCGCCCCCTTTTCCCGTTGATAATTGCATTCTCTCCAAAATAATTTCAGAACTGGTTACGTTGAAAAATGTTAAACACATTATAATTACATTTGACTATTTCATCTATTTCAACTCATTTCAAAAGCTTTTCTTAACTCATTTCCTTTGATCTGGTAGCTTTATTCTAAGTAGGGTAATTACATAGTTTTATCTTATAGCTGCAGCATTAATGTATTTTCATTATACTTAAAGTTTCGTATTGATAACTTATAAACAGCTCAGTACTTTCAGTTGAACTAAACTTAAGACAAACAAAAAATAAAGTTGATTACTTTGATTTTCTTAGCATAACATCTGCTTTAGACGCTTAAAATGACTTTTTATTGGCAACTTTCACGAATCGTTTATTTTGTTATTTATAGAAAATAACGGAGTACGAAAAGTGTTTAATAAATTGTAGTTGTTTGCATTAAGAGAAGAGCTTTTGTTTTCTAATCACCGCATAAATATAATACACCACTTTCAGCAAATTGATCCCAAAACAAAGCTAAGGTGAGGAATAAAGTTTATATATTTTTTGAAATTGCATAACTAACATTATTTCTACGAATTTATATTTTTGATTGATCAGATATTTTATTTTTTAAAATTTCCGAATATTTTTATTTTATTTCCTTATTGCTGTAGTTAAAAATTTTTAGTATTTTTTAAAAAGCTACTTTTTGCATGCATAACCGTCACATATCTTTTTTGCCACTATTTTTAGAGTTTTCGGGTAAACATTTTAACTTTGTGTACATGTTCAAACAAAAGGTTTAATTTATAAAATATAAATGTGCTTCGAACAAAAATATTTTTGATCTTGTTGCACAATTTATCAATGTGAACTTATTGGTTATTATCCCTTCTAGAAGCACTTCACCTAGCCTTTTTATAAAACATATAAACGATAATTAAATAAAGAAAAAACACACACACTTGACCTATCTGCATTATTTAGTAAAAAATGTAACAACAATCATCCATCTTTTAGCCGATAATATAAAGTTTAAGAAAGTATTTTAACCTTCTTTCGCTTCAAAGTTGAAACTCGATTTCAATCGATTGCAAAACTATCATTAATTTCAGCACGGCGTCAATTTCAGTCTCTTTCAAAATGTTTATTTTTGTTAAACCATGATCACTTCAACGAATTGAAACGAAAAAAAAGCATTTTAATGCTTGAAAGAATGTACCTGTGCTTAATAAGAAGTTTTGTTTATACGAGGGAAAAAATATGCAAACACACGCATACACACATGCACGTTTTCTTCGGGATTGTTGTTATTGATTTCCATTTGAAGGATGCAATCCCCCCCTCCCGTTTTTTTTCTTTCTTACTTTTACCGACATATATGATGGATAAAGGATTTACGAAACTTAAGTTTGTGGTTTCGCAGTTCTCAAAAAAATTAAATAATAGATGCATGAGTTGTGAATCAATTTTCTAAACGATAGAATTTCTTTACCGGATATACACAAAAAAAAATAAATTCATTATTATGTTATTTATTTTTGCCTTATCTTTTGGTCTTATCTATTGGTTCACTATGCTTTGGAAAATTGAATTATTTATTTCTTGAAAATGAGGAGTGGATTTTCGCTGATTTGAAAACGAAAGTTTACAAGAAAGGAATATATTTTTAGTGACAGATCAAAATAAATTTTGTAACTTCATGAATTCGGAAAGCTCTTTTATCACTAATATTTATGTGGGTACTTCTGAATAATATTTTTGTTCCAGATAATTTATTACTTTTTATTATTATTTTTTTTTCAAAACTACCAAAAATACATTGCTCATATTAATTTTCGTCTCTTATTATCTGTTATAAAAACTTCAATTTCGCGTTACAATGTGTGTGAACCCATTTGGTCCATTTTATCTGTGAGCTAGCTTTTTACCCGGCGTTGCCCAGTATTGCATAATGTTTAACTTATTTCATGAAAAAAATGAAATACGTCATTCTTAAACTGATAATTCATTTTTAATCGAAGTCTTTGCTGGAAAATGCTCAGATTTAAATGTGTTAAATTTGATCGATTTGTATGCTTAAAGGATTATCTCTATTACTCTATATATTCAAAATTGCAAGAAAATGGCCATTTTTCGACAAAAAAATTGAATTTATGAGCTTTTTGGATTTTTTTAAAATTTCAAAACCCCACCTACGTGAATTCTAGGGCATCAAGGAGCCTGTGTGCTAAGTTTGATGAAAATCCGACACAACTGGATTTGTGTATGGAACAAACATACAAATACAAATCATACATCAATGTATATACAGGGTGTCCACTCCAATCGTGGACCAATAGCTAATTTCTAAACCGTTAGAGATAAGCATATAGTTTATTAAGGAAAAAATCTCCAAATTACGAAAGGAATTTTGGGTCTATTCAATGTTTTTCAAAAAATCAAATTTTGAAAGAGTTCGAAATTTAAATTTTTATACAGTCCCCCAGTCCTATCAGTCATATTTAGTAAAACATTATTGACACTGTAACGTTTGAAACTAAAAAAAATCACTCTTCTACCACAAATATTGACCGAGTTATGACTTTTTGAAAAATCAAGATTTTGCATTATTGCATGACGTCATCGAGAGATCGCTTAAGGGACCGTATGCGAAATCCTTCAAAATCTTGATTTTTCAAAACGTCATAACTCGGTCAATTTTTGTGGTAGAAGAGTGATTTTTTTTAGTTTTAAACGTTACAGTGTCAAGAAGGTTTTACTAAATATGATTGATAGGACTGGGGGCTGTATAGAAATTTAAATTTCGTAACTCTTTCAAAATTTGATTTTTTGAAAAACATTGAATAGACCCAAAATTCCTTTCCTAATTTGGATATTTTTTCCTAAATAAACTATACGCTTATCTCTAACGGTTTAGAAATTAGCTATTGGTCCACGATTGGAGTGGACACCCTGTATATATGTAGAATATTATAAAATAATTCTTATAATAATGACAACCAAAAATGTTATGTTAATTTATTTTTCCCTTGAATCAAACTGGTAGCCTTGTTAACAAAACAAATATTATACGTCAACGAATGTGCCAAAAATTTGAATTGTTTTAGCAATAGCACTTATACTAGCGATATTCTCCAACTAAACCAAAATTATAGCAAACCAGCCAGTTTAACTTATAATTAACTGTAATTAACATATAATTAACTGTAAATTAACTATCAGTGAATATGATAAATCTAAAACGATCAAACGATCACATTTAAAGCATTTTTTTAATCACATGTGAATTTTAACATGTGCATTTAGCATGTGAATTTAACAGGTGAACTTAACATGGTGGATTCTGAATGGTAACTAATATTATGAGATAAGTAAACAACGTTAGAAGTACTCTAAACACCTCACGTTAATTTACAACCACCCTGTAGAACGAGAGGAATAAAGTATGCGTGTATGAATTAATATAGCAGTGCAGGACAAGCAAGAACGTTCGGTGGTCTTTTGATATAAAATTTAGTTAAAGAATATAAATAATCCATTTCAATGTGTTTTTTTTTTTTAATTTCTTCGAATTTATTATTATTTTCGCAAAAAAATTTACAAGATTTTTTCCCCTTTTTTTGTCAAATAATTTGCGCCCGTGAGACTGACATTATTGCAATCACCACTCTACATGCAGATATAATGCACCTCAGTGGAAAAGAGGGAAAAATTAACATGCGTTCAAATTATTTTTCCAGTTCAATATGATCATTGTTTGTCTATCATAGCTATGCTTGACCGTTTCATTTTTCTTTTTCTTCTCCTTTAAGCAAACAAGATCGCCTACTCTTTGCACTTGATGTCTATTTATTTTGTGATTGAAAAAAAAAAGTCACGCGAAATAAATAAAAGTATGAAAGCAAATTTTGGTATATTTGATTGATGTATCCTCGTGAATGGTCGTGTATTAGGAATCAAGCAAAAAGTTAAAACAGCATTTATTTTTAGACAGTTATAGATTAATATGTCATCGCCCTAACTTTAATGGCCTGTAATTTATATACACATTAATTAAATTAACAATAAGGAATCATTTGCAGCGCTTCTAGTCTTGAAGCTTTTTTTTTTTGTCACATACAATTAAAATTTTTTGACACTGATTGTACCAGAGGAGTTTCATTTATACGAAATGTGTTTAAAAATTCTAAGATGAAATAAAGTTATATGGAATTTTACTCCAATATTGAAGGTGTTCCTAAATTATTTTATTGCTAGCTTATTCTTTATAAAAAATCGTATGCGTACTGAAGCTGCACATGTATATTAGAGTAACAAATAAGAACCGTAGCAATGAATTAACATTTGTCAAACAAAGTAAGCTTTGCAGTTAATATTGATGATTCCAGATGAATATGCTTCTGATGATAAAAACATATACTTGTTTCTGAAGTCTAAAGAGGAATATTAATAATCTTTTTGCCAAATAAATTAACAAAAAGAGGCGATTTTATCGTTTAACAGAATAATAACTGCCGATGAGATTGTATTAGTAAGTAAAAAAATCGAGAAATGAATATTGAATACCGTTAAGATACATTTTATACAAATCGTTTGTTTGAATGAAGAAAATGCTCATTGACGGCGACAAAAAAACAAGTCACGCAAAAATGCAATCAGCAAAACTGCTTTAGCCAACGTTATGAATTATTCTCAAAAATTAAAGAAAATTTTCCGATTTAATGCAACATCAATAACGTTTTTCTTTCAAACCAAACAGTTCAACTCTTGTTGTCATGCAATTGTTGAAATTCAGGAGAGGAATATATGTTTTACTTGCAATTTCGGAATAATATAAAATAAAAATTATTTCTCCAAAGTAGGAATTTGAATCTCGCACGATATTTGTAAAAGCGTATAATTACTGTTGCCAATGTTTAAATAATAAGTAACATTAAGAATCGTTTTTGCTATGAATTTTTATGAATATCATTTAGACAGCGTAAGCAATGACGATTATCTGTTGCATGCTTCATATTTAATTAACTTGCAAAAAGATAATATTGGGTACTTCTCATCAATATTAATGGCACTTTGCAAAATATAATTAAGATTTATCGCATGAAGTTAATTTACATTTTGCTCAATTATCTTTTCCGTTTTTTCAAATAATCATTATTTATTAAATAGCAAATACAAAATATTATGAAAAAAAGCCATTTAAATTGTGATAAAGACGAAATATTCGAAATTATAGTTTCTAATACGGTACTTATTATCGTCTCTTTTAAACATTGGAAACTAGGGCCCTAAGTCCTTAAGGATTCACAGTAAAATAGGTTTCATTGTTGGGGGGGGGGGATCTTTGCTATTTCCAAAGGACCCACCTTAATTCTCTGCAACCTGGATTTTAAAATGAAGAGTTTGTTTTGAAACATAGCTTAATTTATTTCTGTAACCAAATTCAG
The DNA here is from genome assembly GCA_038373865.1 of Uloborus plumipes. Classification (NCBI taxonomy): domain Eukaryota; kingdom Metazoa; phylum Arthropoda; class Arachnida; order Araneae; family Uloboridae; genus Uloborus; species Uloborus plumipes. The sequence goes on from JAXGGA010000006.1 coordinate 485,393, forward strand.
AAACTAAAACTGTACTCTTATTTTACCAAATATGTAGTCGGCATTTGTTACAGTTAAAATTGTATTGCAGATAACAAACGAGTGTTCTCATTTAAAAGTAAAATTTGCTAAGAACGACTTCACCAAATTTTAATATACAATTAGAGTACTCTGCTTTGGGAAGTTAAATTAAGACTTTATCAGATTTCAACTAGCTTAAATGACCAATAAAAACTTTGTTGAGAGATCTCTCATATATCGACTCACATTTTTATGCATTATAAACCTAAGAAAGGGAGTAAGGTGTTTATCAAAATACAGCTTCATAGTTTGGTTTCTTTTGCATTCCATGAGTATCAAAGTTCGTTTTCCTAAGTAATTATTTTAAATGAGACATACACATTGTATAGTACAAATTTTTTAGAAGAAACTTAAAACTGAAACATCAACGCATGTTTAAAAACATGAAATATAATCCACAGTTAGGATTACGAAGTTTTTGGTTTTGAAAATTTGAAGTATTTACCCCTGAAATGCCCCGTAAATTGTAATGGCTGTGTGACACATCTCTGAGGAACGTTCAGCAGTACTCATCCTCTGCTGGAGTGAATAATACTCCTTGTACCATTTTTCCACACTGGCAATGTGTTAATAAAAACCCCCGCCGTGATTATTCCAGACTAGTTTATGTTATCACAGGGAAATTTTTAAATGGATTTTAAAGATTATATTGCAGCCAAAAGATCAAATTCTTCTCCTATGAGGTAGCATGAGAGCTTTGATAATAATCGCTATTGCATTTTTCACTGTTTTGAAATTCCTCGAAACTCTGGGTTGAGTACTTCCTTGCAGTTGTTCTCGTGTATCGTGCTGATCCCAGGGACTGTGGTTCTAATTCTCATACACTTAAGCATAAACTCCAAAAATCAAGGAAACCCCACCCGGATTTGAACCCTATCTCGTTGCATATTTATTGCGCTCTCCACAAAATCACCAAGTGAAAAGTCAAAATTGTATACAAATTAGGAGTAATAGTAATAATAGTAAATCAATTAAATACAATTGTTTTTGCAGACATTATTTTAAAATGCACAAATCAGAAATACTTCTAAATTTTGAAATGTCTCCCCGTAACCCACAGTCGAAAAAACTCCAAATTAAATATGTCTGTAAAATATGGTAGTATTTCCTTCTATAGGAATTTGAGCACCATTTGCACACATTATTATGTTGTAGAATGTCTAATGTTTCAATATATTGCGAACACTTTTTTTGTGTAATAATAATATTTGCTTATTCATGTATTTATTTAATTATTACTATTATTATTATTACTAGTACCATCATTATTATTGTTGTTATTATTTTTATAACAATAAATATTATTGTTATTGTTATTGCTTTTAGAATGACAAAAGTACAATCATCATAAAACAAATATCCTTATTTCGATCCCAAGAAAATATATTTAAGCTGGGAAGTATCTCCTTTGACGAAGAAACGTTAGTTTAAAAACTATACTTACGAACTAAAAAAATAAGATGTAATTTTGAGCATATCATTACTTTTTTTTCAATATAATTTATATCTGGCCCTCTACCTCCTAAAAAGTTTCATAAATTAATCGCTCCTCGTTACTTAGTTTAAATTAGTTTTTCAAATTAGACTTTTAAAGACCGTAATTGCGATTAAGTTAATCAGGTATACATATATATATATTTAGCACTTGTATATGTAACGTGTAATTAAAAAAAGTAGAAATTATTTTTAAGGTTCGAATTTTAGAAGTATTACTATACAGTGATCTCAATTTTAAAGTTAAAAATAGAAAAAAAAATCAGCATTTGTTCGATAATTATTCCACAGAGCCATTATACTGTAAGGCATATTCCATTTTTTATTCGAATTGACATAGTGGCATTAATTAAGGAAACTGATTGCTTTTAAAAGCGAGTCCACTTATTTTAAGCAGAGGGAATGCAATTAAAGAAGTCGGTAAGATGAAGAAATCCAATTTTGTTGCGGTAATTTAAATAGTAATAGAGACTAAACTAGGACATGATTTTCCTTTAACGAGAATTGGCAGTCCAATTTAATATTCATGATAAAGTGGAATGGGAAACTGAAAGTTTAAAACACATAAAAAATTCCTTTTTGCTTAGCTTATGTGGACTTTCAATGTTTTTCTTCAAGGCTTTTTTTTCTTTTTTTTCATTATATCAGTTGAATTTAGATTTTTTCCCCCAAAGAAAGTCGAGTTTTTCAGTTGCTAGAAATGATGAAACTTTTCAAATGTTGGTTCTATTTTTTGTATTTTTTCTCAGAATCGATAAAACTTTCCAAATGAAAAGAAAAGCATTAAATAGAAAACGGAAGTTTTCATGATAAAAATTTCCACTCATCAATTTTAAGCATTTAATGTTTGAGAATGTGTTTTTCTTTTCGTTTTAATTACATAAATATGGATTTTTTTTCATTCACTACTATGCTATTAAAATGTCATTGTGAATGAGCGGAATTCAGTTGGACTTAAATGACTCTAATGAGATAGTGAACCAAATAAGAATGAACTAAATGAGAAATATTTTTGGTTTCTCCGTATAGCATTTTTCCTATTATCACAATGACTCATTGTACAATTTTGTATTTATAATTTATTTTGAAATTATATTGCAAGCACTACTTTTATATTTGTGGTAAAAACTATTGAACATATGCCAATATATAAATGAAAGAAAAATACATTTTCAGTTAGTTTTTAAAATAATGCAAAAATTTTGACTTTTGTGTTGGTTTACTTATTTAATTTCATCTATTTTCCATTTTATTTTTCCCATTTATTGAGTACAGTAAACTCACTTATACGTCAACTCATTTATGCGCCTTTTTCACTTATACGACGATTTTGAATGGTCCCAGCTCATTTCATAGCAAAATAATGATAGTATCATTCGTTTATGCGTAGCTCTAAAGATAAATATTTCACGTATGCGCCGAATTATCCCTAAAATATATTAAAAAAAAAAAAGTATTTTCTTTAAAATATACGCATTTTCTTCACTTTCCTCTTTAATTTTTCGCTTTTATTGCTCACGGAAGGCATTTTTTCCGCATGAACTAGAGTTACGAGAGGGACAATTATCTATTATGCATCGTTTTAACGGGAACAGTTTGTAATTAGGTATGCTACAATTTTTGTTTTCTCTTTATCATTGTAGTTACGTTACAGTAATAGAAAAATCGTAGTAATATGTCCCTTTTCTATGGAAACATTCTTGTTTATTCTCTCATTACAACCTATGTTGCGTTTTAGTCCTTTAAATAGTCTTGTTCACTTATACGTCTCTCTCACTTATGCGCCTTTTTCTGTTGATCCCTTGGGCCGGCGTATAAGTAAGAGCTTACTGTATTTGAATTCCGCTATGTTTTTCTCTTTGAGTTTGAATCATTGAACAGTTTCATATTTATTGACATCTACTCATCCCTTTGAAAGTAATTCAAGCTCTATAATATCCCTCTCTAACTTTATTTATGTTACGTATTCTACAGATGTGGTGTCCGCTATCCTTATAAATGTTTTGGCGAGATTATTGACAGTAGAAGGTTGAAGAAACCTAATTTTATACTGTCCCAAGAGAGTTTGTTTACAATTATTTCATTTTTTTTCGCTAATGAAAAAAATATCTACCCTTTTGTATGTTTCTTTTATCCTGTTATGAAATAGATTCGTTGACTTTGGTGAGGGGGCATGCTTGCAGAACATGTTTCTGTTTTTATTATTATTATTATTTCGTAAAGCTTTTTAAAAACCGTTGATAGTAACACTGTTTTGCCACCTCTTATTCTGAAAACTCGTGATTGTTTATTAATAAGATTTAAAAAATTAGAAATGTTAAATGCGAGAATACGTTTAAATCAAAAACAAAAGAAAGTCACCATATTTATACTTCCTCATGTATACTCATCTACTATGAACTGACGCTCATATTTTTAAAAAGTAGTGCATAGAGAAAATATCTTTAATTGCTGTTATAAGTTCTTAAGAATATGTAGTGCGTCTCACTTTTAATTTAACTAATAGTAATCACCGGAAAAATGTGTTTAAGTCGTGAAGATTCATAGCAATTGTTATTTTCAGAGTTCTTGTTTTCATATTTTACGCTATACATTTACACACTTAACGACCCAGCCTATTTAAACTTTCAGAAAGTGAGTTTTAGAGTGTTTTCTAAACCATGAGAAACACTTCATACTTTTTCAAAGACGAAAGACGTAATTCGATTTTTCGCAATAATGAAAGTAAGGAAGATTAAACAAATTATACTAATTCCCTGAGATGAGAACCGAAATTTTGTTCCACTTTTCAAGATGAAAATTTAATTGGATTTCGTCCGAAATAACCTTGAGGTATCTTAAAAGTGAGAAACTTTTGTTCTTCGTGAGGAGTTTTCGGCAATAAAATAAAGTCAATTACATTATTGAGACAAAATATTTTTAAATTTTCTTCGTTATGACCATCAGACTAAAAGAGCTTGAGTTAAAAGCTTTTCAGAGTTCGTTCCTTAAACTTGGAAAAGCATATAACACGTATTAGATGTGTTTCTATTTTGAAATTGAAACGTAGCTTTTCAATCGACGTTGTCCATTTCATTTGGACACACTTTGGTTTTCAGTTTTTGTATTATTTATGAACTCTACTGATATATGGAGCTTTTCCAATTAATGGTTAGTTGTGGCAGCCTTTAAGTTAATTGTCTAGCATTTCCTTAAATGACCTTGTTGCAAAATAATCGTATTTTTATTTTGCTTTACCTTTTAAATAAAGTCTTTCTTTTTTTATTTTTTTGATCCCAAAATGTTTGTTCTTGTTGAAATGTTGTTTCTCCAATAATTAGAAACGAAGTTATCACTAATTAAGTAAGATGTAAGATTTTTTAAGATACGGAAACTGAAATTAAATACCCCAAACACCCCCAAAACCAGACAAAGAATCCTAATCCAAAAAAAGAGACTAACCCTAAAAATAAAAAACCCCTAAAAACACGTCAAGTCTCGTTAATTCGAACACGCCCCAAAAAACGAAAAACCGCTAAAATAACTACATTCCTTATTCTCACCCTCATGTTTATTGTTCATTATACGTGGGACAAGACGTACTAAGGCTAAAACAAAATTATGTTAAGGTCTCCTTGGAGCTCGTTTTAACGAGGTTCAAATGTATTACGACATAATATTTCTTCTTTTCATTTAGTACATTTTATTACAAATTATTAATGAGACATTTAATTGCAGTTATCAAGCAGCGTTTTGATCCACAAGTGTACGACGATTTTGTCGTAAGAGGAAACACAGCAGTTCTGCGATGCCATCTACCAACATTTGTGAAGGAATACGTCACAGTAGATTCCTGGATTAGAGATGATAAGCAAATCTTAAAGAGGAATGACATGAAAGGTAATGATAACTCTAATTATTACGTATTATTTTGAGAAGAATTTGCTTCTTCATAAAAATTGCTCTGATTCAATCTTTGGTTTGCAATAAAAAATCAAGATCACCAAAAGAATTTTAGGGGTGTTTTAGACATAAAACGGTATTTGCATTTTTTTTTTTTTGTTTTAACAAGTTTAAAATGCTATTAACGGATGCAAAATATATATCTTCTTCTCTAGTGCATTAAACAAAGGCAGTTTTGGAACCACGAAAAGTTTCCACGAAAGATATTTTTATTTACAATAATAACACCGTTTTAACTGTGTGATATGTTCTACCTAGATTATACACTGGCGGAAAAAAAAATCCCAACACCAAGAAAAATTTACTGTAGAGGAATGAAATTTGTGTAATGCAATTGTCTAGTTGACATGTTTAATTGATCAAATGTACAAGATCACTGGCTAATTTAAGCTCAAGAAAATGCTGTGCAAATGTAAAATTATGTTAATTTTATAGAGGGTGTAACCTCCAGAATTTTGGAGGCCAGCCTTAAAGCGTGCATGCATTACGTCATACAGGCGCCGATCATCACTTTGTGGTATGGAGTGCCATGCTTGTTGCACTTGTTGTGTCAATATTAGGACCGTCATTGCTGACTGTGGATGATGCTCGAGGTGCCGTCCAATGATATCCCATACGTTATCAATTGGAGACAGACCTGGTGATTTTGCAGGTCATGGTAACATGTCAGCACATTGCGTTACAGCAGCGATGTGAGGGCGGGCGTTATCCTGTTGGAAAACTCCCCCTTGAATGCTAAGCTCATGAACGGCTGTACTACTGGTTAAATTACCAGACTGTAGTCAAATTTTCAGTCAGTGAGTTTGGGATAAACACAAGAGTGCCCCTGTTGTTGTTGGAAATTGCTCCAGAGTCCATGACTCCAGGTGTAGGGCCCGTGTGTATAGGCCATAGATCGCTTGGATGCAGGCGGTCCCCTGGCATTCTTCTGACCAATATAGAGCCACCACTGGCACTAAGGCAGAATCTGTTCTCATCAAAAATTACAACAGATCTCCACTCCGACCTCCAGTGAGCTCTGTCTTGGCACACCACTGCCGTCGAAAACGGTAATGGTTTGCAGTCAATAGAATACCGGCTACAGGCTGCCTGACTCGGAGCTGTCCTTGAAGCAAACAGTTTCTTAACGTTCCTTGGGTCACGACGGTACCAACTGCAGCTCGAATGTCAGCCGCAGATGCAGTATGATGCGCCACAGTCGTCCGCAAGATTCGACGATCTTCTTTCTCAGTCGTGCCACGTGGCATCTCGGAATTCGATCTTCTTGAGGTAGTACCATCCCTTGCCCACAGCTTCCAATAATCATGCATGGTGGAAACATTCCCACCCAAGTATTTCTGCAATATCGCGAAATGAAAATCCACCTTCTCGTAGTCAAAATGTACGACCTCGTTTAAACTCGGTGACCTGTTGATAATGGCTTCTTCGTCTTCTTAACGGCATTCCTGACCAACATGAACGCAATTCGTCAAATTTAACGGAAAAATAATACTCATGAGCTTCACAACATGCTTTTAAAACAAGCCTTATTTGCATGTTCTGAGTGACGCCAGCTGCGCCACACTTATGCGCGGAGCGCAAAATTTCAATCGATGTCATCTTTCAGTTGTATAAACACGCCTACCAAATTTCGGTTATCTAGCTCAAGTCTTTCTTGGTGTTGGGTTTTTGTTCCGCCAGTGTAGATAAAAATAAATTACAGGTGTTTTACTGATACTGAAATTGGACTTGTGCAAGTTTGTTAAAACAATTTAAAAGATAAAACATAAATAAATAAAATCAATCTCTTGAAATCGATTTTCATCAAAACCCTCAGCAGCGACGAAGAGAATAACTACGGCGATCATCATCTCCGTCTCAGGTGAAATCCGAATCGTTTACTACAAGTGACTCAAAGATAAGCTAAACTGTAAGCTTCGTGGTTGAATGATTTTTCTTCGCGGCGAAGAAAAAGTTAAATCAAATTATGGTTCATTATCTGGTGGAAATGGAGAAAATCATCATAAATCCCTCTGGATAGACCCTTACAAAAAGACTCAAAAATTACTAAAAGTCATCAAAATGAAAAAAAAAAGCTTAAGATTAGTTACAATCAATTTATACATTTATACGTTTTGAAACTACATGAGTATGTAGTGCGCATAATATTTAAATGAGTCCGTACTACATATCGTTGTAAATTGTTCATTCTGTAATTTCATTCCCCTAAAACCAATCTTCTAAAACTAAGAAACCTTTGAAACAGTAGAGACTCCACCCTGCATTGTTTCCTTTTGTTTAGTCAAATGACATTTTAAGTTTACTTTGGTGTTTTGTTCTTAGGTCTTCATAACTATTTTACTTATTGATTTGCCTTAGAACATATTTTACTTTTGTAATTAAAATATTGAAATGTTTTCCAATAAATTTATTAAGAAATTATTTCTACCAAAATGATGTAAGGTTGGCTTAAAGGAAGTAAGTGAACAAAAGAATGAACCCTTTTAATATTTTGAAATTGAAATTCAAATTGTTGTTGCTATAATTGGTGTCATTACAATAACTATTATCATTTGCATATTGATTTACGTAACAGTTAACTCTCATTATATTCGGAGGGATTCAGGATTAAATTTTTATCCAAGATTTATGTACTACTAATCAAATTACTTATTATTTCACTAAATGAAAATATTAATGATGACATTGGTCAAACAAATGAAGAATCGTTTTTGAGCAAATTACTTATTCCCAACTAGCGGTACCCGCACGGCTTTGCCCGTGGTATAAAATTAAAAATTCATTTGTAAAAATTTGATATAGCAGAAAAAATACTCTATTTTAGTTATTCAACTATAATTCTTTTATAGAATGATATAAAAATTTGGCAAGGACCCCATACTGCTTCCTTTTACGTGTAAATTTCTTAGTCGATGCCTTAAGTGCTAAAATAGTGCTTGGAGTGAGCAAGATAACAATTCAAACATCTACATCCCTAGTTTGCCACAAAACAATGCAAAAAAATGTTTTTCAATGATTAATCTCCAAAATATCGCCGATTTTAACATCATTCAGTGGATTTTTCGCAAAATATCGCCAATAGCACCAAATTGAACCCAAATAAAAAAAATAAAATTTTTCGTCAAATTTGCCGCCAACTTGGCGATATGTCGCCAAATTGGCGTCAAACACTTGGCGACTAAAAGCTTGGCGATATTTCGCCAAGTGCTCGGGCCAATTCATATCACTTTTGTCTGCATTGAAATTAACACTGATTTACCCCATAAAAGGGGTAAAAACCCCCTTGGGGAAATTCGAATGCAACCCCAAGGGGAGGTGCACAAAAATAAGCTAAAAGAGAAAATAAGAACAATTTTTCTGCTCACAGAAATCTTACCAAAGTTTAAAAGAAGAAGAAAGTTTTCTTTCCTAACTTCAAAAACAAAATAATAGAAATTTCGTGCATTATTCTTCACCATGATAATAAAAACAATAAACATCGACAAACATCAACCAGCAAATGATAAATTAAAAGCCAAACTCATTCACTCAAGCCATTTACTGCAATTTATATTGAAATAAAAAAAAAGGAAATAAAATATGTTTTGCCAGACGATAAATTTAGAATGGTTTACTATCATGTTGTTTCTTTTTTGACCTCATTTAGTTAAACAATGTTTCCCTCTTCTACACAACTCGTCAGATCGCCAAAATATCTCTAAACTCACAAAAATGGTACGCGTCAGTTTCTTCCTTCTCTACCTTTTTTAAAGAAAGGACTCGATTTCTCATTTGATTGACAGGTGCCATCTTATCACGATTTTATTATATTTCATTTGACTAATTTTAATAAGGCTTGGAGTTTGGATTGCTACAAAAAGAAATACCTTTTTTAAAATTGAGCGATTCCATACCAAATCACCGAAAAAAAAAAAAGTTGGTCGCACGACCGACTCGGATTTTTTTTTAATTTGGTACACAGATTGATGGTATAGAGGTATGAAAAAGCCCAAAAGTAAAGTTACCTGCTCCACTTATTTTCTGAGATACATGCCCTCAAAGTTTGTCCGCCACGTCAAAATACTAAAAAAGTGATGTTATTTAATCATTTTTTATAAAAAATCGTACTCATGCAAAATAAAAGTGTTGGATATCTATGGAAACTAGTTACTCCAGGCATTCTGAAAAAAAATACTAGAACGTTCATAATGAAAATTGCCAAGGTACAGGGCTCTTTGAAGTTGTCACCACAAAAACTTGATTTTGCAGATTTTGCTAAAATTCAGGCATTTATTACAAAAAAAGGCAAACAAAACCAAAGGTTTTCTCACTTTCTGGTAGTGTACAGGTCCTCCCTGTAAATTGCTACGCAATAAATTTTTTGGGTTTCTCACTCCTTCTTGGAAATATTTTAGCTTAAAGATAAGCCGTAAGGCAAAAAATGCGTTTTTGGCCATCTTGGCAGCCATTTTTTTCATAAAGGGGGAGCAGTAGAAACTTTATTTTTTTTTTTAAACAAGCCACTGATATGTTAGCTATTCACAGGAAAAGAGTTTACTTTTGGTTATTTCTCCCATTAAGAGATATCCTGCTGACAGTATATGCATGATTTTCGCGACGACCATATGCTTTTGTTCCCCCTCTCATGGACTTAAAATTAATTAAACCAAAAAATAATGATATATTTATTATTAGCTGTATTATCTACCCAATATGTCATGAAATTTAATTTATTAAATCATTGAACAATAAATTAGATAATTGATGAAAAAAAGAAAAAGTATTTCTCTGATGCCTGAGCATTATGCATTAATAATTATAAAGCACTAAATACTTTCTTGAGAAATTAATTAACATAAATGAGCTCTAAATAGTTATATTATAAGCAACACCCAATCTTGTGATTGGGATACTCCTGTTTTTAATTGAAAAATTTCTTGAATATCACATTAATATCAGGAAAATAAATGAGGTCTTTTCGTTTGATGTAGGATATTTTATGACCAATTTCATTTGATGAGCTACTATCTGAGCATGGTGATAAAGAGCTATTAATTTCAGCATCAAATTCCATTTTACCTTATTAACAGTTAAATATTTACAAAGTAATTAAATAAATATTTTAATATAAAGCCATGCTTGAAGAATTAAAATTAGTGCAACTTAATTTATTCCCATACTGATCTTTACAAAATTGACATGCGTTGAGCACTGATAAGAACTGACAAGAAAAAGTTTACTCACTAAAATATTAGTTCACAAATACTATAAAGCATACATTCCATTTTCCACAAAATAATACTGCAACAAAGAACAAGGGTATCCTCCTGTTTATAGCCATCAATCAGAAACATCCAATCACAAGATTGGGTATTGCCTATGAGATAAATATTCGAAGCTCCTTTATTTTAATTGATTTTTCAAGAAATTCATTAGTACCTACCCCTTTATACCCTTGTTCTTTGTTGCAGTATTATGTTGTAGAAAATAGAATGTACGCTTTATAGTATCTGTGAACTAGTATTTTAGTGAGTAAACTTTTTCTTGTCAGTTCTTATCAGTGCTCAACACATGTCAGTTTTGTAAAGATCAGTATGGGAATAAATTAGTTGCACTAATTTTAATTCTTTAAGCATGGCTTTATATTAAATTATTTATTTAATTATTTTATAAATATTTACCTGTTAATAAGGTAAAATTTAATTCGATGCTGAAATTAATAGCTCTTTATCACCATGCTCAGTTAGTAGCCCATCAAATGAAATTTGTCATAAAGTATCCTACATCAAACGAAAAGACCTCATTTATTTTCCTGATATTCATGTGATATTCAAGAAATTCTTCAATTAAAAACAGGAGTATCCCAATCACAAGATTGGGTATTGCTTATAATATAACTATTTAGAGCTCATTTATGTTAATTAATTTCTCAAGAAAGTATTTAGTGCTTTATAATTATGAATGCATAATGCTCAGGCATCAGAGAAATACATTTTCTTGTTTTCATCAATTATCTAATTTATTGTTCAACGATTTAATAAATTAAATTTCATGACATATTGAGTAGATAATACAGCTAATAATAAATATATAATTATTTTTTGGTTTAATTAATTTTAAGTCCATGAGAGGGGGAACAAAAGCATATGGTCGTCGCGTAAAACATGCATATACTGTCAGCAGGATATCTCTTAATGGGAGAAATAACCAAAAGTAAACTCTTTTCCTGTGAATAGCTAACATATCAGTGGCTTGTTTTAAAAAAAAATTAAAGTTTCTACTGCTCCCCCTTTATGAGAAAAATGGCTGCCAAGATGGCCAAAAACGCATTTTTTGCCTTATGGCTTATTTTTAAGCTAAAATATTTCCAAGAAGGAGTGAGAAACCCAAAAAATTTATTGCGTAGCAATTTACAGGAAGGACCTGTACACTACCAGAAAGTGAGAAAACCTTTGGTTTTGTTTGCCTTTTTTTGTAATAAATGCCTGAATTTTAGCAAAATCTGCAAAATCAAGTTTTTGTGGTGACAACTTCAAAGAGCCCTGTACCTTGGCAATTTTCATTATGAACGTTCTAGTATTTTTTTTCAGAATGCCTGGAGTAACTAGTTTCCATAGATGTCTAACACTTTTATTTTGCATGAGTACGATTTTTTATAAAAAATGATTAAATAACATCACTTTTTTAGTATTTTGACGTGGCGGACAAACTTTGAGGGCATGTATCTCAGAAAATAAGTGGAGCAGGTAACTTTCCTTTTGGGCTTTTTCATACCTCTATACCATCAATCTGTGTACCGAATTAAAAAAAAATCCGAGTCAGTCGTGCGACCCCCATTCGGTGATTTGGTATGGAATCGCTCAATTATTAATGGAAAAAGAACGAAACAAATAAACGAAATAAAAACGTAACCATGGTAACAACATTAAAAGTTGATTTCCGTTGATAAAATAATTCATTTCATTAACCATTTTAGAATCGTTTGGCTTGCTTTACTGAAGATAAGCCTTGAATTCCGGGATTCTAAAAACAATTGTTACAGCTCTCCTGATGATCGTAGAAACTTCAAAAAAACTTCATTTTGTGCAGAAAATTTCAAGCTTTCGAATGACATAAGACTTGAAAATGTGTGTGAAATATTTCTTCCCTATTTCATCGAATTTCCGCTAAGAATTCGAATAGAAAAAGAACGAAATGGAATTTTCGAAAAATCGCTTCGAGGTGCAAAACTACATGCTACAAACTAATTTTGTACCAAGTGGCATGAAAATCGACCGAACGGTTTGGGCGCTACGCGCGTAACAGACAGAAGGACAGAAAGAAAGACAAACCTTCAGCTTTATTATTAGTAGAGAAAAGAACTCGGTAGATTTTTTTAGAGGAAAGAAAGGAATACAATAACATTAAAATATCAAGTAATATTAAATGTTTTTGTTTTTTATTACGGAACATAAAACTATTCTCGGGTAAGTATCAAAAGTAAGAGCGGAGAAAATAGCTTAGATAATAATACAAATAATAACGAAAATAACTGTTTTAAGGAACTGTGTGGTTTTAAGCAATCCAATTACAAATCACAAGAATTACGTAACAAAAAAAAATGAAAGTCTTGCTATTTATTGGTTTTAGTAAAAACTCCTTTAGATAAGAAGAAACCTCTACCAAAAAAAAAAGCAACATTTTCAAAATTATTTGTAAAGCATAAGTTTGAACATAATATTCCCCCAACGGTAACCTTTCATGTATACAGCTAACTTCTCTCTAAACACTCGGAAATCAGCAGCTTTTAATTATTCATTTGTTTTCCAAATTTTTTTTTTTTTTTTTTTTTTTTACTTTCATTGTTAGACTTATTTCGATTAAAGCACTTTATTTGCATTTTTTTGTTTTCGGAAAAAAATATGTAAAACTTTAATACACCGTCTAAATTTCGTCTAAATTATGTTGTGAAATTATCACCAAATGAAAACTGCGATTTTGAAGACTTTGCTGCTATATTAGCCTTACAACTTTTTCATAATACGCATTTTTTAAAAAATTTCTGCAAGAAGTATTTTTTCCCCGTTATATTCTTTTTTTTCTTTTTTTAAACCAATATTTACAGAATAAAATTTATGTTACTCACTCTATTGCTGCAAGTGTGACAATTTTACGCCCATGGCATTATTACAAGCATTTCAGTTTCGATCTTTAAGTTTTACAGATTTGGGAATGAAAACCTTTGTGTGCCTTGATCTATAAAGTATCAATGTTTTTATTATTTTATTTACTTAAAAAAGAATTATGCCTGCTCCCCTGTGGACGTGAATTTTGCGTACAACCCACTGCACGTACAAATCTTTATTTGAAACGTTTTTTTTGCTTCTTTAGACATTTTTCTTTTTTATATTATGATCTATAATAAATTCTTATGTTTGAGCCCATGATTGTTATGTTGAGTTAAAATTTCTTGAGTGCATTTGCCGTTCGCATATTCTTGAGAACAACTGGACGTTAGGCGTCAAAGTTACAGGAATTCAGAGCTTTTACAAATTAGCCAGGACTCAACTTTTGTCTGCTGTAATTAACGAAAATATCAATCAAAATGTATTAGTTTTACATTTTAGGACTGTTATTAACCGATACGTTAATTAAAAATACTTATGAATAATAAAACTAAATGTTTTCGCAACATTTTAATTGGAAAAAACGAATTTTTTGCGGAAGGCAACAGTTGTTTGGAGTTCTTAAACTTATGAAACTTTAGGTGTTACCTATGTTACCTAAAAATTATAAGTTCTTTCTTTAATACTTATTCTAACTTTTCACGTTTATTAACTGTTATTTCTTTTGTGAAGACGATTATACAGCTCTACAATTTCAATTTGATTTTGTACCGTTTTGCATCAGTATTTTAATTTAATTTTGTTATTTTTATTTCTAGGAAGTTCGTATACGGTTTTGAATTCAGGTGAATTACTAATACATGGAGTTATGGAAAAAGATTCCCAAAGGACGTTTTCGTGTCAAACCAGGCACAGATTAACGGGTGAAATGGTGATTAGTGCCAGCGCTGGAAAAATAGTTGTAACTGGTGAGCAATATTACTTTCTTAAGATAGCAGGAAAACGAACACGTTTAAATCTGGTATATTCTTGTATACTTTTTTTTCTGTGTATTATCCTATACGCAGGTACATTTTGACGCACATCTGTAAAACCTTAATAGAACTTTTCATTAGATTTATTGATGTAAGAAGTTTGACGGATTACACTGGGATGAATGTGGACATTTTTTTAACCAAGCTTTTTCTTGGAGAAAGCTACTTTTTTACAAAACTTTTAATGGTGACTACAATGTATTCAAAATAAGAAAATTAGGATATTTATAATCATGTATATCGACTGAAAATGTATCAGAACAACATTTTAATGTCCATGTTTAAAATCAAGATCCCATTGATCAATCGTGCAATTTAGAGTATCGAAATTCGACAATGAAATCCTCTGGCTTTGAAACCAATAGATGTAGTCACTTGGTAAAATATCTGTAATATTGGGGATTAAACTATAAAAGATAATTCTTATGAAATATTTAAAACAAAACAAACCTATATAAACGAAAGTAACGTTTGCTGTACTAAATATCAAGATGTAGCGCATGGTCTGAATTCTAGAAGAAAGCCAAGAAATGTCAAAATTTTGGCAAAGAATAAATTTAAATATTACTAAAAACATTATTTGTTTTCCTTTTTTAAATTCTTAAAAGAAGAAAGAAAGTAGTTACTGTGTCATGAAGACAATATTCATACGTCAGAATAAGTCTCCTTGGAAAATACTCAACCGATAAAAGTTACGAAAGCAACTTTCTACCAATATATTTCTTATCTGTAGTTGAATATCTACTGACTGTGCACTTCATTCAAAATAATAAATTGCTTGATACTTGCGCTTCGAAAATCACTTTTGAAGTAGAGAAACTGAAAGTCGGAAGAAAGAAACGTATAGATTCTTCCTTTTCTTGAGTGAGGGAAAATGAGGTGCCCTAAATACAATATTCTTTGAGTTTCAGAAGGATTTAGCATATGAAAACATATTGATGGAAGTATAGAGGGCAAATTCATTTTATTATGACATAAACATTAAAAATACATCATTCCAGTTTTGGAAACAAGATCAAAAGATATGCATGGTGGGACAAATTGAGATACTGGAACTTCTTGCAATTTCGTGCTTTGATTATTATTATTATTATTATTATTATTATTATTATTATGTGGTTTTATTCAGATGTTTTAACTACACGTTTAAGTAAAATCTTCAAATTATGTATGTGTTTATTGCATCTGATTCAAACGTATTAGGTAAAAATATCACAATTTCGTGCAATGCATTTCCACTCTGTTTATACTCACCGCTGTTTTTCTTAACTAAGTATTTTAAACTGAAATTATGGACTGTAAATTTTAAATACTCCCTACGCTTACTGTGGGATTTTCGGCAATGTCTGCTTTCAAGTCGAAGTGTAGACCTCAAATAAAGATAAATACAGAAATTAAAGTGTATGTTTCTAATATTGATGCTTCCTTTCAAATAATTCAATTTGTCAGACAAATACAAGGGACTCCTTAAAATTTATTGATCCTTCTTATCCAGTATTCATACGGCATTCAGTAAATATAATGTACAATACTGATGCAGTGTATTTTGTAAACATATTATGTCTGCGTTAGCGTGTTGTTTAGATTGCGTCACAATATATTACTCCACAATACATTTTGGGCCCTTTACCTTTCAATATATCGCACCTGCAACGAGGAGCACGACGCCCGGCAATTCGATAATATCTGACATCAATGTATACTTTGTTAGTTGCATTTAAAAAAAGTTTAGCCGCTGAATGTATATCTATCCAAAAAACCGTGTAAGTGCCTTTCAGTCTGGTAAGGGCATCAGCAGAAAACCGACTGAAACTGAAAATCTGGGTACTTTGATTTTAAAGAAAACGGAAGGTGCCCGGATTTTCAGTTTCTGCTTACGGTTTCGATCGGTTTTCTGCTGTAGTAGAGTCAGGCCCTAACAGTGAAAAAAAAATCAATCGAAAGAGAATAGTAAACTTGTTTCGTGTCGTACAATTCCCCCTCTTGGTTCAAAGTTTCAGAAACACGATGGATTTACTCCTGCAAAATTTTAGGAAAACTCGCTAGATTTAGTAAATTTTTGGCGAGATTTAGAACATTTAATTTACAAGTTTTGCAGATAGATGTCCTGTCACATGCAGATGGTGAAGTCATTTTCACTCCTTGCCAGAGTTTTAAATTTTGTAACGTTTTTTTTTAATTTTTGGAAGAATTTTAGAACCTCAGTATCAATAACAGAAGTACGTGGACAAATAATTTATGCGTAAGAAGCTATTTCACTGCGCTCTTTCTGTTGCTACCCATTTAACTCCCGTATTTCAGTATTCGTTTAATTTCCTGATAAGTATAAATAGCTTTTCAAGTTAGTAAAATAGAACAGACCTAGTTAGCTAAACTTGAGATTTGTTCTTGCCGTTTGGGTTCATTAATTTAAAGAAAAAACATTCAAGTTTATTCGCTTGGAAAACATCTATTGCTAAAACTTTATATCGGATATTCAAATAGTAAATAAGAAGTAAATTTAATTTAATGCAATAACAAAATTAACCCCAAAAAGTACAATACAAAAATAAAGCTCTTTCTTCAACCTGATGTTATTAAAAAATGTAAAAAAACCAACACGAAAACTAGAAAAAAAAAGCAACAAAACAAAGAGAAACTTTTTTCCAACATGTTTGGCAAAATCTCCTTGATACGAAGTATTTTTATTTGAATGCACTTTGTTGTATGATATTTAGTTTTTCTTTTCCTTCCAAGGTACCGTATTCATTTTCCTTTCAACGTCGCTGCAATTTAATACACAGCAGGGAGCCATATTGATCAGATAAAAAGAGATATATTCCGCGGACTCATAAATAGGATTCTTCTTCGCTTTTTCTTATCAGTTCCTTCGACCACATTTTTGGAACTTAATACTCTTTCGCAGCAGGGTGTAGTGAAAGCAATGAGATCACATCGGAAAAATGAAAGCAATATTCTGAAATCTAAGATTTGTTTTCACTAAAGAAACCGAGGATAGTGATTACTAAAGGTAATAATGAACTTTTAGGAAACTAAGTCCTTTAGGCCTTTTTTTCTGAAATTTTATTTATATGTTTCATTTATTTTATGTGTGACATTATGTTTTTTTTTCAAAGAAACTGCAAATGTTTGCTCTCATCGTTGTACAATTGAGCATGGATATAATGATGTATTGTTACCGCTTCGATTCGCGCTTTAGATTGAAAGTTCTTATTTTTAAAGGAAACTAAATATATTTCCACTAATCATACTCTAAAGTTTATTTTAGGTAACATGTATTATATAAGGCTAACGTACATTATGTGATGCTTTGATATCTGATATTGCTTTGATATCTGTGTTTCAAGAAAAGTAAAAGTTTTTTGTTATTTCTGCGTCAGAGTTAAACGATATCTTTTCAATGGACCCGCTTTGAAACTAATTAATATTTTTCTATTCAGCGGTGACGGTGATACGAGTAACGCTACGTAGTACCTGCGGTATAAGAATTTTAAAAAATCATTAGAGGGCTAGCAGTGAACAACTAGATACCGATTGTGCAGCCATTTCAAGCGAAGAACTATTTCACCACCAAACACATGACTTTTAAAAATGCGTATGAAGTTGAAGTATGTAATGCAAAGTAAACGAACAGGAAAATTAATCTTTTTTCAAAATTAACAAATTAGAAATGCGCTTTTCATTTACAATACATAAAGAAAGAACAGTGTATTTTATAATACTTCTTACATTATAACGATATTTTTAACATTGGCAGTACATTTATAACACACCCTTACCTATATTAATGTATGATAAATTACTTACATCATAACTGATTTATTTATCAAGTATTGTTGTGAAGCGCAAGGATTTAAATTAACGTAGAGTTTCAGTCTAAATACTTAAATACTTTCATATTTTTATCCACGAGCTTTTCATATTTTTTCACAGGTTTGCATTCTAAAAATGTAAATTCTTATTTGGCAATTTTACACCGCGTCTTGATTATCTTTAATGACAATTTCAAACATTAACGTTTTGCTGTATTTTTCTGTGACTAATGTTTTCCCATTAATAGAATTACTGAAAAAATGCCGTATAAAGATAACCAAGTAAAAGATATTAAAGAAACGCACTGCTGATCTCTGCAATCCTCAAATGACGAATTTGAACGACTTGTGATAAATATTGGTTAAACTGACGTATTTATTTAAAAATGTTTTTCCCATGATGATTTCAGTTTTTTTCCTGATATAAAGAGTACAAAGACAGCTAATTATAAGGTATTGTAATGACTTTGTTTAATTACGCAATTAGTCGAAAATGCTACGTTTCTATTTTGAAGCAGCTCTTTTGGTGTCAAAATATGCTTAAAAAATGAGTAAATACTTCTGTTTTCAAATCTTCTTAGCAAGTATTTATGTAATCAGCAACAGCAAAAAAATAAGAATAATAGCACCGATTTATTTTTATATAAATTTATTTTTTAACAAATAAGCTGTACATTTTCTAAATGAAAATCTCTGCTTTATTTTTACTAAGCGAAAAAGTAACAGATATTGTTACTTAGACAAATTGAACTTTTAATGATAGATAAAGGATACATTTTCTTTTTTTTTTTTTTTTTTTTTTGGGCTGGTATATATCATTCTGTGGAAGATATTATCGTTTTAAAAGTTAGTTATCAACTGATATTTCAATGCATTGGAAACATAAAGTAATGCTTCAAGCTTGACTTTTTATCGTTAAAACTTTTATTTATACCGATTAAAAAAAAGTCCATTTTAAGTTTCTTAAGGAGCAATATTTTCTTCTAAATTATTTTATAAAGTTCATTTTCTGAAACGTTATGAAAGAATTGGGAAATTACAACTAATAATGTGCTGCTTTTTGAAATGTATTACAATAGTATGGTACTTTTTTATTGAAGCAAAGTATGTTTTCTTAGAACCTCATGCATCTACGTTACCTCGTGTCACATTCAGCAATGCTCAGGTACGAACCGAAGAGAACTCTTTTGCTCAAGTCCCTTGTGTTGCACAAGGAAATCCACCCCCTACCTATCGGTAAGTAGTTTTTTTTTTTTTTTTTGACATAACCGGCGCTTTGCTCAGATTAAAAATGAAAAATATTTATTCAAACAGTTTACAAAAAATCAACTTTCCCCAATTAAATCCGTGCACATAACAGCTTTTTCACAATTGTTATGGTTAACCAAATAGCCCTACAGGAAAGCAAGAGAAAATCGGAATTTAGTGCGCGCCATTACAAAATTCATGGATTAAAATGTAATCAGTTACAACATTTAGTGTTAAAATTTAGCGGCCTATCGTGATTATTGTTTTGCTACGGCATAGAACGCCAAATGGTACTTTTCAGAAATTTAAAAATAAAAATGAATTAAAACAGGAAACGAACTAGGCTTAGAGAAAATACATTTTGCTCCTATTTCGACTTTTAGGAGCATTATCAGATGCATAAATACTTCTAAAATTATAAACCTTGCAATAGCACTTAGGCAGTAATTCAAGTGAAACACGGACGATCGCAACCATGATCGCAACTCACCAATGCAATCGCAAATTCCTAAATTTGGATTCAAGTGAAACGTTGCAATCGCTACGAGATGCGATTCTAATGTAATTCGACTTCCAGTAGGGATTGCAATTTTAGTCTATTGCGATCACCTCGAAGCGATTGCAATGGTGTTTCACTTGAGTTCGGCCCTTACTAAGTATAGATATTTTTTTTACAATTAACTAAGCCTGTAGTTCGCAACTCCCACAAACTGTAGAGGGCGCTGCGGTCACTGTGTAAAGGCGCAGATTATCTCTACTAATAATAAAGCTGAAGGTTTGTCTTTCTTTCTTTCTGTCCTTCTTTCTGTCCTTCTGTTACGCGCGTAGCGCCCAAACCGTTCGGTCGATTTTCATGCCACTTGACACAAAATTTGTAGCATGTAGTTTTGCACCTCGAAGCGATTTTTCGAAAATTCCATTTCGTTCTTTTTCTATTCGAATTCTTAGCAGAAATTCGATAAAATAGGGAAGAAATATTTCATACACATTTTCAAGTCTTATGTCATTCGAAAGCTTGAAATTTTCTGCACAAAATGAAGTTTTTTCGAAGTTTCTACGATCATCAGGAGAGCTGTAACAATTGTTTTTAGAATCCCGGAATTCAAGTCTTATCTTCAGTAAAGCAAGCCAAACGATTCTAAAATGGTTAATGAAATGAATTATTTTATCAACGGAAATCAACTTTTAATGTTGTTACCATGGTTACGTTTTTATTTCGTTTATTTGTTTCGTTCTTTTTCCATGAATAATTTTAAAAATGTATTTGTTTTTGTAGCAATCCAAACTCCAAGCCTTATTAAAATTAGTCAAATGAAATATAATAAAATCGTGATAAGATGGCACCTGTCAATCAAATGAGAAATCGAGTCCTTTCTTTAAAAAAGGTAGAGAAGGAAGAAACTGACGCGTACCATTTTTGTGAGTTTAGAGATATTTTGGCGATCTGACGAGTTGTGTAGAAGAGGGAAACATTGTTTAACTAAATGAGGTCAAAAAAGAAACAACATGATAGTAAACCATTCTAAATTTATCGTCTGGCAAAACATATTTTATTTCCTTTTTTTTTATTTCAATATAAATTGCAGTAAATGGCTTGAGTGAACGAGTTTGGCTTTTAATTTATCATTTGCTGGTTGATGTTTGTCGATGTTTATTGTTTTTATTATCATGGTGAAGAATAATGCACGAAATTTCTATTATTTTGTTTTTGAAGTTAGGAAAGAAAACTTTCTTCTTCTTTTAAACTTTGGTAAGATTTCTGTGAGCAGCAAAATTGTTCTTATTTTCTCTTTTGGCTTATTTTTGTGCACCTCCCCTTGGGGTTGCATTCGAATTTCCCCAAGGGGTTTTTACCCCTTTTATGGGGTAAATCAGTGTTAATTTCAATGCAGACAAAAGTGATATGAATTGGCGCGAGCACTTGGCGAAATATCGCCAAGCTTTTAGTCGCCAAGTGTTTGACGCCAATTTGGCGACATATCGCCAAGTTGGCGGCAAATTTGGCGAAAAAATTTATTTTTTTTTTATTTGGGTTCAATTTGGTGCTATTGGCGATATTTTGCGAAAAATCCACTGAATGATGTTAAAATCGGCGATATTTAGGAGATTAATCATTGAAAAACATTTTTTTGCATTGTTTTGTGGCAAACTAGGGATGTAAATGTTTGAATTGTTATCTTGCTCACTCCAAGCACTATTTTAGCACTTAAGGCATCTACTAAGAAATTTACATGTAAAAGGAAGTAGTGTGGGGTCCATGCCAAATTTTTATATCATTCTTTAAAAGAATTATAGTTGAATAACTAAAATAGAGTATTTTTTCTGCTATATCAATTTTTTACAAATGAATTTTTAACTTATACCACGGGCAAAGCCGTGCGGGTACCGCTAGTGAAAAATAAAGTTCCTGTTAACGAGCAAACAAGGCGCCGCAAACGCCCTGGAACCTTCGAGTTAAACACTTATTTTCAAGCTTAAAATAATATTTGGTATGGTATATTATATTGTGGAATGGGGATGGTATATTGTATTTGATATTGTACTTCTGAAATCCACTGCGGAATAGAACTTTCTGGTTTCCTGATTAAGGCGACGGACCTGAAGCTGAATATTACACCTCTCAAGCCATATTTAGTTTAAATTTTATTTAAAAAAAAGTGTTAGATGTCTTATATTTTAAAAGTCAATGTAGAAATAAGATAATGCGCTATGCAAATTTATTAATTTTTTGTACATGAAACAAACGTGCAGACATTTCGGAAAAAAAAGTTAAATATATTAAATCAAGATTTTTTTTATTTTATTTATTTTTTATTTTTTACGAGCGGGTCTTCGAAATTAGTAAATATTCAGGGGGGGGGGGGTCGCGGAGGTCTGAACTGTTGCTTTACTTTTATATCTCATTCTTTTTGCGATTCCCTCTTCTTTTTTTTTTTTTTATTAAATCAAAATATGCTACAAACGATAGTTTTAGAATTGTTGCATATAAATCTGTTAAAAGTCATTACTTGGAGAACTACTGCAAGAATTTACTATGTTGACATTCTGTACAATGTTTAAAATAAACTGTTCTGCAAGAAATATGTCAATAATCAGAAAATACTAAATAATAGTTTGGAATTTTATTTGAAATTTCGCCGTAACATCAATAGAATTAATTTTCAAAATAAAATCTATAAAAATTGCACATCGAGTTATATTAATCGACAACTAGAATTTTCTTAATTGCATTAAACTTTAAATAATTATAATTATAAATTAATTAAATAATAAAATTATAATTTTAACGAGAAGTTCTAAGACAACTTTTATCGTTAATAAGTCTGACGCTAGTGCAAATAACATATTGTGAACAAATAATTCTTTTAAGTAATGAAACTCAATTGTAATATTGTCGAATCTACAATTAACTTGTCTCGGAATATGTCCACATTTCTAAAATCTTAGTAAAAAGAGAAAAAAAAAACATTAAACCACTGCCATCAAGTGGAGCACAATTTTTAACTTTTATTGGTAGTTTTGTAAATCACCATAAGGTTGCGTATTCAAGCTCTTGAATTGCGAATTGAATTTAAACTGAGAAAATAAAAAGGAGAAAACTTTATTTAACATTCAAAATATGCCAACTTAATTCCTTATTGCTTAAAATGCTCGCAACTGTTTACTTACATGTGTTGTCTAATTCGAACCTAAAATGACTTTCCAGTTCGAAATAAATCTAATTTTTCAAGCAACTGAAAGTATATTCTTCTCAAAGATATTTCTCTTTCTACCGTTTCCTAAGTATTATCCTACTTAATAATCCTAGTGGAGCTTTCAAGCGTGTCAGTTTTAAAAATATGAGACCTAAGTACTTGTATCACTTCAACATGTCCTAATGTTTGTAAGATCGACTAATGTATTTTAAAAACTCATTATGACATACGTAATTGTTTTCTTCAATGACATATCTCCCCAAGCGGGAAACTTTACACCGGTGGTTGTGCGGTCAGTTTTCCATTTCAAGGTACTAAGGCATTAAAAATGAACTTACCTATGTATATGTGTCACAACTGCATTTAAAAGTTGTTTCGCATAAAATGAAGCAGAGTGACATTGATCCCATACGTGTTGGATAGATATATCTATCTACGCGTAGGGGTTTAGTTTTTGTACACTAGAAAAAAAGTGCTGCATTATTTCCATTTTTTTTCTTGTTAATAATGCTTCAAGATTTTTCAGGTTTTACTAACACAGTTTACAGAGTGACTTTTTGCGTTGTAACCCATGCTTGATATCCATTTGTTTTACGTTTTAGCAAAATATTGTAATTGCAATCCAAAATTATATGCAAAATTAATTGCGTACCCTAACTAGTTTCCATGTGTTGCTAAAAGTAAATTAAAAAGTAAAGTGCTCTAAACTTTGGTTGTATTTAATGAAAATATTCGATATTGGATTAAATTATTGATCATACATTCCGTGAATTATCCTCTCAAAAAAAAAAGAAAAAACTGATGTGGACACCCCACCTACCTAATGTAAGGCTAGTAAATTACGTAGTTTAAACCCTAGCAGCATCATCTAATCGGCCGATGATCGGCCATTCATCGAAACCCGATGAAATTCTCATCGACAGATGATTCAATATGTCTTATCGGCCGAGCAGAATCCTAGCAGCAAAATCCGATGAGAATCCGATGAGATTTGGAGCAATTTACGAGCAGAACATTCCCGTGCCGAGGAATTTCATCGGGAAACTTGATCGGAAGGATATCGTTTTCCGATGGAATATAGTTCGGCTTATTTTCATCGGGAAAGTTGATCGGAAGGATATTGCTTTCCGATGAAAAGTAGCTCATCGAAAACCGTACTCGGATACTGATCGGAACGATGTCATCGTGCTTTACAGGATCAGTTTACGAGGAGTTTGTTGATCGGCCGAGCAAAATCCGATAAGTTGATGCTACTTGGGAAAGAAACTCAAAAGCATGTTGGAAATCGATTAAAAACTCAACTCAATTATGAAATTCGTATCAATTAAAACTCATAAGCTATTAAAACAGTAATTCATTAAACATAAATCAAAAGCTATGCAGGTAAAGCACCATCTATAAACTACGAATACCTGACATCAACATGAACTTGTAAAACTACTCAGTATTCCATGAAATCAAAAGCTTAAAACTACAACAATTCCAAATAAAAACTCCAAGTATAAAATAAAGGTCAAATCTTTGCAGTTAACACTAATTACAGTTCCAACAAAGAGTGTGTAGTAATGTACGCTTGTTAAACGTAAAAATATGGGCATAACAAAGCAGTAAGTAACCGCTCCTAAGCCAGGGCTAAGGCAGAAGTATGAACTGTACCACCAGCTCGTTTATTCCATCCACGGACTGCAGTTTCATGCTAATTATGCACTCATCAGCATGGAATAGGAATTAAACGAGGGCAAAAGTCCTCTTAAAGAGCAAATAGAGCCAATAAAAACTGGTAGCTTATGTGAAATTAGAACACCAGCTGATGAGTGCATATTTATCACGAAACTGCAGTCCATGGATGGAATAAACGAGCTGGTGGTGTATTCCACATGGCATATCAGTTTGAAATTGAAAGAAAGGGGACATTTATGCTAGAAACTCATCTTTTTAACTGCACACAAATCGTGTGGAGAATGTACGAAAAACCAAAATACATAGAAGGGTGCCTTAGAGTAAGCACAGGGACGTCATTTCAAGTTTTTTCAGGAGGGGGGGGGGCAAAGGGTGAAAACCCAATGCAATTTCATCGGAAATCAGCAAAAACTACGCCCACTTATATGTAAATACATCGATTTCTGAAAATCAGGGGGTGGCAATTGACCCCCCTGCCCCCCTCCCCCCAAATGACGAGCTTGAGTAATAGGGTGATGCTTAAAAATGAAAGTTGAAAAATTCAACGGTTCACCCTCCCATTTTGATCTCTCATATATAAAATGGAGTTAGTTAAATTTTTTTTAGATTTCATTAAGTTTTAGGGGTCGCTACCAGGCTTTAAGTTTCGTAGAAAATGTAAAAATTCAATATAATTTTCATTTATAATTTTTAATATTATAAAAAAACCTTATATCACTTGACAGTTTATTTTTATGCCAGGAAGACTCCAATCTAACCACACACGCCCCCTCCTCCGGTCTAGACCAATTCCCCCCCCCCTCTCACACCAACTTAAAGAGCCAGTACAGGTGTGTGCAGTTTGTCTAACCTTCAAAACAGTGTATTTCGCTTATATTATAAAGAGTGATTTATTGTCTATGTTTTTTTAGGGTGAATAATAATTTTGGTACGTAAGAGTTTTTGTTTGTGGGAATTATATATAAGCAATAAACTATATAATGAATAAATAAATTTGAATATACTGGTAGGTTATATTAATTGGTTTGGCTGTTTTCAAGACTTCAAATTAATGTATTTAGGCATAGGACTCGCAATTTTTGGTTTTCATAATTTTATTACTGATAGTTATGACAAATTATAGTGCCTGTAGTTTCTACAAGAAAACAAAAGAAAATATGACTTCCAGTTTTACCTTCTGGTAAAGGGGTGGATCAACTTCTCTGCATTCAAAAACTTGAGTCTTGTGAAGGTGAAAAAATTGCATCAGCAGTTTATGAATCCTTCCTTTCATGGAGTTTACTCAATAAAGTTAAGAGTGAGTTTCAACACAACCGCATCTAATACCGGGTTTCGAAAAAGGGCATGTATTCTACTTGATCAGAAAATGCATAAGGAAATTCTCTAGCTAGCATGTAGGCATCATACTATGAAAATTATGCTATAATCAGTTGTTCAAAATAAAATTGGGCCTTCGTCTGGACCAGATAATTTATTCTTCAAAAGATTTCAGAAAAAAACTGGCAATTAATCAATAAAGAGTATACGGCGTTGGAAACTGATGAAGAATCTATGTTAAAACTCCAAGATGTGAAAAATGAAATAATCAATTTTGTTGAGAAACAATTGACAGAATATCAGCCTTGTAATCAGAGATGATTACAAGGAACTCTTGCAACTAAGCATTGTATTTTTGGAAGGAGAACTAGAAAATGACGTGTTATTTAAAAAGCTTGCAGGTCTTCACCAAGCACGTTGGATGGCAAAGTCTATATACTCTCTGAAAATAATCTTGTTTCGAGAACAATTTAGATTGACAAAACATGAGGAAAAAGGTTTACGAGAAATCTGTATTTTTACAGTCTAAGTATTGGTTCCAAGCTCCATCTGCTTGTTCAGCCAGAAGAAACGACTTAGAACTCCTTAAAGATTTAAAAAAGCATGAGGATGTAAACATTGTCATATCTAGAAAAGCAATGAATAAAGTATGTGGCCATTTATGGTATGCCTCAGAGGAACTTATCGCCTTATCATTTTTTGACGACAAAGCATGAAATAAAACTAAGAAGAAAATGGTGGAAGCTCTAAAGAAAGAATGAGCTGATTTTTGCCCGAAAAAAATTAATGTAGACATTGAAAACATTGGTAATAAAAATCTAGAAGATTTTGTCACAAGTAAGGGCCCTGCTCCACATCAGCGTGACCGAAACCGAAGACAGAAACCGAAAATCCGGGTACTTTCCATAGGAACACCATTTAAACCATTTTACGTTTCTGCTTTATTTTTCTGCTTTACGTCAATATGGAGCAGGACCAAACGATTCTTTTTTATTACCGGATTAAGCTCCGATTTCCTCAAGAAAAAAGTTGAAGCCTGGATCAAAGACAAGGAATATATTCAAAGTAAGGAGATAGTAATAAAATTTAAGGTAGTCAATGATACAGCGGAAAGCGAGGGGTGTCCTTAATGTGTCCTTAATCCAAGAGTATTACAAAATAATGGCCCTAGATGAAGACCATATGCAGTATATTTTGCTTCTTGGGAAGTCCTTCAGACAAAAGTTCTTTAATTACAAAAAATCAACTTTGCTGTCTGGGTAATAAGTTTTTTACTTGTTAATTGTGCATCAAAAATTTTTTGAACACTCTAAACAACTAATATAAGCTTATATTAATTCTGTAATAGGTTTTTTAAAAATTGTGTCTGGGAAAGAAATTTTGTAAAAATCTGTGTTTTTTGTCTAATTTTCCTCTTGTTTGTTTACATCCCGAAAGTAAATCGTAAGATACATATGATACAAAATTAGCTTTGGGTAACATATATGGACCTTAAAACCTCATTTTAGTTTGTATTGCGCATAAAAATATAATTTTATAATAAATACAAATTTTTTTAAATAATCACTTTTTGGGAAAATGTTAGATTTTTTAATCTTTGGTAGCGACCTTTAAATTTTTCGCAAAAAATCTCAAAAAATTAATTTAAGTTTCTCTTATTAGGTAGAACAAAATGGGAGGGTGACTCAAGAGAAAATAAACAAAAAATATTTTTGGGTCTTTTAAGCATCACCCTATTGAGTAAGTAAGAAGCCAATTTAAATAATTAAAAACTTTTTTGCAAAACAATGCATACAGTATTTTTTCAGATAATTTTTGCCAAATATAGACAATTTTAATGCTCTTTGAGTGTAAATTTCAATTTATAATTTATTATTAAACTGATATGAAATTTGAAATTCAACTTTCGTCACCAAATGTTTCACTAGCTGGATGATATATTGTCAAATGATTGCTCTTTAGGAAGCCCCATCAGTCTAGAGATGCAGAAATTAACAGCAATTAGCCCCCCCCCCCTACACGTGTAAAACATTTTTTAGAACTTCCGGATGAAACCAAAATGCGATGTGCACAACTTCACCTTCTATAAACCATAAATAAGAATTTTCAATCTTCTACAACATACTACTTCGGAGCTATGCGAAATATAAGCACATACGTTGACATACAGAAGTAACATGAAAACTCGGGACATATCTCAACATTCATTTCGGGATGAGCAAAATGGAAATTTATGGCAAACTTTTACAAAAAATTTTTGTGAATTCATCACTTCCCGTACTCCGTACAAAGAAATAAGAAAGATGATGACCATCCCATTCCTCTTCCATTTAACCCATTTATGCCCAGTAGCCAAAAACCTATATGTCATTTTAATAAAGCTGTTTTTCACAAGTCAAATAGTCCTTCTTCTTGAGAAAACTAGTTAGAGTCACTATTTGGACATCAGAGTTAATTTATTGACAGCTATTTTCAAACAAATCAGTCAGGCAACGATGCAGCTTGGGTAGTAGCCACAGAAAGTAAGTTTTCTTTTGAAAACTTATTTTTCGTAAAATTAAACTATTTTAAAATGATTTACTTAAAATTGATTACAGATGCCCTCTGTAATGTTACTTTGCAAAAGTAAGTCAAGTAAGGTATTTTGCTCACATATCTGCAAAATATTCCATAAACAGGACGTTAAATAACTTCATAAATATGGCAACGGCGAACTATTTTAAGCCTAAAATGTATGTAAACCATTCCAATTAAGAGTTTTAAGCAGATAAAAATTGAAAAAAAATGCTAGAAAAACTTGGGCATAAATGGATTAAGAATGACACTAAGGCTCTTAAGATGCGATTTTACAGAAGAAAATTCTGTGATTATTAGACTCTACGTTTGTTAATAGCACTAAAAAAAAGTTAAGCCTCAATATTTTAGTGTGAAAAAGATTGCTGTCATATTAGTTAAGGAATATCATATATACGTATGAATATCCTATATGATATGAATCATATTTACAATTTACATATGCATTATTTAATTTTTTTCTACATTCGATAGGTGGATGAAAGATTCATCTGGAATTCTTCACCCGATCCATGAAGACGGGAGGATGTGGATAAACCAAGGCACCCTCAACATTAAAAAAGTAATGCTGAATGACAGTGGAAAATATCAGTGCATTGTAAGAAATAGCATAGGAGAAAGGCGAATTGAAACTGTTCTTGTTGTTACAGGTGATTAAAAGTATCTCCCTCTTTTTAAATATATAACGGTAAGATTTTCTGAAGAAAGTAAGCAATATAGCAGGTTGCTATCAATCTGTTTCAATCATAATAATAACTAAAAAAAGTTTAAACTTTGCATCAGTTTTTAAAAAAAATATATTCAGCAGGTTTCATTTTCATGAGATTTTATATTGAAGAGCGTATTTTTTTATGTAAGTAAGGTCACTTTACTCCACTTGAGGAAAATGCATTGATTGTGGGTTTAGATTTCAGTAGATATTAAGATCAATTTTTATCTTGTATTTTATTTATATTATCGGCTTCCACGTACTGTAATATGACTAGCTATGACAGTAATCAGAAAGAAACGAAGAGAGACGACGCAAATATATTATCTGGATAAAGTGCATAACTAATAATGATGAGCTTTAGTATGCATTATCAATGAACATAGTTCCAAGTTTCTCTACAATTGACCAGATAAAAGTAATTTTTGTGGTAACCATGATTATCTTGTTTCGCATTAAATCAAAACTGAATCTTATTATTATGAATTATATAATTAAAAATTATTTCTATATATTGAGAGAAAAACTAGAATATATTGACCGTCCAGATAGATTTATTCAACAACAATTTTTTTTTTAACTTTTTCTGTCATGTACTCTAAACAGACATACACAACAAAAAATAGTTCTTAACGAATCATGGAATGATTTATAACCGTTTAAATCCTCACGTTAAATATATGTGATATTGTCACTCACACTTGCTCTGTTTTCTCAGTAGCTGAAATAGAGAAATTGCACGCAGAAAATGTTTGTTTAAACCAGGGCTGCGGAGTCCGAGGAAAAATGTTCGACTCCGACTCCGACTTCGGGATTTTCAAACTTCAGACTCCGACTCCGACTCTCGACTCCTGCTTTTGTTTAATATTTATTTTTTTACCCAAAAGTGAAGAGGAAAAAAACCCTAAGCAAAGGTTGAAATATTAAGTCCATTTTAAAAAGTTTCATTTTTATTCATGGTCGTAGACAGCACTCACTTTAGGGGGGGGGGTGTAGCAAGCTGGGGTATGGCAGTTGGAGGTCATTGTGACCTCTCAAAAAGTTCAATTTTCTCAAGCATTCTCGCAGGTAATTTCACCACATTTGCATCAATTCTCGGTGGTCACTGTGACCTTCCAAAAAGTCCATTTTTTCCGGAGCAAAAGACAAGTGCCGCTCTTGTCATTTGACTCCGTACAAAACTAATCCCTTTCTTGTTAAATGGCCAGACTTTATTTTAACACATTGCATTTTTGCTGCAAATATTTTTTTTTTCACTTGCATAAGCCCAAGCATAGCAATTCGTTTCACAAAGCAGACCCGCCATTTTGAAGTCATTTTTAATTATCCTAGATGCTTAGGATTTGGATATTGAACGCTGAAAATTTGTATTTGTTAGTTTCAAAGATATGTTTTCACCTCCATAAAATTTCATCCAAATCGAAAGTGGTCGGAGTCGACGTGTTTCTTTGCGACTCCGACTCCGACTCATTTGGTCCAAAATCAGTCCGACTCCGAATATTTGACTCCGACTCCGCAGCCCTGGTTTAAACACCGACTTATTAGCTCTTAAATTTCAATTTCATTATTTTCGTTCGATATGCGCTGTATCCAAATGGCTATTGAATGTTTTTTTTTTTTTTTTTTTTTTTTTTTTGCACACAGATCACGCATGATATTATGCACATAAATGTTAATTAGTATTGCGTAGTCATGCGCTGAGAATGTTATTGTACATGTGAGGGGGATCCATATCCGACTTCCAAAGGGGGAAGTGGGTCACCTTCGCAATTTTTTAAAG
Source organism: Uloborus plumipes (assembly GCA_038373865.1). Classification (NCBI taxonomy): domain Eukaryota; kingdom Metazoa; phylum Arthropoda; class Arachnida; order Araneae; family Uloboridae; genus Uloborus; species Uloborus plumipes. Next base: position 516,822 of record JAXGGA010000006.1, read on the forward strand.
AATACAATCGTTAAAAATATTTAAAGCATTGTTTTAGGAAATAATGCCAATATTGTGTTTATTAATAATGTTCAAAATCAAGCAAGTCAACAAGTTTAAAATATTTTATTTCAAAATTTTTGTATAAGATTTCAAAAACGAACTGTTATGAAAAAATATCCCACTTACCTTAACCAACCCAAACTTGTATTTGCACATGAACATACATTCTTTTCAAAGTTTATAAATGTCAAGCAAGTTTATATTTCCAACGCAGTTTATTGAACCTTTTTCGTTTCTCTGAAACAGCTCCTTTAACAGTAAACATGAAGCCCGCCCGACAAGTTCTGAATATCGGACAAGAAGCTACCTTCAATTGCAATGTCACCGGATATCCCATCCACACAATAGTCTGGAAAAAGGATCAACGGCAACTCACGCCATCAAATCGCGTCAGACTTTTGTCGAGGGATGTTCTTCACATAACTTCTGTGAGGAGGGATGACAGAGGGATGTATCAATGCTTTGTGCTGAATGATATAGATGGAGCGCAAGGAAGTGCGGAGCTGAAGATATCGGGTGAGCTTTTTTTTTTTTTTCAAAGATTTATTCTGTATATGGTTTGATGCTAAAACTCAAAATAAATATGTTGCTTTATTGTTATGGTATAAACTGGTTAGGTAAGAAAAATTGATAAAAGTCAGAAAGGTTATTTTTCAAAATATATTAGGCTGTCAAACATAATATTTATTTCCAGATGGCTAAAACCATTTTTAAAACTATTTTTCATATTTTTCGTACATATTTGCGAAATATTATTACTGGGTACATTTAGCGAGTAACATAAGGGAAGATAGGCTGACCCGATTTTTTTTAGACTGATGAAATTATTTTTCAAGGTTAATATTAATAGTTTGCCTTGTACTCAGTAAAGTTTCAAGATAAATCGATGCATTTAAATTAAACAATCATAATTTTTGTTTCAACCTCTTCAGTTGATTTGCTAGTTGTGTGCTTTTAACATTTTATTTAAAGCCATTTTAAATCGATGCACTGAATGCTGTACAATTGTATATACAAGGTAGCCTGCTACTTGTTAATTAATCTTTGCTAGCTTACTATACAAATTTGAAAATATGTTTTTCTTAATTCCAGATGTGCCTCCAACATTAATATCTGCTTTTCCTGAACACACATCTCATTCGGGAGATACAATATCTTTAAAATGCGTAACAACCGGCAACCCTCTTCCTCGGATTACCTGGTACCTCGACGACATCCCCATTCAGCAAGGTCCACGCGTGGCCGCTGTGGACCGCATGGGTGACTTGGGTCATGTCACGGGAATACTCAACATCAGCGAAGTTAGGGTGGAAGACAGTGGTGAATATCGTTGTCAAGGAGATAATGATGTTGGAAGCACTTTCCATGCTGCGAGACTCAATGTGTTTGGACCACCTTTCGTCAGGATGATGCGCAATGTGACGGCTGTGTCTGGCGAGGACTTGGTGATACGATGTCCGTATGGTGGTTATCCAATTAAAGGAATACGTTGGTTTAAAAGTAAGTTTCGAAAATCGAATAATGATTAAGTTCAATGTTCGATTAATTGTAGATATGTGCTCTACAATTATTAAATACTTATATTGATGTATATTTATTTTTTAAAACGTTATTGGTGCAGTCAGTTACAATTTAGAAAAATGATATGATTACAGCATATGAAATAATGTTCTAAAACAGTTCGTACTATATTATAATGCAAAGTTCTTGATTTTATTTTTCAAAATGTGTGAGTTCCAAAATTTTGCCTTCACATTTCTCATTCACTTTTCTTTCTAATCCACGACTGCAAAACTTTTGTTGACATAAGAATTACTATTAATATTACCTAAAGAATAATGCAGTTTAGAACTAAATATTAAAAATGAAAATTAGGCGGACTTATGCGCATTGATCTTCCCCTTGACGTTAAAAAGATTATTTTAAATCTTAATACAAGATTATACTAGGAATTTTTTCAAATAATATGATTTGTAACACTTTTATAAACTTTTTTTTTATTTTAACCTATCGGTGTTTATTCATTTTACTTTTCTAAGGACTTAAAACGTTTTTAAAATAAAGGATTGTATAATACATTAACGTTTAATTACTGTGTAGCACACCTCCGTCGAACAAAGGGTAAATCACAACATTGGATTACATTTTGAAAGAAAGTCCGAAATTAACGTACTTTCTTTAGCCAATCTTAATCCAAAGAAAAGTTTAGTACTACGCTAATATTCAAATAATTAAGAAAATAGTCATTCTAACAAAATGTATCGTTCTAATTATTGCAGGTAATAAAAACTTATAAAAAATTATTTAACTTTCAAGTAACCGAATTACAAATTTGACTTATTGTAAGTATATATTACACTCCGAAAATACGTTTTTATTTTCTTAGAGAAACAAAGAATAATCATAATTCATTTTGGTTTTCGAACATGTAAGCTCAGTAATGCTACTAAGGTATTTTCAAAAACCATTCTTGCAAAAACCTTTCTTCCAAGATAACTTTTATGTCGAATCCCAAAATGTCCTCTCTAAAATCCTTTTACACTTTGTCAAAAAATAAAATATAGGATTACGTCAAGGGAACAAAATCTTTCTGAACCAATTCAATGTTCATATGAGAATAATAAAGAAATACACAGCTAGGATTCCGTTCCAAACAGTAAATTCTATCAGGACCAGGTCATAAAACATAACCTTTTCACGACGCAATAAAAAGTATCTGTGTACAATTCATTAACAATAAATCACAAGTTAGATAATTCATATAAAATAACACCATTTCGTAAAGGAACTTAGTGTTGATAAGGTGTTTTTAAAGTATAAAATACGGGTACAGCATTTATTTCAAAATGTAACATTTTATGCGATCTGAAGGATTTAAACTTAACATAGAACGCAGAATATTTTATTTTGCAACTTTATTGAATTGAAAAAAATCTGTAAGCGTTTAAATGCCTAGTAGGTTTCAATGCTTTTTCACATGTTTTTTTTTTTTTTTTTCTGGAAATGAGTCAATCAAAGCGGTATATGTAATTCTGCTTGTAAAAAAAAGGGGGGTTGTCATAGAAAACAGCGGCATTTTCAAGGCACACCTCAGTGTTTATGCGACTTTACATGCTGACTACCTATAATACCATTTTTGAACTGTTCACTATTAAAAATAGAAAAGATCCTTTATAAATATTTCTTTGATCACTTGTAGATGGCGTTCTTTTGCCTTTAAATCACAGGCAGAAAATTGGGCATGGAGGTACTCTTACAATTCAAACTGTACAGAGATCAGCAGATAGAGGAGAGTACAGCTGCTCAGTAAAGAACAATGATGGTCAAGTCGCGTCAGGTGTGACTCATGTCTCCGTTGTTGGTATGTGTGCATGTTCTTTCTGATTTTCCATTAATATATAATGTTTGAAATATTACGTGAATTATACAGGGTGTTTTTTTAGAGGTATAGAACTTTAAGTTGGCAACCCTTTTTTGACTGGCGGCCATTTTGTCAGCTGCCAAGTGATTTATGTTTAGTTTGGTTTGGCATTTCAACATGAAGCCACACGATCACCTAGCAAGGCGTGAATTCAGTGAATGGGCCTAAAACAAGATTGCCGTTGATCCCGATTTTCATAAGCGAATTTTGTTTAGCGATGAAGCTCACTTTTGGTTGAATGGATACGTTAATAAACAAAACTGCCATATTTGGAGTGATGATAATCCTCAAGTGTATGTTGGGACACCGTTACATCCAGAAAAACTGACTGTTTGGTGCGCTTTATGGGCTGGTGGAATAATTGGTCCGTACTTCTTTAAAAACGATTCTATCCAGAACGTTACAGTCAATGGTGACCGCTATAGAGCCATGACTACTGACTTTTTCGTTCATCAGTTAAACAATTATGATGTGCAGGAGCTGTGGTTTCAACAAGATGATGCAACTAGTCACACAGCTCGTGGCACAATTGATTTATTGAAGGATACGTTTGGTATATTTCGTATTGGTATGAAAGGATACGCGATTTAACGCCGCTTGACTATTTTCTGTGGGGATATGTGAAGTCGCTAGTCTACGCCGATAAGCCTACAACGATTGACCACTTGGAGGACAGCATTCGCCGCGTTATTGCCGATATACGATAAAAGTAATCCAAAATTAGACCTTCAGATTAGACAACGTCCGAGCAAGTCATGGCCGTCATATGCCAGAAGTCATATTTAAATTATAATACCAAAAGATTAAAATAAATGTCATGTCAATTTAAAAAAAAATCATCTATTACCTCTAAAAAAACACCCTTTATTAAACTTTTACGTGTCAAAACGTGTTACGTGGTCTTGCTCTCGTATGACGTTTCTGATAAAAAAATATCTGGATGTCTGTTGTTATTTTGCGCTGAGGCTATTTTAAGTTTATAGTGCAGCTCAGTAAAAAAAAAAAAAAAAAAAGAACCCAAATGAAAATAATGATGATGCTTCCGTGATGATATTTATAATGATAATGGTATTGGTGGAGTAATAACAGCAAAAATAATAGTATTAATAAAAATATAACAATAATATTAATAGTAAATATATTACTATTTTTCATAACCATCATAATGATTATTTGTTACGTTTAGTAATTCAAAGAATAATTTATTGGTAACGATATTTGTCTTTCTAATAATATTAACAATCTTGAGATTATTTTTAATAATAATAAAATAGTAATAGACATGACAAATAGTAATAGACATGACATTGATAGCAATAATAATAAAAATAATAAGATTAATTTCGTTTTTTATTTTTATGATGAATTTTCTCGTATTTTTTTAGTTTAAAACTTTTTTCTGAACATTTTTACCGTAACTTATTTGTTATGGCCATATAAGCATTTTTATTTTAATTGAAGTTTTAGGTACACAAACTAAAATGAAGATATTTTTGTCATAACCTACGCAAAATCCTACGTCGTCAGTATAAATATTTCGTTTTGACCAGGTGAAAATCCGAAAACGTAGCCGCACTACTTATTAAGTTTTTTTTTTCTTTTGCAAAAATATATGGCTTGTTGGGGTTCGTAACATTTTTGGACAACAGAAAAACGCGTTAACTTATTTTTAGGCTGGTAAATAAAGCTTTTTCCTAAAAGTTGAAGTAAACGCAACAACGTATTTTTTGCACTTTAAAATGGATTTATTTTAAAAGTCGTAAGCAGTTTTTATTTTTGAAATTCGTAATATTTTTAAATGGCAGTATTTTACATTTCATGAAAGTTTTTTTAAATTCACCGATGACTAAAAAAATAGTCTCGTTTATTCATGGTGTTGTTTTGAGATTACGGATTTTCTAAAACAATTTTGCAACTTTAGCACTGAACGTTAACTTATGGTTTCCACCGAAAAAATGTTTTGCATATATAGATATTGAAACAAGCATATACTTTTCATATGCTTCTAATGCTTCTCATATCATAAACTGATTTAGAACTTCAATTAAACTATTTTTTCCATATTGTGGTAGTTATTGACTTTTAATGTTATCCGCAAAAGGTGTTTGTATCATTTTTGGAAGCAAATTCTTTCGGAAATCTACTAATCTTAAAAAAAATCAATATACTTAGGCGGTTTTTTTTCCCTTTCTTTTTTTGTTTTTTTTAGTGTTAAAAACAACGTAGGTGAATTTGGGACGAAGTGAAATAGTTAAGGTAAAATGCCTGTTTCAAAACGAAAAATTAGAAATTCATTCAGAAAACCGGTTTACATAAAGAAGGGTTAATGTATTTTGTAATACAACTGTCGTTGAAAAGTTATTTTTAGCAAATGAATGAGTAAATAAGCGAACAAATTAACAAAAAATAAACGAATAAATACTGAATTAACAAATTAATGTGTAAGAAAGATAAATGAGTCAATAAAATAGAGAATGAAAAACAAATTAAGAAAAACCATAAACAAATAAGTGGATTAATAAGTAACGAAATAAATTTAAAAAAATGAAGAAATACGTGCATTATTTAGTAAATCAATGCATAAGCAAATGAATTGAAATGTTTCGCTTTCCCCCGCTTGCACATTGAACATGTACAGTTACATTGAACATTTGAAATCAAAATATGCCTAATATCTACTTATATTAAAAACTGAGTATCTTTCTATCTATCTATGTCACGCTTATTTCTCCTGAACGCCAACGAACTGAAAGTCGAACCAGGTACCGATAGATAGGTAATTTTTCAGGCTTCATTAGTTTCAATCTATATAATTATACGATTTTAATTAGCGAAGATATCAATTAATAAGTAGTCAAATTTAAAGCGATTAAGCCTAATAAATGATTAAACTTCCAAGACATTTTTTCTTACCGTTGCCATTTTGAATTAAACGTTAATTAAATTATTGAACTATTTAAAATTCCAAGATATTTATTTCTTTCCGTTGCGATTTTAAGGCAGGAATTCAAGTGAAACACGGACGATCGCAACTCACCAATGCAATCGCAAATTCCAAAATTTGGATTCAAGTGAAACGAATTCACTTGAATTCGACTTACAGTAGCGGTTGCAATATGCGATCGCCTCGAAGCGACTGCAATGGTGTTTCACTTGAATTCGGCCCTAAATTAAAACGTTAATTAAATTGAACTTTTTAAAATGAAAGAGTGTTATTTTTTTCCATTGTCATTTTAAATACGTGTTACAAACGTTAACAAAGTTCTAACAATTGTTTTTATTCTAATTATTAATGACATATTTTTTCTCAGGTACCATTTTGAAAATGTGTTTTTAAATAAAATTGCAATTGCTGTTTTTAGAAGGGACTTTTTCTGGCTGCGATCCATAAGTAGTCAAATTTAAAGCGAATGTTTAATTAATAAGTAGTCAAATTTAAAGCGATTAAGCCTAATTAATGATTAAACTTCCAAGACATTTTTTCTTACCGTTGCCATTTTGAATTAAAACGTTAATTAAATTATTGAACTATTTAAAATTCCAAGATATTTATTTCTCTCCGTTGCGATTTTGAATTAAAACGTTAATTAAGTTGAACTTTTTAAAATGAAAGACTGTTATTTTTTTCATTGTCATTTTGAATACGTGTTATAACAAAGTTCTAACAATTGTTTTTATTCTAATTATTAATGACATATTTTTTTTCAGGTACCATTTTGAAAATGTGTTTTTAAATAAAATTGCAATTGCTGTTTTTAGAAGGGACTTTTTCTGGCTTCGATCCAAATATTAAAAGAACTTTTTCGTTTAGAATTTTGCAATTAATTTTACCGGAAGAAAGCGGTTTGGAAATAATTGTTTTTGGAAAGGAATTTTATTTGTAATTTAAGGAGAGTGCTAAGTATGCGCTACTTGACATCGTCTTTATTTCTGAGGAAGCATGTGCAAATAATTCGATTGATTCTTTGATGCAGGAAAGCTTTTTAGCGAGCCGCTTTAGCGGGAGTAGTTTATTAAACTTTTCCTTGGTACTTTAAAGGCGAGCCGCCTTGGCGGCGAGTAGTGAATTGAAACTTTCCTCGCTACTGTAAAGGCGAGCCGTCTTGACGGCGAGTAAACTGTTTAAACTTTCCTCATTTCTTTAAAGGCGAGTCGCCTTGGTGGCGAGTAGTTTTCTCAAACTGCCTTCACTACATTACAGCCCGTGCAACGCCGGGCTACGCAGCTAGTAAACGAAATAAAGACTGCACTGAGCATCAGTAGATAGCAATTAATAGTTAAAATGATGATTGCAAAAAAATTTAACACTGAGAAATATTTTTGAAAAACCACGACTAATACAATAATGTATCACATTTTGAAAATTACTTTTAAGTTTTTTCGTTGATCTTTGGTATTATTATTATTATTATTATTATTATTATTATTTTTACAGAAATTATTTATGTGTCTAGGGCAACAGACTTAGTTAAGTTGCTTGATAGGTGACGCTGCAATCTGTGAAAATATTTACTATTTCACTGTGCCCCTCTATTTCACTTTGCAGAACATTCCCTACTTACTACGTTTATTCTTACATCTATACTTCCCTACTACTACATTTATCGAAAATTATTAAAGCATAACGTTCTTATGTTGATGAGAAAACTATTCTAAAATGGGGGACACATGGAGATTATTGATCTTTTTTTTTTTATCTCCCTAAGTTATACTATCTCTTTATATATTCTGGCATTATGCATTAAATATGTCTATGGTATGTTTTTTTTTTCTTTGATACTAAAAAATATCCTTAAAAATGTAATAGAGCGATAAATAGAAAGGGACACGTCAAATTATTTTTCTGAAAATGTAGTATATAGTTAGGGATTTTTAAAACTAATATTTTTCTCAACAAGGAGAAACGAGTTTTTGCTTATGTCATACAAGAATTACTTTAATTTTACGCACCAGAGGATTTTGAATCTTACATAAGAATTAAACTTCTGTACCCTATCTTAAAAGATAAAAAAAAAAAAAAAACATTGAGGTGTAATAAAGCTATCTTAAAGTTTTCCTTCGTAACTAACACCGTGTTGTGGGCATAAAGCAAAAATATCAAGTAAGTTAAAAGTTAACATTTTCAATGTCAAGAAAAATTGTGGTTACTTATGTATGAATTTAAATAACGGAATTTCCGCAATAAAAAACTGCAGTCATTTTATGCATCATTTCTTGAAGTAAAGAAGTAACTCATTGCAAACATTAACTTTCTTTTCATTGTAAATTAATTTCTTAAATTATGATAATTGAATTTCTACATATATAATAGGCTTCATGAGCTTCAAAGATTGAAAATAAAGCAAACAATTGTGTAATTTTATTTTTTTAAATAAAAAGCTAGCTTGTTTATTTGTTTATGAACGTCATCTTAACTCGCACAGGGGAATTAAGAAAATGTTAAAAAATTATAGAGTTAATTCAATTTGTTAAAAACTCCCCAGAAAATATTTTTTAATAAGTTATGTCAGTGTTTGTCAAAGCTGTAAATATTTTTCTAACCTAGACGTTTTTTCTTTCTTTACTTTTTTTTTCTTCTTTTTTTTTTTTTTTTTTTTGTCAAGTTTAAGGTCGAAAAAAAAATGAACACGGTAATGGAATGTGTGGCAAAATTTTCTAACAAAAATTCATATTAATTTAGAATAAATAGTCTTTATTTTGTTGTACAAACAAAGCGTGTACATGTAAGAAATATGATAATTTCTGGTTATAAAACAATTTCCAAACTTTGTGTATAAAACGGTCTGTAAGTGAAACTTATGCAGAAAATTATTCAGTCGATAAGTTGAGTTCTTAAGAAGATATTTTCATGTATATAACTAGAAGAACAAAAAACTTAAATGAGTAAGTTAAAAGACACTTTCAGTAAGGGCATCAATCTTAGCACTGCTATAAATTCTAAATAATATAACCCAGAGAAAAGACATAACTGACTAAAGTAACTAGGATAATCATTTTAATTTTGCGGCACTTAAGATCTACACAATAAAAAAAACCATTAAAAAATAATAATTAGACGAATAGGCACTAAAAAGTGAAGTAATATCTAGATAACTCATCAAACTCCCGACATGATGTATTTGTTCATTTTACATCTACATTACAATGTCTCCTAGGACGTCCTAGATTAAGTAATAGGAAATTAAACTAAATCATGTTTTACTTTGTTCATCTCATATCTTATTTTATCCCTGTAAAGAATAATCTTCATATTAGGCTCTAGAAAAATAAATATATAATATTTTTTTTCCGAAAAGTGGTAACTGGTAATGGAACTGTATAACTAAATTAACGGTATTTGAGATATATTAGTTAACTGAAAAAGCAATATTGCATGTAAAAATCACAATCTCTAAATTCCACAAAACCATTAAGGAAGCGAAATGCATGTATTTTATCAACTTGCATTCCTATCAAACTGAGAGAAGTAATTTATCATTGCAAATTCAATTCAAAAACAAAAATTTTCCAAACAAATCTTTGTCGGGACCTATATTTTAAGTTACATTTATTTTTCAGAATGGAAATTTTATCGAAGTCTGTCCAACTTTATATTTACTGGGACTTAAATCAGGATTTGCTGCGAAATGTAGATATAACAAAGAAATGCGATTTATAAAGTTGTTATGTTCAAACAACAGCTTTCTAAAAGATTAATGTTCGTATGCAGTGATCTTTCTTTTATCCTGTCAGAGATTTCTTGAAGTAGATACTATTCAAAGTCGGAATCTACAATTTCGGAGAAATCTTCGAGTACGAGAAACGTGTCACTGCTGAAAATATTTTATATCTCTATTTGAAGTATTTTTATCGGAAAAATGAAGACGTTCTTCTCTGAAAAAATATTTGAAAGTTCGATTTCTTTAAAAAGTTTAAAACAAATAAATTTAAATGTTTATATTTCTGGAAAAATTATAAAATTAAAACGCTTTGGTATTTTTTTTAATCACAACCAAATCCTGAGTATTTTTCCATCATTAAAAGAAGATGAATAATTGAAAAAATATCGCTACTTATTTCATGAAAATTCTTATAGCTATCTTTATTAGCTTATTGTAACCGAAAACGTACATAGAATCTGACACATAGCTGAAATAGAGAAAATATTGAACAGAAAATAACACCTCTCAATGTTGTTCTAGATATTAGTCACCTAATTGGGAAATATAAATTCAAAATTTAAGGTTTTGTGTGTTTGTGTGTGTGTCTGTGTGTGTATGTTCAATTATTAAATCAGATTTCAAATGGACGGTTTAAAATATAGGTATGACGTCCTACATTAGTCTCTTGAGAGCATGCAGAGAGTCAAAGGTAGAATTACAGCAAATATTTCCTGTCAGTTACTAATGAATAATTCATTACACGATTAGTGTAACACATCTATGACAGCTAGAATACGTTATAGAAGCTGAAATGAAAATGAAAAGAAAAAAGTAAGAAGCGAACACAAAAGTTTCGATACTGTAACTAACAGATGAATCTTTAGTATAGGAAACTTGTAAACTTGTTGAAACAAAAATACACATCGACCAAAGTTAGATACCATTCTGATCATTGTAAGTAGTAAAATGTGTATTACTGAAGGTTTTTGTATTCTGCCTTGTAGCCTTACTTTAACCGTGCTTCTAACTGCAGTGAAAGGTAGATAGGGTTGCGCGAAATTTCACCTTGAATTATTTACATTTTATGAAAATTGCATTTTATCTGCAGGGGAAATGCACTACACGTTTCTGATTAGTGCATTTATTTTTTATTATTAATAAGAAAAGACGTGAAATGCTTAATTTTAAAATGATTCTTCTAAAAATATTCACATTTTAATGATTGTAAAGAGGGCTGTATTCCAAATAATTCTCAGTTGTTGGATAATGTTTGACACTCAAACCATATTTTCAATGCTGGAATATTTCCATGCAATACACATGCAGAGAAATAAGTAAAAACAAATAATTTCATGCCAAAATACTTTTTGAAATTCTCTTAAAACGATTAGCCTCATCTTGAGCCGTATAATTACGTAAAATATTTACCTTTTTAGAGAATGAAAACAAGTTCAGCATCAACTTTTTAAATTGTTCTATATTTTTGCAAAGTAACATTTGTAAAAAATCCCAAATGTGATATTGGTTTATTTATGTTTATTTGAATAAAGTAAATTTCTCTATTTAGGTTTTAATTTTTAAAATGTCAAATGCAGTACTTCAAATTTTTGTTATTACGTGTATCGCAAATCCGTGCTAAAAATACAGCATTAGTATTCTTATATAGATTCCACGATAGAACTACATTTATTTAAGTCATTATAAAATGTATGTATTGTTTTCAATGGTTTATAAAGTTTAACAATAATTATTTGAATTGAATCCACCCCCACTTTATTGATGCACCTTTTTTTCTAGTTCCCCCAGTGATTGACGCCCATTACTTTCGGGAGAGTATCACTGTTGATGAAGAGGCTCGAACCAAGTTGATGTGCGTTGTCATCAAAGGGGATCCACCAATTCGTTTCCATTGGTTAAAAAACGGACAGCCGTTTCTGGCCCATGGAGATACTACAGTGGCCACTTCAGAAGACACGTCCATAGTAACGCTTAAGAAGGTTGTGTCTGGAGATAGAGGACAATATACATGCGTCGCATCGAATATTGCTTCTTCCACGAATCGAACCATGCAACTTATTGTCAATGGTATGTGATTTTTTTTATGGCTTCCTAATTTTATTTGTTTAGTGGCCTTCACTTTGTCTTGTGGTCAGATGAGTTGGACTCGGATCAGGAGCATTCACTGCGACAAAAAGGCTGTTGTTTTCACATTATAATACTTGCAGCAGAGGTTCCAGTTTGAAACTGTAAACGCACATTAATAAACTGTAAAACTAGCTATTTTACAGTTTAAAATAAGCTGTATTATGCTTTAAAAACAACAGTATAATACTGGCTGCAGAAGTTCCAGTTTGAAACTGAAGAATGCGCAGTAAAAAACTGAAAGTAGCAATTTTTCAGTTTATTACAGTAAACTAGCAGTTTTACAATTTACTACTCTAAAACTAGCAATTATACAATTTATTACTGTAAACTAGCAATTTTAAAACCTACTACAGCAAAACTAGCAATTTTGCAGTTTATTACTGTAAAATTAGCCGTATTATACTGTAAAAACAACATCTATTTTGTTCAGTGTGGTATACTTTCAATTTCTCCAGTCTTAGTACTTTCTCTGTGTGGATGTGATATGCATGTGTGTTGAGCTGAAAATAATTTAATTGTTAAAGAGCTTAGAGTCTAAAGCAAGTACACAAATCGTTATCCCCAAAAAAATCTGATTTTTTTTCCCAGGAAGCTGTTTTCTGCTATTTAGCTTTTTAAAGGATGACATATTCAAAAATGTTTTCGGAATACTTACTTAAAATTCGAAAAAAAGAAAAAAAACTTTTAGGATAAGCTGCGTCTCTTATATAACATTTTGTGCAGTAATCATAATTTTAGTTGCATAATTACAATTTAAAAACAATGATATCTATACATTTCTAGAGTTGTAGTTTAAATAGATTTCTATAAACAAACAAATGAAAATATTTAGTTTTTGCTGTGCATCTTTTTCGTCTTTATTTTAAGCATAGGGAATTTTTCTAATACAGTCGAGCCGCTTAATGGAATAGCCATTTTGCCACGAAAATATATTCTAATAAGCGGGATATTCCATTAACCGGGGATTTAAAAAAATGCATTATAACGGTTTGGTACATTGAAAATGTATTGTATTAAGCGGGATTATCTTATAACTGATATTCTAATGATAGCAACTTTATTAGTAATGATAGAAATTTTAATGAAAAATACATTTTTTGAAAAGCATCTTGAAAATAAAATATGTCAGATAGTGTGGTAGTTATTAACCTTTAAATAAAATAATATTATTTTTTGCAGTTACATATACCGTTTTAGCAATTCGTAGAATAACTTCTCTTGGAAGTCAGAAAGAATTTTGGACTATCTTAATGTTAGCCACTTTTATTTAAGAATATTAATATTATGAAGTATTAGTTTAACTTCTTTTTTTTTCAAAACCTATCAATTTTGTCAATAAAAACAGAGCTATTTTTAAAGCCCCTTCAAGCATATTTCAATCAATAAAAATCAAAAATACCTCTCAACAATGTAGTAAAGCATCTTTTCATGCTTTGAATTTTAATTAAAAAATTATTCTTGCGTAAAATGGGAGAAAATGAATTGGAATGTTCAAATATTACTTTAATATGTATAATATTAAAGTATTTTTCTTCTTTTAACCAAAGATGTCAAGCATTCTAAATGTTAAAAATAAGAGTGTTCAACTATTTTCTCCTTTTGACTTTATACTGCATTCCTAGGACGTTTAGTTCAGTAATAGTATTTTTTTAAATTTAATTCATTATCAATATAGCTTCACTGATTTTGTGATTTTCACTTCTTCCAAATGAATGAGACTCTTTAAAAAAAAACTTTTAGGTGTATTTTCATTCAATGAAAAAAAAATGTCTACCTTTATTTCAAATGACCAAAATCAAGTTTAAAGACCTGTGGTAATAAATAAAAAAGAAAAAGGTGATTAAAGTTTAATCAATGAGGGGATATTTACAATGCAAAGGCATAACAAGTTGAAAAAATTGTTAATGTGCACATATTTGTGACATGCCTTTTGAATAGAGTGTGTTTAATATGCTTTAGAAACCTATTCAATACCATGTACGCGCAACTACTAAAAAACACATGTTTTACGACACGTTGTTATATTCTTGACTAACAATTCTTCATGTGCATGCAACTTCATGAAAAATATTTGCAGTACATTTTTGATTTATTAGAAATAAATAACTTTAGCTGCTAATCTAATCTTCATTCATATTTTTTTAATCCGTATTAGTTAAAAACACCCCCTCCCCCCCCCTTTTTTTTTGAATTCAATACCACTGAAAACTACAATTGAGCGAATTTTAAGAAAATGACTTAATTTTTTATTTAAGCAGTGAATCCGTCAAGGTTTAAGCACATCGTATCAAAGTATAAGAACTGTAATTAAACGAAATAAAATACTTGCGTGCAGAGATTTTGCCGCATATCATTCAAGTTTATTTTATTTATTTTTTTCTTTTCAGTTGCTCAAAATGAAACAAAAATCTGCAATTAAAACATTAACCCATTAATGCCTGACATTTAAAAGAAAAATATTTTGTAAACTGGTTACACGACTACAGAACACACTTTACAATGGTTATGTGCCGCAGTATGTTAATAATGAATTGAAACAATACTAAAGTAATAATTTAACACTATTATTTGGTTCAAACCCTTTTGGACCGTCCTTAAAAATGAAGCTAGGCATTAATGGGTTAAGTAAGGGAAGGAGAGTAATAACCAAAGTATCTTGAAAACTACACATTTCATTTGTTGAACAATTGCCTGAAAAAAATCTTTGCAAATGAACAGGCAAACGACGCATTCTTTACACTGACAAATATATTTTCTCACCTTAAAACACTACTCGTTTTTTATTACTATTAGTATTACAATAATTAGTATTATTATTACTCAGCATACATTTTTTTCTACATTATTTATGACAATACTTTCATAACAACTTAAAAACTTCTTCACGGTTTTTTTCTCAATCGTTGTAGTAAAATAGGCTGGAGAAAAACAATATATCTTATGAAGTTAATTTATACATGTATACATTAATGTTTTTACATTTCCTATCATAAACATGTTTATTTTTGTCTGTTTTTCTCAGTACCACCACAGTGGACAGTAGAACCCAAAAATACATCAGTCATTTTAGGGCATAAGGTTTGGATCGATTGCGCAGCTGTTGGATTTCCTACGCCAAGTATCTTATGGAAGAAGCTTCTTCATACAGGTAAAAATCGTTATAAAAGTTAAAAAAAATGCTAAGAACAATGACTTTCTTATCAACATAACGGAATGGGTTTCCGGTGCAGTTATTTTTCCTAACGGATGAAACTTATAAATGAATTAGGCTTTTAAAATAGCCGCGAAATTCGATCAGTACTGTATCCATGACTTAAGAAGAAGAAGCCTCACATGAAAGAAAGAATAGCCTTATATGTACAGCCAGATCATTTTTGAAACATTTCGACGCATTTTAACAATTGTTTTTCCATCATAAGCAGCAAGTTAAATTGTGTGAATATGGCCCGTCATTGTGGGGGGGGGGGGGGGCAGACATGATCAATCCCCTCTGACTTTGAGAAATCAATGTATTTTAATTTTGTGTGTGGGTGGGTTTTGTTGTTTTCTATTGAAATTGTACTTTGTTTTTACCCTTTGCCCCCCCCCCCTGGAAAAACTTGAAATGACAGGCCTGGTGCGAATACGATATTCCAAGCTTTTCTTTTATCGCGAACAAACAATTTAATACAAAATTTTCTAGAATCTGTCAAAGTTTTAAACATTTAAATTTAAATTTTAAATAAAACACATCCGTTCAAACTATGAGTTTTGCATTGTTTATCTGAAAAGGTATCACTGAAATATGTGTCTAGTCTCTTCTTATAAGATAATTTAAAGAAACCCTTTCGTAGTTCTAAGCAAAAAAAGTTACAAAATGCTTCTTACAAGCAGCAGTTTATTTTTATGCAACAGGGTTTAACTGAAAGGAAATATTAATATTGCTTAACAATACATTTACAATGCATGTATATCTCATAAAATGCTATCAAAACGGAATGTCTAATTTCAAACAATAAAATATAATGTAGAGTCACTTTCTAAACATGCATTAAATAAAATAAGCATAAAGCACTAGTAACAACAGGTTGGGTATCAAATACCTAAAAAAGTACACCAACCATTTCTTATCGCAATAACTTGTCATTCTTTATTTTTTTAATACTTTTTCAGCTACTGAGAGGAATTGATATGATATTCGAAAGTCTAATTTGCTGCCTACATTTTTTGGTTTTTAATGCAAACAATAATTATACTATTAAAGCAGAAAAACAACAGAAATGATTTTTTCTTCATGCATAAGCCTGGATTGTTTGTGTCAAAAATGTTACTTTGTAAACAACTTTTTAAATTAACTTTAACATGTCTTCTACAAAAAATAATAATGTGTTCAAATTGAAAAAATAACGTAATGTTTGAGTACTATACGAGGCTAAAATATTGCTTCAGAGCAAAAAATTTTCCTTTAGAATTAATTACATGCTTCCTAATTATATGTTTTCAATTTGAAAATTTCCAAAATTTATCTTTCTTTTACAGGAAAAAATGGGTAGAACGTTAAAATCCTTTGGCCGTATGTAGGATGGTGAAATATTTCTTAATTCAGAAATATTTTCAGTGGTATTGTGAATATATACACTAAAAAATGAATGTTTTTTTACAATATGATACAGCGACTTTTATAGTAATAAACTGTAAAAATTGCTAATTTTACAGAAATAAATTGTAAAAATTGCTAATTTTACAGTAATAAACTGTAAAATTGCTAATTTTTCACAGTGGATTTTACAGTTTTTAACTGGAACCCCTGCTGCCAGTATTATACAGTTGCTTTCACGGTACATCACAGCTAAATTTTACCGCAATAAAATGTAAAATTTCTCATTTTAAAGTAAGAAACTGTATAATGACTAGTTTTAAAGTTTTTTACTGTGCAATTCAGTTTTAAATTGGAACCTCGTCTTCCAGTATTGTACTGTAAAAACAACAGTTCATTTTTTGCAGTGTAATGACAACTTTTTACCAGCTTAAAATTTTAAAAGTATGCAAAAAATTTCAGATAAAATGTATTCTCTTTTTTTTTTTTTTTTGTATAATAATCACAAGTGTGTATCCGTGTGACCCAAGATGACCATGCATTTCACTTCATCTTATTTACCGTTATTTGGTTAAGTATTTTTTCTCCCTTGCAACTAACTTCTCGGTTATGTACTGAGTTTGTTCCTCTCCAGAGAGCAGTTCCGGGGATTTTACGTACGTGCACTCTAATCCTCGCGCCCATCGCTATAGCAACGGAACTTTGATGATTTCTGATGTTGAAGTGAGCGACGCCGGCCCCTACCTGTGCCAGGCGAGCAACGATATTGCGGCCGGGCTTAGCAAAATTATTTCACTCTACGTGTTAGGTAAGGAAGAACTATTAATTTTCTTCTTTCTGGGATATTTATATTTATTACATTACGGGTAAAAGGATAGTTGGATTCTTTTTTTTTTCAGTTTGTTATATTTTATTTTTTGAGAATCAGTAACAAGATAAGTTATATTTTTTTTTTTCAACTAAATAAATCTTTTATTGGCACGATTTTTAATGTCTTCCTTTGTTCGAAGTATTGTTTGCATTATTATCTTCAAGTATAACTGCGTGAATATTTTCAGGGATAACTATGTGCTTATATATTTTTATTTTAGGTCTTTTTTCATAAAATGCAAGATAAATACTATGATTAAAAAAAACAACTTTTTTTCTATTGCATGAAAAAAACCTAGAAATGTTGTAAACATTTTTGAATCCGTATTTGAGGAAGAGTAATTTTATTTGTTACATTAATTTCTCTTTTCCTTCTTTTTTCAAAAAAAAAAAAAGAATATACTGAAAAAGTTAGACATTTGGTGAGTAAAATCATTACTTACGCTATATGAATGTTTCCAGTATTATTCAATTGTCTTTACTGATAGCACAATATTCTGCAGTAAATTTACACGGACCTAACTGCGAGTTACAGTGGTCACATACGCAAAACGACAATATTTTGATGGAGCCACGCTATGACACATGTGTGACATGTTTCATGTGTCTTTACTGCAGCGACACTGAAACAGTTAATTTGTTATATAGAATGCTTGTTAATAATTCGTTTAACTATAAAATATTTTTTTAAAACATCGTTTTTATGACGCAAAATGACAGGATTTTGAAACATGTCACACATGTGACACGCTGTGACACATGTGTGACATGTTTCATGTATTTTTACTGCAGCGACTCGGAAACAGTTAATCTGTGACATAAAATTTCTGTTTAATTGTTTGTAATATTTAAAAAAAAATATTTCGTTTTTATGAAAGAATTACTTAATAGTTCATGTTGTGTCATTGTAACTTTTTTACAGTTCCACCAGTTTTTAAAGATCCTTTTCAAACGAAAACAGTCACTGAAGAATCGAATACCACCTTGAGATGCATAGCTACTGGACATGCTCCCATTGTTATTACATGGCAGAAAGACAAGGCTTTGATTGACATTAATAAACGTGGCAGGTAACAGTTTATTTTGTGTAAAATGTAAAAACAGTTTCATCTATCAGTTAGTGTAAAACAACTGTGTTGTTCTTTCTTTTTTCTTTTTTTACTACATGTTAAGCATGTTAAACATAAATTCGTTATCCATTCACATTTTTTTAAAAATTCTTAAACACTATTAGGAACTAAAATTTTAGATATTGAAAATAAAAAGCGCATATGTGCTTGATTTTTTCGTTTAATATAAAATCGTTTTTAATTTAAATTGAAAAAGTTAAAGGATTTAAGTTATAATATACTTGTACAGTTAAATGTTACTATTTCGTAACATAAAGCGGAAAAGCGGAAAAGGATTTATTATTCTGATTGTTTGCTTCATGAGTTATGATAACACTTTAAATAATTCTTATTTTGTCTGTGATGTTTTCGTACGGCATTTAGTATGACTGAAAATATGGAAACATATTCATAAATAAATGAAGAGATGAAATTTTTAAAAGATGAAGTGATGAACTTTAGAGCATAAATTCTAAAAGCATTTGTGTTAAAAAAAAAAAAAAAAAAAAAAAAAGAAAAAAAAGCAGAATCCAAAAATTCCTGAATGCAATGTGTAATTGAGGAGCAAACCTTAATTTTTCAGAAACTAATTTCTGTTTTGGTTTATATTTTCTTTTTATTAGTGTTAGTATTTGTTATCAAATCAATATTTTTTTTTCTCATTTTAGGTTTTCAATAAGAGACATTGCAAACTCGCAACAGACCATGTCTGAACTTCACATAATGAAGACACATAGAAATGACACCGGAACGTATAGCTGTTCAGCAGTGAGTGACATAGGATCAGATGAGGCCACAATACAATACATTGTCCAAGGTAAACACTTTCACTTAAGATAAAATAGATAATATTTCGTGAAGCAAACTTTCTTAATGCTCGAGAAGAATTCAATTCGAACACATTTGGCACGTTATGTTCCTTTTTGTTACCAAATCCTACATAATATTATTCAAAGGCGTTTTTTGAGGAAACGCTATAATTCTTATGAATTGGCTACCAAATAAGAATTATGTAATTTTAAATATTTTTTTCTCTGTTTAAAAAAAATTGGCAATCAATTCAGAATTTAGCTCTTTTGTCGGATAATCAGATTCATTTATTCGCTGTGTTTCAAATGGTTTGTTAAAGCTATGCAGTATTAACACATTATGACATACAAAGATTAATTTTGTTGTTTAAATATTAAATTACATTCGAGTCCGCTGATTAGAATATTCGTTAAAAGAGTATCCGGCTTAATATAATTCATTTTTCATGTATCAAACCTTTGTAATGTATTATTCTGTACCCGGATAATAGAAAGTTCCGCTTATCAGAATATTTTTTCGTGGAAAAATGGCTATTTTATTAAGCGGGCTCTGCTGTATAAAAAATAAACGTTTGCTCGGTTAAAAAAAAAGTTTTAAACCTACCTTTAAGACGTAAGCAACTTATTGCAGATAAAATGATTGCCATAAAATACTTATAATTTTATATAAAGTTGTGTTAATAACTTTTGATGTTTTGCTACCATTTTATTTCTTAAAACCTGAATTTAATTCCGAAATTAAATTAAGTTTAAGTGCTGTCAGCGAACATAATTGTTCAGTAAAAAGTTATGCTACAGCTTTTCAGTATTCGAATAAATACATAATTCCATATTAAGTCATATGTAAACAGTAATTAAAAACTGTGATGTGTGCAGTATGATACATTTTTTTTTTTTTGTAATGCAGGCAGACCTGATCCTCCTTGCAATATCACTATTGTTAATATGACAAGTCGTTCTGTTACATTACAATGGGACATCAGCCATGATGGAAACAGCCATGTGACAGGAAGTGTAATACAGTATCAGTCAATATCAGGTAAGTTTCATACTACATTCTTTAACAAAAGACAGCAGTTACTTATCTATGTTCTAAAAAAAGTCTTAACTAAAAAAAAGCAGGAGTCATTTTGTGACTCAAAATTCAGAAGTTAAAATTTCTTGAAAACAATCTGACACAAATCTTCTTACTACTGTGTTTTAATAGCGATTTAACATTAATTAAGATTTTATTACGTACACTAGATAGCAGAATATATCAGAATAAACAAAGTGCTGAGGAAATAAGCGAATGCGATTGCAAGCAACCAAATATTTAGCAACAGGGGCAGCTGATGAAATAACGCTAGTTATTTTGCCACGCTACTCAACAAAATAAAAAAAAACATCATTTTGCTCTATTTCCTACCCATGTTTCATAAATTTAAGTGAACAAAGCAGTAGGACTTATTCATTTTATTTTACATTACAAAATAACATGTATTTGGGGTTTTGTTATTGTAATGATCCATAAAAACAAACCCATAATTATCATGGTGAGAAAGGTAAACTTATTTTAAGTATTCTTTTAGTTGAATTTTGACATATTGAATTCAAATTATGTTCACGAACGGCAATGAGTACGCTCGCGTGTGTGTGTCTTGCTGTTGTCGGGGGGGGGGGAGATGTGTTGACGTGTGTGTAAGCGGGAGTGTGTGCTCAATACCTGAACGCCACCACCTGGAGGAGCGGTGAACCAGATGATCTACACCCCTTGTAGGAGCGGACAAACCTCCGAGAAGGTGGACCACAGCCCAACCACCCGGTGAAGGATCAGGGTCCTATAGGGAAATAATAATGTTCTGAAATATTTTATCTTAACCGAACTTTTAATCCGTTATTGTATGGCTCTGAAAGTTTACAAATGTGACATTTGCATACTTTTGAAACCATTTCATTTGTTTTAACTTAGCATGTCTATCCTATAATTCACAAAAAGCTGAAATTAAATTAGAAATTAATATCTCGGTCCTATCCTCTCCGTAAGAAACTAAACACCCGAAAACTCCCTATTTAAATACCAGTCGCGAATAATCTCAGAGATACACAACCCCACTAAAAGGCGCTTAAAGTAGCCCTTGCTCGCGATTAATGGCTCGGATTTATTTCCAGACAGCAGTTGGAACGGACAGACCTCTCAGCTGATAGTCTCTGGATCCGAGAAGACGGCCACTTTGCGCGCCCTCTCGCCTCTCACCCTCTACTTCGTGCGCATCGTGGCGGAAAATGCGCTGGGGCACAGCAGCCCCAGTGAAGTGGTCAACGTCACGACGGTGGAGGAAGGTAGGTTGGGGTGAAATGTTTCTAAGCTTGCTTTGTGCGTCTGGTTTGTGTGTTTCTAAGCTTGGTTTGTATGTGTGGAGAATTGATAATAGATGAAGAAGAGAGAGGTACTGTGACATGCTATGGCACAGTAGTTATGGTGGGGGAAAATATTTTATTCAACAACATCTTTGAACGTTATTCGTTCTTCTTTTTTTTTTTTTATGTTTACGTTTCAGTTTATATATCTTGTTTGCATCAAATATATAAAAAAATTCAAATGTAGATCATGTCATTATATATTCCAATTGCAATGTAAGCTACTTAAAACATAGGCCACTTTGCGCGCCCTCTCGCCCCTCACCCTCTACTTCGTGCGCATTGTGGCCGAAAATGCGCTGAGGCCCAGCAGCCCCAGTAAAGTGGTCAACGGAGGGCGGTAAGTTTGTACGAAATGTTTCTAAGCTTGCTTTGTTTGTCTGGAAAATTAACAAAAAAGAGTCATTTCATAGAAATGTCAACCTCAGACGAAGAAAAAAAAGTACCGAAGTGAAAAAAGTATCAAAAAATAAATAAATAAATAACAATCATACAACATAATAAGTTAAGAAAAATTAAAAAAAGTATTGTAATTATCACTGAGATTAGCCATAATAAGTAGTTTTTAGTGTGTTTACTGCTTGTTATTCGATGGTTACGTTAGTCACACTCCATCTTGAGTAAAAGTGACACTTAAGACTAAAAAAACTTAAGACTTGATAAATGTTTTATGTTTTCAAAAGCCAACTTTACACATTTTTCAAATACATCATTCAATTTTTAACACTTGTTTAACTTGAGAAATTTTTGCCTCACAACATGAGCATTAATATTCAGGGTTGCAAAAATGTTACGTTAGCCAAGCTGCTATTTTGGTTGAAAAAATATCTACTATCAGTAATTTTGTTTTAAATTCTTAGCAGAAACGATACATAGATACCTTGTACATTGTAAATCCACCAGCATAACTAAAAAATATTTTCTATCCTTTAAGTTACAAGTAAAAACAGTTCCAAATTCAGCTCTGAATGTTACGTTAGTCACTATGGAATGACCCTAGATGAAGAAGAGAGAAATATTGCGCCATGGTATTAGTTATGGTTGGGGGAAAATAGTTTATTCACAACAGCATTAAAATGTATTCGTTCTTCTTTTCTTGATGTTTATGTATAAAAGTTTATGTATCCTGTTTGCATCTAATATATATAAACTTTCAAGTGTAGATCATGTCATTATATATTCCAATTGCAACGTAAGCTACTTAAAACATGCGCTACTTTTCGCTCTCTCTCGTCCCATATCCTCTACTTCGTACGCATTTTCGCGGAAAATGCTCTGGGTTGGCACAGCAGCCCCAGTGAAGTGGTCAACGTTACTACGCTACTACGCACATAAATGTGATACAGCGTGTCTCCATTTAACCTACGCTACCTCTACTTATGCAAGCGTTAGTGCTACAAATACGAAATCTATCTTTTTATACAGACCATAGATCCCTAACTTTTATTTAGGGAAAACAATTAAATTGAATAATCCTTTTAGCACGAAACATTTGTGACCCAAGCTAATGTTTGCGAAAATGCTCAAAATAAAGTACAAAATAAAGACAAAGGCGTTAAAAGTTTGAATTGAAAATTAAATTAGTGAAAAAATATGAACTGTATCTCTTTATAAGGATCATAGATCTGTTAACTTACCTGTAGGGAAATAGGTTCCTTAAAAAATTGTTCTTACACAAAAAAGATCGAATGTTTTGTGATCCAAACTTAAAGATATATTTAAATTCGAAAATTCAAGGGGCCGCGCATAAGATGCGATTGAAAATTAAATGCTTACATTATGCTATGATACGTAAAAGCATTCTTCATAAAAAGGTGTAATTGACTACTAATGTAAAGGGATATAAGTCACAAAAAACAGTGTTTGCTATTGAATATTGATTACACTTCTGTCAACATTTTTTTTTTTTTTTTTGGTGTTATTTTGCAAAATCATGAACTAAAATCATAATAAGGTAGGGATTGTAGAAACATGTCGGTATCATGTTTCCTTTTTATTTTGAGTCATACGAGGAGAAAGATAGAGGGCTTGCAGGTACAACGTGGGCAAATTGTATATGCTGTTTTATTCGCAGCAGAATAATTCAGACTATTCTTGTCTTTGTGATTTTTTGTGTCACAACTCAATTTTTACTGATATTTTAATTGTTTTTTTTTTACTATTGACTTCATTTTTTTGAAGCAAGTGTTTCCTCTACTAAAATGCACAAAATTTCAGCCTATAGATATTATAGTAGCATTAAAAGCCAAAAAATATGTGTTTCTGATCAGATCAACATTACAGGTGTCCCGATATTTCCGAAAATTCTTCCTCGCTCACTTTAAACGCCTTTTATGAGAAAACGTATTGATAACTGCAGAAAACTATGACTTTCATTTATCAACTGCTGACAGGATAATATGCTTAAGTAGCTCATGCCTTAACCCTTTATACCCCGACGGCACTCAGAAGTCCCGCTTATATTAATTTAACATTATATGTCCTATATGGCTGTAATCATGCTAAAGCTTATAAGTACCACTCCTTGTACTTCGCTAAGATGCCGACAGATAGTTCCTGCGATCAGAAGCCGTTTTCTTAGAGACCGTAAGGCCTTAGGGTGTTTTAGACCCTACTGATTTTCAAAATTTTTGTAATTAACTTGGGACATAAAGGGTTAAAGCAGCCGTAAAAATGCAACAGATTTACTTTTTCGAAAAGAGCCCCTTTAACCTTTAGGAACCGGGCGGTACACATGTTGTACCATAAGTCTTTTTCCTTTAGAAGATGGGGCTAAAATTTTCACTTGAACCATTTGGAGACGGGTTTTTTTTCCAGGTTTCATACGTCTGGTACGACAGTTATGCCTTCTCTTTTCAATGGAAAAGAAATATGTGGTTCAACTGTCGTACTAAATGGATCGAAAGTAGAATTTCTGTATGAACAGCCCGGACCCAAAAGGTTAATGTATTTTCCTCTGGCAAATATTTCTTTCACTAAAATTGACAACATTTTTAAACCTTTGCACATCTTGTATTTAATCTCCCTCTTCTTTTTATGACCAGATCAATCGTATAGTTTTATTTTTAAATATAGGTTGCCTGATATTACTGCTAATTCTTACTCGTTGAATTTGCACTACTAAGGAGAAAATGAATAAATAGTTGCCGAAAACTATGACTTTATTTCATCAATTTGGTAACCTCATAATAACAGGTCTACTTTCTCGAAAGCGGTTCGTTTTCTGTAATTTATTTTTGTGTTATTTTATACAATTTCTCCTGTCAAGTACTTTTACTACACGAAAAAGGACAACATTAAAACCTATGGATGCGTGTGTATTATTTCCAAAAAAAGTTTGTTTGCGTTTAAATCAGTAGAATATTTCATTTTTAAATTTCAGTTTAATGATAATCTTTCAACAACTTTCTCAGTCACTATAAAAACCACTTAAAACAAAAAGAACAATGTAAATGCAGAAAACTATGACTTTCATTCATCACTTTGGTGACCTGAAAATTTGCTGAAATATCACATACTTTAGCTCAGCCGTAGGAAATGCAATGAACCTACTTTCTCTAAAACATCTCCTTTTCTGTATAATTTTCCGAAGTCAGCAAACTTCTACCACCTAAGAACGTTCAGCTAAATCCTTTAGTCACATGCATTCCTTAATTAAACGTGAAGTTTACACAAGTAGAAGCTCCTCCTCTTTTATTGCAGGTGACAGAAACGTTGGCAAATTATCTTATCGAACGCCGGTTTTAAAACTAGGATCGTAAAAGTCTGTTGGCATTTATATCTGCTAAAGCTTACTTTTAAAGGGAGGAATGAGTCTCAGCGCAAGAGGACACATATGACATGAATGACATTAAAGTAACTAAAAGGTTATTGCGAACCATATATGAGTTTCATTAATATGATACTACGGTTTAATATTTTACTACGGTTTTATCACTGCACAATTTTTGGAAGTCGTAGGAGTAAAAATTTGTAAAATACAATATACATATTATCATATCATGTAATGTATATTGTATGAATATATGCATCCTATAAATATACACTGAAGTGACAAAAGTCATGGGATACCTCTTAATATCGTGTCGGCCCTCCTTTTGCCCGGCGAAGTGCAACAACTCGACGTGGCATGGACTCAACAAGTCGTTGGAAGTCTTCTGCAGGAATATTGAGCCATGCTGTCTCGATAGACGTCCATAATTGTGAAAGCGTTGATGGGGCAGGATTTTGGGCACGAACAGACCTCTCGATGGTGTCCCATAAATGCTCAATGGGATTCATGTCGGGCGATCTAGGTGGCCAAATCATTCGTTGGAATTGTCCAGAATTTTCTTCAAACCAATTGCGAACAGTTGTGGCCCGGTGACATGGCGCATTGACATCCATAAAAATCCCATCGTTGTTTGGGTACATGAAGTCCATGAATGGCTGCAAGTGATCTCCAAGTAGCTGCACATAAGCATTTCCAGTCAATGTTCGGTCCAGTCGCACTAGAGGACCAAGTCCATGCCATGAAAAAACAGCCCACACCATTACGGAGCCACCACCAGCTTGAACAGTGCCTTGCTGACAGTTTGGGTCCATGGCTTCGTGGGGTCTGCGCCACACTCGAACCCTACCATCGGCTCTTACCAGCTGAAATCGTGACTCATCGGACCAGGCCACGGTTTTCCATTCATCTAGGGACCAACCGATATGCTCACGTGCCCACGAGAGTCGCTGCAAGCGATGTCGTTCTGTCAGTAAAGGCACTCGAGTCGGTCTTCTGCTGGAATAGCCCAAGAAATCCAAATTTCTCCGCACAGTTCTAGCAGACACGTCCATTGTACGTCCCACATTGATTTCTACGGTGATTTGACGCAGTGTTGCTTGTCTGTTAGAATTTACGACTCTTTGCAGACGTCGCCGGTCTCGATCTTTAAGTGCAGGCGGTCGACCACTGCGCTGTCCATGGTGGGATGTTATGCCTGAAATTTCATACTCTCGGCACACTCTTGACACAGTGGATCTGGGAATGTTGAATTCTCTAACGATTTCCGAAATGGCATGACCCATGCGTCTAGCTCCAACTAACATTCCGCGTTCAAAGTCTGTTAATTCACGTCGTGCGGTCATCATCACGTTAAAACCTCTTCACATGAATAACTTGAACAGAAATGAAAGCTCTGTAAAAGCACTGCGCATTTATACCTGTTCTATGCGATGCTACTGCCATCTGAAAATTTGCATCTTGCTATCCCATGACTTTTGTCACTTCAGTGTATTATGTATACAAATGTATGCATACATAGATTTATGCATTTACATAATGTAAATTCTATAAATGTATTTGCAAAAAAGCTTTTAAGATAAAATATCAATTAATTTGCTAGTGAAATAATTAAAAACTACGTGTTAAAAACATTATCAACACTCTTACTTTAGAGACAAATATACATGTTTTTCTTTCTTTTTTTTTTTTTTTGCTTTTTACCAATATGCAATTTATTTTTTAAAGCAATTAGTCAAGCAAAGAATTCTCCGTATATAGTTCATGTATTTTACAAAATTTAAAATATTCGTCAGCAAATCATCAACGCATCAAAAATTTCTTCTTTCTGAGGAAAAATCGTATTCATTATTTGAACGTCGGATCAATATTATGTAATGTTCCATATGCGCTAACTAAACCGCTTATTAAAAAAATAATAACATGCTTCAGGTCTTTAATAACATTGAACACGAAAAACAAAAATACTAATAGTATAAAACTAGCATGAACTGTTCAATGGTTAATATGTGTGCAATTTTAATCACTGAAGCCATTTACTGCAGCAAACAGTTTAAAACTACTTACTCAAATGCTTTGAAAGGTGTAAAAAAGCAGTATATATCATCTATTTTTTTGTTATCCAATATTTTTTGACCATCCAGGCATGCTTTTTCCTTATAAGGTATTTTTAACTAGCTAAGTTCTTCAATCTTAACCTTGAAATGATCAGTAAAAAGGTATCAATGCACGTATTACGCGAAAAAAACATTCTATTAATCTTTAACGTTAGCAAATGCATTGTTTAGATGTTATGAGAATTTTGCACATTGTGTAATATAATACAGCTTTTAACTACTCTTAATTTATTTAAAGTGTATAAAGTGTGTAACGTGTGTAAGATAAAGAAAAAGTGTGGCTGAGATCTCTCGACGGATATCTTTTAACCCATTAATGCCTTAGCTTACCTTTCTAGGGACCGACCAAAAAGTGTGTCCGAATTTACCAAAAATAAGATTTCAACCAAATAATAGTGTTCAATCATCACTTTGGTATTGTTTCAATTCATTCTTAACAGATTTCAGCATATTACCATTATAAAGTGTGTTCTGTGGCCGTTTTATTATGATCTTTATCAAGAATTACATCGTTCGCTATCTCAAGAATAAAACTCTAAGTTCTCAAAATTACTCCAAGCTTCCCAGTTTAATCTAAATGCTGCTTTTATTTCTTCTTATAAAATGTCTTTTTAAATATTATATCGTAGACAGAAAAAAATAGCAAAAAAGTATGTACCTTATGGTACCTAGCGTCCCTTTTTAACGACGAGTTTTCTTTTTTTAATAAAAAAAAAATTTAATTATTTTTCCTTTCCATTAAACGCTATTTGTAACCAGTATACGAAATGTATTTGGGAAAAAAATGTCAGGCATTAATGGGTTAGTTAGCAAAAAGTAATACAGTCGGATTGCTACCCGGGAAGGCATTAATAGTTTCAGACAAGTATGATGGTTACACAATCCCTTATTTAAAAACCTTCTGCCAAAAAAAAATTTTTGATTTAACTTTATAATTAAAAGTTCAATAAAAAAGGTTTTTTTTAATCATTTAAAATTTATGTTTCAAAATTTATGATTTTTCTATTTTCCCCAATTTTATTGTAAAAAAAACCTCAAAGGTATATAGCAGTTTATTTCTTATTAAAATTATTGATTTTGCGGTAAAATTGGAAAATTTAACAGTCTCCTATTAATAAATTTAAAAAAAATAGCTTATGCACATACACTTTCGGAAAAAAAAATCCCAACACCAAAAAAGACTTGAGCTAGATAAATGAAATTTGGTAGGCGTGTTTATACAACTGAAAGATGACATCGATTGAAATTTCGCGCTCCGCGCATAAGTGTGGCGCAGCTGGAGTCACTCAGAATATGCAAATAAAGCTTGTTTTAAAAGCGTGTTGTGAAGCTCGTGTGTATTATTTTTCCGTGAAATTTGACGCATTGCGTTCATGTTAGCCAGGAATGTCTTTAAGAAGACGAAGAAGCCATTATTAACAGCTCACCGAGTTTGAACGAGGTCGTACAATTTGGCTACGAGAAGGTGGATTTTCATTTCGCGAAATTGCAGAAAGACTTGGCCGGAATGTTTCCACCGTGCATGAGTATTGGAAGCTATGGTCAGGGGATGGTACTACCTCAAGAAGATCGTGTTCCGAGCTGCCACGTGGCACGACTGAGAAGGAAGATCGCCGAATCTTGCATACGGCTGTGGCGAATCGTACTGCATCTGCGGCTGACATTCGAGCTGCAGTTGGTACCGTCGTGACCCAAGGAACGGTATGAAACTGTTTACTTCAAGGACAGCTCCGAGACAGGCAGAATGTAGCCAGTTTTCTATTGACTGTAAACCATTGCCGTTTTTGACAGCAGTAGTGCCAAGACAGAGTTCACTGGAGGTCGGAGTGGAGATCTGTTGTAATTTTTGATGAAAACAGATTCTGCCTTAGGTCCAGTGGTGGCTGTATATTGGTCAGAAGGAGGCCAGGGGACCGCCTGTATCCAAGCGGTCTACGGCCTGGACACACGGGACCCACACCTGGAGTCATGGTCTCTGGAGCAATTTCCAACAACAACAGGAGCACTCTTGTGGTTATCCCAAACTCACTGACTGAAAATTTGTCGTCAGTCTGGTAATTTAACCAGTAGTACAGCCCTTCATGAGTAGCATTCGAGGGGGAGTTTTCCAACAGGATGACGCTCGCCCTCACATCGCTGCTGTAACGCAATGTGCTCTACAGAGTGCTGACATGTTACCATGACCTGCAAAATCACCAATTCTGTCTCAAATTGATAACAAATGGGATATCATTGGACGGCACCTCGAGCATCATCCACAATCAGCAATGACGGTCCTAATATTGACACAACAAGTGCAACAAGCATGGCTCACCATACCACAAAGTGACATTCGGCACCTGTATGACATAATGCATGCACGCTTGCAGGCTTGCCTTCAAAATTCTGGAGGTTACACCCTCTATTAAATTAACATAATTTCACATTTGCACAGCATTTTCTTGAGCTTAAATTAGCCAGTGATCTTGTACATTTAATCAATTAAACATGTCAACTAGACACTAGCATTATCCAAGTTTCATTACTTTACAGTAAATTTTTCTTGGTGTTGGGATTTTTTTTTCCGCCAGTGTATTTTTTAAGCTTCTTAAGTAGAGAGACAGAGAGAGACTCTTACTTAAAATTATTCACACATCTAACTTATAAATATGAGGCATTTAGAACGCATGCAGTTCGATCTGATGTTAAAATATTTTATGATAATAGTTTGTAATAGGAAAAACCGTTCCAAATTTCACTAAACATACTAAACACGCTTTCATAAAACTTCACCTTAATGAATAGATCTCAGAAATATTTTAATGATCTATTTTAGCAAGAAGCTTCGTACTTTCCGCACGAAATTTCCCGCTTACCTAGCAATATATTTCACTGTTATTTTCAATTTGAGGAAATTTCGAATCTTCTCAGGCAACGAAATTAAAACTTGAGAGATATGAAATCTGTCAGCTGCATTTTAAAAGATGTAAGAGAGATACTTTTCCACGTTATGTAAGATGCAGATTTCACTGCTAATAATTAATTGCGATTTAGTGCTCATTCCGTATTCAAATGCATCGGAAATGAAGCGGTTCTGCGTCGTTATTAACAAAACAAGATAAATGTTTGAATTTCTAATGTGTTCAAAATCACCTAGCAGGTGCTTCTGTAATGTCCTGTTGGAAATAATTTCCAGCCCTCTTAAGGTTTAATGCGCAGATTACAAAATAAAGTACAATTTTTGTTTAAAAACTATTATACTTAGAACAAGGTTTAGCTTTCTTATAGAATAGCAAAAATAACAGTTTTAGAAAAAACAATAGCTACAATGTGTTTTTTTTTGAAAAGGAATGCTATTTCTGCATCAAATGATACTGATTTCTAGTAAGATTTCAGAACGGAAATCTGCGTTTAATTTCTTGGATGTTTAGAGCTCAATTGAAACCGGAAATCGGCCTCTAGAACACTTAATAGACATAATGGGCACTTCTGGGAGGATACGTCTCTCTGCCATGCGCATGAAGTTAGAGTATATAGCATAATGTTCAGCAGGCGACTTTCAAAAAAAAAAAAAATGTTTTTGCTGCATAAAACGCTTATTAGTAACTTTTATCTTTGCTTTATTAGAACATAATTTAGAACTATGAGTGAAAACATTTTGTAAATTGCCTAAATTGCTATACTTCATAAAATTAACCTGTCTTGAAGTATGAAGAGGATTGTTCTTTTTATACTTGTAGCACCGTCTGGGGCACCCAAAGAAGTTCAAGTTCATTCAACTGGAGCACAATCTATAAAGGTTTCATGGAAGGTGAGTTTACAAAATGATCAAAAATTATGTATACTAATTCTAAAACAATAAAAGATAACTGCGTAAAATATATATTTCCTTTAAACTAAGTTCAAGAAACTTTGAAAACTAATATGTTTTTTTTTTTCAATCACTTTCTTCAGATATAGTCGAGCCCGTTTATTAGAATATCGGTTAAAAGAATATCCTACTTAATAAAATATAGGGTGAGTTCTGGTAAGTGCGTACCCTTTTTTTCAAAGTTCATGTTCTCAAGGATACTGCTCTGTTAAAAAATCTTGTACACTCAATTTTTTTTTTTTTTAGTTTTCTTTCCAGATCCTTTACTAAGATTTTCAAGCGTATAATATGTCAAATAAACCGTAAGCATAGGTTTTGTGACCTGGTTTATGACACCTATTCTAAGGTACGCACTTTCTCTACCATGCGGGGTAAGTGCGTCCACCTTAAATTATATGAATATAAACAGGAAAAAACTTCTGGCACACATTAAATATGTTAGGTAGTTGCCTTGGAATATCTCCTAATACTAGAGATTAGCACTTGCTTGCATGGATGAAACGCAATCGGTGATATCTCACGAACAACTGCGAACAACTGTTATTTGAAGATTGAGAGTGTTGTGTATGTGATTATTTCTCTGTCCTTTTAATAAGACCAAGTGAGCAAATGTAAGTTGTTTTTATTTAGTAATAATCACTTATAGTCTACATAGTTTATTTTAGTTTAATACATTAATCAGTCTGTGCTTAAGCCAGGGCTCGCACTTACCCCTTCTTAAATATAAGATGAGACATGTGCATCCAATAACGTTGTTGTAAGTGCGTACCCCTGTGATTTTCTTTAATTCTATTTATATGGCAGATCGTTAGGTACCTTAGTGAACAATTCGTTTTTTTTTTCGAAAAAATACTGTTTTAAAATATTTTTCTTATTAGAATCAGCAGCAGTAAGAAAAAACACAAAATAAAGAGCAAAAAAAAAAAAAAAAAAAAATTGATCATGATATCATACTTGTACTTTTTTTTTCTTGTACATTGAAATAGTTTTTCACACGGTGTTCTTAATTTTCTTAAATATAATTTATTCATTACTCCACCTTCGCTTTTTGAATCAGTTGGTTCCTTATTTAGTGTTTCACTTAATTTCATTGCTTCATTTAGCATTCAGGTTTAAATTAAGTATAGCTTATGATCGCTATTTCAACAAAAAATTTATTAACTGATGTCTAAAAGCCAATATATTTCAGAGTTAATGAATAAAATTGAAATCTTATGCCGCATTCAATGTAAATATAAATACTTGAAGAAATGACGTCGGATTTATAATCGGAATATAAAAGAGTTATAAGCAAAATTAAAGGTGAATTACGAGAGTCGGATTTTCCACGTAATGGTACAAACTTGCCTCATCATAATACTACGCACTTGCTCCACATAATAGTACGCATATGCCACATGATAGTGGTACGCACTTGCCCCATCATAATGGTACGCACTTACCCCCACCTTACTTTAAAGAAAGGGAAAGTGCGTACCGTCATATAAACACATTTTATTTAGAGTATTTGATCAAAATACCCCATGTATGTTATTAGTAGCTATTACTCAAAAGAAACAACTTGCATTTCTTGACTTCAATTGCTTGGTATGACTACAAGAGAAACTGAAACAAAACCTTCTCAATCTTTACTTTAGAGATTTTTTGAAGACATTTAAGTTGTCCCTGCTTGTGTTTCGTCTATTGAACCCAAGCCTGAATTCTACCTATTGAAATTATCATTAGACAGTTGTCTAACATAGTCGATGTGTTGCAGAAGCCATTTCAGGACAGTGTTCATATAATTCCCAGTGGACGCACTTACCAGAACTCACCCTATTTTCAATGTACCAAACCGTTGTAATGCATTATTTTGATCCCGGATAACGGAATATCCTGCTTATTAGAATAATTTTTCGGGGCAAAATAACTATTCCATTAAGCGGGTTCAACTGTATAAAAATACAGTGCAGTAAATTATTTTCACATAAAACCTGTGTTAAAAAGAATAAATTAATTGTAGCCTATAAAATATTAAAAAGCCTTATTCGTATTGTTCTATTCTGTATTTAAAATTAAATGGCACCTTTTATAAAGTTTCGAAAGGGGGAAAAAACAATGAAGACATTTTGGAAGTAAAACAAACCGCAATTCTTAAGTCTGTGCAGTGCAGGACTTTTTGTCCTGAGCAAAATTGCAAATAGAAAGTGAAAAATAAGCTTTTTGTGAACTTCTAGAAAAAATAAAAACCTAGGCATAGTAAATTATTTACTAATTTATATAATAAATACTACGCAAAATATTCGTCTGTGTAGAATAAACACTTGGGGTATCAATATTTCATTACATGCGATTAGTTCTAGCAGTGTTGCAAATGTAATTGCATTACTGCATCACGGTATTTATTTCAGAAACTATCCATTCCAGATTTAATTTCTGTTATCATTTCGAGGGAAATATATGATTACATATTAAAGTCGTATGTTTATTTTTCTCTAGAAGCGTTTCATTATTGCATATATATATTTTCATTTAACATTTTGAATGTGTCTTGATGTTATTTACTTTCCATTCCAATAAACAATTTCCCAGAATGAGTTAAGGTATTTGAATTTATTGCTTATATTTCATATTTAAGAAAAAAGACGTGATATCCCACTTCAAATATTTAATATTGTATCGTTTGAGCAATTTTAAGCAGATATAGCGTGAAATAAAACCAATAGAATATAGTGAAAGGGAATTATTCCTCTTGGAAATTTGAGAATATTATATTCAATACTCTGATATCAAATCAGTTGTTAATACTGCTAAGTAAAACGGAGAATATTTACTCATTTTAGTTTTAAATTGCGAAAGAATAAACTTCAATAAAGGCTGTTATTATTTTTTGTGCATTTATTTTTCACCAGACGATTTTCATTTTAATAAGGTTTACGGTATTGAAGATTTGAGGATTTCTCTGGCGCAGTCAGTCAGCATTAGAGTGCGTATATGTAATCATATTTCTTTGTTATAGTTGCCCATGTTATTTTGAAATAAAATAAACTCATTGCTTATATTTTTGCTTATTAACGACGTCATTGGGTATATAAAGTACAAATGTCCAGTAAGTTATCAACCAATGCACCCATTTTATACTGTAGATTCAACGCCGTGAATGCAAGCTTCAAATAATATGTAACTCACATGGTAAAAGTAATACATCGAATTATGCAAATGATGCAAAGGCATTGCATTTTCGCTCAGGTGAAGTGACACATAATTGAATGAATCTTGAAGAATCCGCAGTAGTAGAACTCTTACAAGTGTCAGTGTCATATCTTTTGAAGTTGTTTTTTTACTAAAAAAACACAATTTTTTATAGTTAATGGTAGGGCTCAGAAAATCGAGGCCCGTGTTATACCTATGCTTAAGTAGCAACAGACACCGCTTACGAGTCTGGCAGCAATATCGTGACAGGTCTAATTTGGCTATGACAGTGGTGCGATAAGCTTCGTGACAGCAAAGCATCACGGTTTGGTTCCATATTGCTTACGATAGCAGATTACCAGTATGCCCAATTATACATCCTAATTGTACGTCGGTGACGTGCTCCATCCGGTAACCTAATCCTTTCTTTGGAGAAATCGAACTGTTATTTATGTTTCGTACATGGCACATTTCAGTCGACATACCCTTAAAGAAACCCTAGTACTTCCCTGATCCAATGTCTTCCGAACCCCTCACCAATCGATCCTGTCTCTGACGTGATTAGACGCTGTTTGTGTGCACTTACATCGTCGCGTTCATAAGAAGTAACATGTAATGGACATATATCCCTTTGGATACTACTCGCACTCTTTGAGATAGTATCTAGGCGTTTTTATGCCTGTATCCTTCGCCAAAGATGATCTTGCAACTCACTAAGGATACAGTATAGTCCTTCTTTCTTTTAGTGTATCATAATGTTGCCAACATTACTTAATGTATCTTTTATTGTCTCTCCTTGCTAGTTTCATCTCTTTCTAGGTGCTTGCTTACTGTGCAGCATTTTCAACACAGTATATAAAAACATAAAACTACGTTTTGTGTGAGTGTGCTTTGAAGTAAAGAGCATAGTTTTTTTCAAAGATTTCTGTTAAATAAAAGTTTTTACAAATAATTAGATTTTCCTTTTTGAAGGGGGGGGGGGGGGCTTTTTTGATTTGACAGGTGTTTAGTACATAAGAAGCGATAATTCTACACGAGCAGTATTTACTTCCAAGTAGTCATCCTAACACCAGCACTTTTTTATCCTTAATTTTAGATAATTCATGTTTATACTACAACAGCCAGTAATGCTAGCAATCAATTCATGTGAAGGCAAACAATCATGCTTACACAAGATTAGTCATGTAAATAACATCAGTGATGCAATTATTCATCTTTAATATTTCTCTTTATCCCTTTTTTTGGTTGACGGAGATTTAGTATCACATGATGAATAAATACAGCCATGACTATAAACATTTATTTTTAAAACATTAAGTGCGAAAAAGAATTAATTAGTAAATATAACTCATACGATTAAAAGGAAGTATTTTTAAAAATATCTAGCTTAAGAGATTCTATTTCATTTAAAATAGTATAGCAATGTGCAACACATATGCAGTAACATTTAAACTATTTCCTGATCAGTTAAAAAACGGAAGTAAACATTCGTTCTTGGTTCCACAAATGAAGTTACTCGATATTTAAAATTTCGTCAAGTTTTTTCTTATTATTATTATTTCTGTACTTATTTATTTTTATCTAGCTTTTGGCGTTCATATTTAAGTGCACGAAAATGTTCAAAACCCATTTTTTTACTTAAGATATTTTCATACTTAAGAGACAAATACACGTGGCAGTTAAAAGTTCATTATTATTATTTTTTAATGTCTTGCGAGTTATTAAGCCGCGTAATTCAAGAAAAGTGTCTTCTTTTTTTCATTAATTGCTCTTATATTTATGCGCTACTCCTTTGAACTTATTTGCAAATTATATATTTTTTCAGCCTCCCCCGGAAGATACAGTAAACGGATACATACGTGGATATTATATAGGTTATCGAAAATCTTCTTCGATCGATGCCTACACGTATAAACAGGTTGAAAAATCGAAGGAAAGCGAACAGCAATCAACATATATTACTGGTTTGCAGCCTTTTACAAAATATGATATTGTTGTCAAAGCATTCAACTCAGCCGGCGCTGGTCCAAAGTCTCCTAAAATCGTTGGAAAGACTTTGGAAACAGGTATTATGCAAAATACTTTCTTAGTATTTTCTCCTACACTACGAACTATCTATGATTTTCTTCAGTTATTTGTTCAGAAAAGGTCGCGTTCACTTGACTTCAAGAATTTCCTCAAACGAAGCATGATCTAGTATAGTTGCTACTGAATTTCACATTTTATTTTATGACACGACAGTGCCTTAAAAAAGTCCTCTTTTTAGTTTTTTATAGTTCTTTTTTCGCTCTTTAAATTTTTCGACGTACAGTTTTTTTTATTTATTTTTAAATTGCATACAATCCATGCATTTTTTTGTGTCATTAAATCAGTACCAAAGACTGTCCTTGCTCAGAAACTACTCTGGGACTATCTCTGCATTGTTATAGTAAATAAAAATCATCTTAGCGAGTAGCATATTCGAAAATTCTCTAATAATATTATCATATTCTTAGAGCAAAATGTCTTCATATTATTGCAAATGCGCCTAATCAAGCTGTGTGTCTCTAAAAATCAAAATATGGAATTTCATAAATGAAATTGAGACCTGTCTTAAATTTGTACGATTGAATCCGCCTTACCTTCATGTATACGCATGCTAATATAAATACTACGCAGAGAAAAATTACAATCAGCATAGAATCAGTTTAAATAAAAATAAAACACTATTTAAAGAAATAAATTTTTAAAGTAGAATGAAGGAAATTTCCTAGCTGTACATTAGGGTGGTCACAAAAAATCAATTTTCGAATTTCTTTTGCCGCACCCCAATAAAATGTGCTAATAGGCTAGAAAATTTGTATTGATTTATTTTCATTACAGCTCAAAGCTAAACCTTTAATTTGACTTTCCCTCTCTTTTTCCTCACTGCTTGTTGATATGAATGTAAGTAAATATAGCCCTGTTTTCCTCCCAATTTTACTAACATATTTCATTTCCAGCTCCACCAACTTCTCCTGTTGTACAAGTAGTTGAAGCTACTAAGTCAACAATCGACATAAAGTGGCCGAAAGATCCAAAAGACAAGTCTGCAATTACTGGTAAATGTCTTTTTTAGCATCAATTCGATACAAAATCAAGAAAATAGATCCACATTGAATTATAATTATGAATTGAAAACTTTTTTCCAGAGTACACACTACATTATAAATCTGAAGATGGAAATTGGCAGCAGCAGAAACTGAGTAGCAAAAGCGATCACTACACTCTTGGTAATTTGCGGTGTGGAAAGAGATATCAACTATATATGACAGCTTCAAACAGTTTGGGGACTGGAGAGCCAAGTGAACGAGTTGTTGCAAGAACGCAAGGAGCAGGTACTATTTTTGTCAACATGCTGACATAGAGTAATGACAAATAAGTTAGAGCTAAATGTTAACCGAGGAGTCCTACGAATAATATAATTAAAAAAAGCTGAAATCGGCAGCTATAAGCAAGACTATAATGGGACAATTTTTGACTCGAAACTTTTAACCTCATGCAACAGGGTATCAAAAGAAGGCCGACAATTTAAAGAAAGTGCCAAAATGAAAGGATGTGGACAAGACTTACAATATAATACAGCTAATTTTATACACCGTATTTTATAAACCGTACAAATTGCTAATTTAACAGTAATAAACTGTAAAATTGCTCATTTTACCCCTGCTTCCAGTATTATACAATTGTTTTTATAGAATAATACAGTTAAATTTTACGGCAATAAACTGTAATACTTCTAACTTTACAGTAAGATACTGTAAAATAGCTAGTTTTGCAGTTTACTACTGTGCATTTTATAGTTTTAAATTGCAGCCTCGGCTGCCAGTATTATACTGTAAAACAACAATTATTTTTTTGCAGTGTATAAATACCCCCCAGCATCTACATCTGCATATGGTTGGACATCCGTCTGCAGAGCTCACGAACAATACAATTCATTACTCACCGAAATTTAGTAAATTTGGCGACTTTTCATTAAGTTTCTGCAGACTTAAAGACTGCTTTTGATTGGGTTTTACGGGGAGAAACGTTATTTATGCAAGAAACATGTTTTGGTATGCTCTTTCAATTGTTAATGAACTGTATAGTTTTATCATTATCACCCTATGGTACATTTTCCTGGTATTAGACATATTGGAACATTTGGTTGCGAAAGCAATGCTTACGTGCCACTTGCACACAAAGCCGGAAACATAAAGTTGAGAAACAGTTAACGAATAATGTTACGTTATTACACAAAGCTGTTTTGAAATACCGTGTTTTAGTTTTTAAATAAGGTTTAAAAGCAGTTGTTGAGAATTGAGATCTACAAAAATGTAATATGTGAGTCATACTGGCAACGCACCTTTCATTGCAGTATCGAGCCGCTCTGACAAGCTATTATCGGTCGATATGTTACCGCTGCGATGTATGTATTAGAGCTGGTGACAGCAATTTTAAGCAGCTACTATGAAGCGTTATTACATGAAAAAAAGTTACTAAAAGTTGTGATCTGTTTCACATCTATCAGTTTCTGTTTTTTTTTTTTTTTTTTTTTTTTTTTGCGCGCATAACGCGTCTTCTACTCTGTTTGAGCATTTATGACATAATTCTTGCTTATCATGGTGTGTCAAGAGATTTTTTCACTTCCTATATCATGTTTTC
This sequence comes from Uloborus plumipes, assembly GCA_038373865.1. Classification (NCBI taxonomy): domain Eukaryota; kingdom Metazoa; phylum Arthropoda; class Arachnida; order Araneae; family Uloboridae; genus Uloborus; species Uloborus plumipes. The sequence goes on from JAXGGA010000006.1 coordinate 556,407, forward strand.
TTTCTCTCTTTTTAAGTTGTAAATTACTTTATGTAATGTTTTATTTAATATCTGTGTGACAACATGTATAGTTTTTTTTTAAATATATCTTTAAAAAAAGTTTGATGCACTAATACGTTACACCCATGAGAAGTGGAAACATGTATTAGTTTAAATTAACTAATATTCAAGAAAATCTTTAACTGGACATATAATATCCAGTAATTAGATATATTATTGGAACTTGGGAATACATTCAATAGAAATATGCTCCCTCTCAGCACTCCATTTAATTTCATTTCGATTCTTGCTGAAGCCATCTAGCATTAGATTCAATCCTATAAATGTTCCTCAGCGCTTGCTAACTGGACGGTATTTAGAAATGATATTTATCACGCTTGATGGAGTATGAAAGTAGGTGTGCTATTATTTGACCTAATCCTCCTTATCCACCACTGATACAGTTTAGGCGTGACTAATGATCCATTCAACTCGTCGTATTGTGTTTCTAATGAATGCTTCACCATTATCCGCTAGATTAAGCAATTTACTTAGTAGGTGGATCTTGATGATGTATATTTTAATGTTTCCCTAATTGAAAACGAACTGAAAAATAAATGCATTCTTTTTTGTATTTGCCTCCTTCTATTCTTCACAAGAGCTTGAAAGACCTTTTATTATCAAGATTTAATGCATATAAGTTCTTATAAGCTATGTGTTGAGCGCAGTGAAGTTCTATTATAAACGAGATTTGGCAAACAATATTATAAAGTAATTGAATATCGTGCAAAAAAAAGAAAGTTTTTAGAAGCCATTTTACAATGCATAAGTCTGACGTTGCAAGTAGTTGAACACATCTTTGTTCAAAAAAAAAAAAAAAAAAATCATTTTCTGATTAAGTGAATCAATAGTAAATGCCACCCATCAACAGCCCGTTTATGGCATCCAGAGACTGCAGTTAATAATTCATCAGTCAAGAATAACAACTAAACCAGTTTAATGCAGCTGTCTTTTCACTAAAACTTAGGTCATCTTCAAACTGGTAGGTAAAACTATTTAACCAAACTGGCGAGAGTTCGCTGCAATGGTGTAATTCAATTAAAAAAAAAAAAGAACTTCGATAATGTGTGGTAAGTATGGCGTGATACTTGTAATTCTACCTTGCCTCTAGTTTATGGGCTGTAACGTTTTGAATATTGCAAAAGTAAATGCTTGAACTACTTCAGAAATATAAGTAAATATACCTACAGCTTGGTCATTACATTCTGACATTGCAGTTTCTTTCTTTTTAGGAGCTCATCAGTAATTATATCTTAGTAATGGAGCTGGAGTTAGATATCCTCTTACTGTAGATAAGATTACCTCTAAACTGATAGATAATATGGCGACAACAAACTGCATGTTACTTTAGAAACTTTTTTTTTCAAAGTTTAAAATATGCTTTATAGTCTTTTCGTATCCATCAGCTATTTGATCAGTTCAACTAAATATTTAAAATACACGTATTTTCGCTCTTTTTCCTATTTTGGTTGCATTGCAAAATGTACACATAAGGTATCAGAAAGCCCAACGTAATATACTTGGGCTTTCAAACTCACTCCTGCATTTTTCATAGCATATTTTGTCGTTAACGGCAATATTATTCCATTTGAATTTTATATATCTTTTGCAGCTCCGATTGCTCCTCAGATTTCATCCTTTATAAAACCGAACGCTACTTTTGCTACTCTACACTTTGGAGCTTGGCAAAGTGGTGGATGTCCCATTTACTATTTTGAAGTGAAATACAAAACGAAGAACATGAACCAATGGACGACGGTTTCCGAACGCTTGGACATGCCGAAGAATCTGTTTGCGATCCGAAATCTCATACCTGATAGGGAATACGTTGTCATGGTTACTGCGCATAGTGAAGCGGGTCGAACTCAAGGGGAGTACAACTTCAGAACACTTGATGCAGGTATGAATGTTTTGTTCTTTGTTAATAACTCATTGAGTTATTACAATAAATGTACAAAAGTTTATTTGAAAATAAAAATCAACACTAAATAAGATTTCAAGTGATAAGGTGGTTTAGGAGGATTGGTATTTTTTCAGTTGTTGTTTTACTTCCCAAATTTAGACGTAACTATTATTCAGTCCATCAAAAAAATCTTTAATCTGTTTTTAATTATACAGTCATTTTAAATGCAAATAACTGAATTTTATTTGAAAATTTAAAATGAAAATCGTTTTTGTCCCATACCTACCTTTCATAAGGGAGATAAACAATATAAAGAGGAAGTAAAAGCTTGAATCGTTGATATATTTTTCGAACAAAAATCAGAGAAGAAATCAAACAATATTGATTCAAAAGGAATAAAACAAGTCTCGTATCTACAGCTGCATGCCTTCTTTTTTGAAATTCTTGTCAAATAAAGCATGTCACATTTTGAATAGATTTTACTTTTATTTTCAAATATTATATCTTTAAGCTTGTGAGAAATTTATAATTTTTTTTTATTTTTCAAAGAACACACCTAAGCAAATCGTTGAAGAAGTAAAGCTGTTTATTTCAAAAATAGGGGTTTATATTTAAACAACTCACAACCCCGCACTGCGTGTGACAGTTAAAGCCAAACATAAGTTTGTAGGTACGCTTTTTAATGGGGCGTACCAGTCATTAAATTTGTAGAAGCTTTCATTTCAAAATATTGCGTTGTTTCGTTGAAATTGCAAACTTGCTCTGGCATTTTCACATTTTAGATTTTTTAATGTCTGCCTTTATTGTAAAATATAACTGAGTAAAAGAGGCAACAAAAATGATTTGTTTTATTTCCATAATTTAGACGTAACAATTTTATACGCCATAGAGATACGGCGTATAAAATTCCGCAAATATATTCGTTAACCTACCCGCAAATATATTCGTTAACCCTCACGTTAACCTATTTAAAACTTTACATTCGCGGATATTCAAATGCAAATTATTATATGATGCAAGCTCAATAGCATCATACTAACTCTATAACATATAATTACTTTGTTGTAAACTCATAATTAATACAGAAATGAATTTTAATGTTTCAGGACCGCCATCTTCCCCAGCATTTGGAAAGCGAGAAACCGACATTCCATTTTACAAAAATGTTGCTCTTGTGGTGCCTGTCGTTGTTGCTTCTTTAGTTCTCATCATGATTGTCTTCATTGTGGTTGTTTGTTTCAGAAAACATTCCCAGGACAGAAGAGGTAAGGTTTGCATACTCTTGCTTTTTTATTCTTTAAACTATAAAGTTGGGAAGATATAGCAGCATTAAGCAGCAGAAGCCAAAGAAAGAGTTAAGTTGTTTTCTCTGATAGAACGTGCTTAGAGTAAGAATCTGATTTTTTTTCCCTGAACTGAAAAATTAGTTTATTGTCATGCTGCCACATGCCTTTAGTACTAAACGATCTTTAAATAAATTTAACTTCGTTATTTGAAAATAAATTAATTTATATGTGTCTGTTATTTTTCTCACATTAGATTATGAAATGCGAAAGCCTTGCAGTGATACATTTATGATGAGTGATTTAAGCAAGCAGATATCCAATAAGTCCCCAAAGAATTCACATTATGCTTGTCCCATGAACAAATTCTGTAAGTATTATTAAATAAAAAGTAAACACGCATTTTTGTGCTAAAAAAAAAAAAACAATTCAGGCATCTAGTATGCCAGATTTTTTTGCTTTAATAAGCTTACAGTTTTGTGCTAATAAAACTGTTTCTTATGGCCCACATACTGCATATATTTCTTTCTTTTTTTTTTTTTTTTCAAATTTTGCATTATTTAGTAAACTTAAGTATTTCATTATACTGTGTGCGTTAATTATCTGTGCATTCTTAAATGTTTCTAAAATAATTAATTGCTTGCAATATATCCCGATATTTTCCAATTTAAAAAACTTGGTAATAAAATTCTGCAAAAATATCATTGAAATAACCCTATTATTAATATGATTTTTTTTAAAGAAAAGTATAATCTGTGTGTCTGCAGTCAAACGAGGCTAGGGGAGGGCTAGAAATTCAAGATTAGCTTACACGATATGCAAAGATGAAGTTTGAATCTTAAATATCATTAATTGATGTTGCATCTGCTAACCGCACACCAAAAGAACGTATGTCCTATATTACCAAAAGTATCAGAAAACTTTCAAAAATGACTTTTTTCTTTTGAGTTTTTAGTTAGGGATATACTGACACAAACTGCTGATAAAAAATGTCCTTTACAAGGTTTTGGATCCTAACAGACTTTTCAATAAACAATATCAAACTTGCAAAAATGTTAAAAGCGTACAAGGGCATTATATTAGGATTTGAAATTAAATCAATGCAAGATTGGTTACGTATGAATATTTAGGGATTTAACTTTCTATTGCACATACGTGCATAAGAAACTATTGATTCATAGTTTTGTAAACATGCATATGCAGTAACTTTTGGAAATATAGTTGAATAGCATAAACATCTAATAAGCTATCGATGACCGAGTGAATTTCATGGCAAGCATTTTTGAATAGGCATTGATTTTTTTTTTCAATTGGCAAGATTTGATAATAATCGTTCAGTCTTATTATGTTGCACTTTTGATAACGACGAATTTCTTGTTGAAAGTTAATTACCTCTATTTATTACCTGATAAGAATTAATATAGAGCTGAGACGGTAACCAAAATCATTTTAAAAATTCACGATATTAAGTGGAGAATCTATTTTTTAAACATTTTTTTTTATATTTAAAACTAATGTCTGTTAATGCTTACACTTTATCAAAGGTTCCCTCTCTTCATTTAAAATTTTAGTATACCCTTTCACTTGAAAATGTCCAGTTATCAGCAAATTTGCTGACGTTTATAAGAAAACCATGCATGTTGATAATTAATTACCCAATCGTTGGGAAGTAAATTGTTACTTATAATTAAAAAAAAAGTTAATAATGTTTTGGTAAGAAGAGGTAAAATTCTTTACATGACAAAGTTTACAATGAAATCTATTCAGTATTTATCTAGAAAAAAATGTTAATTTTTGAAATTTCCCAGATATTTTGAGCTCTATAGTGTGTGTGTTTATTTACAAACACATATATTTTTATACTCAATCTTTATATTTAATGAAAAAAAAAAAGAAAAACTTGGAAGCTAGTTTTGATGATTGTTAGAATTATGTAGAATTCTGTAATCAGGGAAAAACTTAAGTATATTTTTCAATGATTCCTTTTTGTTGTTAAAGATATGCTTAAAGCGTAACAGAAATTGGCATACGTAAGTATGTTTGTTATAAATGTTTTTTCCTTATCCTGAATGCTTAAGTTAGGTTCATATAAATTCTTTCCGTAGTTTACTATAATATTTTATTTTTCTACAAGCAAACAAAGGAGATTACGCAGAACCATATGCGTGTAATGATAATACTACAACGCGACAGGTAATGATTATTTTTATGTCTATTAAGCATTTAGGTTTATCTATTTATACATTAATGGATGTATGTTTGTGTGTTTGTTTCTTATACAAATCCAGTTCTCATCGGATTTTAATCAAACTTGGCACAGAGGTTTCTTGATGCACTAGAATTTACAGAGGTGGGGTTTTGAAACTTAAAAAAATCCAAAAACCTTAAAATTCACATTTTTTGTCTCAAAATGGCCATTTTCTTTCAATTTTGAGTTTATAGAGAAATAGAGATAAGCCTTTAAGCATACAAATTGATAAGATTTAACAGTATGCCTATGTGGATAAAATTCGTTCAAATATGTTTTACAGCTATGTTGTATTAATAAACACCTGGGCAACGCCGGGTAATAAGCTAGTAAAGTTATGTAATGTAAACTAATGTTATCAAAATTAAATAATTTAATTATGTGTACTTACTTAATTGCTTCGTCAACAATATTACATAATATTGTGATTGGTTGTTTACAGTTCATAATTCTTAAAAAAGTCTAATTAGTGTTCTTGAATTTTAAAATACCTCAGAATTAAAAAAGTATAAAAGTATTAAAAGTAGAAAAAAGTATTAAAAGTAGCTTAATGCATCTAAAAAATATCGCCAAGTCTAAAAAATATCGCCAAGTCTAAAAAATATCGGCAAGTTAAAAAAATATCGCCAAGTCCAAAAAAATATCGCCAGGTTAAAAAAATAAAAAGATAAATTGAATGTCGAAAAATTAAAAATTTGAAAGTAGGGTATTGAGATGGGGAATTTGTGTGTCGGTCGGTAGGTCTGTCGGTCTGTCTGTCTGTCCCCCCTAATAACTTTTGAATGAACATTCCGATTTGGACAAACTTTTTTTTGTTGGAAAGATCTCGGCGAGTACAGCTCATTCCCATATTTGATTTGAACATTTTTTGGTTTAACTTTGAACCGTTCAAACAACTTGTCCCGCGATGCTAACTTTTGAATGAACAGTCCGATTTGAACAAACTTTTTTTTGTTCGAAAGATCTTTTCAAGGATACTTCATTCCCGTATCTACATTTTCGATTTGAACAATGTTTCGTTCAACATTGAACCGTTCAAATAAGCTGTCACCCCTAATAACTTTTGAATGAACAGTCCGATTTAAACAAACTTTTTTTTGTTCGAAGCATTTCGGCAAGGATACTTTATTACCGTATTTAAATTTTCAATTTGAACATTTTTGGTTCAACATTGAACCATCCAAGCAACCTTTCCCCACCTAATAACTTTTGAGTGAACCGTCGGAATGGAATAAGTTTTTTTTTTATTTGAAAGATTACGGAGAGGCTTTCCCATTAGGGTGTATCGAAAAAAACTTTTTTTCGAAATTCAATTTACTAAGTTAATAAAAAGTTGCCCCTACCTACCCACATATTCCACAAAAAATTTCAGTCTAATCAGAAATTGTTTAGGTGTTCCGCACGAGGCCTGAAGTTTGTGAATTTCTTCAAAAATTTGATTTTTTTTCTATTTTTTTTTATATTAAGAATAAATGTTAAAAATAATTCAAGTTGAAAAATGTACACCGCAAAGTCGGAGGACAAAATTTGGTTTAAAAAAAAATTTATTAAACAACATTTAAATCTCCCACATTTATTCTGAACTTACGTAATTTTCACCGAAACTAGCATTTTACAAGGCCATGCGGCTTGGTTAAAAACTTGTTTATGAATGTGGAATCTAACTGAATTAACACTTGAAACTGGGATTCATCTGTGATTTATGTGAAGTAAAAAGTAAAATAACATAAACTATAAACATAATCTAAGCCCCTCGCCACACAGTGCCCGCGTTCTATCCGGGCCCCCGTGATGGTAAACGAAATACAGCTCCACTAGCGTAGCTGCTTTAGGATGGCAGAATAACATATCTTTGGTTGAGGAAACAGACTCTAAACTTTTCGGACATTGTGCTCCAGTAAATGGCCCAGGAAAAGAAATTGTAGCTTCAGTTTCACGATTTATGGAAAAAAAAAGTTTTATTGATAAAGAACATAAAAGCTATCGGTTGTGATGGCACATCAGTTAACACTGGAAAATCAAATGATGCTATTAGACTTCCAGAAAAGTCTTTAGAACCCTCACTACAAGCCGTGGTATGATTTCTTCATTTAATGAATTAACACTTAGCGGTTAGAGAGTGAGCGGTGGCTCTTGATAGGCCGACTACTCTACAAAATTCTTTTAGTTGACCTATTGGAGAATTCTAACAATATTTCTAAGATCTACCAGTCATGAACTTTAAGAAAATAGAACGCATTTTACCAGAAGTTGATGTCAACCCAGGTAGCACAAATAACTTTTAAACGTTTTATAAACGTTTTTAAGAGGTTGTTACAACGTTAGTAACTATTTTACAACCTGTAAAAAACGAAGTGTGCTACTTGGGAAAGAATTGAGTCAAAAATACTTATGGGATGTGTCAAAAGCTGTAATGTCTGGCAAATGTTCTCAAAATGTAGCAGAAAGGAACCCTGCAAGCTTTTCCCATGCAAGATGAGTTCTTTACAATGTGGAATGGATAACATTTTGGAGATTTGAATCCAAATTCTTGTTGCAATCTATGGTCTTAAAAAATGCTTAAATGCATGAATAATTTTATGCTGAGATTCGATTGTGAAAAAGCAGAGAGCATAAACCTTTATTATAAATTATGCTAGTTTATTTAACTCTGAACTTGGATCACTACCTGCGATGCGTAGCCTCAAAACTTTGCCATCGTGAGCCATCTTGCATGGGAAAAGTTTGCAGGGTTCCTTTCTGCTAAATTTTAAGAACGTTTGCCAGACATTACAGCTTTTGACACATCCCATAAGTATTTTTGACTCAATTCTTTGACGTCAACTTCTGGTAAAACGCGTTTTATTTTCTTAAAGTTCATGACTGGTAGATCTTACCAACATTATTAGAATTCTCCAATAGTTCAACTAAAAGAATTTTGTCCAGTAGTCGGTTTATCAAGAGCCCCCGTTAACTTTCTAAGTGGTAATTCATTAAATGAAGAAAACATATCATAGCTTGTGAGGGTTCTAAAGACTTTTCTGGAAGTCTAATAGCGTCATTTGATTTTCCCGTGTTAACTGATGTGCCATCACAACCGATAGTTTTTATGTTCTTTATCAATAAAACTTTTTTTTTCTATAAATCGTGAAACTAAAGCTACAATTTCTTTTCCTGGGCCATTTACTGGAGAACCATGTTCGAAATATTTAGAGTCTGTTTCCTCAACCAAAGATAGATGTTCTTCTGCCATCCTAAAGCAGCTACGCTAGCGGAGTTGTACTTCGTTTACCATCACGGGGGCCCCGATAGAACGCGGGCACTGTGTGACGAGGGCCTTAGATTCCGTTTATAGTTTATATTATTTTACTTTTTACTCCACATTAATCACAGATGAGTCCCAGTTTCAAGTGTTAATTCAGTTAGATTCCACATTCATAAACAAGTTTCTAACCAAGCCGCATGGCCTTGTAAAATGCTAGTTTTGGTGAAAATTACGTAAGTTCAGAATAAATGTGGGAGATTTAAATTTTGTTTAATATACTTTTTTTTCAAACCCAATTTTGTCCTCCGACTTTGCGATACACATTTTTCAACTTGAATTATTTTTAACATTTATTCTTAATATTTAAAAAAATAATAAAAAAAATCATATTTTTGAAGAAATTCACAAACTTCAGGCCTCGTGCGGAACACCTAAACAATTTCTGATTAGACTGAAATTTTTTGTGGACTATGTGGGTAGGTAGGGGCAACTTTTTATCAACTTAGTAAATTGAATTTCGAAAAAAAAGTTTTTTTCGATACACCCTATTTCCCATACATTCCCATATTTCGCTTTTTGATTTGAACCATTTTTCGTTTAATATTGAACCGGTCAGAAAAAAAATAACATTAGCGTCTACGGGGAATTTAAGTTGAATGTTGATCCTGAACTTAAAGTCGGATTTCCTTCAAACTAACTTTGTAAGAAAATGATTTTGATAAATAATGTTTGTAAAGTACTTTTCTGAGTAATCTTCTGTGAGGACTCTGATTCCGACTCCGACTCCGCGAACATGGTGGAAATGCAGGCTCAGAAAAAAAATGACTGAACGTGCAGACGATTTTTTGTTTATTTATTCATTTGTTTTATTTCATTTATTATTATTATTATTATTATTATTATTTTGCAGACATTTTTTTTGTAACAAAATTTTTTCATTCACGAGAACGTTTTATTCTTTATTTATATTTAACAACTGGCAACGGATTAAAAGTAAAATTCGAGACATTTTATTAACGGACGAGTTTTTTTTTCTTTTTTTTTTCTTTCTTTGATAATATGTGTTTTGATGCTCTTTGTACTTTTTTTTTTATTTATTTTATTATTATTATTTTTTTTTCTGAAAACGATGGAGGACTTTTTCTACGGAGGAACTGTAACAGTTACACTCTTTAAAAGGTGTGACAAAACTTTATTTATTCGTTAAATACTTTTTACGTGTCTATTTCATCTGATGAGAGGGGTATATTTTGCTTTTCGAAATCAGCTCTAAGTGCTAAAAACGTATGTTTGACATAATTTTCAGTCTTAGTTAATCAAGAGAATAATGATCAGATGCGAAGAATGCCGATGTCGATGTACGGGAAAGTAGGCTCGTTTAGTTCTTGACAAAACTTCTTGTTATACAATAAATAAGCGCACATTACATCCATTGAACATACAATCACACGCTATAATGCTTAAATCTGTGGTTATATTAAACGCTTTGTTTTAAGAGGTAAATTTGTTTGAGAAGCTACTGTTTGTTGCCTAAACATCTTCATCTTTCTATTTCTGAAAATAATGTAGAAGAACTGAGGTCGTGTTCTTATTTTCATTCACTCAACTCGACTTGCGTGATAGTTTTCCCGTTTGAAAGGCGTGTTTGACGAAAAGATTTTCCCCAAGCCCATCTCCGCAGCTGTTTGAAATGTTCTATTCCTTCATACTTTCAATAACAAATCATTCTGTACCTTCATTCCAAGGCATTTTTTCCTGATTTTGTCATTTTTTGTCTCTTCATTTTTATACGAAGAAGTATAAATCCAGAAAACAAAGACGAACTTTTTATTATAATGATAATGCACTTTTTTTTCTTTTGTTAAAAATAAGAAATTTCTCATTTTCATATCCTTAAGCCTTGAAGCATTAAAAGCAAAATCTGTCCTTTTTTTCCGCGTAAATTTTAATTTTAGGTTTTGATGCAATTCACGCTTAAACGAAAGCACAATACACATCTTCAGAATAGAATGTTGACAAATGACTACGCTAATGAAATAGAAGCTGTAATAAGAAGATAAAAAAATCAGACCTTACTATTTTGAGTACCAATCCTTTTTTATTATTTTTCCAGTACTTTTTTTTGAAAGCCTAATTTTTTTGTATAGGAGCTAAAAATCAGTATATTTGTGCAGAATAACTGGTTAATTTTAAAACATTACTTATTACTTAGCTTCCTATGATGTAAGTGCAAGTCCTTACCACGCAGCTATACATAAGAAACCATAATATTAGTAATTATTGATCAAACTTATTTCCTTGAAGCTTATGTATTGTTATTTCTAGGGTTCTGATGGAATCTTCGCAACTATTAAGAGGTGCCCAACAAGGCCTATATATATGAGCTCATCTTATAAGCAAGGTAAAAACTCAACCAATATGATTTTTTTACTACAGGAAAAAATATATAGATAGATAGATTGATAGATATAGATATAAACAGCAGTTTGTGAATGCACCTTCGCTCAATGTATAACTTATTATTCCTTAATTTCATTCAATGTATGACGCCCTGTATGTCTTAATAGTCCCTGATTGTCCGGGTTCGGTTGCAGTGCTTATTTGTAGAGGTAACTACAATGTAAAATTACACGAACTATCTAGGACACTAGGAACTAATAACAACGAAACACATTTTTTTTTTCATTTACACAAAATAACCTTATTACACAGAAGTAAGGTTATTTTGTGTCATCCTTAAATTCTTTTACTCGGATGCCTCGTATGTCCTAGTAGTCCGGATTGTTCAGGTTCTGTTGCAATGCTTCTTCTGGACGTAACTATAATGTACGATTGAACAAACAGTGTGGGACATTAGGAACTAAAAACAACAGAGTACATTTATTTTCGAGTTTCATTTGTTAAAATATGCTAACTAATAAACTATGTATGAATTCGTTGGAACACGTATGTGGTTATAGGTAATTACAACCTTCATATGGTGTTAAAATGTCGCATACACCTAAGGTGTTCGGGTCAAAAATGACCCATATTGTAATTCCCATTATTATTAACGTGTAATTATATTTTATCAATATTTGTAATGTAATAATGTATTTATATTACCTTTTTTTCATAGATTTTTATTTATTTGTTTTATTAAAAAGTGCGTTACAGATAAATTTTTATAACCCTAACAGAGTGTGAATTTAAGGAGCCCTGCTGAAAAAATGAAAAAAAAAAAAAAAAAAAGATGTTTTTCAAAACCTTCAGTCCTGAAAACTACTGTAATTTCAGATATTACATTGCGAACTATATTTTTTGAACATTTTTTTTTGTTGTTGATTTGAGTGAAAAGGAAAACATTTGGCATAATATTCTTTTATTTTGGCATAATTATCTTATTTGTTTATTTGTCCCAAAGCTCTCTTATGGCTGCAAATTTGTCAGTTTCCCGTCTTTTTTGTCATGTATATCTCTCATCAAATCGAAGAACCTTCGATATAATTTTGAATTTTTGTAAGAACATAGTTGCCCTGAAGATATTTCGCGCGGTTTTGGCATCCCACAGACTCTCTGTAGATTCATTACTAGATTTGTAAACCCAAGCAGCAGCAACAAGCTTATAAATGCTGCCAGATCAGTGTAATCCAAATCCTTCCAACTGTCACCAAACAATTTATTTTCTTCTATGTTATTATTATTAGTGTAACATTTACAATAGCTGACGGAAAAACAGCAAAAATTCGGAATGCTTGTCGTCAATTTTTGACGTGGCATATCTTGTGGACCCTGAAGTCATGTTGACAATATTTACCACCTCACGCCTTTCACGTGACACTGGTGGTTCTGAATTCCACTCAATTTTACCATCTTTACTAACAAAATTCGTCGTCTGGCTCGTCATTGGATAATAGCTCGCTTTCAGAAGAGTAACTATCGATGTATAACGCCGACGCTTCTTGTTGCGACATTGTACGCAACAATTCCTCGATTTCATCCTTAGTAAGTCCACACCTACGATATGTCATATCGTAAACTTCGAAGAAATTCAAATTGAACACTTAAAAATATGAAACTCGTGAAAAACAACATATGCACTCGATGAAAGCGTATCAAAAACTGGCTAGAAGTCGGTTCAATCCGGTTACAGAACGAGCTAGTACACAGCAGAGCAAAGTGCTCCTAGCACCACTTAGTGAGGTGCTGGAGACGCTAAACATATTCAAGAGACTAGAACAAAAACATGAATGTATTGGCAGAGCAATAATAAGTGAAAAATATACTGAAAATTGTGTTACTTTACCCTTTTACACATGTTAAAATTCAACATGGGTCAAAAATGACCCGAACAACTTATGTGCTGCAATTTTTACTGAGAAAAAACTCATATTTTTTTTAAGAACTGCACATAACTGAATATTTATAATGACTACTAAAACAAAGTCATAAAATGTTTTTGAAAAATTCCGAAAAATACGATAGATATATAATAAACACATTTGAAATGGGTCAAAAAAGACCCGAACCCCGTAGGAAGGTTAATTTCTTTTTTGACATTAGTCGCACAGTGAGACGAAAAAATGTATGAAGCAGTAGAAAAATATACATATATTTTAAAGTTCCAACATCTTTACTTTTCTGATCAATTTATAATCACTTGCCAATTGCAATGCCAAAAAGTGAATAAAAGTAAAAGGAAAACATCGAACAATCGAACAAATCTGTGGTTTATATTATCTGTGTATTGCATTTAACTCAATTTTCCCTCTCGCTTCTAATCACAAAACAACAAGATTTTAGAACAGATGCCTCCAATCCTGTCTTTGTTACTTCCACCATTAATGATAAAAATCGATTTTCAGTTGTTTCAAAGATATACGATATTTCTTCTTCGATGAGCAATTTGTTCCGCAAAAGAGCTTCCTATTATTTGAGACGAAGCAAATTTCGAAATGTTAGGAGGATCTGATTCAATTAATTGTTTTCTGTCTCTATAAGAACTTTTATAGTAAAGATAATTCACTTTATTGTGTCGGTATTTGTTGAAAACTGATAGGAATGCGAGATCCCATAAATATCCTGACAAACAAAGCCAATGTAAAGTTCGTTTCGAACTATTTTTCATTTAAAAATGAAATGTCGTGATATGGAATAAAGGGTAGATAACTTTTGACGATAAACTTTTCAATCTAAATGATTAACGTTTTGATTATTACCGATTTATTTAATATAAAATTTATTTAAAACATATAATTTATTTAAAAATTATACTTTATTTAAAATAATATGAGCAATCTCGATATCGAAGTACTGTTTTCAGAAAGCAGCGAGCATATCCCCAAAAATTGCGCTGTTATGAGAAGTTCAGTATAAAAGCATCAGTAGCTTAACACGGGTCTTTCTTTCGTCCGTTTCTCCTTTCTCGGCCCCACCTCTGTTTTAATTTATTTTGAAAGAAATCAAAACCAAAAAAAAAAAAAAAAATCTGCATTTCTTGTTTTTAAGTGAGCAAAGCCAATTTTCAGTTCAGGAATTGTACTTTCTCTTGAATTAGTTTTACATTGTAACAAAATTCATGCATATGAGCGGGACATGGATCTAAAATGGTAGAGTTTTAATAAAAAAATAGAGTTTTAGGTCGCGTAAATAACACTGGAAGTAGGTATAGTTAAAGCTTATTACTGGTCAATAAAAGTTTTTATCAGTTAATAAGATAGTTCTATCTGAAAAACTCACAGTATTCATTAAGATTTGATGGGTTTTCTTTCTTTTTTTCTTTTTAAATTAGCTAATTGAAGAGACGGGAAAACTTTGTTTTTGAACTTTGTTGTATTCAACTTTAAAATATTGTAATAAAACCATTTTAGAGAAGAAAAAGAAGTTTACTCGAGCTTTGTCAGATTTATTGGTGGCAGTCTAACTTTAACTTTGTGTGTGCTAAAAACAAAGAGATTTCATTTTAATGTTAGGGGAAATAAAAAGCTAAAATTTTCATAGATACCTCTTTTAATCGACATTTATTTATGTTATTCATCAAAATAAATTATTTAATTTCCATATTCACTGGTTTGAGTAATAAGTAAAACATAGAAAAATCTTAGTAAAATATGAAAAATGGAAACATGCATATATGGGTTTTTTTCTTCTAATTTTACCAAATTACTTTTGTATTCAAAATGCTATTTTTATTTTTATCTGTCTCAGCTAGCGGAGAATTAATTTTTCTACAAAAATTTTCTGATTGAAAAATGTGTAGACACGATTTAATAGTCCTTAAAAATGTGTTACTCATAATTTGGCGAGTAAGTAAGAGAGCGTCATAGATATTACATGTATGTCGTCAAATTCCCTTGAGTAGCAATGGTGATAATTTCTTCTTTGTCTTCTGATTTTAAACTCCTTCTAAGGCAAAATTTGTAAATAATTATAGGATTTTGCGACCTGAGTTTAGCCGTACTCCGAAATGGTATTTGTGATCTGGAGAAACTAATAATGTGAGAAACTTTTAGTAAGGTTTGCAATGTTTGAAAATACTTATGTTTATATACTATTTATTAAAACTCTTTAGCTGTGCATTTATATGGATAGAATTTGTTTCGGAAATGTGAGAGACAAATATGCCTCGAAACTAAAATACTCTAAATTGATGCCCTCTTAGTAGAAAACAATTAGTTTAAGTTTAACTGTTTAATGAAAGAAAAAATCAACTATTGAAAGTTAAACTCTGAACTTAGCAAAATAGGGGTGATGGGTAAGATAACAATACAGGGAAGAGTAATAAGAAGCATTTTGACTCGTATCAAACGACTGAGAATGATACTAATTTCAAATACATGCTTTAGTTGAATATGTCAAAAATATAGCAAATGCAAGTTTTAAATTGAAAGCAGAAAAGTTCCCACTCACAACCCATCACCTTTTTTTTTAAGTAGAATGGTTCGCGAGTGCTAGGCGCGACTTTCACGGACATACAGTATAGCACATAGATTTAATGAAAATAAATCTGTGGCTTGGTTCTAAAAGGGCCTAAGTCAAAAATGTTAGTTTCGAGAAAAAGGCGATGAAAGATATTTGAGATTTTTTAGAATGCTATAACTTTCTTATATTAAGATTCCCATTATTATTTTTTGGCATTTGTTTATTGTTAATGTAAAGAAACATTATTTTATCATATGAAATTTTTTTACCTGTTACAATGTTATGTAAATATTATGACATTGTGTGTATATGACATTGGCTGACATTATAATGGAAATACAACCAATTTTAATTTGATATTGGCCTTTGTAGAATTAGAGTTTTACTAAATTGGAAACATTTGATGTAAATAATACAGAATGTTAAAAAGTTGACATTGGCCCTTTTAGAACCAAGCCACAGAAATAAATAAATAAAATTAATAAAATCACTGAATCTATTTTTAAATGCAACCACACACATAGGGTTTTGACGAAAATAAATAAACTCAGAACCATTCCCTCATGCAACACAATTTAATGTAAAATAAGATGACCAGTTCTATATTTCACAGCAATATAACACACTCGTATGTTTACTAACCAACCATGTTTGTTTATATTTATGCTTAAAGGATCTGAAGGCAGTCAACACATCTCAGCCCACGACGGAATAGCTCCAGTCGAATCTAGTAATAATTCAGAAAGATGGCGGCAAGAATCGAGCAGCGACCACAAGCCAATGCGATGACAAAGTGTAAATACTATCCACGAATCATCAGCCTCACTTTGTACATTGACATTACGAGAAACTGTCATTTGAATGTTCAAATATTTGCTCACGCTAAGCGATGCCAAAATTAGTTTGTACATTTTAAACTGTTATTTATCATATATACATGTTGAATAAAATTCTCCTAAGTGTCTTTATTTATTATGAATTTCCTGACATATTACTCTGAAGCGTAATCAATGATAGAAGCATCATGATGTTGAGTTATCGAAATACAAATCAAACACATTTATTTTTTCGTCTGTCGATGTCTATCTGATACTTGGGCAAGCATTTTTAATTTCATGTGTTTGATTCATTAGGGTTGATGTTTTAATTTTGAACGATTTAATTGTGTTAGCTCTTTAAATTAACACAATGTTAGGGGCATTTAAAAACTTGTATAAATTTACCATTTCTATTCATTAAATAATATAGGCTTTAGAATTCAGCTTATTCTGCTCGTTTCATTTAAAAAACAAACAGGAATAAACATAATCATAACGGTGTTAATAATTAACTTTAATATTTTAAAAATGTATTTGGACTTTCTACTTAATTTGTCTCGCATTCTCAAGTAAGCCGTGAATTATAAGTTTCATTCCTATTCCCTGTTTTTTTTTCGTCCTTTCCGATTCTTAACTACTTTAAACTTTCTTTTCTTAAATAAAACTATTTTCAACACTGCAACTAGATTTTGGAAAAAAAGAGAAAATAAACAAGCGTAACTTTTAGAGTTATTTAGTTAAAATTTTGAAATTCCAATGATATTCCAACAAACGAAACACATTTTTTTTTTAACATTACGAAGACCATTCTGTATTAAATGTCGAAACTAGAAAAAAAAAGATCCCAACTAAATGTTTTACTTTTAAAATCATAAAGCAGATGCATAATTACATAGAATATCACTAACAGTTTTTTTTTTTTTTTTCAAAAAATAATGTAGCAGTTTATTTTTTTTAACTTGATTTCCTTACTATTTGCCTTGTTTTAGCTTATAATATTAACGTTTTCTGTTAAAATATCTTACTCAGAAATATCATTCCGTCTTCCAATACTGAACACTTAACAATGCCGTGTCTTTTTATTAGATGAACCTTCATAATTACAATAGAAATTAATTGCATTAATGATGTAATTGACGGAAATACCTGTGCATTTGAAACTTTCGTGCGTGTCTTAATTTTTCCTTGATTTAATTTATGCTGGTTATTAAGAGTGACTTTTGAAAGACTTATTCAGAGTTTTAGCTTAAGTATGCCCAATTGCAGGAAGCTGAAATGTTGCCTTAATGGCCTTACATCCTTCCGTATTCAAATGGAATGAGCTACCTAAATTGATTTCGAAGAATGGTTAAAGTGCTTAAGACGCCATTCAGATTAGAGGTACTTAACTTGTCATGAAATTTGAAGAATTTATCAGGATGAATCAGTACGGAATAAAGGAATCTCTTGTTGTCCAAAATTAGATAATAATTACTTTGTGCGAAAAGTTAGTATCCGGATAAATGTGATGCCTTAATGTGTAGTGTCTTAATATATTTTTAAAATATCTTGAAACTTCTGTTGGTGATTATTATTAAACATAAATGCGTGATTTTTTAGGATGGACGAATTTATATGTAATGAATGGAAATGGAAATAATTTCACGAGTGTAGACCATATTATATATTTAAAGCTAAGACGCTTTCTGTAAAGTAAGTTTTCTATAATGAACTTGGAAATTAAAAAAAAATACTATTTTAGCAGAATAGTGGGAACTTGTAACAATTTACTGGAAAACTCGGCAAGGAGCAAGGGAGTAGATAACTTTAAACGGTCATTGTTCTTCATTGGGGACTATAATTTGACTAGGACCAGTCCAGCTGGGAACAAAGCCTGTTGCGCATTTGCATTTGTATAAGGTGTCGCAGTTATAAATTTTGGCGTGTTATTAATTCTGCCTTTTTAGCATACTAATTCGATCAATAAAAGTACGTATACTTAACAATTTTTGGTCATTTGACACACAATAACCGCTAGGATATAACCCTGATTATTGTCTGCCCACAGTTGCTATCAATTTGGCTAACGGCCAGGTAAGGCGAGCGTATCGGATTTGGAGGGGGGGGGGAGAACATTGATGAATGTGCTTCGTTCCCTTCTAGTTATCTATTCTTAGTTTAAAGGCTAACATATATGATATATCTCTCTTAAACTAAATGATTAGTCCATGTCCGATTGTAAACCGGATTTTCGAATTTCCATATCATCGGTCGTCAGAAAGTGCAGGTTCTTACGAGCTCGGGGGTGGGGGGGCACATTGTTGAGGGTGTGCAGTGGGTGGGGGGGCGGAGGGGGGACACTAAGTGTGTGATATGGCTTTTTTGTAGTGTTAAATTTGTGGATCATAGTGAATACTTAACCTCGAATTATCTCTATCTCTACTCTTCATTTCAGGATTTAATACATGCTTTTTGCGACACCCCTGGAAGATGTGCGAATTTTGTTACATTAGCAGTCATAGATTTTAGTTAAGTATGTGTGTCCCTTAGGAGGGTTTTTTTGGAATATCACAAAGAACTAGGTTTGGTTTAACGTCATTGTTAAAAGCTTTCAGTCTTATGGGTTGGTGAGAGAGCTACTTGAAAGTGACTGACAGTTTAATTATTGAGAGGATCTGTGTTTTGATTAGGTGGTAATTGTGCTTGGGATGAGAAGGAGTGTGTAAAGGTTTAAATACGTGTTGGGGGGTGGTTTAATATATTGGCGAATTAAAATTGGTCATTAGTTTTTTGGTGGAGAGAGAGAGAGAGCGAGTGAGGGTAGGGGGGAGAGATATTGAGTTTGGTGTATTTTGATTGGAGTAAAGTTTTTGATGAGGGGGGGATGTGTAGGGTTGGTTGTTATTTTTGATAATTGGGATTTTTGTGGGTTGTGGTTGGTGGGTGGGTGGGTGGGTGGGGTTGGTGGGTGGGTGGGTGGGGTGGTAGTAGGTGGTTTGGGTAGGTGTTGTTTTGGGGTTTGGTTGTGGTGGGTTGATTGTTGTGGGGGGGTTGTTTTTATATTTAAAAAATATAAATTTTTAGGATGATGTTTAGATTGTGGGTGGTAGGAGTGATGAGGGGGTTGATGGGTTTTTGTGGTTTTTTTGAGGGAAGGGGGTATTGTTTTTGTAATGTGGGGGGTGTTTTATGGGTATGTGTTTTTGGGTTTATTTGAGTTTGGATGATGTTAGGGGGGATTGGTTGTGGGATATTGGTTTATTAAATAGTGTTATGAAGGTTTTAGATGTGGAAAGGGGGAGGTTATTTGTGGTAGGAGAGGGTTATTTTTATTGGGTTGTGGGGATTTTTGTTAGGGTGGTTGAGTTAGTTGTTAGAGATGTTTTTTATTTGGTTGGGGGGGGGGTGTTGTTTGTGTTTTTTGGTAGGGAGGGTTGTGGGTTGTTTGTGGGGAGGAATTGGATTAAATTGTGGGATGGGTTTATGTGGAAAGAAGGTTTTGTTGATGTTTTTAGGGTGGGGGGTGTTTGTTTTAGTGATGAATTTTTGTGGGTAGGGGGGGGTTGGTGATGGGTTGGGTTGATGGGGGGTTGTGGGGGATAGTTAGTGATTTAGTGTTTGGTTTTAGTTTTTTATTGTTTTTTGTGGGATTGGGTGGTTGTTTGGGTTGTTTGGGGGTGGATGGGTTTATTTTTTATTTTTATTATGTTTGAGGGGTTGGTTGGTTGGGTGGTTTATTTGATATAGGATTTTAGGTGGATGATTAGATGGAGTTGGGGAGGAAGATGATGGTGGGTGGTGATGAGATGTTATTGTTGGGGGGGTGTTGTTGTTATATGTTTTGATATTTTTATGGTGTGGGTTTTTTAAGTGATATTTGTTTTGGGTTTGAGATGTTGATTTTTTGTTTGAATTGAGTGTTGGTGGGTGTAGATGTGGGAATAATGTTTATTGTGTTTTAAATTTGTTGGATATTGAAGGATTGTGTGTGAAGGTTGATGTATTTGGAATCAGAGGATAAAATGGGTTTATTATAGAGAGGGAGTGGTGGTAGGATATGTGTAATGATTAGGTTGGTCTTTGATTTGAGATGTTTAGGTGTTGGTAGGGGGATATTTGTTTTTGGGTTATTGGGGTTGTGTATAATAGGGATGGTGTATTGTGATTTGATTATGATGGGATGATTTGATAGTGAGTTTGTTAGAGGATTTTGTGATGTCATGGGGGGGGGATAGTATTAGGTGGTAGTTAAAGTGTTAATGTAGAGTATGGTGGGAAAAGATGTAAAAATAATGGGTAGTAAGGGAGAGTCTAATGTACTAGAAAGGCCATGGGAGTAGGTCTTATCCTTAAAATCATTTTTGATAGAACTCCATATCATGTAGAGGAGAGCTGTTTTGCCGATAAATGGCGCTTGTATACTTAATTAGCATACAGTATGTGCTACTGTTTATGCTATAAACAATACTACTTGCAAAAAAATGTCGTCCACGTTGCAGCGAGAAGCCACAAGTGCCGTGAAGGACGACTAGAAGTGATCGTGTGTCCCAAAATTGGCTTAAATATGTTTCTTACTTAAGAGATATCATAGAGTTTCATCTTTCAGATAATTAACTCCGATATAACTCCAGGGTAATAGTAATAAAGAATATTGTTCTGTAGAAAGAGACATGGGATTGATAGAAGTCCTTTTTTAAAAATGATACGTAGTTAATTTAGTGGAGTTGCTCAGAACACGAAAGCCAGATGTGAGTCCGCCACTTTGAGGAGGTACTATCAATTACTAGTGATTCTTTAAGTAAAATGAGCAAAACTAGAAAAGTGTCCAAAATTAAATTGATTATTGGGGGTATAGGGTTTTAGATAGGGGGGAGGGGGTGGGTGGGTGGGTCGTGGGTGGGGGCAGAGGGGGATAGTGTTTATAGGGATTTTTGAGGAGTTGTGGGTTGTTTTATGTTTTTTTTTATGTTGATATATTTATTTTATAGGTGGGGGGTGGTGAGGTGGGGGGGGGGGAATGGTGTGTTGTGGTATGTATGGGGGGTGTAGTGGGTTGTGTGTGTGTTGATTTTTTGTTTTTAGGGAGGGGGGGTGTGTGTAGTTGTTTTTGAGTTTAGAGTGAGGTGGATGAGGAGATTGTGGAGTAGGGTAGTGTGTTATAGGGTGTGGTTGGGAATGTGTTTTGGGTTTTAGTTGTTGGTTAGTAATTTGAATGGTTGAAAATTTTGGTTGTATAAATATATTGTTGGAATTTTTTGGATTCACAATGATGTTTCATTTTTGTATTTATCCAAAGCATTTTTTGACGGGCGTAGAAAGGGGTCTTTTTTTTTGGCAAAAAATAAATAATTGGTTAGGGTGTGTGTGTGTGTAATTTATGTGTATATATAAAATGTTTCTTATATTAACTGATAAAGAACAAAATGTTACTGGGGGGCGAGGAGGGGTGGGAGTGCGAGAGGGGGAAGGGAGAGGGAGGTATGGGAGAGTGAGGGGAAAACTACAATTTAGTGTACAAATGTAAAATTGAGACGCGCACTTTGTTTCAAAAACATACTTTTTTAAAAAAAATTAAAATTTTTAATTATTGAAGTACTGACATGAAACTTGGCGAGTCTGTTTAATAATGGAAAACATATAGTCTGATAAAATTTCAAGAAGTTTCATTAAAAAATAGAAAAGTTAGAAATGATAGTCCTGTGTCACCTTAAAGTCTCTTGTAAAGAAGCTTCTAGAGCGTTCTTCACAAAGCGGTATTTATTTTCAGTATCCTTTTTTAATGAATCAGTGATTTCAAATCCAGTAAGAGTTTGGCGACTTTGGAAAATATTGGCGATGTTTTGGTAGAATCTCAAAGTATACCTTTGAGATGGGAAATATCTTGACAGAAACGCACAACATAGTGAAATATTTTTAAATAATTAAAACATGAAATATTGGAAGAATGTGTATTTGCCAAGGTATTTCTAAAAAGAAATTCAGAAGAAAATTGTTCGAATTTGAGTACTCGCTCAAAAGCTAAAATGGAAGGAGGGGGGAGACAGAGCCAATTTAACACATATTTAACTGTCTCAATCTCAATACTCTACATACCGATTGTCATCATTTAATTATAATTTAATCATCTAATTTATTTTTATATTTTTTTTGTTCTTAGGAATAATTTACAATCCCTTTTATGTCTTTCTTCCTTTTTTTTCTACTTCTACTGGGAAAAAATTATACTTCCAAAATCATCGTTATCTTAAAGTCCAAATTTACACTGCCTTGATTTGAGGTAGTAGTTTACAAAAAACCTTCATTTACATGAAACTTAGTAATTGCTTATACTACTTTCATTCTTATCATGACGTATATATAAGAACAAATGTGTTCCCATTGTACCATTTGTTGTGTATACCATTTCCTGTTAAATTTGTTTTGTTAGGATTTGCACTATCCATCTCACCAAAAGAAAAGAAGGCTTTCAAAGCACGTTTTGTCATTGTACATACGTTTTTGATATGTGTTTTTCATGTTTAACTATTTTCACTAAAAGTTCTTCCTATGTGTTTTACTTATACAATCTCAGAAACATTTTCTTTCAATTTTGCATAATATTCAACAAATGTGCATACATCCATTGTTGCAACATATTTTAAATTTATTGTTCATTTTTTTTTCAGCAATTCTTCAAATGGTACGTTTCAAGCTTTTTAAAATTTTACTTTTTGTGAGCAAACCTTTGAAACTAAACTACCAGAAAAAAATATACATTCGCCAAGCTTCTAAACTAATAATATTTCACTTGAGTTTTTAATTTGTAACATGTGCGTTATACACTGAAGTGACAAAAGTCATGGGATACCTCTTAATATCGTGTCGGCCCTCCTTTTGCCCGGCGAAGTGCAACAACTCGACGTGGCATGGACTCAACAAGTCGTTGGAAGTCTTCTGCAGGAATATTGAGCCATGCTGTCTCGATAGACGTCCATAATTGTGAAAGCGTTGATGGGGCAGGATTTTGGGCACGAACAGACCTCTCGATGGTGTCCCATAAATGCTCAATGGGATTCATGTCGGGCGATCTAGGTGGCCAAATCATTCGTTGGAATTGTCCAGAATTTTCTTCAAACCAATTGCGAACAGTTGTGGCCCGGTGACATGGCGCATTGTCATCCATAAAAATCCCATCGTTGTTTGGGTACATGAAGTCCATGAATGGCTGCAAGTGATCTCCAAGTAGCTGCACATAAGCATTTCCAGTCAATGTTCGGTCCAGTCGCACTA
This sequence comes from Uloborus plumipes, assembly GCA_038373865.1. Classification (NCBI taxonomy): domain Eukaryota; kingdom Metazoa; phylum Arthropoda; class Arachnida; order Araneae; family Uloboridae; genus Uloborus; species Uloborus plumipes. The sequence goes on from JAXGGA010000006.1 coordinate 580,090, forward strand.
GAGGACCAAGTCCATGCCATGAAAAAACAGCCCACACCATTACGGAGCCACCACCAGCTTGAACAGTGCCTTGCTGACAGTTTGGATCCATGGCTTCGTGGGGTCTGCGCCACACTCGAACCCTACCATCGGCTCTTACCAGCTGAAATCGTGACTCATCGGACCAGGTCACGGTTTTCCATTCATCTAGGGACCAACCGATATGCTCACGTGCCCGCGAGAGTCGCTGCAAGCGATGTCGTTCTGTCAGTAAAGGCACTCGAGTCGGTCTTCTGCTGGAATAGCCCAAGAAATCCAAATTTCTCCGCACAGTTCTAGCAGACACGTCCATAGTACGTCCCACATTGATTTCTACGGTGATTTGACGCAGTGTTGCTTGTCTGTTAGAATTTACGACTCTTTGCAGACGTCGCCGGTCTCGATCTTTAAGTGCAGGCGGTCGACCACTGCGCTGTCCATGGTGGGATGTTATGCCTGAAATTTCATACTCTCGGCACACTCTTGACACAGTGGATCTGGGAATGTTGAATTCTCTAACGATTTCCGAAATGGCATGACCCATGCGTCTAGCTCCAACTAACATTCCGCGTTCAAAGTCTGTTAATTCACGTCGTGCGGTCATCATCACGTTAAAACCTCTTCACATGAATAACTTGAACAGAAATGAAAGCTCTGTAAAAGCACTGCGCATTTATACCTGTTCTATGCGATGCTACTGCCATCTGAAAATTTGCATATTGCTATCCCATGACTTTTGTCACTTCAGTGTATGTCCAATTTATTTGCAACAGAACGTTACATCGTAATGAAATAGTTTTTCCCCAATTTTTCTATTTTATATCTGTAATAAATTTGAGATGAAGTTAAGAAAAAGAGTTTCCAGAAAAACTTTTATTCAGCTTAAAAAAAAGAAAAAGAAAAAACAGATGTTTTAGATTTTGTGTTTAACCTAGGTATGTCTATCTGCGTTGTTGTTGTCTTGTGCCAACCAAGCTTGGAATTTGGGATGCGCTGCTTCACTTTTCCAAATGGTATCGTAATTTGTTGTTAACTCCGACTCCCACAGTACGCACTAATGCCACAGGGCGTTTATAGCGAAGGCATACATTCACAGCAAAACAGCACACGGTGTCTGGCTCGATCTGTATTACATGGAAATCAGTATGGTGTCTATAACTTTTACGGCAAATAACCATATTAAACTATGAGATTTAATGTTTCAACTGTAAGTTTAACAATACTGAATCTTAGCAAAACATATATTAGAAAAATAGCTGATAAACTTAAAGAACACAGAATCTCACATTTATATACACTGGCGGAAAAAAAATCCCAACACCAAGAGTAATGAAATTTGGGTAATGCAATTGTCTAGTCAGCATGTTTAATTGATTAAATGTACAAGATCACTGGTTAATTTAAGCTCAGGAAAATGCTGTGCAAATGTGAAATTATGTTACTTTAATAGCCGGTGTAACCTCCAGAATTTTGAAGGCATGCCTTCAAGCGTGCATGCATTGTGTCATACAGGGACCGAATGTCACTTTGTGGTATGGAGTGACATGCTTGCTGCACTTGTTGTGTCAATACTAGGACAGTTATTACTGACTGTGGATGATACTGGAGTTGCCGTCCAATGATATTCCATACGTGATCAATTGAAGACAGATCTGGTGATCTTGCAGGTCATGGTAACATGTCAACACTCTGTAGAGCTCATTGCGTTACAGTAGCGGTGTGAGGGCGAGCGTTATCCTGTTGGAAAACTCCCCCTTGAATGCTACTCATGAAGGGCTGTACTATAGGTTGAATTACCACACTAACGACAAATTTTCAGTCAGTGTGTTTGGGATAACCACAAGAGTGCTCCTGCTGTCATAGAAGGTTGCTCCCGAGACCATGACTCCCGGTGTAGGTCCCGTGGGTCTAGGCCGCAGGCAGCTTCGATGCAGGCGGTCCCTTGGCCTCCTTCTGACCAATAAACGACCATCACTGGCAACAAGGCAGAATCTTTTTTTTATCAGAAATTACAACAGATCTCCCCTCTGACCTCCAGGGAGCTCTGTCTTGACAAACGGCAATGGTTTGCAGTCAATGGAATAGCGGCTACAAGGTGCCTGGCTCGGAACTGTCGTTCAAGTAAATGATGTCTTACCGTTCTTGGGGTCACGACGGTACCAACTGTAGCTCGAATGTTAGCCGCAGATGCAGTACGGTGCGCCACAGCCGTACGCAGGATTCGGCGATCTTCCTTCTCAGTCGTGCCACGTGGCAGCTCGGAATTTGATCTTCTTGAGGTAGTACCATCCTTTGACCATAGAGTCCACTAATTATTCACAGTGGAAGCATTCCCACCAAGTCTTTCTGCAATATCGCGAAATGAAAATCCACCTTATCATGGCCAAAGTGTACGACCTCGTTTAAACTCGGTGAGCTGTTGATAATGGCTTCTTCTTCTTCATAAAGGCATTCCTGGCTGACCTGAACGCAATGCGTCAAATTTCACGCAAAAATAATACTCACGAGCTTTGCAACACGCTTTTAAAACAAGCCTTATTTGCATGTTCTGAGTGACGCCAGCTGCGCCACACGAATGCGCGGAGTGCGAAATTTCAATCGATGTCACCTTTCCGTTGTATAAACACGCCTACCAAATTTCGTTTATCTAGCGCAAGTCTTTCTTGGTGTTGGGATTTTTTTCCGCCAGTGTATATATAAGTCCCTAAGGGGGGACAACAGCCCAAGACGGCAAGAACCAGTCGACGCAGTAACGCATCAGAAGATGGTGCGCTTCACAAATGAGAGAAAACTGAGATGAGACTTGGTTCTTTTGCTTGGTCTGTTCGGTCGTCAGATCTTTCAAGTCTCGACTTCTTTTTGTGGGGACATCTGAAAGCACTTCTGGGTGAACACTAGATGAACCCACGGAGGAACTCATCACAAGACCTTTGGCCGCTTAATGGAATGATTGAAATACCTGGCATTTCTCCTAATATTCACAATTCATTTACTCGCTATTGTTATGCGTGCACAACCTCTCGTGGTCAATGTTTTGAAAAGCTATAGTAATATCCCAGTTATGAGGTTTTTCTTACTATCATCTTTTTCTGTCTTTATATGTCGTAACACAGCCTCACATTCGGCACCTTCTAGTGCCTTTGCGAGTTTTTTAGGTCAATACATTATTTGAAGAATGTTGTTTAGTTGAATGTGCACTATAACCTCTTGAAGTTTAGCCCATCTTTCTTGAATCACCCTGACATTGTGTGTTTGTGTGTGTAAAAAAATCTATAAATTATTATTAAAAATCGAGTTTTTTTTTTATTTTTTATTATAACAGGAACCTATTTGATAACTAATTGGATATTTGCGTGAGAAATATCTATTTCATTTCTCTCTTTCATCAACCATAAGTTAATAAAAAAACTTGTTTGATAATGCCATATTAAACTCTGAGGATTACTTCCAGCTGATTAAATATAAGGAAACCTATTAAAACATGAACCTTTTTTACTAAAAAAAAAAAAGAATGTGTAGTTTCGGATAAATTATGTTTTTTTTTTTTTTCCTTTTTTCCCCCTTTTTAAAAGTGTCGGCACAATTTTTCACCCTTATGGATCGTTTGATATTTTTTCCAGTGCGAAAACATCCAGTGCGAAACATTTTTTAAAGATAGTTTTGTCTTGTTTTTCGTTTCCAAGTCTTCAAAGTAAAAATATAGTCTTTCTCACTGCAATGTTTATAAACACGTATTTGTTGAGTCATAAAAAAACATATTTAGAATATAGTAAAGTAGGTTAGCCAAAAGTGACAAGTTTTCTTAAGGCTGACCACTAAGAAAGAGTAAAAAACCTGTTATTGTTCATTTTTTTTCAGCAATTCTTCAAATGGTACGTTTCAAGCTTTTTAAAATTTTACTTTTTGTGAGCAAACCTTTGAAACTAAACTACCAGAAAAAAATATACATTCGCCAAGCTTCTAAACTAATAATATTTCACTTGAGTTTTTAATTTGTAACATGTGCGTTATATGTCCAATTTATTTGCAACAGAACGTTACATCGTAATGAAATAGTTTTTCCCCAATTTTTCTATTTTATATCTGTAATAAATTTGAGATGAAGTTAAGAAAAAGAGTTTCCAGAAAAACTTTTATTCAGCTTAAAAAAAAGAAAAAGAAAAAACAGATGTTTCAGATTTTGTGTTTAACCTAGGTATGTCTATCTGCGTTGTTGTTGTCTTGTGCCAACCAAGCTTGGAATTTGGGATGCGCTGCTTCACTTTTCCAAATGGTATCGTAATTTGTTGTTAACTCCGACTCCCACAGTACGCACTAATGCCACAGGGCGTTTATAGCGAAGGCATACATTCACAGCAAAACAGCACACGGTGTCTGGCTCGATCTGTATTACATGGAAATCAGTATGGTGTCTATAACTTTTACGGCAAATAACCATATTAAACTATGAGATTTAATGTTTCAACTGTAAGTTTAACAATACTGAATCTTAGCAAAACATATATTAGAAAAATAGCTGATAAACTTAAAGAACACAGAATCTCACATTTATATACACTGGCGGAAAAAAAATCCCAACACCAAGAGTAATGAAATTTGGGTAATGCAATTGTCTAGTCAGCATGTTTAATTGATTAAATGTACAAGATCACTGGTTAATTTAAGCTCAGGAAAATGCTGTGCAAATGTGAAATTATGTTACTTTAATAGCCGGTGTAACCTCCAGAATTTTGAAGGCATGCCTTCAAGCGTGCATGCATTGTGTCATACAGGGACCGAATGTCACTTTGTGGTATGGAGTGCCATGCTTGCTGCACTTGTTGTGTCAATACTAGGACAGTTATTACTGACTGTGGATGATACTGGAGTTGCCGTCCAATGATATCCCATACGTGATCAATTGAAGACAGATCTGGTGATCTTGCAGGTCATGGTAACATGTCAACACTCTGTAGAGCTCATTGCGTTACAGTAGCGGTGTGAGGGCGAGCGTTATCCTGTTGGAAAACTCCCCCTTGAATGCTACTCATGAAGGGCTGTACTATAGGTTGAATTACCACACTGACGACAAATTTTCAGTCAGTGTGTTTGGGATAACCACAAGAGTGCTCCTGCTGTCATAGAAGGTTGCTCCCGAGACCATGACTCCCGGTGTAGGTCCCGTGGGTCTAGGCCGCAGGCAGCTTCGATGCAGGCGGTCCCTTGGCCTCCTTCTGACCAATAAACGACCATCACTGGCAACAAGGCAGAATCTTTTTTTTATCAGAAATTACAACAGATCTCCCCTCTGACCTCCAGGGAGCTCTGTCTTGACAAACGGCAATGGTTTGCAGTCAATGGAATACCGGCTACAGGGTGCCTGGCTCGGAACTGTCGTTCAAGTAAATGATGTCTTACCGTTCTTTGGGTCACGACGGTACCAACTGTAGCTCGAATGTTAGCCGCAGATGCAGTACGGTGCGCCACAGCCGTACGCAGGATTCGGCGATCTTCCTTCTCAGTCGTGCCACGTGGCAGCTCGGAATTTGATCTTCTTGAGGTAGTACCATCCTTTGACCATAGAGTCCACTAATTATTCACAGTGGAAGCATTCCCACCAAGTCTTTCTGCAATATCGCGAAATGAAAATCCACCTTATCATGGCCAAAGTGTACGACCTCGTTTAAACTCGGTGAGCTGTTGATAATGGCTTCTTCTTCTTCATAAAGGCATTCCTGGCTGACCTGAACGCAATGCGTCAAATTTCACGCACAAATAATACTCACGAGCTTTGCAACACGCTTTTAAAACAAGCCTTATTTGCATGTTCTGAGTGACGCCAGCTGCGCCACACGAATGCGCGGAGTGCGAAATTTCAATCGATGTCACCTTTCCGTTGTATAAACACGCCTACCAAATTTCGTTTATCTAGCGCAAGTCTTTCTTGGTGTTGGGATTTTTTTTCCGCCAGTGTATATATAAGTCCCTAAGGGGGGACAACAGCCCAAGACGGCAAGAACCAGTCGACGCAGTAACGCATCAGAAGATGGTGCGCTTCACAAATGAGAGAAAACTGAGATGAGACTTGGTTCTTTTGCTTGGTCTGTTCGGTCGTCAGATCTTTCAAGTCTCGACTTCTTTTTGTGGGGACATCTGAAAGCACTTCTGGGTGAACACTAGATGAACCCACGGAGGAACTCATCACAAGACCTTTGGCCGCTTAATGGAATGATTGAAATACCTGGCATTTCTCCTAATATTCACAATTCATTTACTCGCTATTGTTATGCGTGCACAACCTCTCGTGGTCAATGTTTTGAAAAGCTATAGTAATATCCCAGTTATGAGGTTTTTCTTACTATCATCTTTTTCTGTCTTTATATGTCGTAACACAGCCTCACATTCGGCACCTTCTAGTGCCTTTGCGAGTTTTTTAGGTCAATACATTATTTGAAGAATGTTGTTTAGTTGAATGTGCACTATAACCTCTTGAAGTTTAGCCCATCTTTCTTGAATCACCCTGACATTGTGTGTTTGTGTGTGTAAAAAAAATCTATAAATTATTATTAAAAATCGAGTTTTTTTTTATTTTTTATTATAACAGGAACCTATTTGATAACTAATTGGATATTTGCGTGAGAAATATCTATTTCATTTCTCTCTTTCATCAACCATAAGTTAATAAAAAAACTTGTTTGATAATGCCATATTAAACTCTGAGGATTACTTCCAGCTGATTAAATATAAGGAAACCTATTAAAACATGAACCTTTTTTACTAAAAAAAAAAAAAAAAAGAATGTGTAGTTTCGGATAAATTATGTTTTTTTTTTTTCCTTTTTTCCCCCTTTTTAAAAGTGTCGGCACAATTTTTCACCCTTATGGATCGTTTGATATTTTTTCCAGTGCGAAAACATCCAGTGCGAAACATTTTTTAAAGATAGTTTTGTCTTGTTTTTCGTTTCCAAGTCTTCAAAGTAAAAATATAGTCTTTCTCACTGCAATGTTTATAAACACGTATTTGTTGAGTCATAAAAAAACATATTTAGAATATAGTAAAGTAGGTTAGCCAAAAGTGACAAGTTTTCTTAAGGCTGACCACTAAGAAAGAGTAAAAAACCTGTTATTGTTCTTTTTCACAGATTTTTTTTTTTTTTTGTTTGATCAAAGATTTAGTTATCAAAAAATTTAAAATTTTATTTCTGCAATGTTTTTATTATGAGGTAAAACAATTTAAAGTATGATAACGTCTATAAAATTTAAAAATTAATTAACCAATAATTCAACGATATAATTCAGCTGGTCTAAGATCCACCGTGTTTGCTGATTGCGACTGTGACACATTAAATATATTGCGATCACAAAGTTTTTTCTCGATCACAATCGCCACCAATACCTGTGGGAGTGCTGGATCAGTGATCCTTTTTTTTCTTGGTCTGGATCAAAAACAAATATGTCTTGAGGGCCATAACCAGCTATTTAAGCTATATGTAGTGGAAGCTACAGGGGACCTAGGACTGGTAAACTCTATAATTATAGCTTAATGTTTTCAGATAATATATGTTTTTTCACGTAACATTAGCAACTTTTCCATTGTTGTTGTTTTTTTCAATGCAGTATTTTAATTCTACAAATAGAGTTAATAAACCTTCATGATTAAAGTTGCTTTTACTGCAAGTGACCGCAAATTGTCTAGCTTTTCAAATTATATAAAGGACTAAAATGCGTAGAAAGTTACATTTGGTTTACAAACTTACTGTTAATCGATACATTGTAAGACTGCAGTGATACAAGTCATCACGCAGGGTTCTTTAAATTAAATGGCACATTCTAAACTTATCACTAGCTATAGCTCAATGTTGCAAAACATACGAGTTCTAATACATAAACTTAAAGACAATTTTTCATCTTAATAAATAAAGAAAAAAGTTAATAACTTATGTCTAGTTGTATATCTAAGCCCCAGACTTGTCCGCTAAAAACAGAGAAAAAGTGCCATTAAAAGTACATTTTACGGATCTTGACTTTAGCTGAGTGAAGTAAAGTATTCAAATGACTGTAGTTAATGAGGCAGGCAATGTGCGGCCGTTTCAGCATTGAAAAGGGAAACTAAGCATGATGACTATTTACCCCAAAAATGTTTAAGGGAACTAAAAAAATTACATTTATGGAAAAGAAGCCGTTAATCAGTCCGCAATATTTCTTGTTTATATTTATTTATTTTTTTAGTTAAGAAAAAAAAAATACTGTGAAGAGATTGATATAAATATTCGTTTTTGAGATTTGCATTTAACTGCAATAATGTAATCTAAATTGAATTGTTTTCCAGTTTTAGTGCTGCAGTTTCAGGAGGTAGGGGGGTGTTAATCCTTGAATCATTTATGTCTCTAGTTTAAAAGTAATAATATTGTAATGTAAATTGGTTTCAGACAACCTTCTCTTCCAATGAGACTTCCCAAACATTCTTTTAAACTGCAGCGTTGCCTACTTGTTAATGGTAAATCAAAGCCAGCCTCTTAAATTTGTGTTAATTCCCTACGTTTTACATTAAGATTCACATACTCCCATAGCAAAGTCTGGATGCAGTAATTCGGGATATTCAAATAGGTGTTTTTTTTAACAATAATTTAGTCAAATAATAGTAATTAGTATACAAACACTATTTTAAAAGGAAGGGGGATTCAGGCTTGCACGCCCCGCCGGATTAATTGCCAAGAGCCATTGGAGACCAATAGACTCTTAAGGCTACAGTGGACAAATAAAATTGATTTTTTTTAATTATTGATTTATATGTCTAAAACTTTGTGTGTTTGTATTATTGTATATTTACTACATCTAAAAGCATAAAAAACACAAATCAGTGCAAAAACAATGAATACTTTTTTTTCAAATTTCAAATTTAAATATTTTTTTAACAAAATTTCAAAATGTTCCAGGCGTCGCAATTTTTTTTCAAACTTTGAATTTCCACTTAATTTCCAATTATTAGACATGATTGCATAAAAAAATGCATTACATGCAATGTTTTGTGTCATAGTTTATAAAAGATGGCTGAAAATGAAAATTTATATGATTTTTTCAACTGAAAATTTTTATTTTCAGCCATCTTTTATAAACTATTTCATAAAACATTGCATATAATGCATTGTTTTGTGCCATCATGCCTAATGATTGGAAATTAAGTGGAAATTCAAAGTTTGAAAAAAAATTGCGACGCCTGGAACATTTTGAAATTTTGTTAAAAAAATATTTAAATTCGAAATTTGAAAAAAAGTATTAATTTTTTTGCACTAATTTGTGTTTTTTATGCTTTTAGATGTCGTAAATATACAATAATACAAGCACACAAAGTTTTAGACATATAAATCAATAATTGAAAAAAAATCAATTTTATTTGTCCACTGTAGCCTTAAAATAAGTACAACCCAAGTAGCACACTTCGTTTTTTAAAGGTTGTAAAATGGTTAGTAACGTTGTAACAACCGATTAAAAACGTTTATAAAACGTTTAAGCGTTATTTGTGCTACCTGGGAACACTTCATCGGAAGTAACTGCTTTTCTGGTAAAATATTTTAAATTCCTAAAGATCTTTTGAAGTAGTATTTTTCAATGATTTCAAGATTTGGGTGAGATTTGAAAATCCAAAACAATGTCCTTTGGTTTGGTCCGCTGTGTAGAAATTTTTCTCATATAACCGTCGTCCGATTTAACAAACTTAAATGACTGGATCATATATCCTCTTTCTCTCCTTTGCTTAAGTTTCGTACATATTGAGCATTTTAAACCTAATAATTATTAAAATTCAAAAGACCAATTACTAACCTCGTAGCCTTATTTAAACGTTTTCCACTAAAAATATATCTTTTTTGTATCAATTGAGAACAAAACTTAACGGAATATCTAAAATGAGATCTTACTAATCGTATGTACAAATGTAAAATAATATCTTTACAGTTTTGAATAAGTGCTATTTCAAAATCTCGAATTTTATTGTAATTAACATTGCTCAGCTCTGAAAATATAAAGATACTGCACACTACTTCCTCGAAAGCAAATGGCTCAATTCTATTTCGTTTATCTCTACTCATATTTATTTTTTTTTTTTTCAGTTCTTTGATGTGCTTCGTGCTGAGTTGCTTATTTTGTGCTTTTAAAGTTTAAATGACTTTTTAATTTCTTTACATTGCACTGAGAACATTTATGTACCTTCAAGAACTTTTAAACACTATGTTAGTGCATAGTTCAAGCATTGCATTTGTATGCTATTTAGACTTCTATCTTTAGAAACAGCAGGGCATAGTAAGGGACACACATCCTGTGAATAGATTTAAAAAACTGTTCTCCTTTGCATTAATGCGTTTAATCTTAATGTGAAACAAGAAGTTCCTTTCTTTGTAATCAAGCGAGTTTTAAGTTGCATTGCAAGAATGTGTTTCAAAATTTTCGTTACTCATTGTACATTCATATGGTTGCAGCAACAGTTAAAATCATAAGTGGGATGTTCATTAGATCGTCTTAAAAGACTATAAAAATGATTTTCAAAGATTTACTAATATATCTGCTTCATTAGAAACCAGTATTTCCTCATAGGTATAAATAAATTTACCATAATCCTTAAACTGTGTCAATAACATTTTAAACAATGCATCCTTTTATGGCCCCTGTGTGGCAGATTTTTTTTTTTTTTTTTTTCATTTACACTGGCGGGAAAAAAATCCCAACACCAAGAAAAAAAATATTGTAGAGTAATGAAATTTGGGTAACGCACTTGTCTAGTTAACATGTTTAATTGATTAAATGTACAAGATCTCTGGCTAATTTAGGCTCAAGAAAACGCAATGCGCATGTGAAATTGTGGTCCTTTAATAGCCGGTGTAACCTCCAGAAGTTTGAAGGCTAGCCTGCAAGAGTGCATGAATTGTGTAATACAGGTGGCGAGTGTCACGTAGTGGTATGGAGTACCATGCTTGTTGCACTTGCTGTGTCAATACTAGGACAGTCATTGCTGACTGGATGATGCTGAAGTTGCCGTCCAAAGATATCCCATACGTGATCAATTGGAGACAGATCTGGTGATCTTGCAGGTCATGGCAACATGTCAGCACTCTGTAGAGCACATTGCGGTACAGCAGCGGTGTGAGGGCGAGCGTTATACTGTTGGAAAACTCCCCCTTGAATGCTACTCGTGAAGTGCTGTACCATAAATTGAATTACCAGACTGACGACAAATTCGCAGTAAGTGTGTTTGGGATAACCACAAAAGTGCCTCTGCTGTCTCAGGAAATTGCTCCCGAGACCAGGACTCCAAGTGTAGGTCCCGTGTGTCTAGGTCACATACAGCGTGGATGCAGGCGGGCCCCTGGCCTCCTTCTGACCAACATACGACCATCACTGGCACCAAGGCAGAATCTGTTTTCATCAGAAATTACAACAGATTTCCACTCCGACCTCCAGTGAGCTCTGGCCTGATACCATTGCCGTCACAAAGGGCAATGGTTTGCAGTCAATGGAATATCGGCTACAGGCTACCTGGCTCGAAGTTGTCCTTGAAGTAAGCGATTTCGTACCATTCTTTGGGTCACGACGGTACCAACTGCAGCTGGAATGTAAGCCGCAGATGCCGTATGATGCGCCACAGCGGTACGCAGGATTTGGCAATCTTCCTTCTCAGTCGTGCCACGTGGCAGCTCGGAATTCGATCTTCCTGAGGTAGTACCATTCCTTGACCATAGCTTCCAATAATCATGCATGGTGGAAACATTCCCACCAAGTCTTTCTGCAATGTCGCGAAATAAAATCCACCTTCTCGTAGCGAAATTGTACGGCCTCGTTTAAACTCGGTGAGCTGTTGATCTTCGAGATTCTTAAAGGCATTCCTGGCTAACATGAACGCAATACGTCAATCTTCACGGAAAAATAATTCTCACGAGCTTTGCAACACGCTTAAATCAAGCCTTATTTTCATATTTTGAGTCGTCAGTTGCGCCAAACTTATGCACGGAGCGTGAATTTTCAATCGATGTCAACTTTCAGTTGTATAAACACGCCTACCAAATTTCGTTTATCTAGCGCAAGTCTCTCTTGGTGTTGGGATTTTTTTCCCCGCCAGTGTATTTAACAATTAAAGAGAAGTTAACTTCGCAACTTACTATTGCATTTACATTCCATAAAAGCAATAATGAAATCTTTATTAAAAATGAAAATATCGAAACAAAAATATTTTATTGTATTTCCTAATATCACGTAAGGTGTTTTTTACTCAAATACCACGAGTAGTATAATTGCTCTCTGACATTTATTCATGCATATTTATTCATATTGAATCAAAACACATTTAACTTAGTGGAATGTTAGATCAATCAGAAATAAGTTATGTTTGAAATAAATGCTTTGGGCATCGCTGCACATTGATATTAGTTTCCGTTGAAATTTATTGCAATTGTTGGAATGAATTTAATCTGTTAAAATTTAGTAAAAGCGATGCATTCTCTTAGATATATTACTACAGAATGTATAATTAAAACAAACTTTGTAAACATTATTTAATAAAATTGGTATTACGTTGATGGCATTTCAATGTAATTTTAACATTCGATCAATCTGAATGTTATTTAAATTATTTGTATAAGCTTTCAGAGTGTTTGCTTCATTAGAAATTTAAAATGAGCATCTAATTTGTTTAAAATTATAGCATCAGATTTTCGAGTATTATGTTTCTAGATGAGCGTTTACCCTTTTCTGAATTGATTGAAAATGGTAGAGATTTGCTTCTGTGAAATGCTTTGTTGCAAGTTTCTGAACTATAACGAAAAGAATTGATTATACTAAATTAATTGCTTTAAATTTGTTAGTGATATTAAAAAAAAAAATTGAAAAATTCATATTATTATGCTTATACTTATATTATTAAATTCATTTAATTAAAGTTAGTGTAGTATTTGCAATACATTACCAGCTGGTTCATTCCATCTATCAAATGCAGTTTCGTGCTTACTATGCACTCATTAGCATAGAATAGGACTTAATCGAGCGGGAGGTAAAAATCCTCTTATAGAGCAAAGATAGTCAACAAAAACTGGTAGCTAGTGTGAAATTAGAACATCAGCGAACGACCATACTTGGTACGGTACAACTCAGAAATTTTGAGGCAAAGCTCGGGTATAAAGCAAGAAGTAACCGTCCCTAAGCCAAGGCCAATTTATTTTATTAAAATATAATTTGGTTAAAATTATTCAATTTTATTATTAAAAATAAACTGGTTAAATTAATATTATTATAAATGGAATTGTGATAATTATATTGTTTTATAAATTTGATTAAAATTATGCATTATTTGCGTAAATAAACAGCATCAGACTTTGAAGTTAAAAATTTGGGATGAGTATTTATCTTTTCATGAAATTCTTATGTGGCAATGATTTGCTTTAAGCTTCAGAAGCATAACGATACTGTTTTCGTATTAGTAACTGCCCAACATTAAAATATAGGGTTGAAGTGATAAACGGAATTATATGTAACACACTTCAATGTTTTTAAGTAAAACTACAATGTGTGGATCTTTTAAATTAGCATAAAAATCCGTTAGAAACGAAATAAATTGAACGAATTCTGTCGAAGACTTTAAGTAAGATAATTAATTAATGGATAAGTAAGATAGTTCGTAATAATTTTACACATTAATTTAGATCTTTATTTTTTTTAATGGAAGCTTTTAACTTACGTTTTTTAATGTGAACTTAGTTTTTTTTTTTTTTTTTTTTTTTTTTTTTTCTTTTTGTAGGATAAAGATAATGCTCCTGTAAAAAGGCGAGCTATGACGTTCAGAATATTTGTCTCTTTTGGGGCAATGGAAAAGTGTAAGTATCACGGATTTGGAGTTGAAATACTTTTTCAAAGCGACTACGTAATAAACCCAACTCAATTCAGTGCCATTTTCCCTTTCCTATTACCCCCCCCCTCCCAAAAAAAGAGACGGAGAACAACTTATCAGAGGAGCACTATATATGTACATTACAATAAAAAGAACATTTAACAGATTCTACTTTTACTATTAACTTAGTGTATAAGATTTTTAGGAATACTTCAAATTTAATGAATATACGTATTATTGTTTTTAGGAAAAATCAAGTAATAGTATTAGCATTAAATATATTTTTACTGCCGAAAGCTAAAAATAAAGAATGTATTATTTTTAGAAATATGATAAAATGTTTCAGTAAAGGTTCATTCCGACGAAAATGGTACAAATCATGTCCGAGACTTTAATTTTTTTTAATCAATTTTAATAACTACCACCCATTAAGTGTATTTTTTATTGGTTCTCCTTTTAATTTTGTGCCATCAAGTATCAATTGATTAAGTATAATCTATTTAAAAAGGACAAAACAAAAAGTATATTTGTCAGAAGAAGGAGAAAATGACGTGTCCCAGCTTCAAATTGCTAGAATTTTAAATGTGATTTAAAATTAAACTAAAATGTAACAACAAAATAAATGACACTGCGCTGCACATAAGATGCTTCTGACACCATTTCTGCAGATTATTACGCAAATGGAAAAAATATTCCCCAAAAAACACTATTATTTATCCATGACCCTAGATTTTCTATGTTTCGAATTGTCCACTCTGTTATATGCCTTTTGGAAATAAAATAAACAATTGCACTCAATCTGATATATATATGGTTTTTCAGTTGAATGGATCTCTGGAGACTTTATTTGACAAAACATTGAAATTACAGAAAATACAGAAGACATAAACATTGAAGTTACAGAGTACAGAAAACAGAAAAATACAGAAAAAGATACATGAAACACCTAAACAATAGCAAAACAAAACATCAATACATAGTACATAGAGCAGAACTGACAGACGTTTTACAGATTTAGAACAAATAATAATAATAATAATAACAATAACCATAATAATAAAGCCGCAGACTACATTTCCTGAAAAAGGTAGCCCTCAGTTGAGAGTCGCAGGAAGAGGGAGAACTGCCGTGATTAGCTTGCTATATTGAATTATGTAGTCAACAACCAGGGTGAGCCTAATTCTTTTCTTATGATAGTTAATTTGAGTTGTTGGATGTTCACTCTGTTAGAGCCGATTTCATAATGAAAAAAATAGATTTTTTTTCTTTAAATTGCAGACAGACTTACAGTTTTAGGCTGTTTATTCCACTTTATGCTTATTCTATGATTCTAACTTTTTTTGTGATTATACAGATAATTTTAAAGGCTTATTTGTCCACTCTGTTATATGTCCACTCTGTTAAACAAAGTGATCAAAATATGTAAAATCCTTTCATAAATGAGTTACTAGTTTTTTACACTTCATTATATAGAAATAAATGGAAACTCAATAAAAAAAGTATAATTAGTTGGTGGAAATTATTTCAATTAATAATCTTATGTAAAGAGTTTCAGACATGATTTGCACCATTTTCGTCGGAATGACCCTAAACTATAATTTTCTTAATTTTTTCCGACATTTTGAAAAGTCATTTTTTATGGTAATGCATGTAAAATTTAAGATTGCGTTGAAAGGTTTTAGAAACTACACAAATAAAACAATTGCTAATTCTTTATGTTTAGTTTAATTTCATGCCCAAAATCTGAATAAATTAGTTTTCAGGTAAGTTTAAACTTGAATACTGACAGTGATTCCTTATCAAGTAAATAATTTCAGATACAATTTTGTACTAGATATGAATGGGTTTAACATAATTCGTTCAGATTATTTTTTTTTCAAAAATGCGAAGCATTATTTTTTACAAATCGTATTGTTTTTAATAATAAATACCTTTAATTATCAGTATTAATTTCTTTATCTGCATGAAATCGACGGCAAATTATCATTATTGAAAATATTCGTATTATTAGCTTGATATAATATCCAATAATACATTGAAAAATATTTAATTTTTTACATATATTACACACGATAAATTACTTGTCTAATTTGCGTTTCATTCCGAGAAATCTCAAGTCAAACACAACGCATTAACAATCATTAAAAGGAGAAACTGTCCATTGTCAAATGTAGAACCGAAGTGTAGTTTTTATATTTGAAAAATAAATAAATATATATTTGTTTTAGTTAGAGTAGATCATCTTTTGGACAAGTTATCTAGGCTAAGATATAAAATTTCTTCATCGGTATATATATATACCACCATGATCTAAAGAAAGTTCAATTTATTTTAGAAAACATTGCAGTTTTCAACAGATTGCAACACCGGTTGCTAATTGAAGGCGCAAGTGGATAAAGGTGACTATGTGATATTTGAATTTCTCCGATTTACACAATTTCAAATTAGTGTGTGTTCAATTGGGTTAACTCACAAACACAATTGAAGGGACAAGTGAATAAAAGTCATGTGTGATATTTTTTTTTTTTTTTTTTACATTTCTAGTAAAAGCTTTCAAAAAAAATTAGCACCTTATCACCTTCATCCATAGTAAAAAGTAAGTATTTCAAAAGTTGTCACATATCTCTTTCCCCTTCAATTTTAATCCAGAATTTTATCCAACAGATTAAAAAATAAATATAACTTAACTGAGTTGTTTCCTATCTTTTGTATTTGATAAGAAAGAAGGACTTTTTTTGAATTAAAAAAAAAGTAATAATTAACGCTAATACTTCGGTGCTGATTGTTTAAGCAAAACCAAGTGTAATTCATAATCTATTTTATTGACAAATTTTTAATTTTCCCTCTTATACTTTATGAAAAGAAAAGTTCGTGTAGAAAAAATAAACTTGTTTAAACCTAGTTGCAGCAAAAGAGCATCGCTGAACTTCATAAAAATGTATTTTTCCTAAACCTACAACAGGAGAATGGAGCAATAATCTAAAATAATTTTCAAATTTCTTGAAAACTGATGTTCTGTTGACAAATAAATCATATTAATACTCTGTTCATAACACCCACAGGTGTGTTATATATTTGAAACATTCTAAAATTAGTCTCAATTAATAAAAATCAGCTGAACTTTTTTTTTTCTTTGAACAAAGTGTTGCAAAGTTGTACAAGACACGAATATGCTTATTTCTGTACACCAATAAATAAATAAGTAAATAAATTAATAATTAAGTAAGCAAATAATATTAGTAACAATAGTATTGAAACATTAATACACTTCAGAACATAAACTGTTGTTTTTACAGTATAATACTGGCAGCCGAGGTTCCAATCTAAAACTAAAATGCGCAGTAATAGTAAAACTAGCAATTTTATTTTTTTCTGTAAAATTAGCAATTTTGCAATTTAGAACTGTAAAATTTAGCTGTATCATACTATTAAAACAACAGTATAGTACTGGCAGCAGAGGTCCCGGTTTAAACGTAAAATGCATGGTAACAAACTGTAAACTCAAGAATTTTAGAGTTTATTATTGTAAAATTAGCAATTTTATAGTTTAGTATTGTAAAAGTAGCAATTTTAGAGTTTATTACTGTAAAAATAGCAATTTTACAGCTTATTACTGCAAAATTAGCAGTTTTTATAGTTTATGACAGTAAAATTAACTGTATTCTACTGTAAAAACTACATTTATTTTTTAGTGTATCTATAATTTATTCCAGACGCTCGTTGTGCTATTGCATCAGTTCAATTTTTTTGTATTTCCATAACTGTAATTTTATCGCTTTAATTCCATATTTTCTTATTTAAAACTATTCAATTATTTCTTCTTTACTAGTAAATCGCATTTACTAGTAAAGAAGAAATAATTATTTCATACATAGTTTCACATTCCACGTAACTGCACAGAAATTCAGAATCGAACTTAGCCCAAAGCCAACGCTAAACCACATAAACAAAGCAGGGATAAGACACACAATCACCGTTTGCAAGGCAATTATGAGCCTTCTCTAAAGAGATTAATAAACTAAACGAGCACAACATCCAGAACAAAGTACAACCTCAGTAAGCAGATGATGAAAGGTTGTGAGCTAATTCCACCAAAACCACAATCAATTCTCCAGTGATCGATGATTCGAGTTCATTCCTTTCTACCGTCGGCATTTTAGTGTCCGCTATTATGCCGGAACTAAGACAGCACAATTCCATTAGGAGTTAACTCCATTACAATTGCTCTGGAGACGCGGATCAGCCTATGAGCTGCCGGAATTAACAGTAATAGGGGAGCGCGTTTGCTATCACATATATCACGTTTGCAGATATAGTTCTGGTTGAAGCTCTAACTAATATTTCACACATCTTGCATGATTGTAATTCACTTTGACTCTAGTGATTACTTATTAGGGAAAATGATTCAAAAATAATTATTTCGTTTTGATCCCACAAATTTTCTAAAGTTAAGAGAAAATAATCTACCTGTATTAAAAACTGAGTATCTTTCTATCTATCTCTGTACTGCTTCTTTCTCCTGAACACCAATGAACTAAAAGTCGAACCATGTACCGTTAGATTTGTAATTTGCAGGCTTCATTAGTTTTAATTTGTTTGAGAAAGGAATTCTGAAGAAATTGATATAAATCTTCAAATTTTTGCTCAAATTTATAGCGATTTGTCCTAAATGATTAAACATTAAATCCATGGTTATGAAACGTGGTTCATATGAAACAGTAATAATAATTATAATCAGAATTTTAAACAAAGTCTAAACTGAATCAAACATGAAACTCATTAGCGGGCCACGTGCGTAGTATGTCTTAAAATCTTATGAACATTAAATTATATCAAATAATATAACATCAAAATGAGGTAAAAGTAACGAGGGGGGAGGGGCGTTATACATCAACATGCCGCAGAAAACTAATCTAGCTGCACTGGCATCTGATGTATAATAGATGACTTCCTGCCTTCAGCTCAAAATGCATAGATTAATTTATAAAAATAAGTTACTTTAAAGAAATATTTTCAGTTAAAAAA
Organism: Uloborus plumipes; assembly: GCA_038373865.1. Lineage (NCBI taxonomy): Eukaryota > Metazoa > Arthropoda > Arachnida > Araneae > Uloboridae > Uloborus > Uloborus plumipes. The sequence goes on from JAXGGA010000006.1 coordinate 598,981, forward strand.
AAATGAAGTAACACAATGGATGGAGTGTGTGTTATAGTCTATCTGCTCACATTTATAAAAATCTTTAAAAAAAAGTAATACTGACGATTGGACTATAAATTATTTTCCTCTTAATATGATTGGTAATACTTTGTTTTTATTAATATTATTGTAAAATATCAGTCGAAGACTATTTTTCACTGCTTTTTTTATTCAAATAAAATATGAAAACTATGATGAAACTTGAACCAGTTATATATGCTGGAGAAATAATGCCTGGCTGGATAATAGCTCCAAGTGCTATTCAACGTAAGGAATGTGGATAAATGAAGAAATGCGGGAAATGACCCTACTCGTTTTGCGAAAAAGGGTTTTTGGTTATCTGAAACCCAAAAAATGACAAAAAAAAAAAGAACACAAATAACATCTGATACGCACTTGTATAAGCTAGTTGTAAAAAGCCAACTCAACATTAAGTGGGGTAACACATTACGAAAAATCAAACAATAATTCAATAAGTAAAAAAAATAGCATCTAATAATATAAACAAACAATAATAATAACAATAATAATAATAATAATAATAATAATAATAATAATAATAATAATAATAATAATAATAATAATAATAATAATAATAATAATAATAATAATAATAATAATAATAATAATAATAATAATAATAGTAATAATAACCTAGGAATTTCTTACATTTCAGTCAGCCATAAAGCGAAATTACTTTGTATGTCTTCCTACAATATGAGAAATATACAAATTTTACAGCTCTAACGAAAAATAAAGGCAACATTAACTTTGTGTTTTAATTCTATACTTAATGTTTCGACAAGTAATACAAAAGTTGCAAATTTTCAATCCAACGTTTTTTAGTACTAATAAGCAGGGATACTGCTGACACGTGTTTCGGCGTTACAGGGAACGCCTTTTTCAATGCAAAAATATGGAGCTTATGGATGCACAGACATCCGTCAAAAGCCTTGGAGCTTATGGATGCACAGGCATCCGACAAAATCCAAAAGTCGGATTTTGTCGGATGTGTGTGAATCAATAAGCTCCCATGGCTTTTTTTAAATACAATTTTTATAACTGAACATATTGATTAGAAATTAAAATTGATTTCACAATGATAAATGAGAAAAAAGGCTTTGTTTTCGAAAATAAATATAAGTTAGAATTTCTGAAATCAGTGGCAAATTTGATATAAATACCCCCTTTTAACAGAATATACTCCGGAAATAATTCATCGCATTATCCATTAGTTCCATAGTTAAGGACCGTGAAAATATTTACCATGCTTATTTACGTTTTGACATGCAGTAAGAAATGAAAACGAAAGTCAATCTGCATTTTTTATTGAATTGAAATGTAGCTGAACTTAGTTTCAGAGTCCTTGTTCTAAAGGTTATTTTCAAGGGAAAGCTGGAAGGGAAGTTGGTTGCTCCTTGATGTGTGAAAGTCAGATTATACAACGGGGTTTTCTATTAAAAAGAACTTGTGCTCTCATTAGTTTTTGTTGAACGTAGAGCTAGAAATAATCAATTTGTTGCATTTGGTATCTAATCGCAATACTAAACAATTTAAAGGCACACTGTTACAAATTTCCCGAAATTTTACGGTAAAAGTTACTGGCATCCATGCAGCCAGTAACTTTCACAGTGAAATATTTTTTCACTGTGAAATTTTACGGAAGAGAAAACGAAAATTAAAAAGCGCGAAATACGAACGACAAGGATTGAACCCGGGACCCAAATTTTTCACTGATTTACTATCCAGGGTACCAGATGAGATACATCAGGAGAGCGGAAATAGTGCGTCATGTGCATCTCACAGTGAGTCACGTGGTGATCAATTGGCGCTGGAATCGCATTTCTTATCGGTACAATTCATTGTAAAACTTTTATGTACGATAAACGCTGCATTTTATAGTAAAAATAACCATAAAAGCTTCTTAAATTTTTAACAGTGCATTTGTTTGGTATTTTTTTTTTTCTTTTTTGCTCGAAAACGTTCGGAGAGGACAAATTATTTTCTCTTTTTATGTTTTGATTTGAAATCTTTTGCGCGAATATCAATAGTTAAAAAATAACATATTATATCAGCACCAACCAGAAAATTACGGGCAAGAACTAGAAGTTATGCATCTGAAAAATTAAAAAAGATTGCACTTTTGTATGTGGCTTGTCATGAACTGTTTCGAAAAAAAAAACGAATTCAGGATACTAATGGCAAAAGACATGCCTGATAACATTGATCAGTATTTTGAGATTCCATCGTTGAATGGGGAAATTGTGAGAAAAACGTTATTGACAAGATAGTTAGGTAAAACTGAGGTTAGATAAAAGTAGATAATATGCGGATCAATGTACGTGTATTGTGGTTTTGGGTAAAACCTATCTAGTAAACATTTTGGGGTTTTGCTGTCCTTTTTACTTTCCGTAACATTTAAATAATATTTTAATTAATGCAATAATAGTGTATTGTAAATAATTTCATATATGTTACGATACTTAATTTTACTTAAGGTAATTAAAACCATCGACAATATTTTATTTTAATACAATTTGTTTTAAGATCGTATTGTACAAAATTATACATACACGCTATGCGAAAGGATTGGATTAATAAGGGAAGGATTTGTTCCTAGTTTGTCTAGGCTTGATTTAAGTATAATAGGTAAATTTGATACCTAGACTGTTTTTGCAAGTGAGCTTGCAAACATAAAAGTTTGATTTAACATACGAAGCAGATTGAAAAAAAAAAAGCAATTGAAAAAAAAAAAAAAAACAAGTATAAAATATCCTTGTGATATTTCCCCCAAATGATTTTCTACCCATAGTTTTCCCCGTAAACCATCTTATTTTCTATACACAAACGGAAAACAAATCCGAAACAGAAACGTAAAACATTCCGTTGAAGAAAAACAAAAGAGGGGAAAAAAATCTATTTTGTATCTCGTGCCCGTATGTAACTGGAAAAATTTCGTTTCAGAATCCCATTTGTCAAACAAATCGCTGCGTTTTTCAACTAACTTCAACTCTTCTGTTTCTTGTTGGAGTTGCATTTTTTCAGTTTTGTATGTAGATACTGTTGCATTGTCGACGGACGAAGTTGTAGAAAGATTAAAAGTTTGCAATTTTCAATCTATTTTTGCTAAAAGATAAAAATGCGTTCGTTTACTTAAAAGTTTTCTTTAAAAACAAGTAAAGCATTTTTTGCCTAAAAAAATTACTCACTCTTAGAAACCTAGGCTCATAAAATTTGCGTAAAGGTGAAACTTTAAAACACTGAATAAAGCAGAAATATGCTTAGAGTTGGGAAGTTAGTAACGATAAAAATATTTGATTATAAGAATATAATAGTTTTTTATTTGCTTTTGAAGTTTCAGATAATTATTATTAGTTGTTCTGATGTAAAATAACAATATAGAAGAAGGAAAAAGAGTCTCAAACTTTTCTGTGAGTTGTATGTAATAATAAAAGCTGATGAATTTATATGATCAGTTAAAATTATACATTAAAACATCCCCGAAATTTACCCGTAAACTATCCCGCATATTCCTTTTAGTGTACCAGAAAAATAAACTGCTTTTTATCGTCAATTATAATTTCGTGCTATCAAGAACTGGGTTGTTAAAAATTTGGGTATCTAATATAATGCTTGGTAATTTTGAGTTTTACTCTTACTTTATTTAAACACATTCTCTCGCTCTCTTTATTTCTCTCTGGAGACTTTGATGCCTTAGTTTCTACAGTCAGTTATAACCCACATTAAGTATTGACTCTTGTAAATTTAGTGGTTCAGTGTCTTGTACAGAAATAAATACACTAAAAAATGAACGTTGGTTTTGAAGTATAATACAGCTAATTTTATAGTGATAAATTCAAAAAAATTGTTAATTTTACAGTAATAAACGGCAAATCGCTAATTTCACCATTTATTACCGTGCATTTTACAATTTTAAACTGGAATCTCTGCTGCCAGAATTATACTGTTGTTTTTACAGTATAATACAGTCAAATTGTACGGCAATAAACTGTAAAATGTCTAACTTTGCATTACGAAACTGTAAAATTGCTAGTTTTACAATTTATTATGTGAATTTTATAGTTTTAAATTGGAAACTCGGCTACCAGTATTATACTGTAAAAACAACAGTTCATTTTTTGCAGTGTAGGGTAATAAAGGTAACTTTTGGAGTTTTGATCGGAAAGTACTTCGCCTGACCCTATTGACTCATCGCAAATAGATAGAGAATTATTTGAAAAAAAATCTCAATAAAGATAAGAAATCATTTTTTTTTTCTGTTTCAAATTCGTTGAATTTCTCAAAATTTTTCAGAAGAAAATCTTCCAGATACCATTTGATTTTTTAAATTTTCATTTAGCAGTTTTTAAGATTAAAAATATTAGTAACGCTTTCAAAAGTTTCACCCAATATAGTTAAATAATTCTTTAGTATTCGGCATTTAATATCTTTGAAAACTATTCTAGAAAAAAAAACCTATTTAAACATATACATAACTGTTTTATGCATATTAAATGCTGAGATAAAGTATTTTCAAATAATACAATATGAAACAAAAATATGCCATAACTTTTGTTCACAGTAAAAATATTGTATTTTAAGGAACTTTTGGAACGAAGGAAGAAAATACTCTGTAAATTTCTACGTCCTTTAATAAATTCGTTAACGAAATGTCAAATATCATTCCACTTGAAAAGCTTCAATGCTTCAAGGATTTTCTCATTCCAGTGGTTAATTCATCTTTCCCACTTCATGCGTTGTTATTGATTATTGCACTTGAGATTTAAGGTCGTCAGCCATTAGCGGTAATGATTGTCAAATTTGAGAGCCATCGAGCGTTAATTAGATAGCAATCTAACAGCTCTTTTGTCAACATAGTATAAGGCATCTTTAATATATATATATTTTAATCGCACAGTTTATTTATAACAATCATTTTATATTGTATTTTAATGTAAAAGATAACGGATATAAGTACAATTGAAAAACTTTTTAGGCCAGCTGGCAATTGGTGATTATTGAAAATTAAAAACATGTTTTCTCTTAATTGCTCTTGCATTACAATAAATAAATAAATAAATAAATTTGAAGAATAAAACAAGATGTAAGTAATATAACTCATTCATACGTATGTATGTTTGTAATAATTAGTGCAGAAATCATTCCATATCTTCTATTTTCTTTACTAACGTGTAAAAATGTAGACGTTTCTTTCTGTTTTTAAAAATAATTTGTGACAAATTCATTACATCTCGCATTCCATTAGCATTCCTTATTACTATTTTCAGCAGTCAAAATGAACATTAAGCCTTTATTTTTTTATTTCATAGCTTTTTTTATAAGTAATGAATGCTTTTCAAAATATAACTGAGGGAAAGTTTTCTCCGTTTAGCCGAATTAAGTAATTAGCGCATAGTGAAGAGAAAATTATTGATATCGTCAATATCGTTAATAAGTCAGTAAACAAATGTTCAGAAATTATTGATAAAACGTATGTTAAAAACTTTTACACTCACTTGTTTCAGGAAGGGGGAAGAGACGGCTTCATTCCTATTAATTTAACAAGAATAAGTTTCAGCTTTTGCATGGCACAAAACAAGAACGTAAAATGGGAATTAGTGACAATAGAATTTGAGAAGTGACCAACACGTGTTTTTGTAAGAACACCAACGAATGTCAGGACCATAAGACGAATGTTAAACGAGTTAACGGAAAGGATCAAATTCAAAAGTAGCGTTAAAAGCTTGAGAAGTCATCCGAAAAATGTGCTTGAAGCTAGCTTCAAAACATATCGCATGATTTCCGGTCACCTCTTTAGAATGACCCTTATTCCAAGGTATTTCCTTGCAGAGATGATTAAGGGCACTGTAATACCACTATATTGTCCATTATGCTACTTAGAAATGCTATCAGGATGGCTACATGATTTGTTGATAGCTCTAAAACGCTGCACAGAGTTTCTGTTAAGTTTATTGCACACGCACAATATCAAGAAATAATCAGAAAACAAATATTAGATTGGACTATACAAAGTAGCATATAGTCAGTGATGCCTCTAGCGTTTTTATGGTACTTAAAATACTTCTGTTGTTCTTTTGGTCTGCTTTGTCCTGCTGAACATTTAAAGTGTTTAAGTGGACTTAAAAAAGGAAGTTGCTAATTTTGAATGTAAGAGTTTTGCTCTTGGGTCATTCTTCTGTCTTTAAATTAAGGTGAGGGAAACCTCTAAATATTATGAAATAAGGCCGACAACTCGGTTATTTCATCCAAGGACTGCATTTTTGTGCGTGTTGGCACTCATCAGACTGGAACAGCAAATAATTGAGCTGGGAGCAAAAATCCTTTTATAGAAGCCAAGAGAGCCCGTATTAGTAGTGGAAAAGTGAAAAATCTCATTTGAATATGAAGTTCATTTATAAACAGCTTTTAGCTTTTTTTCCTCCGAAAATTGAGACAAACAAGAAATGAAGCTGAAGTAAAAAAAAAAGAGGGGGGAGGTAATTTTACTGCCGTTAAATAAGGCGAAACTTACCCTAGAGCAAATGCTTATTAAACACTATAAGTTGCAGTGATGAAAAAATGACTACAAGTTTGAATAATCCCGAAAAAGTGTAATTATTTAGAAAAGAAACGCAAAATCGGAAGAATATGAATAGTGAATGGAATAAAACTATACGCAAAAAGAACGACCTGTTAAATTTAACTAGGTTTATTTTTTTTCAGATCAGCATCATTTAAATAATGTATAACCACATTATTTCAATAACCGTGACTAGAAAAATAATTCGGATGTACTAAACTTTTAACCCAGTAAAAAAATAACTAAAACAACAGCTACCATTCTTAAAACAAACTTTTTTGTTTCCAAATTTTAACTTCTGTTTATTTGTTTTCTGACTGCTTAGAAATTCTAAATCGGCAGCTGCACGCATGTTTCCTTTTTCTAACTTCCTGGATTCTAAGAGGAGATGATGTTGCATTTCGATTTGTCGCTCTCGAAAACAGTCTTCTTAGCCGGAAGCATCTTCCAATTCCTTTTTCATGCTTTCCTCGTTTCTTCCTGTCATCTTTAAAGCGAACCGGGCTTTGAAACAATGGAGAAAACACAGGGAAACAACTTCTCGACAGATATATTTCGGAATATTTGGAGATGGAGGCACTTTGGAGCAGTACATTGGGCATGTGTTACATTGGGCAGAACTGATTTAACTTTATAATATATTTTGTATAATTCAAATTATGTAGTTATATTACAGGATGAAAATTAACAAAGCAGTTTTATAGAAAAAAAAAATCATTTTATGTTTATTTTTTTAATTTACTTGTTTTATATCCATTTACTTTTTGTGGAATAAAAAATGAGTGAAACATACACATTCGTACACACACGGCAATTCATGATGTATTAACAACAAAATTTTTCGTAAGAGATTTTAAATATTTAAATGATAGCAGTGTTCATCTTTGGAAAAAAAGTTTGGTATAAAAAATACTTCGCATGTTGAACTATATGTGTGATTTTATATAAATGACTTATAAGTAATTTAGGTTGTAAGAATAATCTTAAAATAATGGGACTGTAACAAAAGTACTTATGAGTAGGAAACAGCAAACATTTTAGAAAACTTTTTTTTATGATATTGATTTTTGCTTGAATTGTAAAAATTTGCAACTAAGACGAGCTATTTCAGACGGTTTTTTTTTTTTGGTTTAATTGTATTTGGTTTTTTTGTTTTTCATTGTATGTATTTTTCCTTTCCATCTTCAAAATAGAAAAAAAATCCTGCTTCTTGAATTAAAATGTGCACAAGTAATTTTTTCTAAACTCTAAGTAGTATCCTGTAAAATAATAAAAAAAACCTATTATAATGACACCAACTAACCTAATAAACTATTTATTTTAAGGAAATAAGGAAAAATTAGATAAATAAGAAATAAGCAGAAATAAAGAAAAATTTAGTTATGCATGAAAAAAAAAAAAAAAAAAAAAAAAAAAAACAATAATATTTGACTCCGGTGAATGAATGCCATTTTTTCACGCAGGAAAAGATCAGAATATCAGAATCAAGTTGAAATCCCTCAACCCAAAGAATAAGAAATTTTATCCTAATTACACTTTTAATAATTATAACGAAATTAAAATCTATTATTAACCTGAAAAATTAAAAGTAAGAAACAGCATCCTACCCACGAACAGAAATGTTTTCGTTAAAATATACACTCCAGTTGAATATCGATCAGCTAGAAACCGCACATATATTCCTGAAACAATAATCACGGCCTTTTTAAAATAATCTGCTTCATTTATAAAAACAAAAAGTGCATTTTCAATGAGATTACAATTTCAATGAAGGGATATTGCACAAGAATATTTTTTTACGAAAATATTCTGTTATTTTTCATTTAAATTATTTTATTGAATGATTTTATGAACACATTTGCCCCACAAGTTGGGGCAAATGTGTACACCGCATGAAAATCCTATACAATTCAGTTGTTTTACTGTTGGGTCAAGTAAGTACAAAAGAGCAGTTAAGGACAAAAAATTCTGTATATGATTTTTTTATTTCCGAATATTCCAGTGGAAGCTATGCACTTTTTTTGTTGCCCACCTTCTGTCCTCTCTTAATTGGCACAGTTTACAAAGGTGAAAACAAAGTACAAAGCATAGGAGTAAAAGGTAAAAAACGTCTTTAATACAAAAATTGAAAAGAACATGTCAAAATTTGTATCTTGGAAGGTAAAAAAAAAGGAATTGTAATGGCAAGTCCTGGCCAAAATGAGAACAGAAAATTTGAGTGAGACCTCCAGCAACTCTGCTAACCCATGTTGTAGGAGGAAAATTTAACTGGGAATATCAAAACACCTCTTCTTCCCACAGATGGCTTTAGAAGCTTCGTGACAATTAGCATTGCCATCGATTTCGGTAATATCTTCAGAGTGAGGGTAAACGAAAGTGTTTTCGAGGCATCTTCTTCCTGAAAACAAACAGAATCAATAAATTTATTGTGAGAAGGTCAATCAAACATTTGGGAACAAAAATATAAGCCCTAATAAGATTGTAAAAGTCTAATAAGGAGTGAATGAATGTGTATTCTATGTAAATTTTGCTTGGGATAAATGTTTACTGTAGTACACATTTGCCCCAGGAAAAAATACACATTTACCACATGACTGAAAACAAACCGGGGTAAATGTATACCCCAACATTATTGTACAGGTAAACATTAATTTAACTAATCTGCAACCATTAATGAAGAAAACAACTTACCTTCAAGTGATTTATCCAAGAACTAATAAAATCTAGCTGAAAATGGTGATCCCGCAGCACTGTAAACAAAAGTCCACGAAATGTGATTCATAACGAAAAAAAACGCCCGACGAAATGGAGGCAGATTGATAAAGCCTTATTATCTGGACATAGGTGTGGCCATCTGAGAAGTGATCACTGAACTACAGGCTTCCAAATGGGGCCACGAGATAGCAGCTAGCTTCAGTTTTTCCTCCTTTTTTCAAATGAGTACACATTTGCCCCAAGTACGCAACTACCCCACTTCACCCTAACTGATGTCTCGAGAAGAATGACTAAAATATTTCTCTAAATAAATAATAATTTTGGCCAAAGCTGTGATATTTAATTCAAGACAACATTCTGGAGTATTATTAGCAGAACCTATAAATCTTTATAGAAAAAATGACTACAGTTACCAATAAAAAAAACTTTGAAAAATTGTCATTATCAAAACGACCTTATGAAACAAATAAAAGGAGCGAAAAAAAAAAGTAAAAGCGGGAGAATAATAATTCCTTAAAACTGTTGCGTAAAATAAACGTTAAATAAAAGTAATAATAATAATAATAATAATAATAATAATAATAATAATAATAATAACATTAACGGTAATAATAATAAAAATAAAAATAATAACAATAATAATAATAATAATAATAATAATAATAATAATAATAATAATAATAATAATAATAATAATAATAATAATAATAATAGAAAATTTTAAGCCCCACATTATCGGAGAAACCTAAACCCAACTGATAAATTTGTTCCCACATTTGAGCTGAAATGGCATCGATTTAATAAATGACGAGTTTAAAATTAATTGATCGAAAAATACTAAAAATTACTGAAAAATGTTATTTGTCCACATTTGCGATGAAACGGTAGATATTTAAATAAAGATTTTAAAATCAATTTGCACTTACTTAAGATGCTTATAATTTTTCCTTAATTAACTGTTTTTGCTTTTTTGATCCGCTGACAGAAAGGTTTCTAAAATTATTTTTTCAGTTTTTGCAGTGAAATTAAAAAAAAAAAAAACACAAGTCAGTGCAATTATTATTTTAAGTTGACAGATCCATTTTGGACCCTAACATGAAGTTTCATCGATTAACATTTCAACTAATCATCGATTTTCCCCCAAAGGGTATGTAGAATTTATCCCGGCAAACCAATATCTACCATGAAAAAATCAACAAAATAGGATTGGTAGTTTCTGAGTTTACACCGGGCACACACATTTGATGTTTACTCTTTCAAAAAACTATGTTAAGCTAATACAAAAATCGCCCGCAAAATTTTCTGAATAGATACACATGATTTGACTTCAGTTCTTTTAACTTAATATTTTTCCATGATAATAGTGTGTAAGGGGAACAATGAATCAGCACTATATGCTACAACCTTAAAAACTGAACTTTAAAAAAATACTTTATCTGCATTTTGTATGATTTTTTTCATTTTCTGTCCCCCCCCCCCCCCCGGAAAGGAATATAAAAAGCGGAAGTTTTTAAATTACTATCTATTCCTTAGATTAAATATGTATCAGCTAACTTACCTAAGTTTATTACAGTTTCCATAACTGTTTTATAATAAGCGACTGTGAGTTATTGGGGCTCAAGTGCAGAAAAAAGTAAGGCGGAGCCTAAAACGCAGCAAAACTTTAAATATGTAGCTCAATAAAAGCTGTTATGAGTGATAGTATTGTGACTATGTGAGAAATAATATTTTATCTGTGCTCATAACCAAAAATATTCTTTTTTTTCCTTTTTATTGTACGGATTTTTTTAAAGAAGTTTTAAATTTTAATTTAAAGGAAGTTAAGGTTAAATTTATTAAACAATTAATTATCTGCATTCTACGCTACATTGCAAGCGAGTAATTGTTCTCATATTGTGAAAATAATATTGTGTTTACTATTTCACGCCGCATTTCATATTTATACATGCGGAAAATCTATTCTGAAACTTAAAACCTTGATTAAAAACAAGTAGTATCTTATGATAATCTTTAAGGGTTTATCCTCTTGATTTATTTATGTAAAAAAGTTACTTGAAAGGATCGGCAAAAGGTATAGTTTAGTCCATTTTCAAAAATTATTTATTTTTATGCATTTGGTATGGAACTATATTTTACGAGAATATAAAGCTATGTTTGCTTATAATTTAAAAACCATTTTCCATGACACTCCCCCACCCTTTCCAAAAAAATAACTAAATAAAAAGAAAAGAAAAAGAGCTACCCGTGCATAAACATAAGGCGAAATAGTAGCAATGATATACAACTTTCCAGGTAAGAAATGCAATCGCTTTTTTCACGCACGCCCCTATGTAAGGGAAAACTTCAGTTCAGAATCCCATTTGTCAACAAATCGCTGCATTTTGGAAACGACTCTTCTCTGTTTTCTGTAATCAATATTTCTCTTTATTTATATGTTGGATTGTATAACATAGAACTTTTGTTTTACAAACATATGAGGGAATGGAAGAAAATCATGCAGCTAAGTGATCTTACCTTATTATTTCCTTCGGATAAATAAACTATATTTCTGAAAATACTTTTTAGCTTAATTTATCGTCAAATTGGTTGAACGCTTCTTAAAAATTTCCAAAAAACAAAATCCAAAAATCAAAGTCAAAAAGGAATTGTAAAAATAAAAAGTCGAAAAATTAGAAATAGGAAAGTAGGGTTTTGAGATGTGGAAAACGTGTGTCCATCGGCCGTCTGTTCCACTTCAAAAGTTTTGAACTACGAACAGTCTGAATCAAACGAACTTTTTTTTTTGGTTCAAAATACCTCGGAAAGGACACCTCATTCTTATACTTGACTTTTTGGTGTAAAATATTTTTGTTCAACTTTGAACATTTGGTATACTGGAAAGTAGGCTCGTTCTTTTCTAGACGGATTTCTTGATATTCCATGCATAAAAATAGTTTATTATTTCCCAGTTTAATTTCTTATGTGGAAATGTGGCTCCAAAATTGTAATTACTAATGAAATGGTATTTAAACGTGAGGGAAAGAATTACGAGTAGGTGCAAAACACATTAAATTATACTAATTTTCTTCAAACTTAATTGCGCGAAACCTAAAAGAAAAGCTTGTGCAAACGGTAAAGCACCATTCGTTAACAGCATTGAAAAAATGTTAACAATTAATTTCATTTCTTGTAGCGTTTTGTTCTGTTTTGCATTTTTTAATGTGCAGATTAAATGTTGCAATTTATACTTTTTCTTAACTTAATTAAAATACTTTGCTTCATTTGTTAAAGTTGCACCAGTGGTGAACAGCTATAAAAATCTTATTCACTAATGAATATCATTTTAAGCACCAAACGCTTAAAAAAATAGCGTGCCTTTCATGAGTAAACTAAAACAATTCCATTGTAAGCAGAAAATAAAATAATTAAAAACGAATTCTATTATATTATTTAAAACATTTTTAATGATATTGTAAAACACACTTAGTGTTTTGAAAAAAAAAATTAAAAGTGATACTTTTTTCGAGATTTGTTTTCTTAATTACTACAATGTACTTGAGATCACGTAACATATACCATTGCTTGATTTAGAAACTTAGTTTTGTTGATTCCGGTTCATTAGAAGATTAACTAAATACGATACGATTTGAAGTTGATTAATCGCTGCGTAGAAAAGACTAGGAGGGTAATGTTTACACACACATTGTCAAAAAAGAACTTTTAAATTAAGAAATAGACTGGGTTAGTAAATGATATCAAATACCAACAAGATCATAAACAAGGTCAGTTGTTTTGTCTAAATATTTCAATAAGGAGATAAAGAAAATAGAAGAAATAAAAATAAATAAATAAATAAAACAAATGCAGTCAAACCTACTTAATAATATCCATTTTGCCTCAAAAAATATCTAATAAGCAGGATATTTCATTATCTGGGATCAAAATAATACATTACAATGGTTTGGTGTATTGAAAATGTATACTATTTAGGGGGATATTCTTCTAACCGATGTACAAATAATCGGGTTCGACCGCAGGAAATTCATTCTGGTAACTTTACGAACTGTAAGTCAAACTGAAAAACGTATGGTTAATGCATGTTAAAAGGATACAAAGTAAAATTAAGTTTAAATGCTTAATAGCTTTGCTAAGGATTAACATGTTTCATTATATACTATCAGTACTTAAAATTGTTACTGGCTAAAAGTTTATTTGTTTCATAATAGTCTACTAGAATATAAGACTATGTTTTGTTAACATCATTACCGGAAGTGATGTATCTATCAAAGGTAAAACGAATTTACTCCACCCTTAACTTGTTAAATGTCACACATTTATCTAGGGTACACTTTATTTCAGTTTCAAAGTCTCTTTCTATCTACAATGTATATCCTTTTTCAAATCCAAGAAAAAAAATAGCTTAAAGTAATTTGTATTACTGCTTATAAGAATGGGCGTGAGTAAAAAACATGTTTAGACATATGAGTATGGCTCTTATCTAATGTTTAACAGTCTTAGGCTGTGTAAGTGCGACCCTCCTCTGTTTTCGCCACGTATTTATAGTAGCACTAAATCCGTCATAAGCGTTACTCTATATTTACCCAATTCAAATTATATTGTCCTTTAAATATTGAATATTACTACCCATAATTTTCGTTAATAATAGTGAACTTTTGCTAATTTAAACGAAAATAATAAATGAAATAAGGATATGAACTAAAACACTAGTTTAAGGAGCAAACACTTTATTAATAAAAAAAGAAAAGAAAAATGAAACTCCCCTCAAATAATAAATATATTTTATATAATGGGAAAACCTTGACACTATACATTAAAACGTAAATGCAAAATAAAACATAGATTTGTTTTTTCTTCACCCCATAACTAGCTGTGTGATAATATGAATAATTTGAACTCGACTATTTTAGTCTTTTTTTTTCATTCATTCTGTGTTTATGCATGTGCATATGTATAAAACAAGCATCGAAAATATTATTTAGATTTTTTCTATTGTACATCGATGTCTGTGATCCCCAATTGACTTGATCTCTCTTCTTCAATTTTTGTTTTGCATGTTTTACAGAAGCATATATCCAAATACAGTCAACGCTCGTTATAACGACCACTCGTTATAAAGACTATCCCAATACAACGACTGGTGGGAAAACCCAACTTCATCCCAATATACTCTATTTTCTACCTCTTACAGCGACCACTCGTTAAAAAGACCTTTTTCTGGGGGACGGAGATGGTCGTTATATCGAGCGCTGACTGTATCCTTTCTTAACTTTCCAAATTTATAATTTCTTAACCATATCTGAGTTCGTCACCTAGACAAATTTGATCTTTTACATATTTTAAAAGCATTTCTGTTTCACGATCAACACTTTCGAACTCTCTGTGTTCGTTCTAGATAATTAGGAATCACAGTAGTTCTACCAAATGCAGATTTCAAACATTGCCTAACTTTTAAATGATCTACAATAGTTCACTTCAGAATTTCAAATCACCTACCAGTAGCTTTGACCTTTTATTTTCCAGTTTTTACAAAAAAAAAAAAAAAAAAATGCTGCTTGTCTTTTATTCTTAAAAAACACACTTCGTTGGTCCGTTCTTTCCAACACAGATCAGCATCATCTTTCAAAAGAAATGCACGACAACATTTGCTTGAACTGTATGAGGTTAGTAAATAAAGAGTAATGTGCTATATTGTTCAAATCCAAACACACCATGTGTGTTTAAAGTAACTATTGCTAAATAGGGACAACTTATATTTGCTGACTTCAATTTATTGGTATGACAAGAGAAACGAAACATTATCCTCCTCAATCTTAACAATAGAATTTTATAAAATACATTTAAGTTATCCCTGATTGTGTTTCATCTACCGTAACCACTAACCAGGGTTGATCTCTACCTATAGAAATTATTTTTAGGAATTTACATAACACATTCAATGTGTGGCAGAAGTTTCACCAAGTTCATATTCATGTAATTCTAAGTGGACGCACTTGCCCCGTATACGCACTTATCAGAACTCACCTACTGAAAATTTTGCAAACCCTCAAAATAAGAAATTTCCAATACTGATCAGTTATTCCTGATATTTGCACCGTAAACAACGAATGTTGTTTTTACAGCATAATACAGTTAATTGTATTAAATATACTGTATAACACTGTACAATAAATTGTATTAATTGCTAATTTTACAGTAATAAACTGCAAAATTGCTAGTTTTGCAGTACTACACTGTAAAATTACTACTTTTACAGTACTAAACAGTAAAATTTAACAGCTTATTACAGTGCATTTCACAATTTTAAAGTGGACCCTCTGCTGCCAGTATTATACTTCTCTTTTTACAGTACAAGACACGTAAATTTTACTACAATAATCTGTAAAATTGCTTGTTTTACAGTAAGAAACTAAAATTTCTACTTTTACAAATTACTACAGAACAGTTTACAGTTTTAAGTTAGAACCTCGACTGCTAGTATTACTGTAAAAACAACAGTTCATTTTTCGCAGTGCGCGAAAAGTTTAATATTTCCAAACATGTATAATAACTTAATAACAAGGTATACATTATATAATATTAAAATAAGCACTATTATAACATCGAAACTAGATCTTGCATGATGGACTTTTATAACTTTGCATAATTTAAAACTAGTTCTGAATGTACTTGAAATTAAAAGAAATATTTATGATTTTTTTAGATTTTTTCCTCAAATAAAGATTTCAAATACTACGAATAACCTCAGGTTACTATTTTTTTTACACACCATTACTTTTCTTTTCTTTCTTTTATGAGTAGTAAAACCTTCGAGTTAAAAAAAATCAATCATGTTGGTTTTGTAACTCATCGTTGTCAGCAAATCGCACTATTTGTTCTCTTGTTTTGGTACGACAACAAGACTCCTATGCTACCTAGTGTAGAAGTAAAACATACATTTATGCTATTTAAAATGATTTCTGATTAAACCAATATATCGCAATTAAATTCTTTAAAAGTTACAGTACATAGTTTAGTATTTTCTGAAGCATGTATCATAAAAATTATTTTGAGTACGGTCACGTTAACGTTATAATTGCATCAAAATGCGGACATGATTTTCCGTAATTGACGTACTTTATCATCTTTTGAACGTTAATGATCCTGTTAGGAAGGTAAATACTTTTTAAAATGAGTTATGTAATCATTTCTAACTTTGCAAAGTGTGGCTAACTCTAGAAAGAAATATGTTAGAATTTCGCTTTAGTTTACGATTAATTTGACTTATCGTTGTCCGTGTAATTTATTATTATCTATCTCATTTGTCTTCATAATGGAAAATCTTGTCAAACACTTTTAATCATTTATTACACGACAAAAATTGTTTGAACAAAAGTTTGTTAAAACTTTTAGCCTAATGCACAAAGTACTTGATTGCATTTTTTTTTTATCCAACAGGTTATTTCGTTAAATATATTTATTAAAAAAAACTCCTATACTATTATGTACCTTTATGAGAAAAGTATACCACAAAAAAATCGTACATTACAGTTTCAGGTGTTTAAAAATAATGACACGTGACATTTGTTGGGTATCCGATTGGTGAAATTAACAGCAACAACGAAACACTCAATGTGTGAGATCACATCAGAGTAAATACGTTACCTTATGAGTTTTACTGCAAAAGGTAAAAGCTTAATATTCATGTTTACGGTGTGTGCTACTTAGACACGCGTAGGAATCGTTGAATATTTAGTTCATGCGGTGTACGTTTTGAATTTGCAGCTTTACCTGTAAGACAGTGAAGTTGTACTGTTCATTTCATGGTAATTGGTTAGATAGTTTCGTTCTCTCTGGTTTTGAAACAGTTGTTCGTAACTTCTTGCATGTATAGTTTATTCCGAATAAATTTCTTTCGAAATGAGGCAAATATTTTCAAAAAAAAAAAAAAAACTGATCTGAAATTTATAGACTAATGCAACCGTCAAATTTGAGATTTCTGGTCGTTTCCTGTAGGTACCATGGTATTATTTATACACGTAAAATGAGCAAAAAAAACTGAAACAGTTCGGACCGTTAAAAATTTGTTTTCGGTAAATATCAGTGAAATGAGAAAGCTAAAAAGGACACATAGCCGAGTTCAGCTTTAGAAAGATTTCAGAAATTATAACAAATTCAAATACATGCATTTCCTTATTCATTACTCGTGGATATACCATTTTTAAGTAGTTCTAGCAAACATTAAATAGTATCTTCTCTTAGTCATACTTTGAAACCAAATGTTTTATTTTAACTGAAACTATATGTATCGTCCACACTTTTTTAAAAATGTATGCGTTGTAATAAGATACAAATGAAGTTGCAGTTCCCTTGTTTTGAGAATAATTGTTTTATAATGTCTGAAAATTACCCGATTCGAGTTAAATTTGCTATGAAACTTCACACAAAGTTAAATGAAAAACGTCCGAGTCTCTCGGGGGTTTCTTTTCTGAAATCATAAGAGTAATGCTCGTGAACTAGAGAGGATTATTTGCTCCAAGACCCTTTTTTCCCGTTCAAAAATTCACGTCTGTTATTGGATTCTGTTTTTCGATTTATAACAAAACGATTAAAAAAATAAGCTCTGAAATCCATAAGCGTAATAAAAAGAAAAAAAAAAACCTTAAAGCCTATTTTGAGCAAATGTGAAAGAGAAAAATATTGCGAGAGGAAAAAAAAATGATTCGTAAAATACTTTAAAATCTTTTGAGTAAGAGTTACATTTTCCGAGAATATTCATTCATTTCAGCTGTGTTATTGCTTGCATGGTTGTTTCACAAAGGAAACGTTTTTAGGTAATAGACTTTTTCCGACTACCATTAGGCATTACAGCTTGCGTATAAGCAAAACTTATGTTTCAAAATTATCAGTGCAGAAAAGAAAGTTTTTCTATGCCATATTATGGTAGATACAAAGCAAAATATGCGAAACAAATGTAAACCTTTTATTTTCTACATATATAATAGCATTAAACAGATAAATTTTAGAAACAACTTTTTTTTTTACTTTTTCCATTTAGAAATAAATTTTTACTACTTGCTCTGGGGAGATTAAAGTCCGAGTTTGTAAGTTAGCAGTTTTACAAATGACGGAGAGTTGTATGAATTCCATTCTCTAAATATTGCACGTGAAAAACAAAAATGTATATCCCTTCCAATATTTCAATTCATCGTTTTATATGAAAGCAGCAGTCATTATGTAGTTAGAAGCAGAAACTTTGATAACTAAGCCTCATTTTATGTTATAAATGAGTATTT